>CM062805.1:1273647798-1274847798 GCA_031772625.1 Pinus tabuliformis
TGTTTGGATACCTATAGTAATAGGTTTCATATTTCATGATTGGCAAGAGAAAAGCCAAATATGCTCTGCTCTGGTATCCAAAGATCCCATATTTCCTAGAAAGCAAGAGCTGGGTAAAGTGTTTCAAGTATTGAGGACCTTATTTCAAATTTTGTGGATGATTCAACAGTCTAATCTGGATCATGCCATGTTTCAATTTTGAGTTGTAGAATAGAGAAAGAGGTCTGTCCAAACAGCTTAATCTTGGCAGACAAGTAGTTCAGGTAGAGAAGCAAAGGTTCCCAAAAGTTTAATCTGGGACCTTGGAAGACATAAGGGTAGAAGTAGATAGAGAGAAAAGGAAAAAGCCAAAGAAAAGAAAAGGCAATTGAGGGTTGCAAGTCCAAGTGCCCCTCCAAGAAGAAACAAAAAATGCTAGCAAAATAGTTGGGTAGGCAGTTGTGGTTGCAGAAAGAATATGATCACCATTACACAGGCATCAATAGGTCTATTGCCAAGGCAATAAATCTATCAGCAAACAAAGTGTGAATTCCATGAACTCACAGCAAAGAGCATCACTAACTTCTTTTCTTCCTCTCTATCTATCACTAACACCCCCTTTCTAATTCCCCTCCTTCATTCATATTAACTCCTAATTCTACTATATAACCTCCCTTATCTTACCCCACCCCTAATATTATTAACACTAAGGTGTATAAAACCCCAAATCTTATGTATATTCCCTCCCCTAGGCATAATAGCCGTGTATTGTTCAAAAGGGACCAAAATGGCATCTGGCCACTTTGGTGAACCTATTCCACCCTATTTCCCCTTTGCTGCAAGTCAATTTGCCCTCAAATCACCTCTGCACTGATAAAACCCCTCTCCAAACCCCTTTGGCATATAAAACCTTTGCAAAGGTTAATACCGCCTCTGGCACGTTTCCCAATCCTACCGCATGGTTGGTTAATCAAAACATTTGAAAAAACCCACATAAAACCCACAAAGTTTGATTTTCCGCCCGCACTATCAAACGCGCCTTTTTTCTCCTCCGCCAGCCGTCGGATCAAGCCCATCAGATCCGACGGCCCACAGCAATATCGGAGCGCTTCCTGTGGCGGACGTTAACCTCTCCGGAAAGTGACGTTGCGCCTTGTCACGCCTCCTCCACGCGTCAACGTTGGAACCATCTCGGAGCCCGCTCTGACAGCCTCTGCGCCGTACCTAAAACCGCCCCGAGAAACCGCGGCGGTTAAGGCTTAACGTGGTGTGACTTAACGCCACCTACCGCTGCAGTTGACCGCCCCTACCCGCCGCTGACTCGCCGCCACGTCATTGCCTGCTCGTACCTCCTCTCGTAGGTCCACCTCATTGCTGACTGACTGCCACCTCGCCGCCCTTGACCAGTCACCCACTGCCACGTCGCCCCGATGACGTCAACTGACGTCACCTCACCATGACCCACCAATGACGTCAGCAGAAAAAAGCGCCAAATTGGTAAAATAACCCATATTTACCAATTTTCCCGTTTTTTACCATTTTCACTGTGATTTCTGCTGAATGCTCTGCATGACCGTTTGAACTCAAATTTTCGCCAACCAGTCAATTAGCCCGGGCGACCTCCTCAAACAGCAACTGTGCACCTGTGTTTCAACCTCTGCTCGTCGAATTACAGGTATTTAGACCGTCTCGCCCTCCATACGACCTTCATTAAGCTTAAAATTGCTCAGAGGGATAATAGAACCATAAAAACGATATTTGCACCGTTCATTTCCATTTGTTCATCCACCATTGTCATTGTGAGGGCCAAGAAGTACCTGCAGAGCTTTAGAAACCTGCAATCCTCATAAACCTCTGTAATTCTGCTGCGTTTTCCCGGCAGAGCTCCTAATAGACATAATTCACCGATTGGAGAGTTCAGTTAGGCCACAGAGAAGTTCTGTCACTAGACTCCAGTAGTATTTCAATTGCTATTGAGAGAATTCCCCTTGAATACTCAAAACCTCAACTGTTTCCACAGAAAACTGCCTCCAGACTGTGTTTTACCATTCCACCTGTCTACCTACAATTATTGCAACTTGAAGAGCTATGGAGACCCCTATTGCACTGAATATTAAGCCCATCAATGCCCCTCACCAGGAATTAGCATGGAAAGCCCTGGGGGACATGGACTACCAAATGCTGGATTGGTTCCCCATGGGAACCAAGTACAATGTGCTAATGTTGAATGAATTAAGAGCCCAGCACCTCAGTGGGGCAGATATCTTGGGGATTTGGGAGTCAAATTTGCCCATATACAACCTTCCCCAAGTCAATCCAATGCCAGAGCTTATTTATAGCTGCCAGGAATGCTATGACCCCAGCCAAAGAGCAGTCATGAGCCCCACAGGCCTAGTCCTGTTCCAGATCACCCCAGAGAGCATAAACCAGATGCTGTGCTTCAATACAGCCAAGAAATTGACCCCTCTGTCCATGCAGAATCTGATTAACACAGGGATCAAGCTGTCCAGTGACCAGATTGTCAAAATCAACCAACTGTTTGTCACACCAGGCTCTGAAACAGTCAGAACCCCTCCTATTGGGTACCATTGTCTGAATGAGTTGGGCAGAATGTTGGTGGATCTAATTGGCTATGTCCTAGGATTCAGGGGGCTGGAAGATGTAGATGAAAGCATAATGGCAATGCTGTCCATATTTGCCCCTGGTAAGCCTCCAGCTGTGCAGTATGATTATGCAACTTACATAGCAGAGAAAATCCATGATCAGTTCATGAATTTGAAAAGGGAGAGACTGTTCAGGTACTCCTCCTATATATATCATTTATTCCTTTTCTATCAGCCAGCTACCTTCTCTGTTCCTTTGAGGCCACTCAATGCCCAAGGAAGCCCAAGATCAGTTGTTTTCTGGACCTCTGTTTTTCATTTTACCTCAGTATCACCCTATACATACTGTGAGTTTATTGATTTATTTGTTCATCCGGCCCTAACAGCTCTGCAAGGTACTCCTCCTCCTAGATTAACCGATGAAATGAAGAGGATTCTACATTTGAACAAATCTTACAATATTGGCAACTGGTACTTCTACCAGAACCACACAGTCATTAGGATATATGGCTGTGAATTGAACCCATTTAGATTGCCAAGTATGTCCCCATGAGGCTTTTTGCCTTAGAGTATTTCAGGCAGTTTGGGAACTCAGATTACCTTCACTTTCAGAGTAGAAACAAGAAGTCACAATTGAAGGTAAGAAGTCAGCTAGGTTCCTTCCTGTATAACAAGAAAGAGGAAGGGTGGAAAGAGGCACACAGCATCCTGGAAGGCCTCAGATTGCAGACCAGTTTTGAATGGATTCCCTATGACCCCAATCATACTATCTCCCTCAGGAGAATTAGATACAAATTGGGCAACTATGCACATAAAAGACAACCTGAAATTGAACAGTATGCCAATGCACTAGATTGGGAAGAGGGTACACTAGTAGAACAAGTCACTGAGGAAGAATTACTTGAGAAAGAAGCTAGGAATGTGCAAAAAGAAGCTGACTTGGAAACTTGTGGACAGGTGCCCTCCTCCTACAGAAAGCAAATTGGAACAGCTGCTAGATCTTCAGCAGCACAGCAGCAAACCACTGAGAAGACATCCCAGGCAGCAGGCAAAGACAAAGGTAAACAGGTGGAACAGCCACCTGTATTGACAGAGGAACAAGTTGACACCTTGCTACAGCAGCAAGAAGAAATGGAACAGCAAGAACTGGGGCAGCAACAAGAAAAGCACAGTCCAGTGAACAGCAGCCCTTGCAGCAGGAAAAGGGGACAGATCTACCTAGTTACACTGAGCAGCAGCCCCAAACAGAGGTGCCTCCCAGCACAGACACCAATGTAGACACCTCAGTCCTCCAAACACCACAGAAGGAGGATGTGACTAGGAAAAGGGAGAGAGAGACCCCCCACACCTCATCCTTCATCAGAGGAGAGAAGAGACAAAGACTGAATGACTCCCAAGAGGAGGACATAGCAGTAAGGCAAGCCATGGGCATGGGCCCACCCAGTGGAGAACTTTCGGCCAGCTCATCTCAGCGTGGACATGACATGACTATGGGAGAGGTCAGCTCCTCCGGTCAACATAGAAAGGGGCAGTCAAGTATAAAGCAGCAATTCATTGACATCAAAAGGAGGAGTGATCCCATAAAAGTGCAGCTGTATGATCACTTGTTAAACCTAGCTCCTAGCAACCAGCAGAGACTCATGTCTGCTTTCGATGTGAGCGAAGGCAAAATGGTAATGAGCCACTTCATGCCCACAACTTTGCAGCCTCAGTCCACCTCGGACTATCTAAGAACCAACATGGAGGTTCTTGCCAAAGACATACACCCCATGGACAAGATTGAATTACATAAGCAAACTGGTGAAATGGTGTATGCCTCCCTGGCAGATGAGACATTGGAGAATTATAAACTAAAGAGCAGCCTGGATAACACAGCTTCTCAGCTGGAGTTAGAAAGAGCATCATCACAAGCCAAGGACAATAGGATCAAGTCCTTGGAAGAGGTAATTATAGAGATAGGGCATGATCCTAAAGATGTCAAAGGCATCCAAGAACTTCTGAAGATAAGGGATGCAGACATGGCAGCCCTAAGAAAGAAAATCAAACTCCCGGCCACCATCCATCCACAAACAGATGAAGTTGCCCAGCAAAGGCAAGAGAAGGATGCTACAGATCTGCTGGTATCCCTATACAAAGAGCTGGTTAGGACTCAAGACCAGCTAGGACAAACTGAAGCTGCAAAGGCAGCACTACAAGAAACACTGAAGCAAAGAGAAGGGGGCCAACCCTCCCAGCCTCCTCCTGTGATAATAAATCTTGAGGAAATCCCTCCAAAGACACTCCTCCTCCTCAGCAAACAGAAGCTACAGCACCAACTACAGCGCCATCCACAGCAACAACATCTACAACATCAGAACAGGCTACTAGTTTAGACATGCAAAAGCTGCAAGCTGAGATCCAAGCTATGGAATCTCAAATGAAAGAGCTGGATGAACTTAAGAAAACCTTGACCAAGGTAAATGAAAAGTTTGACAAGAGCAAACAGAATGAAACAGCCAAGGAGAGAGAGGTAAAAGCTCTTAAGAGGAGAATTGCTGAACTAGAGAAAGAGCTTGCACTAGAAAAGGTGACAGCTGAAATGAAAGCAGTGCTATGGAGCAACATTGGGCGGTCCATCGCCAACCAGTGGCAATATATTGAGACCATGGATGAGCAAATGGTGCTCATCACTAAAGCAAACAGAGAAATACAGAGGGCCAGGGCAAGCCTTGGACACATGCCAGAAGCTGCTACTAGGATAATCAATACTCTGAACTATAAGACTAGCTCTCAATTAGCTGTCATGGGAATCACCAACAGGACAGAAACAATTGCTGTAGCCAAGAGAGTCATAACATTGAGGAACCTGGTTGGAACACTGGAGAGGAGGACACAGGATATGCAAACTGAAATCAACAGATTCCTGGAAAAGTTCGTGGCACTACAAAACAGAGGCCTCCCCAGCATTTTAAGCAGTGTAGGAAGACTGCTCACCCTGGACAATTACAATAAGAGAATTGATGCCCAGGCAGTAGCAGAGATTGCACAACCGCCCAGCACTTCAGCAGAACCAGGGCCAGCCACCGGGCAGAGTATGTATGACAGAGTGGAGAACCTGTTTTTCCTCATGAATGAAGTTGACCATCTGTTTGATACACCACCTAACTTCTTCAAATTCACAGAAGCAGATGAAACTCTAGGGGCAATCTTAGCACACCAACTGCCCACACAGGATGCCTGGAGAAATTTGACACAGACAGTTTTGTCAGGCCAGAATCAGTAGCGCCAATTCTCCAGGCAAATGAGCATACATGCGCAGGCACAATTTTGAAGAAAGATATCTACAGAGAAGAGGCAGAGGCTGAGCCAACTCAGCAGGACCATTGACTCACCACAAGCAACAGTCACAATCACAGGTGACAAGTCCAGGATACAGCGTACAAAGCCTTAAAGACAGATCTTCCAGCATTTATTCAGAATATCTCGACCGACTTAGCTGTCTCCAAAGGCTAAAATATCTTCTGACAGAGCATTAAAATGCCTGTACTCTGTAATCAATGCTGCATTAAATTTTGATCATAATATCTTAAGTAGTTGGTAAGAATGTAAAATCTGAGATAACTCAGAACTCAGATATTTTGTAAATCACCGCAAGTATATATTCACCCTTCACAGCAGTTGAAAGGGTTGTTGCAATTTTCTTTTGAAGAGCTCTCGCTCGTTGTAATATTTTCAGAGAAGTAATACAAAGGAATAATGGAATTTCCAAGGCTTGGTGTTCTTTGATGTATTGTGGTGAAAGATGAATGTTACAGGATTCCAGGGTGTTGCATAAAACAATAAGTATTCTCAAATCTCTTTGTTATATGTTTTCGAGTCTTTTGTTCTCTTTTGTTGTTCAAATGTTTTACACTTGATAGCAAGGTGAAAGGATAGTTCCAGGATTTAACCATGTTTACCCTGGACTCAAACTGAGCTATTATACATGTTTTCCTCAGATACAGTGACAGAATTGTAATTCTTAATTGCTGCATTTCAAAACTGTGTCTTTTACTGTGACAGGCATTCTCAGGGATTCAATTTTTGCCCCTGAGACCTCCGTCTTTCTCCTCTTAAAGTTGTCTGTTGGAAATATATAGACAATAAGTGAAAATTCTTAAATGCTTTCACTGTTTGTGTTACCTGTTTCCAGTCATTTAATCAAAAATCTGTTCTATTAAACACTCAAATGGCCCTGTAAGTTCCATCTTTCATCTCAAAATTTCAAACACATATAGCCACAGACTCCATTGCCCAATGGTACTCAACCTCTCTGAAAACTACATCACTAGAATCTAAAAGGAGTTTCATCAACCAAAACATAAACAAAACCAGTGCATAATAGCTAGCCTAAAACCCTATCATAAACAGTTACAAATCATAAAGAGAGAGCCCTCTCTGATCACAGTTTGGCTAGAAACAGTGATCCAAAGATTGGTTAGTGGTTACCCCGGCCGTATTCCCTTGGGAGTCATAGGGAACAACCTGGGTGTTAACATAATTGGCGACTCCACTGGGGACTTAAGATTTTTTCAATTACTATCTATTTTCAAAAGCTACCATCAAGCCTGAAACTAGCCAAGAGGCCTTAGGACTGTTTCTGTAAACACAGGGACAGCTTTAGGGAAGAGCTAACTAGGGAATCTTCATCTTAGCTTTGAAAAATATATAGTCATTCCAGAATTCTTACCTAGTCCTTGTACATACAAAACCCTCTGTATAAAGTTCTAAAAGAATACTTAGAAGCTGGCTCCAAAAGAAACCCAAGGCACACTAGGGCAAACCCTGACCCTGATCAACCCATCATTGTTGATAACCCAAATATCATACCAAAGAACATAAGGAGACAGCAAAAGCAGGAAAAGCTTGCTGATTCAGATATAAGTTTAGACCAACCTATCCTCATTCCAACTCCTTGCAAAGTTCTTTTCCGTTCCACACCCAATTCCCCTAGTTCATCATCAACACCTCAAAGCCCTCCTCTCCCATCTTCACCATCTGCACATACTCTTTCAACCAGTTTCCCCCTTGTTACCCCTGTTATACCTGTGATCCCAGCTGTCCCATTTGTTCCTATTAACCCTATAAATCCCATAAACATGGCTAACAGATATGCACCTCTGCAGATACCAGCCAATGCTCCAGCTCTACCCCAAGACTACCAAACTAGACTCTCATTTTTTGACTCCCATGGCCCTTTGACAGCCATCCAGCATGCTAAAAAGATGCAAGACCACTTTGAGACCTATGAAATAGATGATGACAGTGTTAGGATGAGAATTTTTGTTCAAAGCTTAACTGGGGATGTCAGAACTTGGTTTAGATCCTTAAATGCAAATTCCATTGCAACCCCTGAAGTTCTATACCAGGAATTTACCAACAGATGGGAGAAAAAGAGAGATCCGCACCATATACTTGGTGAATATAACACTATTAAAAGAGGTCCCCAAGAAACGGTTTTGGAGTATTGTGCTAGGTTTAACAACATATACAATGCTATCCCCCAGAACTTAAGGCCCCCTCCTGATTTGGCCCTTTATAACTTCCCTGATGGTTTTGATTCTGATATGGCCTATCAGTTGAGAGAAAGAGACCCTCCAACCCTTGCAGAAGCCCAAAGAGTTGCAGTCACTGTAGAGGCCAACCTAATTGCCAAAAGAAACAGGGCAAAGCTTGAAAAGAAGTTGGTTTCAAATAAGAGCCCTCAGGCTTTGATCAAAAGTTGGATGCAATACTAAACAGCATGAAAAGACTAGGTGAAAGAGTGGAATCAGTTGAAAGAAAGTCATCATGGGAGGCACCACAAAACAATCCTCCTAGAAACCCAAATTTTAGGAGAACACAGAACCCCAATATAGGAAAGACAGGTGCTGACCAAGATATCAGACCCCCTTTTCAAGAAAATTATGCAGAAACTTCCTCAGCTAATCAGCTCAATGAAGATCCTGACATCAACTTAATAGGTCTGGATGGTAAAAGCCATGTTTTCTTAACACAAGAAGACCATGAGGAGGATGAAAACAAAACATTCCAAACACAATCAGGAGAATCTTTTGACTTTAAACAAGGGTATGATACTGCTGTCTATGAAGTCCATAAACAATACAAACTAAGAAGTCGGACTGTAAATGCAAATCAGCCTGAGAAGGTAAAGGAGAAACAACAATCTAAAGAAACCTTAGTCACTGAACCTAATGACAAAACAAACTTGCCTGCAAAGGAAGTAGTGGTTGAGGAGGTCACTGAACTACTGTCCACACCACAACAGCCCACGGCAACCTCATCCTCCCACCCAAATCCGAACATTACCCCTCAAGTCATGGGCATGAGGGGCAGGTTCCAAAATCAAGATGAAATCCAACAAGAAGATTCAATGAACAGAGAAAGGACTGCTATCCGTGACTCTAAAATTCAGGTGGATAAACCCTTTGACCTAGGAACAGAGATTGGCAAGTTAAAGATAGCAATTCCCCTTCAGAGCTAGCCAAGCATGACATATATAAGCAACAGATCAAAAAATCCCTTCAGCTCACCAACAGCAAAGATGATGTAAATGTGTTAGATGACACTCCAGAATTACTGTTTGGCCCAGAGGTAGATGGAAAAGCAGTAGTCACAGGGGTTTTACCTTTTTATGTCAGCTTGCATATTCATGATAAAATACTGCATAATGCAATGTTTGACTCAGGTGCCTCTCACAACCTTATGCCAAAAGCGGTCATGGAAAGGTTAAACTTAGACATCACAAGACCATACAAAGACCTGTTTTCTTTTGATTCTAGTCAAGTCAAATGCTTGGGCCTAATTAAGGATTTATGTGTGTCCTTGGTTCAATTTCCCAACAAAACCATTTTAATGGATGTTGTTGTTGCTGATATCCCACCCAAATATGGGATGCTCTTATCAAGATCATGGGGAGCCAAACTCCAAGGCTCCCTGCAATTGGACATGTCATATGCAACCATTTCTGTATTTGGGCAACCAAAAAGACTTTATAGGGAAACACTCATGAAATATATGGTCAGCAGTGAAGAAAAGCCTCAAAATTTCCCAATATATGCTGTCCATTCAGACATAGACTCCTTCATCCTCTTCAATGACAGCGCAAGCTTCTCAAACAATGACATTAAAACCGAAACACCCATACAAGAACAAAACATTGATCAAACAAGTGGCACCTGCCAAATTTCAATCAGCCCAACAATACCCATTAACCCTCCTCTAGTTGTCAAAGATTGTCAAACAAATGATGAAATTATCCTAGGAGACAAATGGGAAAAGAAACCTCAACTCATGCTCACATTGCCATCCCATGAAAAGAATTTAAATCTCCTGACCAGCAAGGCATCTGGTGGATCCTAGAGTTTGATGGCTCAGTTAACAAGTTAGGGGCAGGAGCTGGAGTATGGATACATAACAAAGAGAAAGGCTGTGCAGAAGGCCGGGCTTATAGATTGAACTTTAAATGCACTAACAACATGGCAGAATATGAAGCTCTGCTACTAGGTCTAAAGCTAGCAAAATCATTACAAGCTCCTAATCTCCATCATGGGGACTCTGATCTAATAATTCAACAAGTAAAAGGAATTTTGTCACCAATGACAAAAGATTGAGGTCCTATAGGTCTGCTGTAATTGAAATACTAGAGACTTTCTCCGAGTTTGTTATCACAAAGATTCCAAGGGGCCACAATCTCCATGCACATAGCTTGGCAACATTTGCCAGCACCTTCAAATTCCCACTACAACCCAACAATTGTTTCACAGCAGAGGTCAAATATAGGCCTTCTATTCCAAACAATGTCAAAGAGTGGCAAGTATTTGAGAATGACAGGCAAATAAACAACTTTTTAACCTTGCAACAAGAGTTTACAGGATTAAATATTGACCTTGAGACAGCAAGTCAATCTCAAATAGTTGATGGAGCAAGTCAATCACAATTACAGTTTCAACAATCTGCTCACCCAATGTCACCTAGGACAGCAAACAATTACTCAGTCCAACCATTTTCAACAAAGAAAACATTCAGCAAATTCACCAAATTGACTGTGAAGAGCTGAGCAACGCTGAAGATGAAATCATACAACTCAAAGACAATCTTCTTCCAGCAGGTCTTACCCCACTAGAGGATATTTTTGACTCAAATGATGTCCCCAGGAAACCAAAGATGCAGCCATTAGATGCAACAATTGAAGAATGTAACATTGGTACCACTGACAAGCCTAAAATAATAAAGCTATCTGCTGCTTTGCCCCCTGATAAAAAACCCAAATATATTGATCTCTTTAAAGAGTTCCAAGATGTCTTTGCTTGGGGTTATGAGGACTTGAAGTCTTATGATACCTCTGTTATCCAGCACACCATTCCCCTCAAGCCTAATCAAAAACCATTCAAACAGAAATTGAGAAGAATCAATCCTGTGCTTCTTCCTTCCATTGAAAAGGAATTACAAAAAATGTTCAAAGCTGGTATCATAGCACCAATCAGGTTTTCTGAGTGGATTTCAAATTTGGTCCCTACAAGAAAGAAAACTGGTGAGATTAGACTTTGTGTAGACTTAAGGAATTTGAACCTAGTGTCACTCAAAGACAACTACCCCTTACCCAAAATGGACCACATTCTTCAAAGAGTAGTAGGAGCCTCAAGAATATCATTGTTGGATGGTTTCTCAGGCTTCAATCAAATCCTGGTACACCCTGATGATCAAGACAAAACTGCATTTACTACCCCATGGGGCACTTTCAAGTATGTGAAGATGCCCTTTGGATTGAAAAATGCAGGGGCAACGTTTCAAAGAGCAATGGACATTGCTTTTGCAAAGGAAATTCATGACTTCTTGGTCATTTACTTAGATGATCTTACACCCTTTTCAAAATCTGACCAAGAACACTTGAAACATTTAAGACAAATCTTCATAACATGCAGAAAATATGGTATTTCCTTAAACCCCAAGAAGTCATTATTTGGTTGGAAGAAGGGAAACTTCTAGGGCATATCATTTCGAAAAATGGCATAAGAATTGATCCAGATAGGATACAAGCTATCCTACAAATGCCTCACCCAAGGAATGTCAAGGAGCTGCAAGGATTCTTAGGAAAAATCAACTTTTTGAGAAGGTTTATCCCAAATTTAGCAGAGTTAATCAGATTACTAAACAATATGCTAGAGAAAGATTCAAAGGTCAAATGGACTGTTGAAGCAAAACAAGCTTTTGAAAGTATAAAATTGGCTTTGACTCAAACCCCAGTGTTAACTAACCCTCAGTTTGACAGAGACTTCGTCATTTTCTCCTTTGCCTCCCAACATACTATTGCTGCTGTTTTATTATAGAAAGATGACCAAGGGAATGAAAAGCCCATTGCTTTTTTCAGCAGAGCTCTTAGAGATGCTCCTCTAAAGTACCAAATAATGGAGAAACAAGCCTATGCCTTAATCAAAGCTATCAAAGACTTTAGGATTTACATCCTTTACTCCCATGTTGTGGCTTATGTACCAAGTCCTATTGTCAAAGACATTCTCACACAAGAAAACTTAGAAGGTAGAAGAGGAAAATGGATTGCAAGCATACTTGAATTTGACATTGAAATAAAGCCTACAAAGCTGATAAAAGGGCAAGGTTTGGCCAAGTTAATGACAGAAGCAAATTTCCAAGCCTTAGACATTAACCAACTGGACAGTGAAACAGAGCTGGCGACTCCAAAGATCAATGTAGCCTTTGAACAATCTCCTTGGTATTCTGATATCTGTTATGTGTTACAAAACCTGTGTGCTCCCCCAGGACTGTCCAGAACTAAGTCTAGGTTCCTAAAAATGAAAACATCTAAATTTTGTGTGATAGATGAGAATCTACTCTGGAAAAACCATGAAGGTATTTTGCTGCACTGTCTTCTTGAGAGTGAAACTGACAATATCATGCAAGAATTCCATGCTGGAGACTGTGGTGGACATTTGTACTGGAAGTCCACTGTAGACAAGATATTAAGGGCTGGTTATTACTGGCCCACTATGTTCTCTGATGTGAAGAAATTCACAACATCATGCCACAAGTGCCAACTGTTTGAAGGAAAAAGACAGTTGCTGCCACTTCCTTTGAGGCCCATTGCAACAGAGAGACCTTTTCAACAATGGGGCTTGGATTTCATTGGAGAAATTCATCCCTCATCTTCAGGACAACACAGATGGATCTTGACAGCAACAGACTACTTCACCAAGTGGATTGAAGCTGTCCCATGCAGACAAGCAAATGATTCAGTAATCATTCAATTTTTGGAAAACAATATACTGGCTAGATTTGGCTGCCCAGACAAGATAATAACAGACAATGCTGCTGCCTTCAGATCCAAGAAGATGGTGAACTTCTGCCATAGATTTCACATTACTTTGGGCCATTCTACAGCTTACTATCCTCAAGGAAATGGCCTTGCTGAATCATCAAACAAAAGCCTGATAAACATCATAAAGAAAGTGCTGGAAGAGAACAAAAAGAACTGGCATAAGAAACTAGTAAATGCTTTATGGGCAGACAGATTAACCACTGAAAGATCAATTGGGACCAGCCCATATGAGTTAGTCTATGGATTAGAGGCCAGATTTCCTTCATCACTAGGAGTGCCGGTTATGAAACTCCTGCAAGAAAGCCAAGCAGAGCCAAATGACATGCAAAGAAGGATTAACCAGATAATCTGTTTACAGCAGACCAGAGAACAAGTTTTCAGCAGAGTGCAGATACTACAAGAGAAACTGAAAAAGGCCTTTGATAGACGAACTAAAGCAGAAGATTTCAATGTAGGGGAAAAAGTTTTAAAGTGGGATGCAAGAAGAGAAGAGAAAGGAAAACATGGGAAGTTTGATTCTTTATGGAAAGGACCATTTTCTGTCCAAGCAGTACAAGGTAATAACACCTACTTCCTAAAAAGTTTGACTGTGACTGAAATGGATGAAGGTCCTGTCAATGGCAGGATGCTGAAGCACTATTTTGACTGTTCACTATGATAGAAATTCAGAGGTTCATTGTATATATGCAGTTGTACATATTCCTTTTTGATTTAAATTGTATAAAGAGGTTTTCCCAAATGCTGCACCTAGTAGCAACAGGCAGATAGAATCAGAGGTTCTCCAAGAAAAGGCACACAATTTTGACAGATTATATGCAGCAGATTTCAAAGACAAAAATGGGCAGTCAAGGAATAAGGCAATCTGACCTGCTGTTCTTGGTCTTTCAAAAGAAAAACCATCCCCATGTGGAGCCACTGTTGGATACCTATAGTAATAGGTTTCATATTTCATGATTGGCAAGAGAAAAGCCAAATATGCTCTGCTCTGGTATCCCAAAGATCCCATATTTCCTAGAAAGCAAGAGCTGGGTAAAGTGTTTCAAGTATTGAGGACCTTATTTCAAATTTTGTGGATGATTCAACAGTCTAATCTGGATCATGCCATGTTTCAATTTTGAGTTGTAGAATAGAGAAAGAGGTCTGTCCAAACAGCTTAATCTTGGCAGACAAGTAGTTCAGGTAGAGAAGCAAAGGTTCCCAAAAGTTTAATCTGGGACCTTGGAAGACATAAGGGTAGAAGTAGATAGAGAGAAAAGGAAAAAGCCAAAGAAAAGAAAAGGCAATTGAGGGTTGCAAGTCCAAGTGCCCCTCCAAGAAGAAACAAAAAATGCTAGGCAAATAGTTGGGTAGGCAGTTGTGGTTGCAGAAAGAATATGATCACCATTACACAGGCATCAATAGGTCTATTGCCAAGGCAATAAATCTATCAGCAAACAAAGTGGTGAATTCCATGAACTCACAGCAAAGAGCATCACTAACTTCTTTTCTTTCCCTCTCTAGTCTATCACTAACACCCCCTTTCTAATTCCCCTCCTTCATTCATATTAACTCCTAATTCTACTATATAACCTCCCTTATCTTACCCCCACCCCTAATATTATTAACACTAAGGTGTATAAAACCCCAAATCTTATGTATATTCCCTCCCCTAGGCATAATAGCCGTGTATTGTTCAAAAGGGACCAAAATGGCATCTGGCCACTTTGGTGAACCTATTCCACCCTATTTCCCCTTTGCTGCAAGTCAATTTGCCCTCAAATCACCTCTGCACTGATAAAACCCCTCTCCAAACCCCTTTGGCATATAAAACCTTTGCAAAGGCTAATACCCGCCTCTGGCACGTTTCCCAATCCTACCGCATGGTTGGTTAATCAAAACATTTGAAAAAACCCATAAAACCCACAAAGTTTGATTTTTCCGCCCGCACTATCAAACGCGCCTTTTTCTCCTCCGCCAGCCGTCGGATCAAGCCCATCAGATCCGACGGCCCACATCAATATCGGAGCGCTTCCTGTGGCGGCACGTTAACCTCCGGGAAAGTGACGTTGCGCCTTGTCACGCCTCCTCCACGCGTCAACCGATGGACCATCTCGGAGCCCGCTCTGACAGCCTCTGCGCCGTACCTAAACCGCCCCGAGAAACCGCGGCGGTTAAGGCCTTAACCGTGACCGCTGCAGTTTGACCGCCACCTACCCGCCGCTGACTCGCCGCCACGTCATTGCCTGCTCGTACCTGCCTCTCGTATGGGTCCACCTCATTGCTGACTGGACTGCCACCTCGCCGCCCCTTGACCAGTCACCCACTGCCACGTCGCCCGATGACGTCAACTGACGTCACCTCACCATGACCCACCAATGACGTCAGCAGAAAAAAGCGCCAAATTGGTAAAATAACCCATATTTACCAATTTTCCCGTGTTTTTACCATTTTCACTGTGATTTCTGCTGAATGCTCTGCATGACCGTTTGAACTCAAATTTTCGCCAACCAGTCAATTAGCCCGGGCGACCTCCTCAAACAGCAACTGTGCACCTGTGTTTCAACCTCTGCTCGTCGAATTACAGGTATTTAGACCGTCTCGCCCTCCATACGACCTTCATTAAGCTTAAAATTGCTCAGAGGGATAATAGAACCATAAAAACGATATTTGCACCGTTCATTTCCATTTGTTCATCCACCATTGTCATTGTGAGGGCCAAGAAGTACCTGCAGAGCTTTAGAAACCTGCAATCCTCATAAAACCTCTGTAATTCTGCGTTTTCCTGGCAGAGCTCCTAATAGACGTAATTCACCCGATTGGAGAGTTCAGTTAGGCCACAGAGAAGTTCTGTCACTAGACTCCAGTAGTATTTCAATTGCTATTGAGAGAATTCCCCTTGAATACTCAAAACCTCAACTGTTTCCACAGAAAACTGCCTCCAGACTGTGTTTTGCTATTCCACCTGTCTACCTACAATTATTGCAACTTGAAGAGCTATGGAGACCCCTATTGCACTGAATATTAAGCCCATCAATGCCCCTCACCAGGAATTAGCATGGAAAGCCCTGGGGGACATGGACTACCAAATGCTGGATTGGTTCCCCATGGGAACCAAGTACAATGTGCTAATGTTAAATGAATTAAGAGCCCAGCACCTCAGTGGGGCAGATATCTTGGGGATTTGGGAGTCAAATTTGCCCATATACAACCTTCCCCAAGTCAATCCAATGCCAGAGCTTATTTATAGCTGCCAGGAATGCTATGACCCCAGCCAAAGAGCAGTCATGAGCCCCACAGGCCTAGTCCTGTTCCAGATCACCCCAGAGAGCATAAACCAGATGCTGTGCTTCAATACAGCCAAGAAATTGACCCCTCTGTCCATGCAGAATCTGATTAACACAGGGATCAAGCTGTCCAGTGACCAGATTGTCAAAATCAACCAACTGTTTGTCACACCAGGCTCTGAAACAGTCAGAACCCCTCCTATTGGGTACCATTGTCTGAATGAGTTGGGCAGAATGTTGGTGGATCTAATTGGCTATGTCCTAGGATTCAGGGGGCTGGAAGATGTAGATGAAAGCATAATGGCAATGCTGTCCATATTTGCCCCTGGTAAGCCTCCAGCTGTGCAGTATGATTATGCAACTTACATAGCAGAGAAAATCCATGATCAGTTCATGAATTTGAAAAGGGAGAGACTGTTCAGGTACTCCTCCTATATATATCATTTATTCCTTTTCTATCAGCCAGCTACCTTCTCTGTTCCTTTGAGGCCACTCAATGCCCAAGGAAGCCCAAGATCAGTTGTTTTCTGGACCTCTGTTTTTCATTTTACCTCAGTATCACCCTATACATACTGTGAGTTTATTGATTTATTTGTTCATCCGGCCCTAACAGCTCTGCAAGGTACTCCTCCTCCTAGATTAACCGATGAAATGAAGAGGATTCTACATTTGAACAAATCTTACAATATTGGCAACTGGTACTTCTACCAGAACCACACAGTCATTAGGATATATGGCTGTGAATTGAACCCATTTAGATTGCCAAGGTATGTCCCCATGAGGCTTTTTGCCTTAGAGTATTTCAGGCAGTTTGGGAACTCAGATTACCTTCACTTTCAGAGTAGAAACAAGAAGTCACAATTGAAGGTAAGAAGTCAGCTAGGTTCCTTCCTGTATAACAAGAAAGAGGAAGGGTGGAAAGAGGCACACAGCATCCTGGAAGGCCTCAGATTGCAGACCAGTTTTGAATGGATTCCCTATGACCCCAATCATACTATCTCCCTCAGGAGAATTAGATACAAATTGGGCAACTATGCACATAAAAGACAACCTGAAATTGAACAGTATGCCAATGCACTAGATTGGGAAGAGGGTACACTAGTAGAACAAGTCACTAAGGAAGAATTACTTGAGAAAGAAGCTAGGAATGTGCAAAAAGAAGCTGACTTGGAAACTTGTGGACAGGTGCCCTCCTCCTACAGAAAGCAAATTGGAACAGCTGCTAGATCTTCAGCAGCACAGCAGCAAACCACTGAGAAGACATCCCAGGCAGCAGGCAAAGACAAAGGTAAACAGGTGGAACAGCCACCTGTATTGACAGAGGAACAAGTTGACACCTTGCTACAGCAGCAAGAAGAAATGGAACAACAAGAACTGGGGCAGCAACAAGAAAAAGCACAGTCCAGTGAACAGCAGCCCTTGCAGCAGGAAAAGGGGACAGATCAACCTAGTAACACTGAGCAGTAGCCCCAAACAGAGGTGCCTCCCAGCACAGACACCAATGTAGACACCTCAGTCCTCCAAACACCACAGAAGGAGGATGTGACTAGGAAAAGGGAGAGAGAGACCCCCCACACCTCATCCTTCATCAGAGGAGAGAAGAGACAAAGACTGAATGACTCCCAAGAGGAGGACATAGCAGTAAGGCAAGCCATGGGCATGGGCCCACCCAGTGGAGAACTTTCGGCCAGCTCATCTCAGCGTGGACATGACATGACTATGGGTGGAGAGGTCAGCTCCTCCGGTCAACATAGAAAGGGCAATCAAGTATAAAGCAGCAATTCATTGACATCAAAAGGAGGAGTGATCCCATAAAAGTGCAGCTGTATGATCACTTGTTAAACCTAGCTCCTAGCAACCAGCAGAGACTCATGTCTGCTTTCGATGTGAGCGAAGGCAAAATGGTAATGAGCCACTTCATGCCCACAACTTTGCAGCCTCAGTCCACCTCGGACTATCTAAGAACCAACATGGAGGTTCTTGCCAAAGACATACACCCCATGGACAAGATTGAATTACATAAGCAAACTGGTGAAATGGTGTATGCCTCCCTGGCAGATGAGACATTGGAGAATTATAAACTAAAGAACAGCCTGGATAACACAGCTTCTCAGCTGGAGTTAGAAAGAGCATCATCACAAGCCAAGGACAATAGGATCAAGTCCTTGGAAGAGGTAATTATAGAGATAGGACATGATCCTAAAGATGTCAAAGGCATCCAAGAACTTCTGAAGATAAGGGATGCAGACATGGCAGCCCTAAGAAAGAAAATCAAACTCCCGGCCACCATCCATCCACAAACAGATGAAGTTGCCCAGCAAAGGCAAGAGAAGGATGCTACAGATCTGCTGGTATCCCTATACAAAGAGCTGGTTAGGACTCAAGACCAGCTAGGACAAACTGAAGCTGCAAAGGCAGCACTACAAGAAACACTGAAGCAAAGAGAAGGGGGCCAACCCTTCCAGCCTCCTCCTGTGATAATAAATCTTGAGGAAATCCCTCCAAAGACCACTCCTCCTCCTCAGCAAACAGAAGCTACAGCACCAACTACAGCGCCATCCACAGCAACAACATCTACAACATCAGAACAGGCTACTAGTTTAGACATGCAAAAGCTGCAAGCTGAGATCCAAGCTATGGAATCTCAAATGAAAGAGCTGGATGAACTTAAGAAAACCTTGACCAAGGTAAATGAAAAGTTTGACAAGAGCAAACAGAATGAAGCAGCCAAGGAGAGAGAGGTAAAAGCTCTTAAGAGGAGAATTGCTGAACTAGAGAAAGAGCTTGCACTAGAAAAGGTGATAGCTGAAATGAAAGCAGTGCTATGGAGCAACATTGGGCGGTCCATCGCCAACCAGTGGCAATATATTGAGACCATGGATGAGCAAATGGTGCTCATCACTAAAGCAAACAGAGAAATACAGAGGGCCAGGGCAAGCCTTGGACACATGCCAGAAGCTGCTACTAGGATAATCAATACTCTGAACTATAAGACTAGCTCTCAATTAGCTGTCATGGGAATCACCAACAGGACAGAAACAATTGCTGTAGCCAAGAGAGTCATAACATTGAGGAACCTGGTTGGAACACTGGAGAGGAGGACACAGGATATGCAAACTGAAATCAACAGATTCCTGGAAAAGTTCGTGGCACTACAAAACAGAGGCCTCCCCAGCATTTTAAGCAGTGTAGGAAGACTGCTCACCCTGGACAATTACAATAAGAGAATTGATGCCCAGGCAGTAGCAGAGATTGCACAACCGCCCAGCACTTCAGCAGAACCAGGGCCAGCCACCGGGCAGAGTATGTATGACAGAGTGGAGAACCTGTTTTTCCTCATGAATGAAGTTGACCATCTGTTTGATACACCACCTAACTTCTTCAAATTCACAGAAGCAGATGAAACTCTAGGGGCAATCTTAGCACACCAACTGCCCACACAGGATGCCTGGAGAAATTTGACACAGACAGTTTTGTCAGGCCAGAATCAGTAGCGCCAATTCTCCAGGCAAATGAGCATACATGCGCAGGCACAATTTTGAAGAAAGATATCTACAGAGAAGAGGCAGAGGCTGAGCCAACTCAGCAGGACCATTGACTCACCACAAGCAACAGTCACAATCACAGGTGACAAGTCCAGGATACAGCGTACAAAGCCTTAAAGACAGATCTTCCAGCATTTATTCAGAATATCTCGACCGACTTAGCTGTCTCCAAAGGCTAAAATATCTTCTGACAGAGCATTAAAATGCCTGTACTCTGTAATCAATGCTGCATTAAATTTTGATCATAATATCTTAAGTAGTTGGTAAGAATGTAAAATCTGAGATAACTCAGAACTCAGATATTTTGTAAATCACCGCAAGTATATATTCACCCTTCACAGCAGTTGAAGAGGTTGTTGCAATTTTCTTTTGAAGAGCTCTCGCTCGTTGTAATATTTTCAGAGAAGTAATACAAAGGAATAATGGAATTTCCAAGGCTTGGTGTTCTTTGATGTATTGTGGTGAAAGATGAATGTTACAGGATTCCAGGGTGTTGCATAAAACAATAAGTATTCTCAAATCTCTTTGTTATATGTTTTCGAGTCTTTTGTTCTCTTTTGTTGTTCAAATGTTTTACACTTGATAGCAAGGTGAAAGGATAGTTCCAGAATTTAACCATGTTTACCCTGGACTCAAACTGAGCTATTATACATGTTTTCCTCAGATACAGTGACAGAATTGTAATTCTTAATTGCTGCATTTCAAAACTGTGTCTTTTACTGTGACAGGCATTCTCAGGGATTCAATTTTTGCCCCTGAGACCTCCGTCTTTCTCCTCTTAAAGTTGTCTGTTGGAAATATATAGACAATAAGTGAAAATTCTTAAATGCTTTCACTGTTTGTGTTACCTGTTTCCAGTCATTTAATCAAAAATCTGTTCTATTAAACACTCAAATGGCCCTGTAAGTTCCATCTTTCATCTCAAAATTTCAAACACATATAGCCACAGACTCCATTGCCCAATGGTACTCAACCTCTCTGAAAACTACATCACTAGAATCTAAAAGGAGTTTCATGAACCAAAACATAAACAAAACCAGTGCATAATAGCTAGCCTAAAACCCTATCATAAACAGTTACAAATCATAAAGAGAGAGCCCTCTCTGATCACAGTTTGGCTAGAAACAGTGATCCAAAGATTGGTTAGTGGTTACCCCGGCCGTATTCCCTTGGGAGTCATAGGGAACAACCTGGGTGTTAACACGAACAACCAGCCTTCCAGATAACTCCAGGCTTGGTTGTTAGCTTTGTGAATGTCGACTCCTTTCCATGGCATGTCTGTTCGACCCTTTGCAACCATTTCCCTCAAAGATAAGCTCATCCTTCCACCCTTTTAGGAGGCTCCTTCTCCTACATATACTTCCACCATTACCATGAGCAGCTAGTTAGACATAGCTTGGATTGTATAGAGCTTATAGTGCTCAGATTGCTGCTACTATAGGTATTTGGTGTGCTAGGTGTGGAAGTGATTGATTGCTTAGGGAAGGTTGTTTTGTGTTGCTTGTGTGAGAGAGAGAGTTGTTTGTCTTGGGAGAATCATCCTCAAAGGTGAATGCTTGAGATACATGCTGACTGGCCCCTCCTGAGAAGGTTACCGACGTCAGAACATTTGGCTGTACTCTTCTCTATTCTGATTAATAATAGATGACTGTTATTATTGTTCCATTCTCATTTGTACTTGCAATGGTTAAATGTGAATTACATCTTTTCTGACAGATGTATGGTTGCTTTTACTAGATTTCACGCTTGCGTTTGTTTCCTCTTCGTGTGTGCAGGTATCTATTCACGGAGATCGCGGAGGATCGTGATCAGCCAAAACGAAGGAGCGAATGCAACATCTCTTCGTCAAACGACAGCGCTGGAATCCAAGTAGGTGCTCTTTACCTCTTGTTTAATTGTAATTAGGAACATGCATAGCAGCATTGTTTGATTGTTGCTAGACCCTTGCTGGGCTAGTAGGGATCGCCTCTATCCGTAGAGGGGATTTACCTCTCCAACAATTTGGCGACTCCGCTGGGGATCAGCCTTTTTGTCTCTTGAGTCCACTTTTGTGTTTGACTTTGATTGGTCTCTTTCTCTGAGATTCTGGGATTGTCTCTCTGCTTATAAACTTTCTGGGTACATCTGGGAAGTGTCTTGATTGTTAGAAGGCTTTTGCTTTTGGTTTGGGAAGTTTTTGCTTTAGCTTTGCTTGTTTTTTATCCTCAGCGCGTTTTAATTCAGAACAGTCGCGCTGACATCGCGCCCCTGTTCCTTTGGTATCCTTTTCATCGCGCCCTTACGTCTAACAGTCGCGCTGACCTCGTTTTTAGAGACAGCGCGCTTTATTCGTGTCCTTCCGCGCTGGCATCGCGTCCACGCTTCTTTGTGATCTGTGTCATCGCGTCTGTGTGGTTTCTTTCCGCGCTGACCTCGTTTTTCTGAGACAGCGCGTTTTATCCTTGTCCTTCCACGCTGACGTCGCAAAGTTGCTACAGGGCTGCTCCTGTCAGCGCATAGTTGCTGAAGGCTACCCACGCTGGTCCTGTAAAGTTCATTTTTGACCAAATTAGCCTCCTGAACCTCTTGCTTTGACTATCCCTTCTTCTCTCCACCTGCTTTGTGACTTGATTTTCACTGTTTGAACTCTGAACTCCTTGATTGCGAAGTCTGGATCCATAGGGTTCCGTTTTTGCTTAGTTTTTGGTTTTGCGAACACCTTCCCTTTTGCTTTCGCTGCTTGGTTTGTGTTTACACCGTCACTTTTTCGATTGCTGAATGGTTTTGAGTCTCTAATTGACTGGTTGTAACTCTCTTCCTTCGGGTGTTTGCCCTTTTCTGTTGATTTTGCACTCTAGCCCTAGGGTATCTAGTGGCCGTGTGTGTGTCAAGCCTTCCGTAGGGATCTTGTTTTCTTGTTTGATCAGCCAACTTCAGATTCGTTTGTGTACTTGCTTCAGTGATTGTTGAAGTGCTTTGGGTTGTGTTTCCGAGTATTTCTCACTTTCCCCCCTGTTTCAATCCTTGCTTGTCTTGCCGAGCTTAGATCACATAGCTCGTGCGGAACTTGATCTTCTCATTGATTTGGAAATCTTTGTTGGGTGTTTTGGGAACTTTGTGTGCTTTCATTAGGCAATTACATTTTGCTTGGTGTTCTAGTTCCTCCAAATTATTTTAGATGCTTTGTGTCACTGAAAGAAAATCAAACTAGTGGCTTTGCTTTTAAAAAATTGAAAAGGAAAAGAATGTTTCATTGATTTGCATTTTCAAAAGAAAAAGTTTCCTTTCCTCGCTCTTAGTTGCATTAGGCTGTTTGATTGATTGATTGTGTTCGTTTTGTTTGATTGAAATCTCTTTACCCTTCCATAGCTAGAATTCATCGAACAAAATGATTCTCTTTGGCATGTAGTTGGCATCTAGGTAATTGTGAGAGAACATACGATAGAGCCTGAAATCGAAACTTAATCTCAAGATCAACTATAAAATGAACCGAATGAATCTAAAAACGCATTGGAACTAAACGCAAACATCTAGAGGTCTAGGTTAGAGACGTGTTCCGGCGTCTTTAAACATAGTCACTGTTGTTTCACATTACGGTTGGGTGATTCCTCCTTCTGTGACTCGATAGTGGTCTAACACGGACTGCGCTCCCACGTACCGTCGCGTATATAGGGAGACCCCACTAGGCTTTTATCCTTTATCCATAGGAAGCCGAGTCTGCCGCCTTGTGAACCGTAACGCACCGAACACAGCATTTGGGAAGATTGACTGCAGTACAGAAAGTCCTTGGCTCTCATACGATTGCTAAGGTGTATAAGCAGTTTTACGGGTCGCCTGGTAAACCCTATACTTAGAGTCTCCAGAGCAGTCACTTTTGATCCTTTTCGGACTCCCTAAATGAAAAGGTGCCTGTGAGCGTCTTGTCACTTCATGCTCATTAAACATTCGAAGGAGACTGGAGTCATCTTTTCGTCCTTTTCTCGACTCTTGAAACATGAAAAGGTCAAGTTTGGTTCTTGTGTCTTAAAAGTTAATTCGGCCACGATAACATCACCTAGTTAGATCTTGTGTGCGTTAGCTTGAGTAGGTTTCGTTTTCGTTTGCTATGGCAACTTTTCCAGGATTCACTAACCCAGGTTCCCCCTCTGATGGGAACCTAGGACAATTCCCTCCTCTTGGGAATGTTGGTGCTCCGTATATGGCGACGTTGTCCCTACCAGGGTTAACTGTCGGGTTGCCTGTGTGGTTGTTTTCAACCTCTTTGGTCCCTACCGTATCGGCTGTTAGTCCATCAGTCCCTCCACCTGAACAACGTCATGTTGATCCTAAGGTGGATCTCTCCCCTTCGACGCCTACTTCTATGTCTTCCTCTTGTACTTCGCCTGGTGAAACTCTCGATGTGGGTAACCAGGTGGCTAAGAAGAAGAAGAAGAAGACCCAGAGGAAGAAGTCTCATAAGGGAGAGCTTACACACACAGTCCCCCTCTCAAGTCCAGCTATCCACTCCAGTACACCCGAAGTCGGGTCACCTTCTACTCCTCTGTGGAAGGTTAAGTTTCCTTGTCGATTATGCAGGGAGGACCATCTGCTTCGTGATTGTCCTGGCATTCCCAAGGCATTAGAAGTTTGGTCTCACGATCCGGCCCGCCCTTCATCGTCCACTGATGATCATGGCGATGCTACCTCATCAGTTGGGAATGGTAAGGAGAAAGGGAAGCTTCGAATCCCCTGTCGACTTTGTGAAGGAAAACATCCCCTTCACCTTTGTCCACTCATGGATAAAGCCTCTGCTGTGTTGGAAAGTCTTGCTGCTCCCCCGAATCCATTTCCCGCCGGTTATCAACGTCTTTCTACAACTGTAGATCGCGCCCTTGTTGACAAAGAGATTGCTTCAGATTCCTCTCTTGTCCAGGCTCCTCTTCCCGAACCTGGCTGTCCCCAGCCTGTTCCAGACCCGCCGTTGGTCGGAAAGAGTGTTGATTCGAGTTCCCCCCCTCTCGAGCACTCTATTTCGGAAGAGCAAAATTCTCATGTTCTTCTCGTCTCGGCAAATCCTCCGGAGCCTGATAATGGTGTTCCCACCCCAACCTCTCCCGAGGATTCAGAGTCAGTTCTTTCCGAGCAGGGGGGCAACCATATGGTTCCCCCACCAAGTAGTTCGGTCATTTCCTTTGATTGGAGTCGTTTGACTACCCCTCCCCTTCCATCCCACGTGCCTTTCTGGGTCACCGCCTATGCTTGCAATAAGGCGCTGCCCGGCACTGTGTTAGACGAAGGAGCATCGGTTAGTCTCATGCCTGTTACTACTTGGCGAGCTTTGGGTTCCCCATCGCTTGTACCTGTCGCACCGCATCTCACCGCGTTTGATGGAGGAACGAGTCAGCCATTAGGGATCCTCCCGAAGTTTCCTATTACTTTGGGAGGCAAGACCGTCTATATAGACGTCTCGGTTACCCAAGGTTCTTTAGACTTCAGTCTTCTCCTTGGTCGTGATTATGTGTATGCCATGGGAGCCCTTGTTTCTTCACTTTTCCGTGTGGTTTGTTTTCCACACGATGGAAGAATCGTGACGTTCGATCAATTATCGTTCGTTCGTCCACAAGCCCCTCCGGCGCACTCATCCTTCCCTCCTGGCTTTCATCCACAAGTTGCATCTGCCTCGCCGCAAATCAACTACGTGGCCACCTACCCCGTGCCCGTACCCAGTGATGACACCATCGTGCATAGTGTCCTGGGGGCATTAGGTCCTGATTTCCAAGATGTTGGCCTTCCCTCCGGAGCCACTTTCTTGGGGGCCTCCACTTCCCGTTCATTATGATGAAGTCTGGATGGAGCATAGTTCTTTTCCTATGTCAAGCTCCTTAAAAAATGAAACTGGGTTTGGTCGGAGCATAGTTCCTTTCCGGTGTCAAGCTCCTTAAAAAATGAAACTAGGCTTGGTCGAGCATAGTTCCTGATCTTGTGTCAAGCTCGTTAAAACATGAAACAAGGGTTATGAGGATAGTTCTTTTACTGTGTCAACCTCATTAAAAAAATGAAACAACTCCCTTTTCAGATCGAGTCTTTGATTAAGATCTCGTAAAATCCCAGTCGAGTCTTTCCAAGATCTCGAAAGTGAACCTTCATTCCATCCACTTTGTCGAATGCAATGAAGCTTGGGGGGCATGTACCTCGATTTGCATTATTATGCTGGGGGCATGCGAACTTATAACAAGCATAGTTTTTCGTTTCAAGCTTGTGTAAACATGAAACCGAATCCAAGCAAAGTTCTCCACGGTTCAAGCTTGTGTAAAAATGAACCCATACCCGATTTACATCTCGTGATTGCCATTTTTCTCCGCTGAATTCTGTTAGATAAGCCTTGGTTGTTTCATTCCATTGCTACCATCTCTTTGGCCGATCATATGCTCTCACTTGGTTGTTTTTCCTTTCCTAAGGAACCGCAGCGATGAGTGGTTTTGTTAGCCAGCCTCTTGACCATTACATGTTTTGAGCAGTTCCACCATTGCCGGAACCAGTTGCTACCCTTTATACCACTCGTTCCTCTAGGACGAGTCACCTTTAAGCTCTTTTCTGACTCGTAAAATATGAAAAGATTGCCAAGTATTTTTCCCTTTTTGACTCGTTAAAGAGAATAAAAATGGAGGCCTGCTTTCAGCTCTTTTCCGACTGTTTAAAGATGAAAAGGCCGAGTCCCCTCTTGACTCGTTAAAAGGAATGAGAGGCGGTCGCCTTTAAAGCTCTTTTTTCGACCGTTTTAACTTAAAAAAGATTGCCGGGTGTTTGTCGTTTCGCACTCGTTATTGGCTCCAAAACGACGTACCTCTGACCGCTTTTTTACTTTTTCAGGTCGAAGTTACTATTTACGAAAAGTACTCCTCGATCGTAATGGTCGGGCGGTTCTTTCGGGCATTGTTTTATACTTTTTCGGGCTCAAGAGACACAACTGTATGAAAAAGGACCCCCCTGGAGTCTTCTTTTCTGCTATCTTTTCAGGCTCTCTAAACAAGAAAAGACGCCGAGTTTTTCCTTTGTCAGGCTCGTTAAACACTTGATGACATCGGACATTGTCAAAATGACACTCTTTAAGCATATGCTATCCCCGTCAAGCTTGTCATCCAAAAATAACCGGGGTACCTGCCAGAAATGGTGGGGAAAATGGAACTGTAATCATAGTCGTGTCGGCAGTATGTCGCTCTTGAACATGGCACTCCTCTGCTTCGTGTCTGGGTGGGACCATCTCATCTTATTTCACACTGGCCTCCGTGGGTTTGGGTTATCTTATTCGACCTCTCATCTGCCCATTGCCATCATCACTATACCCTTTGCTCATTTGATGTCAAATACTGCCAAACCCGCTACAGTGCCGCCGATATGTTCAAGAGAAGTTGACCTCTGCAATAATACAACCTCATCTGCTATCTCACACAAATCATTTTTCCTCTGTCTCGCGTCGATGATGTGGGAAACATTATGGCCCACCTTCGATCAAGGTCACTTCCTGTCGACTTCAGCTCATTATCCGGGAAGGTGACTAAGAGACTCCCTTCAGGTGCCTTAGAGCCTGCATGCCTCAATGGTAGGTTCTTCGTGTTCGATGCGAGGTTTACATCAATTGCCTCCGATCGAATGATTCCGTGGGTGTTCGACACCAGCTCATTGATTCACATGCCGCGGATTGTACCTATAGTACCTTGAGGGCCATTGTCATTATTAGTGGTACCTCTCGCGTCTGTTAACAGTTTTCATCATTGACTGGTAATCAGACGATGTTCATGCATGTTCGACTTCAACCCATCTATTCACATGCTTGAACTTGTACTTTGTTCGGATCGGGACGGAGCGCAAGACCCTGTATCCCTGTCTGTTATGGTCCAGGTTGCGATTTTGTGGATGATCATTACATGACTCATTGATGGATGGCTGCGCCCATATCTGAGTCGTCATGGATGGCTGCGACCATACCTTATCATTATTATGGTCCCTTTAGCTAGGTGGCTGCGTCCATTCCCACAGACCTTTTCGCATGTCTTTTTGGATGGCTGCGCCCATGCCTAGACTGCATGTACTTGATTATCAGAGATATTTTCGGTCCCTCCTGGTGGTGTTCCGGTTCGGCGTGTGTTGTAAAGCATTTCACCCCTCCCACTCTCTCGGTCTTCATGCTTTAGGGGGCATCTGTTACACAGTAATTTGTCACTGCCTTCCTGACAGTCACCCTGCTGTGCCAATCACCAAGCTTCATGCCTTCTGAACTGGCCCAAAAACCCATTTTCCTAAAGTTTTATTCATCAGCGCGACTGTTCGCAAAATACCCGCGATGACTGGCGCTCCATAGTGTATTCCGCGCGCTGCCAGCTCAGAAGGACATCACTTTTGCGCGCTGGTAGCCAGCGCGCCTTTCCCGTGTTCTTCCGCGCTGACATGACTTTCCTAGTTATGTAGACGCGGTGACATCGCGTCAGTTACCTCATAATCCGCGCTGATCCAGTTTGGGCGATTTTGTTCGAACAACCAGCCTTCCAGATAACTCCAGGCTTGGTTGTTAGCTTTGTGAATGTCGACTCCTTTCCATGGCATGTCTGTTCGACCCTTTGCAACCATTTCCCTCAAAGATAAGCTCATCCTTCCACCCTTTTAGGAGGCTCCTTCTCCTACATATACTTCCACCATTACCATGAGCAGCTAGTTAGACATAGCTTGGATTGTATAGAGCTTATAGTGCTCAGATTGCTGCTACTATAGGTATTTGGTGTGCTAGGTGTGGAAGTGATTGATTGCTTAGGGAAGGTTGTTTTGTGTTGCTTGTGTGAGAGAGAGAGTTGTTTGTCTTGGGAGAATCATCCTCAAAGGTGAATGCTTGAGATACATGCTGACTGGCCCCTCCTGAGAAGGTTACCGACGTCAGAACATTTGGTTGTACTCTTCTCTATTCTGATTAATAATAGATGACTGTTATTATTGTTCCATTCTCATTTGTACTTGCAATGGTTAAATGTGAATTACATCTTTTCTGACCGATGTATGGTTGCTTTTACTAGATTTCATGCTTGCGTTTGTTTCCTCTTCGTGTGTGCAGGTATCTATTCACGGAGATCGCGGAGGATCGTGATCAGCCAAAACGAAGGAGCGAAGGCAACATCTCTTCGTCAAACGACAGCGCTGGAATCCAAGTAGGTGCTCTTTACCTCTTGTTTAATTGTAATTAGGAACATGCATAGCAGCATTGTTTGATTGTTGCTAGACCCTTGCTGGGCTAGTAGGGATCGCCTCTATCCGTAGAGGGGATTTACCTCTCCAACAGCAGGAAACCAGTAACCGATGATTTTTTTGGACCTCATTGGTCATGAAAGAGTAGCATGAGTTCTCTTACAAGTAGTTTATTGAAGAGTTTGTTCACCCAGAAATGAACATCCTAAACAACTCAATACATTCGAGAATTAGTGAAGATATCAAAGGAATTTTACATCTAACAGATCAATCCAAGACTCGAGATTGGTTATTATACCTAAACTATATAGAAATCAGGGTTTATTGTTTGGAATTGGCACCATATAAACTCCCTAAATACCTCCCCATGAGGATTTTTTCCCTGGAATACATTAGACAGATGTTAAATTCTGATGACATTCATTTTGTAGTAGCTAAGAAGAAATCACAGTTTCGCATAAAGACATAGGTGGGCCCATTTGTATGCAATACCAAGACAGCAGGTGAAGAAGTAGTCAGACTTCTCAAAGAGATGAAGTTCAGCCTAAGTTTTACATGGTCTTATGACCCTTGTGGTATTATTTGAAAGCTTAGAGTAGAAAATAAAACTACTCCTTACATCCATACCTCAAGGCTTGAGATAGAAAAGTATGCAAATCAATTGGAATGGACATAGAATACCTTGCAAGAAGCTGAATAACAACTCTTTTCTACTTCAAGTTTACAGACTCCCACTCCTCAGGAGAAAACAAGTAAAATAAAAAGAGAGGAGGGATCATCATCAACAACAGGAAGTGAAGCCAAAGAGTTCAGGATCAGTTACAGGAAAAGGAAAAAATTGACTCCTAGGACAGATGTGGACAAAGAGATAGAAGAGCAGGTTGCCATCATAATTACAGACTCACCACCTGCAAGCAACAAATTTGTAACATCTTCTATTGAACCTTCATCATCACAAGGTTAGAAGGAAACAAAGCTAGATTCACAGAAGGTCCAAGGAGAGAAGGCAAATACAATTTTTGATAGGTATAGGGAGATTAAGCTTAAGAATGAGATCCTTAAAAACAGTACCTATAATCAGTTTTGGAAGTAGACCTCTAGCTCGTAAACCAGATTGTTTTTAGTTTTTGACACAGAGCATGGAAAGATGCAAATGGCCTTCCTTGAGGCCCAAACTCCACATCCAAAAACATCAGCAGACTACAAGAGTACTACATTTGAGTTTAGCACCAAAGACATCCATCCCATTGATCAAATGGAGATGCATAAGAAGACTAGTGAGATGATATCTTCTACATTAACTAATACTGCTATGTCATTGCCCAAGTTTAAGGTTTCATTTGCCAATATTCAATCTCAGTTGAAAATGGAGAAGGTATCCTCCTTAGCAAAGGATAATAGGATCAAGTATTTGGAAGATTTGGTGGTAAAGATAGGATATGATCCTAAATATGTCAATGCTGCAGAGGATATTATCAAGAAGATGAATCTGGACATTCCAGCATTGAGAAAGTAGTTTAAGCTGCTAGCCACTGAGGACCCCTTAACCAAGGACATTGAAGAAAATGAGGCACAGAAGGTTGACATGATGAAGTTGATTATAGAGCATAACATACCAATTAGATAGATGGAGGTAGAAATGGAGAAGATGATAAAGGATAAAGAACAGAGTCAGAAGATGGCCATTGTCCCCCTGGATGCCTTACCCATTTCTCATCTTCCAACAATAGGAACAACCACTACAACTACTTCTTTCACTCACACTGTAAGTGTTGAAAGGGTGAAAAATACACTAGAGAACATGTCAATCCAGTTAGAAGAGATAAAGACTTTGCAGGAGTAGCTCAAAGCTCTAGAAGTATAGAAATCCAGAGCTGAAGCTTCTTGTCTTACTGAAATGCAGAAATCACAGAGACTGTTGGAGAAATTACAGAAAGTAGAAAGGGATACCTCAATTGGTCAGACCTTGGCCCAAGCCAATGAAACCATTTGGATAGGTATTATAGACTCTATGAATGAGATTTGTCCATCTATCCAAATCATCTTTGAACAGAAAGAATTGATAGAAAGGCCACAAAAACCATTGTTCAGGTAAGGGAAAATCTTGGAGAGATGCCCACAGAAGCCTCTAACATTATCAAATTCCTAGATTCTAAGTCAAAATATGAACTTGAAGAATTAGGAATTAGTGACAAGACTGTCACTATTTTGGAAGTCAAGAAAGTTTTGACTAAAAGGAACCTTATTGATCAATTGGAAGAAAGATGTGAAACACTAGAGTTGGGAGTGAACAGGTTCTGTAACAGAATAGAAACATTAATATAGAAAGGGATGCCCAACATATATGTGATTAATGATAAATTAATCACTCAAGAAGAATATGTCGTGAAAATGAAGGAAATGGCTAGAAGCAGTGTCAAGTTCAGTGGAATAAATGGTAGTAGGACAATAAGGGCATTTTTAGAAACCATGAAAAATGAATTCTACATCCAGAATGAGGTAAAGTATGTTTTTATAGTGAATCCAAATTTTTCAAAATACACAGAGGTCAATGAAATTTACTGGAGGGTGATTAAATTAACCATACCCAATGAAAAGAGATGGGAAGAACTTTTCAATTTACTAGATTAAAAATGTAATTCAAATGCGGTAAGATAGTGGCCAACACACTAGCCAACACAACAATCAACACATCAATGCAACACAGTTTCAAGTTGACTCAACAACTGAATCCACCAAAACAGAGCCACCTTTCCATCCAGCTGTCTATGTGGCCTATTTTTCTGCCAGAGATAAATCTTATTGTTTGTAATTAAGCTAATAATACACTGTCTGTTGAGACAATGATTTTGTAATTATTAGTATAAATACTTCACTGTTTGAAGTATTAAGGGTTGATTTATGAATGCAATTCCTTTTTCATATTGTAATTTTTTCAAAGTGGCTGGAGTATCAATAATATAGAGACCTTTTCACAAGATTCATGTGGTGTACCAAATGGTGATGTGTTCCTTCTGTTTATTTGTTTAAACATTGTTTTTCTCTCTCTATTATTCTGAATATCTCAATTACTTAATAAAAACTGTGATGAATAGGATTTGTTATTTAGAGCACCCTATTCTGGCTGTTAATAATTTTCATGATTTCTGCTGAAGTCAAATTAAGGAATTCTTCTGCTATTTCACCACCCATTTAAATTTCTGAAAAGATCCAAATAGTGCAACCTAGCTTGCCCTGTGAAACTCCTCTAAAAATTGATGCCAAATCCAGTTAAATCTTCATACCCATAGCCCAATGGAATTATACCACTTAAATCAACCAAACCAATCAAATCAAAACAATCAATACAGTCATACCTAGCCTAAAATTTATACTAAAACAAAGCTAAATTTTATAGAGAGATCCCCCTCTAAAGCTGGCAGGGCTAGATCCTTGCTTCCAAAGTGGTTTTGATGCTATCCTATGTGTTTACTCCCTCAACCTCAAAAATACAGAACAACAACATGTTGCATGATTCTCTTCATAGATTAAGTAGACTTCTATGACATTCAATGGGCATTCATTCCTACAATATCTTTTGGTACATCTAGGGGAAAATATAGCTAGTGTCCTTTTTACTTCCTATTGCCTCCCTTTGATTTTCATAGTATCCATTTGCAAGAAAAATTTATGTGGCATTTCACTCTCAAATTCTTCCAACATACTTCCTATCTCAAGCTTGATGCTTGGGAGAGGAACTGGCCAAGCTTTAGCTAGACCTCCCCTTCTTCCTAGAAGCCCTAAAGTGATTCTTGAATAAAATTTTGACGTCATCAGAAGGAAATTGGTAGATATCTCCTCCAAATAGCATGTTGAGGGTTTCCATTAAATCCTCCCTGATCCCTCGAAGAAGAACTAGTTTGAGTGACTCAAGATCAAGGGTACAATTGGCCCTCCTATAATTTAGTTGGAATCTTTCCTCAGTCCTCTAAAGATTCATCAGGTCCAAGGGTCATCCTAAATATTTCCTCCTTTGTTTCTTTGGACCTACAGTAATCTTGGTATTTTTCATTGAAGGTTTGTTGCATTTGGGCCTAGGTAGTGATGTTGCCTCCATGTAGACTCATAAACTAATGCAAGGCTTCATCCTTGATGGTAGAAGGAAACAACTTTAGCTTCTGCTCATCATAGGCATAGTCATAGGTCCTATAGACAACAACAAACTCAAACATGAAGGTGTTAGGGTCCTTAAAGGTCAGGCCATGGAAATATGGAAGGGAATCTGGGCTTATTTTGTTCATTCCAGCCTCTACATTGGTTTCTCTGACAAGAAAATCTCATTGTTCCTATTTCATCCATGGTTTGGGTAGGTGAGATATGTTATTCTTCTCCTATAGGTTCTTCAAAAATTTCAGGTTTCTCACCTAGAGGGTCTTTTAACTCCCTTGTAGTCAGAGAGGGAATTCTATAGTCACTGAACAAGAATGAAGGTTAACTACTTGAGGGGGTGGAGGTTTTTGGCAAGAATTTCCCTTGGTTATCCCTACTCCTACAAGGCATGAAAGAAAGTGTTTCTTGTTGAATTTTTCACTTTTCTCCAAGGCAATAAGACTGATGCAAAACAGAAAAAGAAAAGAAACTCTTAAGCAAAAACAACACCTACTTAGACACCTCCCTAGAAATAGTGCCAAAAAGTGATGAGACTTGGTATTGCACCGAGGATGTTGCAACTGTCAAGGTCTTCTCAACTTAAATTATCAACCCAGGGTTCATATAAACTTAGAGGTGACAATGTTATATGAAAAATAAGTTAGGTTCTACTCATGTCACCCTCATTCATGAAATCATATTAAGGTGTTCAGAACCACTCCAATTAATTATAGTGAAAAATTCTTATGAAATCATGGACATGATTCTAACCACAAAGGTGAAAATGTCATTCATAAAATGTAAATGCTAATTGAAATTGCATGCAAGTAAAAAAAAAGGTGGATCTATTTTCAAAGGTAAATCATGATACTTTACTTGCACATTGTTGCACATGGAATCCCCCCCACAACATGTTTTGGGGCTTAAAGCCCAAGTTTTGGTCGAAGGTTTTGTAAGACTCCGCGAATTGCGGGTGCGGAGTACGATGTATAGGTTAAGTTATAGGGCTGTTTGCCCTAAATTATTTTAATGTAATGTAAAGTCATGTCAGCCTACCCATGGTCTACAGACCATGGGATTGTATAAATAGAGTGAGGCTCTAAGTTGTAAAGGGAGTTAAATGAAGGAAGAATAGAGAGAATAATATGAATGGTTTGAGCTTAGAGAAAGAGTCTAAGTGTATTGGGTCATAGTAGTATGAAGAGGCTCTGTAGCTGAGTGCACAGAGGCCTAGTAGAGTCTGCAGCTGAGTGCGCGGACCCTTGTAGCTGAGTGCACAGGGTGGAGTCGAGTATGTAATCTAGATTGAAGATTAATAAAGAGAAGTTGATTCCTATTTCTGTGTATCTGCTGTGCATTACCTTCTTTACGTTTATACTGTTTTGTTTATCGTGTGCACTGATATGATTACTGAATATGCTGTAATAATCATTAGTATTACATAAACAAGTTAAGTAATCGGGTAATAACAGATTAAATAGCAAGGAACTTGGGTATTATACGGGTTGCGCCCCGAGTAGGGCTGCGCGGAAGCAGCATCGCAGGTTGCGAAGGGATAGCAAGTGCATGTAGCGACGTGCACGAAGGGTCAAACCGCGGACCTCCAGAAGCTCATAAGACATCCCCAGGGTGTGGAAACCTAGTTCTAGCACCCTCCCATACTACTTCAGGTGAGACCTCAGTCTGCGCTCTGTGAACTGTTGCCGAAAGGGCCAGTAGTACCAGGATTTGCTTGGCTAAATCACCTCTGAACTTGGGTCAGGCCCATACAAGCCAACAAATTGTTCTGTTGCCGGGACCAGGATCTACATAAGGGATGTCTGATGTCGTGCCATTGGAATCCAATAAAGAAAGAAATTGAAGAGTGGTTGGACAAGAAGATTCATGAGTTCGCGGCACAGGAAAACAGAAATCTGTGAGTATCTAAGGAACAGTGGTTGGAGTGCTACTTGTATATGGAAATCCACAAAATTTTCTTTGCATCCTTTCCTTTTGAGCTATATGAGTGGATTGTGAAGTTAGCAAACAGTCAGGGAAGGTGTAGGCTCAACAAACCAATAGTGTGGACTTTGGAATTAGTGTGCAGACTAGAAGCATTAGGAGATAAGATAGTGTGAGCTGTGACCATTGGCTCGACCGAATAATAGGAAGATTTATCATTGAGTTCACGGTCGACATGACCGTCAGCTATAGTGAGGCAGAGCGACGTTTTCTCAAGGGAACACGAGGTAAGTATATTAAATCTTTGAACATTGGGATTAAAATTCTATTGTGTGAAAATCGGTTATCCGAATAAATTAATGTTTGGGACTACGCGAAGCGGAAGTAGTGAAGAGTTGGAAAACAATCTCTTAATTTCACCCTCATAGGAAAGGAGCAAGAGCTCGTGAAAGTTTCTCCGAGAAGCACGGTTAGTCTGATAAGGCAGCGCATTCCACATTTACCACCTCCACCCACACTGTCACCCATCTCACCCTCCTCACCTCCATCCCCACCCACCCCACCTCTGCCACCACCACAATATGGTGAGTGCGATCAAACTACCGGTGTTCAGAGGAGTGGGGGAATGAAGATCTGAACAAATTCTGGTTCGTGGTAAGAGTAGTATGGGAAGCACAAGGTGTCGTGGATGATAATATTAAAAAGGCTACGCTAGTGAGCATGCTACAACATCATGAATTAATGTGGTATATCAAGCATTCTAATGACCACCCAAATGCAGGAATTGTAGAGATTCATGCCACGCTGAACAGGGAATTTAGCAGGCCAAAATCAGAAACACAATCAATCATCAAGTTTAAGGAGATCACGATGCTCCTGGGTGAGACCACCTGAGATCTGGACCAAAGGCTAAAGAGTATGATCCATGAAGCCAATATGACATTAAAAGATGCATAGCATCGAGCATGGTTTGTGGCCTCACTTACGCCACACTTAAGGACGATGCTGTCACAACAAAAACTTTCCACCCAGGCCGAAACATTGGAGATGGAAATGAGATTACATGAGACCCCTATACAAGACCCGGGGTTGGGAGTCCAAAAAATCCACGCGCAACTGCAGAATATGTGCCTGGAAATGCAAAGTTTGAAATAGGATAGGACCCCTCGGCCGGAGGTGCGTGAGGAAGTATGGCATATAAAATGCAAAGACCAAGGGCACAACAAGGACCACTGTCTAGTGTTCACAAACTACTTGGCAGGAGGAGGGTCGGTGCCATTAAGACCGGAGGCACAAGTAGGGTCAAGCACGACATCTGCACTATGGTGCGTGATCTACCAGATAGGAGGAAAACACACTACAAACAATTGTCATCTATTGCAGAAGTATACGCAGACGTCCCGGAAATTGTTTTGTAATTTTTGCAGGTCGGTAGGCCATGATGAACGCACCTACTGAAGCTATGAACTAATAAGGGATCAAAATCCTGCCTATAGGGTACAGACTGAAACATGAGCCCTCAAACCAAGTGTAGGGATGGCGCACACTGGGTTTTAGGGGCACAGTCGAGGTCGAGGTGGAATGGGACCAAGAAGGGGTCGCAGACAACTAATTTGTTACAATTGCAGAGGGACAGGGCACTATGCCCGCGATTGTACAAACCCAATAAGAATATCATGTTGGTACTATACTCAGTTTGATCACGAGGTAGAAGACTGCCCTTCGCTGATAGTGAGGATGCACGAAAATGGGGTACTCTAGCTCCTCTCCAACTCAGAATTTATAGATGATGAGGTCTAAACCACGTGAAGAAGACCTGAATGTAAACATGATGCTCAGGAGCGGTATGACCATGGGAGATGATCAATGGAAGCAGCCAGAAGAAAGTGTGTGGGTTTGCAAGGCTCCTACAAAGGAACTCGAGTTTGATTTAGAACACGCAAAGGAGACATTCATGGAATCCAAGAAGAGCTTCACGGAGGCCTCCACTTCAGGTAGTAAGGATCAACTAGAACCAGGGATGGATCCTTCAATGCTCACTACCACTCTGGAGACATGCATGAAAGTGCTGCGTGACAGCAAGGTAGTCAAAGGACTATAGGAACTTATCACTAGTTGCGCAGGTCAGGGGAACCACAAGTGGTATGGAAACTTGGAAAGAATGCATTGCGCACAGGAAGGGAAATTAGGTTGACTGCTAAAATAGGCGAGTATGAAATGGATATGGTAATCCTGGACCTGGGTTCAAATGCGAATGTAATACCAAAGCAAACATGGGAATGCATGGGCAGACCCACGTTACAATGGTCCCCTATTCAGTTACAAATGGCGAACCAATAGAATATTTTTCCCATGGGAAGGTTGCAAGGGGTAACAGTCGATATTGAAGGTGCAAGCGCATAGGCGGATTTTGAAGTGATAAATATTGCCGATGATAGCAATCCCTAGCCTGTGCCACTGGAAATAGACTGGGCTACCGATATGAACGGAGTCATAAATCTAAAGAAGAATAAAATGATCTTTGAGAAAAAGTCACTACGAGTAATAGTACCGCTAGATCCAGCCAAAGGAGCACAATACACTGAACCGGTGCATGACGACGATAGTGATGACGATCTTGACTATATTTGCAAGATAACTGCATGAGAAGAGGATGGGGTGAATCCAACTGTAGATGGAAGGATTTTGTGGGAGCACAAAAGCTCCTGCACTTTAGATTCAGACAAAGAGATAGATCGATGGCAGACTCGGTTGCACGAACTAACAACGCTGAATTGCAACATGATGATTAGATCATTGTGTTGTGTAACAATAGAGGTAAGGGAGCTACCGACATATGATGGATTAACAATGGTGGATGAATTTTAGAGCAAATTTGAAAGCGCAGTACTAGAACAGCAATGATTCGATGCTCTGAAGTGGGCGCTGCACGCAACACTTGCACGATGGTGGAGTACACATCAAGGAAATTTTGAGGATTGGTGCAGATGCAGAAGGATGATGCGCCTAAGTTTTGGAAAACCATAGCTCCAAACGAAAGCCAATCAGCAGGGGTGAAACAACTTTCACGCCCACCTTTCTTGATGGGTATAGACATATGTTGTATAGTCTGCACAAACGCACACCACCCCTAGAATAGAGAAGTGGAACAAATCGTAGTAGCAGGAAAGGCGATGCACACTACCAATTAACCATGACAAAGCCTTCAATAGGGTGTGTGGAGTACTGAACAAGGCTCACCAAGAAAGATGAACTTATTGGTACTTGCACGTGCTAGTGGTTCATGTTAAGAAATTTACTGCATAACATAAATAATTACTGAGAGGAATAAATATAAAAATAGCCAGCAACAACCATAAACACATAAACAAAAATGTTTATTTGGGAAAACCCAAAATCTGGGGAAAAACCCAACCTAATAAGATCTTATTAGCATTGGCCAAAACCCTGGCCAATCCGACCAAGTGAGCCTTCACCGCTCACCTCCAGGTCTTACATTACAATGAAGTCCTTCTAGCCTTTTATAAGCTCCATTACATATAATACCACGGGCAGAATACTATGGGTGCACAATACCATGTGTCCCAAAACCATCACTGTTTAACCTGGTCAACTTTGACTCTATCTTGAGTCAAGTTTACCTAACAATTCCCCCCTTAAACTTGACTTGGGGTTCCTTGACTAACTCCAGCCAAACCTGCTAAGTGAGACAATCGTGCTCTCTTTAGCTCTTACCCCCCTCAGAGTTTTTTCCCGGGGTATTGTTAACCTGACATCCCTCCTATCACCTAGGTCTAACCCAGACTTTACCGGTGATCACTAAGGGGTACACATGCCGTTCCAGGACTTACAGTAGTATGCCCATTTACATGCAATAATTTTGACTTCATTAATTTTTTTTTGTTTATTGCTGCTGCGATTTTGATCCATCCTCTCTCAATTTGATTTGCTCAAAAACTTCTATCAAACTGCTCCAACTGCGAGCCCGATGAGAACCTCGTAGATTCCAACACCGGTGGCCTCACATAGCAGAAAACGAACAATTTTCGAAGTTGCATGAACAATTTTCTTCTGCTGACCTGCATGCAGCCCATGCCTACTCCATCTTTCAACATGGCATAGAACACATAGGAAATATCCCTTATCGATTCCCTATGAAAAAAGCTTCGAACAAAATCAGCCTTGAATTTTAATACTACCAAAGGTATCTCTCAACCTTCTTTAAATAGCTGCATGAATCCCAAACAATTCGTCAGCATGTTCCAAACTGGTAAATATCGCAAATGCATTGCGATCCCTGGAAGCTATGGCACTATCTTCCACACATTCTCCTCGAGGTTCTTCTGCGTATGATTGTTCCACCATTATTTTCTAGACCCAGATCTGTAAAAATGCTGCATTGATCTCATCAGGCACTATAAACCCCTGACATCAAAGAATCCCTTTGAAACCAATATCTGGCTCTGATACCAATTGTTAAGAAATTTACCCAAGAACAAAAATTAATTACAGAGAATTACTGAGAGAAACAAATATAAAAATAGTCAACAACAACCATAAACACATAAACACAAATGTTTATCTGGGAAAACCCCAAATCCGGGGAAAAACCCAACCTAATACGATCTTATTAGCATTGGCCAAAACCCTGGCCAATCCGACCAAGTGAACCTTTACCGCTCACCTCCAGGTCTTACATTACAATGAAGTCCTTCCAGCCTTTTATAAGCTCCATTACATATAATACCATGGGCATAATACTATGGGTGCACAATACCATGTGCCCCAAAACCATCACTGTTTAACTTGGTCAACTTTGACTCTATCCTGAGTCAAGTTTACCTAACAGTTCAATGGGTCTATAGGACCATGTGAAAAACCCTGAATGGAGAGACAATTCCAAAGATGCGGAATAGAGTAAAGACCATAATTTCTGAAGAGAATGCAAAACGGAATCCGCATGTAATGGCTCCCACAGTTGTGACAATACGTGATGACCAGGAGGAAGAAATCACACATCTACGTGAGGTTGAACTTATAAGGATTCAAGAAGCCATCCGACGAGGGAACCTTAGACTTCATGAACTTGAAAAGGACCGGGTATGATTGAGGAAGAAAAGCATTTGGATGGATGCTGAAATCAAGAGGCTGGAAAATGAGATCACGCAAGCATGTCTCGTTGATAAACCAAGGATGACAAAGCAAGATACAAATCATCATACAACTTCATTAGAAGATTGTTGTGAGAGTTTATGACTCTGTTGCCATGGCTATGACCGTACCTCACCAAACGTAGTAACCAGGGGAGTGCATTACATACAGTAGAACGCGCGGCGCTTGTCATCGCGCAGGTAATTGAGGAGGTTCTGCAGACTATATTGGAAGGCGAGTTGAAGTCTCTCACAGGTGGTGCGACCACCTGACTAGCCGTAGGGACCATAGTCTTAGTGCTCTAGGTAGTTGAAAGAGAGCGCAAGGCTATAAAAGAGTCTGTTTGGGAGGTGTGTGATGAGGGAGGTGTGTGAAGAATCAACATGGCATAAGGTTCGCACCTGTGCGTGGGGGGCTGCGCTGCCGTGTGGGTAGGCTGGGAAGTAAATGTTGGTGTCGCTGTTCATGACAAGATGTCCAATTTAAGGCAAAAGGGAGCGGGCAGTGGGCATTTAAGACATGAATTAAGGGCAAGGATTGGGGCAATCTGCCGCCAATAAAGAATTGATGACCCATAATTGGGGGTAATGGTCAAATTTGAATTCAAAAGGTGCTATAAAACTCCAGGGTCTAACCACAAGACAACACTTATCCATTTGAGATTTGAGTAGTTGATTAGAGCACAGAGCGTTGAGCACCGAGCAATATTTGAGCCCCGAAGTTCATGAACGACCACAGACAGCTCAAACAGGATGAGGGCTACTAGGAGAGGTTTGGGCTCAGCAGAAGGAACCACCGATGAGGCCATGCAGAACCCCACAGTACATGATGACCTTGGAGACATGGGGGTCACCCCGGAAATCTCAAAATTGCCTCGGATGCCGAGGCCCAAGAAAGATAAGCAGACAGTGGGACTAGTTCGCATGTCCCCAAGGAATCCGTGGTTCGGTAAACTTTCAATGGATGAAAAGGGAAAGGTTGTCACCATTGAGACAAATGATGAGGAGGAGGACCTAGAAGCTCTCGTCGATGAGATAGAGGTCGCATAAGACATGGAAGAGGACATCCAGCCGATGCGCACTGCATCAAAATTTCCATAGTACGTCCCTCCACGAGAAGGGAAAGCCAAGATACCCAACGACTTGGATACCACTAAGAGTACACTCTAGACCCCGCTCCTCCCTGATGGAATTGTGTTTGAGGGCTCGCACTTGGGTTGCGTACCCATAATGAAGTTTGAATATTGGGACCTCATAGACAGTGAGAAGTTCCTACACTTGGAGACAGAGAGCCTCATTAAGCAAAGCATGAAGGGGTCAGTCACAACACTAGAGCCACAAAAATGGCTGTGCGGTGTGGAGAAGGCCAGATTACTTCATCTCTCGTGGATTCCACACTTTCACCGCGTGCCTATCACTATTTTCATCATTAGGCAGCTGCTTTGCCTAGTGCACGATGGGTACTTATCGCTGGAGGAGCCTATTCCCATCACGACGGGTCTCATCCATAGGATTTCTCGGGTCCCCTGTAAGGGAAAGGACCCCGTGACGATAGTCATAAAAAGCAGAGATTTTGCGCTCGTAGAGGCCATGAAGAAAAAATACAAACTAGAGAAGAAAAAGAGGGGTTAATCCATCAACAACATTAAAGATAAAGCAGTGTGCATGTCCACCTAGCTCTTGGCTGGGAAGGTAATGAGAAAATGCCATGGAGATGAGGTACCAGCGCCAATAGTTCCGCTGGCAGAACAATGCGTAGAAGGGGTCCAATTCAATTGGGCTGAGTTCCTCTGCGAGGAGTTCCTGACTAACTACAAGGAAGCCTAGGAGCAGGGCAAGACCTTACACTATGCGTGGTTTCTCTTGTCCATTTTATTGGTAACAGGGGAACTGACCGAGGACAGTCAGTTCCCTAGCATTGAGCAGGACCTACCAGAGGCCGCAAAGTATGTGTCGCTGACACCAAGCAGATCCGCAAGACAAAGATGTTTTGGATGCTCATGGAGGCGAGCATCTGGATGTGGATCAATAAACGACCGCGCCTGTCCCCCACAGTGTAAAACAGTCTGCAGAGCTTTGCAGACTTCAAGGCGGACATGCATAATGTTTACATCAAGGCACATAAGGACCCGGCACAACAATGGACCAAGCTCCCCTTCATTGCTATTGATGATGCAATCTTTTCAATGCTAGAATCATGGCCCCCTGAGTGGCGCACCCTGGATCTAGTGGAGATGGATAGAACAGCAGCACAGAAGCAGAAGAATGCAACCAAGTTTCGTGTCACGAAGTTGGCCCAACAAAGGAGTAATGAACAAGCAACCACGGAGGTAAGGGCTATCCGTGAGGCAGCGAAGGCAGCCGCAGAGTAGGCCAAGGCTGACGAAGTGGCAACAACCATGTAGACAACAGGTACCACCACAATGCAATAAGAAGAAGGTCAGGACTTGTCTACGGGATAGGGGGTAGAGGACACCAACCTTCCAGAAGAGGGCACAGACCCTGACACAACATCTACCCAACTGAAAAGGTTGTGTGTCACAGAGAGATCGGGTCCATGGAAGAAGGTCAAGGCCTCCAAATTGACCTTCGACCCAATCACATTAACAGAAGGCGACCTCTACGACATCAGCGACATGGTTCGTGAGGTCACCAAGGAAGCGCTCTAGGAAGCTGTGTTGGAGAAGCAGATTGTGTTGGGGGCCCTAAGGGCATAGCTACAGGAACTACAGGTGCGGCCCCCACAAGAAGGAACAGTAGCCAGCTACGGCACCACTGGCACATCAGTAGCGGAACAACTACTATGCGAAAAGATGGACAATACTGTAGTGCTACCGGAAGGAGCACTAACAACAGAGAAAGAGGACGATAAAGCCGCAGTGGGTAGGATCCAGGGACATAGCCTAAATTTGGCTGCCCTTCTGCAAGACACACTGTATCAATTGCAGGATGGCATAACAACAGAGCTCCTCGCCAGGGAGGGCCACGTGATCTAGGTAATGAGTGAGTAGAAGATCAACATCGAACAACTCAGCTTGCAGCAGGATGAACTGGTGTCACAAAACTAGTAGATCATGCAGACAGTTGATGAAGCATGCCGGCGAGTCCCAGAGTTGGCCATCACCACAGACCTACCAATAGAGATGCAGATCCACTATCTAGCAACTAGAGTCCAAAGCGCGTGTGAGGAAACAACGCGAGTGAAACTGGAGTTGAACCTCCAGATTGCTGAGCTGCAGCTGAAGGCGCAGCCTTCCACTCCTCCGAAAGTTAAAGAACAATGCGTTAGTGTGATTCAAACAGGACTAGAAGAAATTATATGGGCAATGCAAGACTGTACCGGTATGTTGGACCAAGCCTTTGACGTCCTCACATCCTTGCAGGAGGACCCCAACATACAACGCCTGGAAACAGAGGCACGTGAACTGCAGGAGCAGTATGATAATGTAAGGGGAACTACGCAGACATTTGTCCTCACCCAACGACTGGCCAAGATGCAGCAAGCAAGGGTGCTGAAGGAGTAGGTGGATGCCTCCAGACAAAAAGAGGCACTTCTCAAGGTGCGCGTTCAGCCATGGGTTGATGAGGCCTTCGCCATTATGGCCGATATTGAAAGCAAGCTCACACATGTAGGGACTCTATGTGCTAAGGTAGGTAGCGGATCCTCACAAAGAAGCATCAGAAGAATGCATGCAGCAGGTCCAACAAACTGTAGAACAATGTGCCGTAGACCTCTGAGCAGTACGGGACTAGTTGGCGGGGCTCCGCGCCAAGGTTGCCGCACTAGCAGAGTGACTTGGGATGAGTCATGATGATTGTGTTGGGGGCCTGTTGGGCATGGAATCCCCTCACAATATGTTTTGGGTCTTAAAGCCCAAGTTTTGGTCAAAGGTTTTGTAAGACTCCATGAATCGCGGGCGGGGAGCGCGATGTAGAGGTTAAGTTATATGGCTGTCTGCCCTAAAGTATTGTAATCTAATGTAAAGTCATGTCGGCCTACCCATGGTCCATGGGACCATGGGATTGTATAAATAGAGAGAGGCTCTAAGTTTTGAAGGGAGTTAAGCGAAGGAAGAATAGAGAGAATAATATGAATGGTTTGAGCTTAGAGAAAGAGTCTAAGTGTATTGGGTCGTAGTAGTAGGAAGAGGCTCTGCAACTGAGTTCACAGACCCCTGTAGCTGAGTGCACAAGGTGGAGTCGAGTCTGTAATCTGGATTGAAGATTAATAAAGAGAAGTTGATTCCTATTTCTATGTATTTGTTGTGCATTGCCTTCTTTACGTTTATACTATTTTATTTATCGCGTGCACTGATATGATTACTGAATATGCTATAATAATCATTAGTCTTACATAAACAAGTTAAGTAATCAGGTAATAACAGATTAAATAGCAAGGAACTTGGGTATTATATAGGTTGTGCCCCAAGTAGGGCTGCGCGGAAGCAACATCGCAGGTTGCAAAGGGATAGCAAGTGCGCGTAGTGACATGCGTGAAGGTTCAAACCACGGACCTCCAGAAGCTCATCAAACATCCCCAAGGTGTGGAAATATGGTTCTAGCACCCTCCCATACTACTTTGGGTGGGACCTCAGTCCATGCTTCGCGGACTGTTGCCGAAAGGGTTAGTAGTACCAGGATTTGCTTGGCTGAATCACCTCTGAACCTGGGTCAGGCCCATATAAGCTAACACAGACTTAATTTAAATTAATAACCTACTTGCCTGCATCATTTATCTACTCACACTTACTTGAAAATGAGGAATCCAATCTTTAACATACATATGAAGTAAAAAACTAATTCTAACTTTGTTTTGTTATCTGATGGTTGCAATGATGGAAGGATGAGGTTGGAGTGGTCTTAGAGTCTTCCCTAGTCATCAAATCATAGTGTGGGTGCCATTACTCAACCTATCTATACTAGAGTCAAAGTATGGAGCAAAACTAGTTGAATAAAATAGTGCTACAAGTCTGCTACAGGAGGTCCTGTATTACAATAGGAGGCCTAGTTTTTCTATAGAAGGAGGGTTTGAGAAAATTTTGAGGAAATAAATGGTGTCTTGAAGGCAAAGGAAGGTGGATGAAGGTAAAATGAGTTGAATGAAGGGTGTGGGAACCCCTTATGATGGCTGAGTACCCCTCAGAGATCTATCTTGCACCATAGTTGATGCCCACAATGTCCTTGATCTTCCTCAACATAGTGAATTCAGAGACATAGTTGGAAGCAAGGTGGGGGGCCTAAGAGGAAGATGGAGAGGTGCAGGTGGATGTAGAAAGGTATGCCCACCCCTGCAAACCAGGACAATTGCTGCAGCTAGACAAGTACATGCATCAAATGATTATCATTGCAACAAAATAAATAATCATGGAAAATATGAGTTGAATTTTATTGAATTCTACTCTAACCTACATCAGAACTCCAATTAGAACACCAATGCCACTAATTCCTAAGTTGTAGAGATTAGACATGCAAAGTTATTTCAATATAATACCTAACACTTTCCAATAAATTATAAACAAATATTTTTCAGTTGTTATTGTGGATCTTCCCAATCAATCTTCCCACAAGGGAGGTGATAAGCAAGCCTATAATTACAAGTTTTTATGATATAACATCTCCTGAAATAAGGAAATAATTGCAATACTTTGAAAAAATAACAAGAAGCACATACAAGGGAGAGACTAAAGCCTATTGTTTGGGCCAAAACGCAAGGGTTTCAATCCTCCAAAACTAACTTAGATGCAAACCAATGGTAAACTTCTCATTAACATAAAATGATAGTCTCCTACATAAGGAAAGATAAGGATGACAATGTCAGGCACTAGGCTCATAGTAGCTACTCCTAGCTACAATGAAAATTTGAATCCTAATGAGTCCCTTTCCTAGTTTATTTATACAAAAAGGTAGCTCATGGAAGCTCCATTGAAAAGAGGAGTGATTCCCTCCAAGTTCTCGAGACTTGTGGATCTGGTCCCCTTTGATCTTCTCATGAACTTGGATTCCCTTAGATGCTAGTGAATTTTAGGCGTGAGAAAGGATTATGTGATCTCAAGCCGAGTTAGAGAGTTAATGAGGTGGAAAAGCCCCCTATATTCTCTCTTGGTTGTCTCCATAAAGCCTCTCCATAGTAAATGCCTCTAGAAATGCTTCTTTTCCTGAAAATTGATCACATTAGGCCATACAATATGAAAAACACCCTTTAGTGTTCTTACTAAGCATATTATGGAGAAAAATGTGAATTAATGTGAGAAAGTGAGAGTTTTAAGGGCTGGAGGATAGCACAATGAACTTCAAAATATACCTATTGATGGGACCTATCAGTGACTACACAAAAATGACTTAAGCATAGTATTTTTTGAGGTACAACCCATTTCTGGGCTGCGCCAACGAAATTCTATCAAAATCCAAATTTCACTATGTACGTGCCTAACCACACTGGCTTGAACTTCCCACACCCTAACTTATTAGATTTCTGATCATACAATAGGACACGTTCACCTTTTGAGAAGGAACAAGGCTTAACATTCTTGTCATATTACACCTTGATACGTTTCTTTTGGGCCTCATTGGCCATTGCGACAACGTGTTGGGTTTCATCTAAGCGTGTTAGATGCAAGAGACGTTCTTCTTTTGTGGAAGTGGCACATAGGAGATTGAAAACAAGTTACAGAGATGTAATTTCACACTCGATAGGAAGAATGGATTCCATACCATACACAAATTGAAATGATGTGAATCTAGTAGCAGTTCAGACAACGGTTCGATATTCCCACAAAGCTACATAAATGATAAGGTGCCAATCTGATTTGTGGATCCCTATCTGATCCAGATTTAAATAGGAATGCAATAAACTACAGAGATAACCATAAACATAGAGATGCAACGGAAATAATACTTCATTTCATTAATGTAAAATACTGAAATATGCTTACAAACAACAATGGAAATAAACTAGCTAGGGTGATGGTAGCTTATCTCTGAGAAGACATGTGGCAGCTACATGCCTCTGAACTGTGTTACAATGAGGCTCGAAGGCCTATTTATTGTTGAGAAACATGGGAAAACCCTAAACAACCAAAAACCTAACCCTAGAAGATAAAACGCCAAACTGTGGGCCCCGTTTGGGTAAATTGTTATATCAACTTCCCGGGGTTGTAACTTTGGCATACGATCTCCATTTGACATGTAAAATATTTGGTTAGAAAGATCTATCCCAAAAAACGTCGTTTAGGGCCTCAAAATGGCTCTGGAAGTTCAGGACCCAAAAAACTGCTAAAAATAGTAAATTGTGCTACAATTAAGGAAACTGAAAAGCTAAAAGAAACAATGGTGGGGGTCCAAGTGGACTTGGTGGGTGGCCACCAATATCCACCTGGATCATTCCACCCCCATTAGGAAGAAACGGTCCCCATTGCATTGAGTTCCTCCATGAGATGAGGAAACGTTTGTTGAACTTGGTCCCTGGTGAGCCACTTGCCTTGGTGAAGGAGTTGGCCTGCTTTGACAACTCGATACAGTTGGATATTCTGCTGGTGAGTGTGATTGATCTGTGCATCCATGATCTGATCAGTTGTATCCTTTTCCATGCAATCTAGATTTAGCTCTGTGGGTGTGAGCTGTTCTACAATGTCGGATGTGTCTAGTAATGGTGGAAAGTATGGCCGAAGGCGGTCCACATTGAACACTAGGTGCAGGCTAAGGAATGGGGGAATGCTGAGCTCAAATGCATTGTCTCCCTTAGCCTTGGTAATGGTGTAAGGACCATATCAGAGTGGTCTGAGTTTTGGATAGGCTCCAGTAAGGCGTTCCTCTTGCAAATGCAACCAGACTTTTTCGGCCACCTAAAACTTGTGTGGCACCCGATGTTGATCATGTCACTATTTGTACTTGGCATTTGATTTCTCTAGAATGTCATGGACTTGCTAGCGAATATGTTGGATGTGCTCAATGAAGCTGTTTGCCTTATCTGTTTCGGACTGGACATGAGCCAAATCTGCGTGAGTAGCTGCAAATGGTATGGCCACATCAATGGGACATAGTGGCTGGAATCCCAAGCCCACCTGAAAAGGGCAGTGACCAGTTGAGCTGTGAAGAGCCCAGTTGTAGCTGTGTTGAACATAGGGGAGGCTCTCGTCCCTTGTGCGTGGATTCTTTGAGTTGTACATGCACAAAATGTGTACAATCATCCTGTTGACGACCTCTGTTTAGCCATCAGTTTGAGGATGGAAGGCTATGGACTTAGTGAGTTTGGTGTCCAGCATTGACCAGAGACTAGACTAAAATGTACTAAGGAACCTGCTCTCCCGATATGAGGTGATAGACTGTGGGATCCAAAAGTGTACCCACACTCGTTCAAAGAAGAGTTTAACAGTGGCTTTTGTTGTGATATTCTTCTTGCAGGCTACCATAATAGCCATCTTTGAGAACCTGTCGACGACCACAAAAACACAGTCATTTCCATGCTTAGTGGAAGGAACGCCTAACATGTAATCCATGGAGATGGATTCCGAAGGTCGACTAGGGGTAGGAAGTGGGGTATAGAGGCCTTGCTTCTTGATGGTTGTTTTGGCAATGGAATAGGCAGTGCATGATCTGATGTACTTCCCGACATCTTGTCGAAGATTCGGCCAATAGAAATACTTTTGTAGTACTGCCACCATTTTCTCGATCCCAAAATGCCCAACAACCCAACTATAGTGTGCTTCCAGAATCATGTTGGCACACTCGCTTTAAGGAACACAAAGGTGACCCAGGTGGCATTACAGGGCATCCTGGAGGTGAAAATCTGGAACATGTTGACCCTCCAAGGGTGTCTGGTATGTGTGGTCGAATTCTGGGTTGCTTTTGTAGAGAAGTGGCCAATTAGAAGTCTCCTGCCAACAAGAGTTGAGCATGGTGGTTAATGCCATGATCGGTGGTCGACTGAGGCAATCTGCAACATTATTGGTGCTGCCCTTCTTATACTTGATATTCAAATGGAATTGTTGCAGGTATGTGGACCACTTCTGATGGTGATCATTCTGCAATTTCCCTTAGGTCTGTATGAACTGGATGGTTCGATGGTCTGTGTGGATGACCGTTTCCTTCCCCAAAATGTAATGTTTCCATTGTCGGCAGGCCTTCATAATGGAATACATCTCTTTGTCATAAGTGGGATACTTCCGGACTATGTCTAAAAGTGTCTCACTATGATATGCCACTAGATGCCCGTGTTGAGTAAGGATTGCCCCAATAGTATAGTTAGAGGCATCTGTCTCGACCTCAAATGGTTGTTGCAAGTTTGGCAATGCAAGCACTGGTGTCGAGAAGAGGCGATATTTCAACTCTATGAATGCCTTTTGTTGAGATTCAAACCAAAATAATTTTGCTTTCACTCCTCCCTTAGTGACTTGACTCAAGGGCCAAGTGATATGAGAAAATCCCAACACGAACCTGCGGTAGAAGTTGGCAAGACCTAGAAAGCTGCGGAGCTGTGTTAGAGTGGTTGGAGAGGGCTAATCTCGAATGACTTGGATCTTGGATTGATCCACATGAACCCCCTACTCATCAATAATGTATCCTAGATACTGAACCTGGGTCATGTCAAAAGTGAATTTCTCCAAATTGGCACTAACTTGTGTTGCCGTAGTGTTTGGAGAACCTGTCGTATGTGGTGGAGGTGCTCTTCCTAGCTCTGGCTGAGGATCAAGATTTCATCCAAGTATACCACTACAAATGAGTTGGTGAATGGCCAAAAGATGTCATCCATTAGCCCCATGAAGGTTGCAGGAGCAATCGTTAATCCGAAAGGATAACCAACCATTCGAAAAGGCCCTCCTTGGCTTTGAAGGTAGTCTTCCACACATTGGAGGGTTCAGTTGGTACTTGGTGATATCTTGACTTCAAATTGATCTTGCTGAAATATTTTGCCCCCTTCAGTTGGTCCAAGAGGTCATCAATCTGTGGGATCGGGTACCTATTATGGACAGTGATCTTGTTTAGCGCCCGATAGTCAATATAGAGTCTCCAAGTCCCATCCTTCTTCTATACCAACACGATCGGGCTTCCACAGGGTGATGAACTTGGACGGATGTGACTTTTATATAGCAGCTCCTGAATTTGCCTCTTGATTTCATCATTCTCCAAAACAGAGTGCCGATAGATTGGTTCATTAAGTAGCGACACACTTGGGGTTAGATTGATGGAGTGCTTGACTTGACAGTGCAGAGGAACCCCTGCGGGGGAGGTGAAGATGTCCTCATACTCCTCCATGAACTTGTCCATCTGTAGTTGTCATGCGGAGGGGTCCTATCTGGAGGTCATGGCCACTGTCTTCTTATTTCCTTGAGGGCGTATCATCAGGAAAACAAATTTTCTAGTTTTGGAAATGAGCTTACTGCATTGTTTTGCAGTAACCAAAGAGATGACGGTAGGCAGTGCTACCTCCGGTATCTTGTACAACTTATTTCCCAAATTAATAATAACAGCACAGGGCCTTGATTCATACACAACATGTCACTTCCACAAGTATGGTTGTCCTAATAGTACATCACAAACTTCAAGGGGAGCAATGTCACACAATACCTCATCCGTGAAGGGCTTGATGTTGTATGGAAGGTGACACTACTGGCTCACGCGAAGGTCTCGTCCTTGGTGAAGCCACCCGATGGTGTACGGTTGTGGATGTGCTATGGTTGGTAAGCATAGCTGCTTCGCGACCTCTACCGAAATGAGGTTATTTTGGCTCCCGCTGTCGACAATGAACTGTAGCGGGGATCCCTCTACCCACATCCGGGAGTGGAAGAGATGCTCCTCCTCCTCTAGATCTTTGGGTTCCTCCTTCTGAATCTTCGTGGGGGCAACGGTGGTGTTGGGCTTCACATTGATAATCTACTTCCCTTAGTCATTCCCTTTGTTGGGTTCTAACTCAGAGTCGGAACATGCATCTGATTCTGAAACCTTTAGCTCAGCCACCAGTGATTGCTTGGTCCGACACTCACTTGTGTTGTGAGTGGAGCTCTTATGGAACTCACACCATTTTCCTGTGCCCTTTCTTGGCTTCACGACATTATTCTTTGCTTGTAGCTTTGGCGGGTTGTCTTGGGCTTCCTTGCCTTGGCTTTGTCCTTTGTTCTGCAGTTTGGGGGCACATTTCACTTGCTACAGATTCATAGATCCAAAGTCTCGCTTCTTCTGTTTAAACTTTTGCTCGACCTTGACGACATATCGTATGCCGTGCCAAGCAAGGAGATGTTCAGGAATTCTATTTCTTCCTGGATGTACTTGTGTAGGCAGCCGCAGTATTTGAGTATCAAATGCTGCTCCGAATCCTTGACACCCAAATTTGTGCGAATGGTATGGAAAATATTGGTAAACTCCGACACATCTTGGTCCCTTCCCTGCCGTAGCGTGGTCCACTTTATGTATTGATCCTCATAGCTTCCAATAGGGTAGTATTGCTCCTTGATGGTATCACGGAATGAATTCCAGGTGGGTGAGACTGAAAATAGTAAGCCAGTATTTTAATCCTTTTGCTCGCAATAGGTTTCCCTCTAGCCCTTGATGTGGGGGGCTGCTTTGAGAAGAGTGAAAACAATCTTTTCCCGACTCGAAAATTGATGAATAGAAAAATAACCCTCGAGCAGATTTAACCATTTATCTACGACATTTGCGTCTATCTGACCCTCAAATATGGGGATTTCAAAATTAACTTGTACCTTAAAGGGCGTGGCATTTCTAGAGTAGCTACTGGAAGCCAATGCGTTGCCTCTGGGTAGCTGCTAAAGGATCTGGGCAAAGCTGTCCATCATCGCGTTCCTTTATCGCTCGAGGGATTCTTCGAGTAAGATTTTGATAGGATCTCCTGCCCCCTCATATTTCTTCTCATCCACCATGGGAGGCCATCGGGATTTGCGAGGCTGGTCTTGCAAAGGTTCAACCAGTTCAAGCCCTAACTCCTTATATCCTGACCTCGTTGGGGACATGCAAAGAAAAACAGAGAAAAAAATAGACCGCTCTAATACCACTAATCCAGATTTAAACATGAATGCAATAAATTACAGAGATAACCATAAAAAGAGAGATGTGACAGAAATAATACTTCATTTCATTAATGTAAAATACTGAAATATGCTTACAAACAATAATGGAAATAAACTAGCTAGGGCGATGGCAGCTTATCTCTGAGAAGAGATGTGGTGGATACATGCCTTTGAACTATGTTACAATGAGGCTCGAAGGCCTATTTATTGTTGAGAAACATGGGAAAACCCTAAACATCCAAAAACCTAACCCTAGAAGATGAAACACCAAACCGTGGGCCCCATTTGGGTAAATTGGTACATCAACTTCCCGGGGTCATAACTTTGGTATACGATCTCCATTTGACATGTACAATATCTCGTTAGAAAGATCTATCTGAGAACTACAAATTTCAGAAGAGCAACATGGGTCCATGGACACATGTTGCTCCCAGTTTTCCCAAAAGACGTCGTTTAGGGCCTCAAAACAGCTACAGAAGTTCAGGACCCGAAAAACTGCTAAAAATAGTAAATTGTGCTAGAATTAAGGAAACTGAAAAGTTGAAAGAAACAATGGTGGGGGTCCAAGTGGACTTGGTGGGTGGCCACCAATATTCATCTAGATCACTATCATGCACTGAAGCACCATTTCTAAAGCTTTGTTGATAACTTCAACTTGCCCATTTTCCTGTGGGTAATAGGGTGTTGAGCTTTCATGTCGAAGGCCCAGCTTGGTATTAAGCTTAGACATCATGTTATTTTGAAAGTGTTTCACATGGTCTGTAACTATAGCCTTTGGTATACCAAACCTTACAATGTTGTGATTGAATAGGAACATAGCGATTGTTTGACAAATGTTATTATATGTAGGCATCACCTCAACCCACTTGGTAAAGTAATCTATCGCCACAATGATGTAGCCATTCTCCGAGTGAGTTGTACATGTCATAAAGTGAATGCCCCATTTAGTGAAAGTTCCAATGGTGATAACATGATGTAAAGGAGCAGGGGGAGAATAGGTTTTACAATCATAGATTTTCCAACCATGACACTTTTAGACTGCGAGGATGTAATTGCGAAACATAGTAAGCCAAAAGTAGCTAGCATGCAAAATATTTTGCGTGGTGGCATAACCAGATGTATTTCCACCACATGCCCCCACATGGCATTCAATTAGAGCTTTCAAAACCTCTTCATGAGTGAGACACTGTCTAAAAATCATATCAATACCACAATGATAAAGGGGTTCACCAATAATAATATAATTTTTAGCTTGATATTGGATACGCCAATCTTCAGAGAGAGAGGTATTGGGCCGGAAAGTCCAGGTCTGGAGATATATGATGATATTTCCATACCAAAATTAATATGAATTTATGAGGAACAATGACTCGTCAGGAATAGAATCATCTGAGGTAGAATCAGAGTCGAAAGAGGGAAGGTCGCTCATCAATTCGGCAAATACTAATGATTTCTTGGATTTGGACTTGATGAATTCCAAATCGAACTCTTGGAGAATAATAATCCATTTGGAGTACCTTCCCCCAAGGAATTGTCATGACAAGATGTATGTCACAAGGTTGCAATTAGAGACAATCACAGTCTTGCAAAGTAGAATGTAGTGGTGGAATCTTTGGACAACTTGGACAACTGCCAAAGCTAATTTTTCAATGTGAGTATATTTGATTTCCATGTCATTTAAGTTCTGACTCAAATAATAAATGGGATGTTCGTCCCTTACATTGTACTCTTGGACCAATACCATAGAAATGGTAGTAACTACAACAATGAGGTACACTAAGTAATCACGTTGATAATCTAGGGGATACAACAACGATGCCCGAACAAGAACATCTTTCAAAGAATCAACCGCCTTTTGGGAAGTATAGTCACAAATTTGAGATGAAAAATTTACGGTTGCAGATAAAGGTGAAATCCCTATAGCTAGTGGCCTACTCTAGAACAAGAGAAGGAAAAGAATATAAAGTTTTCCTTAGAGAAATTAGAATATAGGAATGAAGCCTACCTCGAATGTATAGCAAGCTTCCCTTTCCTCCTCACTTGTAAGATCCAATTGTAGTCCCATGTTTTATAATTAGAACCTTCACACAACATTTAAACAAGCAAAGGGTCCACAACATCCTTGCAACATAATCTAACATCTCTATTCAATGAATCAACATGGCATTGAAATACATGAGTGAAAACATAACACAACAGATATAGGAAAACAAGATACCCTTTGTATTGAAAAATATAGGAGAGATTATACAACCATAAATAGATGTAGACTTTGTATATGTCTCCCCAAGTTGACTTGTCTTTCCTTGTCAAAAAGCACACCTCAAGATCAACCCTAATGCATGAAGATGATGACTCCTTTAGGCTCAAGGCAGCAACATAAGGGCACTATCAATCTCAAAAAGCCAATCTCGATGCTATGGATGGAAGTAAATTTATAAGAGAAGTGTGGTAGTTTAGTATTTACCATCTTTGGGTTACGATGCACATATGATTTGAGGATGAGATCAAGGGATAAGAGGTGGAGTTTCCAAGATAGGATCATATAGGATTCAAGCTCTTTATCCATGGTAAATAGTTAAAACAACCTTGGAATCTTGTAGAAGATGAAGCTTCATAATTATTATTAATTTTCCTAAATTTCTAGAATTAGTGCACCTCTAGAAGGGAGAAACAAGTGTTGACTAGCGCAGGTAGACAAGGATGCAACAAGCACTGAATGTAGGTGGTCAAAAAGGAAAGGTGCATTGGGGCTAAAAATAGTTTTTTTTGAGAAATTTCTCCCAAAAACTTACAATTTTTAGAGAGTTCATGCTTAGGGATTTGTGAAGGGATGATGACACAATGTTCATGGATATTGATTGATTTGGTGTGCACACCTATTAAACAGATGTGACAAAATGGCCTATAACATATCATTTACCCTTATGACCTCATATATATCAAGGTGCATATGTCATAGCATATTTTTCCATACTTGTTCTATGATGCAGTTTTTGGCCATGGAATTAAAGCCCTTTCCCTACAAAGAACATTATTCTCTTATAAAATTCTTAAAAACACTTTTTGAGCTTCCACATGCGCTTTAAATTATATAATAATGCATATATACATGACTCTCACAAAATAAAAATGTGTATGTCTATGAATCTCTTGAAGGCAAATCATGTATGCCTCTAAAATGCATCAAAAAAGTTAAATGTGCACATAATCAGACAATTTAAGGTGGTGTTTATGTATTTTACCTAGAGCCACTTGTTGCAGCCCACATCGCAACTTCCATAACCAAAATTTAGGAGAATAAATTGATACCTTGGGTGAAGGATTCATATATTCCAACTAGTGCAACATAATGATGAAAAATTTATCCTTTATTTAAATTTGCTTCCATGATATTTTAAGAAATTATCCCAACAAGGAAACCATAGCTTCCTTGTCTTCTCACTATCTTATGCACCTTATATTAAGCCTCTCTTATCCTTCACATTGTTTTGAATAATAATATTGTAAATAAATAATTTTAATGGCCCAAGGAGGGACCCACAGGATAGTTCTATTTGGTTCCTCCTGCAAGAGTCAAGTCATCACATTTTTACTTATTCAAACAATAAGAAATTCATCCTTTTTGTCTCTACTTTAGTAGTAGGATAATATACTTATGTTTATCCATTGAAAGTTTGATTTCTCTAACATTATACGTTCAAATTAACTTTGATTTTATTACTTTGTAAATTTTTGTTGTTGTTTTGAACGTATGCCTTGGCATGAGGAGGGGGAGAGAGAGATTGAGCAAGGGGATCTTGTTTAGATAATAGTTTGTCATAGTCATATAATTGTTTTGGCTATGTTATTGACTTTATTTTTCCTTTTCTATTGAGCCTTCTAACCTATTGACAATGTTGGAAATATGTCAACCAAGGGTATCTCCCCAATATGAAGTCCTAATTAGACCTCACACTGTTTTATGTAGGATTCCCATCTGGTATAAAGGCCCAGTTTCTAAATCCTCAAAGGTTTGCCTTGGCTCTAGTTGTCAGCACAGGAGGGTAATGCAATGGTGTCTTCAAACAAGAAGGTGAGTGTGTTTTGTGACTGTGCAACACATTTTTTTCTAGGTTCTATTACTGCAAAAAGGGGGGAGAAAAGTGAGCCTCTAAGTGAAAGGTAATTGTAGCACCTAGGGAGAGACACACATGAACTAGAAAGGCATGTCCAACATCCATCGAAATAGTCCACAATGGATGTGACATTTGTTACAACCAATGAACAAGGGAAGATCCATTTAACCTCCAACGGAATACTCCACAACAGATGAGGCGGTCGTTATAACCGATAAGTAAGGAAAGCTATGTCTAGTATCTTGCAGAATATTCCACAAGGAGGAGACAAAAGTGACAACCATTACAACACATTACCAGCAAGATAAGCACTAAAACAACCGAAATAGCTCAACTATATTAGTACATGTGAAAATAAACATGAAATATAAATGATCACAAAATAGGCTTACAAACATCCATAAGTCATGCATGGAAATGTTCTAGTCTAAAAAGGCTTTTGTAATTAAGAAAAAATTCCAAGACACATATTTACATTGTGCATTACTAGCCCCAATTCTGGGACATTGGTGCCACTCCTTGCTCATCAAAGAACTAACTGAAACTCTCTATGCTTTGTAGGAGGAGACAAGGTGAAAACTCCTTTGCTCATACAATAAGGGGGTATATATAAGTAAGGGGTGATGCTTCCCCCTTGTGACTCTTTGACTACCCTCATGGTTGTTCAACTTCTTATGAATTTTCAACTAACGTGACTCTTCATATTCATGTGTGTCCATTGGACTTCCAATTTACAATACATTTGAATTACAATATACATGGCCCATAATAATGATGTGGCATTTGAAAACTCATGATACTACTTGACGTGACACTGCTGACATGGACTGGCTTGATGATGTGGAAATGTCAAGCCACTATTGTTGCTGAGTGATAGATGTTTTCTTGGATGTGATTTCTCTTCTCCTTTGCATAGCTTGATGTTGCGGGGTCTTCAATGATCTTCAGTCTTGGGTGGTGTTTGCAAAATTGTGTCCCTTTTCTTGCTCTTGATAGGTTCACTAGTTCGTTCAGCTACAAGTGAGTCTCTAGGCATGATTCCCTTCTACTTTTGCTTCTTCATCATCTCACCATGACTTGAGAGTGTACCTGTTCCTACAATTCACTCATGATAGGATGACATCAATTCGAAAACTCCCTAGTATAAGATGATGCATTTTTATCCATGAACTGAGCTCGGGACAAGTGACATGCTACAAGAGAGGGCCGAGTAACTGTGCATCACACAGTTCTAGGTGACAGGGAGAGGGATTGATCACTGATATTGCGTAGACCGCAACTTAGGCTTGACTGAGGAACTTTCCAGCACAATCTCCACTGGGGAGAAAAATTGCGCAGTGGTGACTGGGAGTCAGGATTTCACAGTTCAGGTCGATAGTGGTTGATGTGGGAAGAGATCCTGGGAGACAGATCTAGGTAGTTTCCAAAGGCAGGGAGGACTGGTTAGTAGAGAGGACTGGAGGAAAGATCTACGTAGTTCTTGGGGACACTGAGCTCCAGGTGAGGGAGGACACTAGGGACACCTTTGTGTAGTTTTGGAGACCAAGGGAGGTTGGGTTCTTTGCGCACTATGGGATTCCAATAGGCAAGGGAAAATATTGAGGACAGAAAGTGCCAAATGCACAATTCAATCTGGACTGGAAGGAACTGCTCCGCAATTCTAGGAGTCAAGGAAGGTTCCTAAACTCTAGAATTGTGTGATGCAACTGCCCTAGAGGACAGCGACTACACAATGTGCGGTTCTAGTTAGTAAGGTCACATAATTGATGGTTGAGACTGCATAGTGGGCATCTCAGTCAGGGCCCGGTGAAGTTGAGTTGCCCAGTTGAGAAGATTTCCGAAAATGGTTTTGTGAGGGAAAATATGGACTCGTGATGAACTCAAACTGTGATCACACACTTAGCATACTTCGATGACACGAAAACCACAAAACACCAGAACAACAAGCAAAGCATTACCCTCTGAGTGATTGTGTCATGATAAGAAACGATAAGTGTGACACTAGGGATAAACTTTAGGACGACTGTGATGACACTTGTGCGAGAGTGCTCTAGACATTGTGTATGAGTATGACATGTGTTCACATGGCTAGGAAAACTCATATACACAAAAATCGACCTTTGAAACCACCAGGAAGGTTTGCAAACATGGCATAATAGTCAAACATTGATATAGCACCATTTACCACTCTTAGTAGATTTGATGCTCTGGTTATGGACTAGGGCAACCCTTCCTTTCCAGACTTGGTCCAAATTCTAAAAACAGTGTTTTACTTCCCATACGCTATTTTTCCCTACATAAAAAACATGTACACATGGGCCGGTATATACCCAACTTGCGCATATGTGTTAAAACACTAAAAAATATATAATTGCCTTAAATTTGAGTGGAGTTTACGGATTTTAACTGTTACTCACCTACTATAGGCCGTGGCCCAACTATTTCCCAACTGAAAAAAACTAATTTGGGGAAGTATAAATAAACTTCCATGGGAAGGCCTAAGGGGAGGAGAGATGAGATATTGATATTATAGTTGATTACATCCCTGATCAAGTATGAAGAAATCCATGTTCCTCCTGCACTCCCAAGTTATAAGAAACCTTTATTTCCTGCTTTAAGATGTCCTTCATCTGTTTTATGATATCCTTGCGTGTACCGATGGAGGAAGATTGCTGAGGCCTGGGTAGGATGGATCTAGAGGACGATTCCACTTGGAGCTGGAGGAAGATTCAGGTTGTAGTTTTCCACATTTCATTTAGCTTACATCAATAAATAAATGTTGTCCTATTCTTGATATTTATTGTGTTTATGCATTAATCTATGTTATGATTTACATATGATATATTATGTTAATGCTCATTTTCTCACCTGCTTATATGATTTAACACCTAGATCATGAACATTCTTTCTATTACTGTTGTTGTATATGGTTTGCTTGGATAAGTTACAGGTCCTACGTTCGAGGTTGATCCTGCATGGTCCAAACCCTCTGCTCCTTCTGATGCCTTTAGAACTTGTAACTTATCCAAGAAAAGCACATACAACAACAGTAATAGAAAGCATGCTCATGATATAGGTGTTAAATCATATAAGAAGGTGAGAAAATGAGCATTAAAATAAGATTTCATATGTAAATCATAACATAGATTAATTCATAAACACAACAAATATCGGGAACATAAAAACATTTCTTTATTGATGTAAGCTAAATGAAATGTGGAAAACTACAACCTGACTCTTCCTCCAGCTCCAAGTAGAACTGTCCTTCGGATCTGTCCTGCCTAGGCCTCAACAATCTTCCTCCATTGGTACGCACAAGTATGTCATAAAAGCGATGAAGGAAATATCAAAGTAGGAAACAAAGGTTCCCTATAACTTGGGAGTGTAGGATGCACAGGAATTTCTTCAGACTTGATCAAGCATGTAATCAACCATAATATCAATATCTCATCTCTCCTCCCCTTAGGCTTTCCTACAAAGGTTTATTTATACTTCTCCAAATTAGTTTTTTCAGTTGGGAAATAGTTGGACCACGTGCTATAGTAGGTGAGTAACAGGTAAAACCTGTAAAATCCACTTGAATTTAAGAAGATTATATATTTTTTAGTGTTTTAACACATATATGCAGGTTGGGTATATACTGACCCGTGTGTACATGCTTTTTATACAGGGAAAACTAGTGTATGGGAATTAAAACACTATTTTTTAGAATTTGGACCAAGACTGGAAAGGAAGGGTTGCCTTAAGGCATAATCAGAGCATCAAATCTACCAAGAGTGTTAAATGGTGCTATAACAAACATGCCAAAAGATGACAGTTGATCGGACAAGCGAAAGGGAGAAAAACACTTAGAGGAAACACATGGAATGACTTGCAGTGCTTGCAACCATACGTGTCATTGATGACATAATGATACGTCAATGATAAGGAATCCTTCATGCTACACTATGAAGTGTATTTCCAAAAATATGTTCTTTGTTTTCCATACTATTAGTGTCAGTCTTTGAAGCCTTCCACCAGTGATCAAACATGCTCTTACAAAGTGGTCTTAGGGTGTCAAAGTCAAATTTTGTCATTTCAGTGAATTTTCAAGTAAAATTTGGTCCCTAGGTACTAGGTCTAGGATTTGTTTTCACTCCTTCCAAAGTTTTCCAAGTGTCGTTCCATGTCACCATTTAGCTGAGTGTACCATCATTCAAAGAGTTGTCATCATAATTTCAGGTTCCAATGGGTCATTTTACACCTTGTTCGTGCTTCAATTGTACTTGGGTAAGGCTCATTTCCCTCTCCTAGCGTTTTGAAGGTAATTTCTCTTGGATGGTCAAATAATCAACAAAACTTGTATCCTAATGCTCATACACCTTCCCCTATCCTTAATATACCTTATTAAGCACTTCCCATCACTAATATCCCTCAGATTCATCATTTTCCCACAAACCCTAGCTTATTGCTACAATTTGACAATTTTCTAGGCTAGGCTTGTGTTTTTCCCTTCTGGACCTCTTCCCCTCACTCAATCTTTCAAATTATACTTTCCCCTGCTTCCTAACATCCCTCCCTACTTTCCAAAATTTTCTCAAGAATTTAGAAGCCCCTTATCCCCTTAATTTCCCTTCATTTCTACAAATCCCTTGTTCCACACATCGGGATAGGTTTTATTCAAATGCTTTTTCTGAGAAATAGAAGATGAATTTGAAAAACGTGAGAGAGGTTTTTGTCCATAATTGACCCAAGAAGAAAGAACTCTTTCATTTTTTACACAGGTTTCATGGTTTGGGAGAAATGTTGAAAACATCATTTGCTTCAGGAGGGTTAATGCACCTCTAGAGTGACCTTGGTAAAATCAAATTTTTTCCTATATAGAATGACCAAATGACTTTCTTGATGCATCAACTGATAATTAGACACAAAGATATTTCCAATGATCTATCATGAGCTCAATTTGGAGTTGAGGAAGACCTTTAAAAGTTGACTGCAACAACACTATGAATTTGAGCGGCCTCATTCTGCACATTTTGACCAGTCTTGGGAGATTTGACTTTTGATAGGGAAATTGAACTCCAAATTGAAAAATTCAAGATGTTTTGGAAAGTATACTTGACAAGCTTTCCAACTAGCTATTACACGCCCAATTTGTACATCGGGAAGGCTGTCAAAAGTGAGTTTTAAGTTGGCACTACACACCAAAGTCCGGCGCTACGCATAGGAGTGGCGCTACGCACCTGGGGTTTTCCTGCAGTGTAATTTTGAACTGGAGCTATGCACCAAACTGGCACTGTGCACCTGGGAGAGTGCACTACACACCTAGTAGTTGAGCTCTAGATCATTGCAAATTGCATCAAATCACCTCAAAACTTCTCCATTGCCTTTTTGCAAGTAAGTAACATAATCATTATTGTTGGAAAGAGGTTGTTGCATCAGTCTTTGGTGATTTTGTCTCTCAAGAAGTCAAACCCTAGTTTTCACTAAACTATCTCATAAATTTAAAAGCTCACTCATTTATTGCTTTCCTATCTCATCCATTTGCTGTTCCGTCATCCATTTGATGTTCCCTAAATCCCATTCTTACATATAAATTTCCCAAACCCTATACTTTCTCCCCAAAACCCTACATACTTAGTCCTACATACATCCCTAAACCCTACACTATTCCCAAACCCTACTCACTCCCTAAATCTCATTCACTCTCTGATTCACCCTCACTTTCTCATCCATAAAATCTCTTCATACTCATCTTTCATCCACTCTCTTCATTCATCACAATCGTTCACAACTATAAAAACAATGGAAAGAGATAATGAATATGACTATGAGGAAGAGACACTCAGTGATAGTTCTATGGAGAGACATAAGTAGCAAAGCAAAGGAAAAGAGAAGATGCACAAGGATGATATAGATGATGAACAAGAAAGAGAACAAATAGTTGGAGGATAAGCAAAGCCTAATGGAGCTTGAAATGTTGAAACTGAAGAGGCAAAATGACAAAGAGGACCTTGTCACTTTGACTCCCATTGAGCAAGAGATTGAACATGACCGGGAAACTTGGCTTGAGAGGGTCAACATGCATCTTGAGGGACTGATCAACAAGGCCAATAGGGACAATAGAATGCTCCGACACATGTCATATCATTATATGACTCGAAAACAAAATTTGCAAAATGAGAATTAGGAAGCTTAGGCTAGGTTGAGGAAGGCCTTAAGGAGCAAAAAGGAACAAGAAAAATTGAAAATCTTGGCTGAAGCCTCAATAGCCCATCAAAGTAACTAATGGTGGTGCCTTGTGCTAAATCTGGGCAAATTTTGATAAATTTTGGTCATTTTGAAATTTTGAAATTTTCCAACACAGAAAATTGCATTAGGTGCATACCGCCACCAACGCTACGATTTTGACTGGAGGACTTTTTGGAGAAATGGTTTGCATATTTGGATTTAGCATGATGATAACATCAATCCCTAAAATTTTCAGCAATTTTGGAGGAAATCTTGGTCACCTAAAGGTCAAAACACCATCAAAAAATGCCCTCTCTGCCTCTTTTTGGACACACAGGAAGAAGCCTTGGGAGATTCCATTTTTGAGGGGGAAAATGACCTCCAAATGAAAAAATTCAAGATGTTCCAGAAACTAGATAAGAAGACCTTTCCAATGAGCTATCTTGGTCTCAATTTAGCTAAGGGGAAGGCCTCCAAAATTAGCTGAGAAGTGGCTCTACGGACCTGGCCAATGGCGCTATGCATAGAACCAGTTTGCTCAAAAATCCAAATTTCACCTAGTTTTTATACAAGTTGACCTTTTATCCCATCTTGGATGAATTTATGATTGTAAATTATGCTATGCTATGTAAATGTAATTGTAAAATGACCTTATAGGGTAGATTCATCATTTTGAAGTGGTTTGGGGGTCAATGAATCAGTTTCCATGGTTTTAGAGGCAAGCTGTTCCACTGCCTATATTCCTGTTCCTAGTTTAGAAATGGTTGAAACAGTCCCTTATCTCCTGGATTAGGCCCCTGATGGCTAGAATAGGTGGTTTTCATGTCTATATTATGTATTTTATTCCTCATTTGTAAAGGTTGGACTCTCTTGGATGCTCTGAGCTACATTGTACATCTTTACAGCAGTTTGGCAAGGAAATAAATTAGAATTTGCAGCTATTTTTGTGGGATACTTGTGGTAAAGTGTTTTTGCATAGTTTCTTCTTCTGTTATTGGGTTTCCTCATGTGTTATGTGTGCCACAATCTAATTCATTCTTCTAGCTAAATGATATCAAGATAGATAGGTAGAATACATTGGTTAGAGTGCTCTGCCTTGGGAAACCATTTAGTTTTTGATGTTTTCTACTATTTGAAGAGGATACATGATATTTGCATGCCCTCCTCAGCTACTCGCTAGTCCTAGACCTCTCATCTCACTCAATTTCAAGTGACAAAACACCTACCTACCTCGCCCCATAGAACAACCTGCATCCTAACTTGATTTCCTAGACCCAAAACTGCGTGCTCCATTTGATCCAGCAAAAACCAAAAAATTCAATCAAAATCCTCTGAGCTACTATACCTAGCCTAAAATCCATATTTGATTCAGTCATCTTGATTGAAATTCACAAGGAGAGAGCCCTTGCTTGACCTGGTAGGGCTAGCTACCAGGTTAAGCTTGGTTTGTGGTTATCCTAGGATTGCCTCCCTTCAGCTTGAGGCCAATCTAGGCTCTAATACATACCTACCCTCCAAAGGATTATGCATCAAATGGAGCCTTCATGCGGTCTATATATTTTATCATACACTGGGTTCCGTGGTCTTCTTATCTGATAAATATGTTTTCTCGTCAGATCCTTAAGAGTCATCTAGCATGTCATCATTCTTAATCTCCTTCTTCATCATCTTGTCATAGATTGGTAGAATTCCTGTATATGTAATCTACTCATGACAAGAAAATATTAGTCTGATAAACCACTAGTCTAAGATGTTGCACTTGGATTCATAAACTGGGCTGGGACTTAGTGACTAGTCAGGGGAGAAGGCCTAGTGACTACAAAATGTTTCAATTTGAAGATCCCTCTGATACCACATGAAGAAACTTAACGGAAACAATTCAAGTAGCCAAGGGTCAAGATTGATCAATGAGACTGCACAATGTGCAACTCAGGATAGACCGAGGGAAATTTCTACACAGTCCTCACTGAGGGAAAGAATTTCACAGTGGCCACTGAGAGAAACAATTATGTAGTTTAAGAAGGAAGTGGTTGCTACAGGATAAGGCATTGGGAGGAAAAATTTTCACAATTTTAGGAGGCAAGCAGGACTAGGCAACTTAGAGGCTTAAGGGACAAAATTGCGCAGTTTTTGGAGACAGTGAGCTCCGACTGAGGGAAGGACACTGGAGGAAGCATGTACACAGTTTTGGATGTAAGGTGAGGCTGGGTTTTCTGTGGATTGCACAGTTCCAGTAGGAAAGGAAAAGGATTTAAGGTAGTAGATGCGAAATGCGTAGTTTAGAAAGGCTAAGTGTGGGATCACTGGAGCCAATGTGAATAGTGATAGAACTTGACTATGATCACACACTTGGACACTTAGTGATACAAGATAGACCATCCAGAACATATGAAAACATACTTCACTTAACGCAACAACCTTTGTGGTAGCTTACGACAAGTGTGGCTTCGACGATAGAATTTGTGAGGATAAGGGAGACACTTGTGCAATAGTGTGTGAAACTTTGGAAATGTGTTCAAAACATGTCTATATGATTAAAAAAAACCCATTTTCACAAGGATTTCCCCTTGAAGAAAAAAAAAAATCCCTTTGGATAATAAGCTATAATCCCCATGCCTGAAGATAACACATATTATATAAAGATAAAAGCGTGAACGACTCTTAAGATCGAAGTAGGGAGCTTGAAATTATCAGCTTACCAATAAGTGACTAAGGAAAAAATGATCATAGGATCGATAGTAGGCTCCAAAATTCAAGTTTAGGCCAAAATTTTGGAGGGTGTTGTAGCCGCTACAACACTTGGCGACACACTGGTTGAATTCTAGCTTCTCTGTCTTGGTTCATTTTTAGTGCAGGGCCTTTGTCCTTCAGGGAGTATTGATTCATCATGAAGATTACTTTGGATTCTCCACTTACCCCATGGGTAGACATGGTCCCCTTTGTACCTTCTTAGTCAAACATAACATAAGATTCAACTAGATCATAGTGTTTCGAATTGGGAAGGGTAGTTTAGCTCTTGATCTTATGATTTTTAGATTGTAGTTTTCATCTATGGTGTTGCTTCTCTTCCAGCAGGCCTGGAAAGTGCCTCGACGGAGTCACATAGGAACACAAGAATTTCTCCACTGTCGTCAATCCTAGATAGTACCGCGGTGGATTTATCTACTTCACCTCTCTGTGTAGGAATCCTTTCTCTTCTTTCGCCTTTATTTATCTATTTAAAAAGAAATGTGCATGGAAACTTATTTATTTTGGGGCGGAAGATGGATCCCAACTTATTGAGAGCAAGAGAGATTTTTCCTTCAAAGAAGCATAAAAAGACCTCTGATTTAGGTTTGCTTGTTTAGATTTCCCCTTCTCCATTTCTACTAGTTGGATAAGCTTGAAAACACCAAAGTAGGAATGTAAGTATAGGCATGAGGTTCCCAGACTGGACATAGGTTCATGGTAGGACCAAATCTCTCCTTACAGACGGATCATATTTTCAGTCCGAACTTCATTGACCAAAATATATAACCAATTACAAGGAAGATGGACATAGGACTAGCCATATGGCTCTTTATAGCTTGGCCACACACATACTAAGAAGCCAAAAAAGGTCCAGGCACAACACTTATTCACGCGTAGAAAGCAAAAATAAAACTAAAAAAGAAAGGAAAACAAGATGAGAAGAAAGAAACACAGAAAAAGGAAACAAAACTAGAAGACATGAACACAAAATGGCTAAAGCAAACATGATGTAAAACTAGAATAAGAAAACAAGGACAAGCTACAAGGAATGAGAGCAGAATGAGTGCAAGAAAGGGGAAAACTAAGATGCAGCTAATAATACTCCTAACCTATCAGCTAGGAGGTCAGAATCATGTATAATGAAATTTCCAATGAAGCCACCATAGTCATTCTCGACTTGCATCCACAAAGATATGAACAATTAAAACAAATATAAAATAATTTGCAACAGAAGATACAAAAACTTGAAAAACTTGTACAAGAAAAGGACGGTCTTTCCTGTGGGTGGAAAGGTGTGTCACAACCACTACTTTCATCCAATTCACATGCTTACCTTTTCTATGAATACCAATTTTCAACAAATCTTGGAAGCCTCTTGTGGATGTGTCCTCATCTACACCAAACTTCTTAGCAAGCATAAGGGAAGATTGAAACTTGTTGACTGCAATAGATAATTCCAAGTAAAATTGTTCCATCCATTTGGTGATTGGATCGTAAAATTCATAATGATCCTCTTGAAAACATTGAAAATATGAGTTTTCCATTAAAAGCATGGGATTATGCTGAGAATATTGTAGGGGAAAATAGATCTAATCATACTCGATAGTCATGTCAAGACAGTGAGGACCTTCCACAACCATCAGTGAATGTTGAAGTGCCTCACCGATTTGACAAAAATATGAATAGAGAGATGTTGAACAATGAATATCAAGGGGGGTGGACTAACTATCATTGGAAGTGATGATGAGAAAATGATAAGCTAAATGATAGTCACCAAAGACAGAGAAATGATCAGATGAGATAATTGAAGCATAAAATTCCTAGTTTGCAATAAATTAAGAAAAATCAGCAATCTTGCGAATGATATGAGAAATCGAACCAAGTTCCTTGTTGGCCAGATATGAAAGACCACCTTCCTGCAACTATTGACCAATTGTACACACATGATAGTCATCAAAAGAGTTTAAAAAGGATGCTAACACCATAGATTCATGGGACTATTTGGGACATGGTGAATGGAGAAGAACTTCATTCATGTGACGACTTGTGCATTCATCATCACTCAAGGATATTTCTGGTGTGATTAGAGGATAGATTTTCAATATGAAACTCATAAGAAGACTGATGAGCTTACTATCAAGGGATAAATTCGATAAGTATGATTCCTTCAGGAAAAGATAGTCCTTGAGATAATCCACTTTTCAATTCCATGACTCTATGGGAGATGCACATTCCCAACCTGAGTTTGATGTGAGATATTTGCATGAAGATGACTGAACAACAATAGATTTGTGAATTCGGTCATAAGAAAAATATTTGAAATTTGAGAGGTCACATCCGGAATATCAAATATTTTTTACATGGAAATTCACATTGAGTAAAACCATGCAGATAGATGGATTATGCGAGAGAAACCATATCTGATTTAGTTTGGGGGCTTATCAGAGTTGTGAGATCCTGACATAACCATCAATGGAAGTTGAAGTGCCTCGACTCCCTAGCAGGACCCAAAACTTTCCAAGATTGTAGAATCACGTTTTGAACATTGAATAAAATCATGAATGGTTGGAGGATAACTGTTGTTGCTAATTTCAAAATCGCTCACTAGATGGTAGCCATCTCCCTCACAAGTTTCAACGGAATTTATCAACTTCAACAATCAAATTTCTCAATTGGAGAGGATCTTACAATAACATTTAAAATACAAATGAATCGGTGATATCTCATGAGAAAATAGATTTGAAGAGTTGTCTTCACGTAGGATAAGGGATGACAGGGAACGGGAAGGGTGCTCTGTGATTTGATTGTTTTAAATTTCATCATGGAAAACCTCACCACCTTGTGTCAATTGAGGGGATAACTCATTGGATGAAGAAACCGAGGAGCATGGAGAATCTTTGTCGCAAGCAGATGTGTTGCAAATGGTAGGATACAAGGGATAGTAAGGTGAAGAGGAAGTTTTGATATGGACACCTTCTTTGACTGAACCATATTCTAGATCTAAATTAAAATCTTCATGAGGAACCGAAAGATCATATGATGTGCTTGGGCATTTGTCATAACATACAGAAATAGAGTTATCATCATTGGAATGATTACTACCCAAGGCTAGGGGTTGATTGAAAGAATTGATTGTATTGGATTTTTCACCGAGATTAGCAGATTAAGAATCATTCAAAAATGGAAAATCATTATTTTGACACAAAATATTTTGAAATAGCGAGGAAAAGTTGAAATTATCTTCACCTTTCTTCTCCTTTACGTGAGTAATGTAACTTGTATCTAATCGTAATTTGAACTAGCAGCTTGAGAATCAAGAGAATGTGAAGAACTAGATGGTGAAGAAAATTGATCAAGCCGATTGTAATACAAAGAGTTAGGATGTGAAGAAGATAAAGGATTATAAAAATTTGGATCAACCTTGAGATTATAGTTGTGAATGGTGACATCCTTTTGCGCAGTGGATGAGTAGGTCTTCATTGTAGGCTTCATGAGCCATTTTGGAATTCCCTCCATTGAAGTGCAAGAAGAATACGAAGCTGGACTGGAGATTGATTCGATGATTTCACAATTTTACAATTAACACAATGAGACACCCTCATCGGGACTAGAGAAGGAGGAGGATAAGGACAAAAGGGGTAGTAATATCCTGCTCTGAAATTTGAGGTGCCTAATGATTCATAAGAGTTGGGGAAGAAAAAAAATCATGGGATTCAGGTTCACCGTATAGTGTGATAAGTACCAAGTGCTCAAACTCTTGTTTCAAGAATTCCCAATTCAAATCTTCTTCCAGAATTTCAAAGCAAAGGTGAAGGAATCAATTATAAAATTCTCAACTGATTCATTAGGCTCCATTCTTAAATGATTAATTCTCCCACTAGCATCTCGGTAGTTATACTTATCAAAGGCTTGATGAAGCTCCCTAAGGAAATGATGAAGGGAATGAATGAAAACGAGTGGAAAGGTATGGCACCAACGCTTATCATGACCTTCAAGAATGAGGAAGAAAAGAAAACAAGCAAACTCTTCATCATTGATTTTGTAAGATTCACAAAATTTAAGAAAATAAGAAATGTGCTCGGTTATGGATGTTACATTCTCACCATCAAACTTTAACTGGGACAAGTGATCGAGAGGCTCATCGAGAAATTAAAATCGATAAAGGGAAAAGTTGGAGAAACACCCCAAGAGTATGATTTGTGTATGAACCATTTTGGATAAGAGATTCAAAACAAATGCAACGGGCTCAGCTTGTCATCTAGCCCTCCTTCTAATGCCATTTTGTTGATAGTGCTAGAAATCCGTCAACCAAGGGGATATTCCCAATATGAAGTCCTAATTAGACCTCACATTGTTTGGTGTAGGAGTCCCATTGGGTATAAAGGCCCAGTTGCCAAATCCTTAAATATTTGCCTTGGCTCTAGCTATCAGCACAAGAGGGTAATGCAAAGGTGTCTTCAAACAACAATGTGAGTGTCCCTGGTGAGTGTGCAACGCAACTGTGTCTAGGTTCGCTTGCAGTAAAAAGGGGGGAGAAAAGTGAGCCTCTAAGTGAGAGGTAATAATACCACCCGAGAAGAGACACACATGAACAATAAAGGCTTTTCCAACATCCAGCGGAATAGTCCACAATGGATGTGATAGCTGTTACAACCAATGAACAAGGGAAGATATTTCTAACATCTAGCAAATAGTCCACAGCGGATGTGACACTCGTTATAACCAATAGGTAAGGAAAAGTCTATCTAGTATCCTGTGGAATAGTCCACAAGGATGAGACAACATTGACAACCATTACAACACATTCCCAACAAGGCAAGCACTAAAACAACTGAAATAGTTCAACTGTCTTAGTACATGCGAAAAAAATATGAAATATAAATGCTCACAAAATAGTTTTACAAACATCCATAAGTCATGCATAGAAACGTACTGGCCTGAAAAGGATTCTCTAATTAAGAAAAAGTTCCAAGACACATGTTTACATCATACATCACTAGCCCCAGTAGTGGGACATTGGAGCCACTCCTTGCTCCTCAAAGAACTGACTGAAACTCTATATGCTTTGCGGGAGGAGAAAAGGTGAAATTTTGTTTTCACATACAATGAGGGGGTATATATAACCAAGGGGTGATGCTTGTCCCTTGTGACTCTTTCACTACGCTCATGAATCTTCATCTTCCCATGACTCTTCAACTGACATGAATCTTAATATTCATGTGTGTCCATTGGACTTCCAATTTACAATACATTTAATTTACAATATACATGGCCCATAATAGTGATGTGGCATTTGACAACTCATGACATGAGTTGATGTGCCATTGTTGACATGGAATGGCTTGATGATGTGGGAATGTCAAACTGCTATTGTTTCTGAATGATAGATGTGTTCTTGGATGTGCTTTCTATTCCCCTTCGCATAACTTTATGGTGCAGTGTCTTCAATGATCTTCAATCTTGGGCAGTGGCTTCAAAATTGTGTCCCTTTTCTTTATCTTGATAGGCTCACTTCTTCATTCAGATACAAGTTAGTCACTAGGCATGCTTCCCTCCTACTTTTCCTTCTTCATCATCTCACCATGACTTGAGAGAGTACCCATTCCTACAATTCACTCATGATGGGACGACATCAATTTGAAGAATCCCTAGTCTAAGATTGTAGAAATTCCCACTGTAGATCACCTGATAATGCAATATACTAAAGAAAAATACTAGATTTACTTCTACAATCAAACTTTTCAGAAGCTTAATCAATTTGAGCTAGATCAATTATAAAACATATAATTGAGAATGAGAAATCAATCACAGATAAACACAAAATAATACTCTAGGGAAGCCTCAGCTAAAAACCCCGATCTCTGTATTATCATACAAGTGGAAATATGTTCAGATTACAAAAAAGAATCATCTCACAAGCTATCATGCTCTCTCTGTAATCAAACAATACTACTCATAGACAGTCAAAGGCTCTCACAAACCTTCTCCTCTGCCCTCCAAGCCTCCTATTTCCTTGCGTAGTTTTTCCTGGGGTCCAGTGCTTCCACTTGTGTGAATTCCCACCTCACATTGCTCACTTGGCTCAATAGTAACTGCGCAATCCTGAAGGAGATAATTCCTTCTGCATGGATGAGTTTCCTATATAGGAAAAATCCTCCAACTGATAGTACATTGTCCCTTCCTCTGATCTCAACTGGGTCTCTGACTGAACTGACATGCATGAGTTATTTATGAGAGAATATTCAGTTATCTAAAGTGCAGCAGTTACATGCATGCATGCATTAACTAACTGAACTCACAATTAATTCCACAAACTGTTGGAACTAATCTAACTGGACTTAACTCAGTTAACTGAGCTAACTAATTACAACTCAAATTACAACTCATCCTTATCTCTTTAACTAAGGGATAAATTCCTCAATCAATGGAGAAACTGTTGCATGTCTTCACATAGACTTCATGTTTGATTTTCTCCAGCTAATTAACTCAAGATGAATTAATTAATTATTAATCAAACAGCTGCTAAGAACAAATTTTAGTTCAGGTACTAACTAAATTTGGAATCCATCCTGAAATGCTATTTATAGCAATGCTATTTTTAACACTTCCATTTTTCATTCCTTGTTGCTATGTCCAACACTGGTACCCAAACTGCTATTTATAGCAATGCTATTTTTAGAATTTCTATTTTTAGCATTTCTTGTTGCTAATTTCAACAAAGATGATGCATTATTATCCATGAAATTATCTCAAGACAAGTAACAAGCTGGGAGAGAGGGCCCAGTAACTGTGCATTGTGCAATTCCAGGTGATAGGGAGAGGGATTGATCATTGAGATTACGTAGAGTGTAACTCTGTTTTGACTGAGGAACTTTCTAGCATAGTCCCCACTGGGGAGAAAAATGGCACAGTGGCCATTTGGAGTCAGGATTGTGTAGTTGATGAAGACAGTTGTTGACGTGGGACAAGACCCTGGGAGACAGATCTGCGCAGTTTCTAGAGGAAAGGAGGACTGATCAATAGAGAGGCCTGGAGGAAAAATATACATATTTATTGGGGATAGTGAGATCCAGCTCAGGGAGGACACTGGGGGACACCTCCACATAGTTATGGAGGTCAAGGAAGGCTGATATCTCTATACACTATGGGAATCCAACAGGCAAAGGAAAAACTTGAAGACTGAAAGTGCGAAATGTGTAGCTCAATCTGGACTGGAAGGAACTGCTCTACAATTATGGGAGTCAAGGAAGGTTTCTGAATTATGGAACTGCACTTTGAAACTACCCTAGAGGATAGTGACTACATAGTTATAGTCAGCAAGGTCACATCATTGAGGGTTGAGACTGTGCAGTGCACAGCTCAGTCGGGGCCTAGTGAAACAAAGTTTCCCAGTCGAGAACATTTCCAAAAATGGCTAAGTGTGAGGGAAAATATGGACTCGTGATGAATTCAAACTATGATCACACACTTAGCATACTTCAACAATGTGAAAAACACAGACCATTTGAACAACAAGAAAATAATTACCCTCTAAGTGACTGTCTCATGATAAGAAACGACAAGTGCGACACTTGGGATAGACTTTAGGATGACCGTGACAACACTTGTGCGACAATGCTCAAGATGTTGTTTATGAGAGAAATAGATGGTTAAATGTATAGGAAAACTCATATACACAAATATCAACCTTCAAAAGCACCAGGAAGGTTTGCAAACATGACATAACGGTCAAACATGCCAAAAGACGACAGTTGATCGAACAAGCGAAAGGGAGAAAAACACTTAGAGGAAACACATGGAATGAATTTCAGTGCTTGCAACCATACATGTCATTGAATACATAATGATATGAGAATGATAAGAAATCATTCATGCTACACTAAGAGGTGTATTTCAAGAAATATGTGTTTTTTTTTTTCCATACCTATGCTCCAAAGGGTTATGCATCAGATGGAGTCTTCATGCTGTCTCGATCTTCTATCATACCCTAGGTTCCTTTGTCTTCTTATTTGATAAATATCATTTCTCCTCACCTCCTTGAGAGTCATCTAGCATGTCATCCTTCTTAATCTCCTTCTTCATCATCTTGTCATAGCTTGGTAGAATTCTTGTATATGTAATCTACTCATGACAAGATGGTATCAATCTGATAAACCCCTAGTCTAAGATGCTTCACTTGGATTCATAAAATGGGCTAGGACTTAGTGACAGGTCAGGGGAGAAGGCCCAGTGACTGGGTAGTTATGTAATTCAAGTATTAAAGGGTCAAGTGTTATCACTTGGACTATGCAGTGCGTAGCTTAGGAAACACTGAGGGAAATTTTTGCACAGTCCTCACTGAGGGAAATAATCGCGCAGTGGCCATTGAGAGACAAAATTTTGCAATTTAAGCATGCAGTGGCCACTATGGGATAAGGCCCTAGGAGGAGAAATGTTTGTAATTTCAGGAGGCAAGGAGGACTGGGCGACTAAGAAGCTTAGGGGATAGAACTGCACAATTTCTGGAGATAGTGAGTTCTGGCTAAGTGAAGGACAATAGAGGAAGAATCTACGCGGTTTTGGATGCCAAGGGAGGCTGGAATGTCTATGCATTGTGTAGTTACAGTAGGCAAGGAAAAGGCTTGAGGGTTGCAGATGTGAAGTACGCAATTTAGAAAGGTTGGATGTGGCTAGGCTATTAGGAAACCTCTAGAATTTGGCTAAAGGTGGGATTAGTGGAGCTGACATGAATAGTGATAGAACTTGACTATGATCACACACTTGAACACTTAGTGATACAACATAGACCATTCGGAACATATCAAAACATACTTCGCTTAATGCAACAACCTTTGTGGAAACTTACGACAAGTGTGGCTCTGACGATAGAATTTGTGAGTATAACAGAGACACTTGTGCAATAGTGCGTGAAAATTTGGAAATGAGTGTGAAACATGTCTATATGATGAGAACAACCCATTTTCATAAACATTTCCCCTTGAAGCAAAAAAAACTTCCCTTTGCATTATAAGAGATTATCCCCATGCCTCAAGATGACACATACTATATAAAGATAAAAGCGTGGACGATTCTTAAGATCAAAGAAGAGAGCTTAAAATCATTAGTTTACCAATAAGTGACTAAGGAACATTCGATCACAGGATCAATAGTAGGCTCCAAAATTCAAGGTAGGCCTAAATTTTTTAGGGTGTTGTAGCTCCTACAACATAACCTTGGCCTTAAATAAGAAATTCTCGTAACAACATGCTAACTACATGTTGACCATCCCCTTCTAGATTTGAACCTATGACCTCTTTGGAGGAAACACATGCTCTCTCTCTCTCTCTCTCTCTCTCTCTCTCTCTCTCTCTCTCTCTCTCTCTCTCTCTCTCTCTCTCTCTCTATATATATATATATATATATACATATAAAATGTGAATGTTCAAATATTTTATTTATGGCCAACATTGAAATATATATTTTTTATTAATATATTTTTAAATGTCACATGTCCATTCCATATTAAGAAATGAATAAATTCCATGACCTTCCTCATAATAGAAGTAGGAAATACCTACTTGCATTATATATCTATATATATATATATATATATATATATATATATATATATATATATATATATATATATATATATATATATATCTATTACTCCTCTAAATATAAAGTCGATATAAAATTATTTTCTTTAAACTAACATTCAAATATTTATTCAGGGTCAACATTAGTTTTTTTTTATTAATAACCTTTTTAATTATGTGTTAGTCCTATATTGAACACAAAAGAAATTACATGCATCTCCTTGTTTTTTCTTACTTTCTAGGGGGTGGGCGTATGTGTGTGGAGATAGAGAGAGAGGTTTTTGATGAAAGAAATCAACCTTCTCAACCCAAAGGCAAGAGTGAGGTTGTTGACACCAGGCCAACCCACAATTATACTCACATAAGATTTCTTAGGCTCACAGCTAGTACAACAATATTCTTTAAAGAATTAAATCTCAACATTTCACTAGGGGATTTGAACATGGGTGGGTAGGATAACATTGGTTCTTCTCAACCACTCAAAATAACCCTAATTGACACACACACACATGGAGTTGATATTGAAATATTTTACTTAATGTGGATCTTTAAATGTTTTAATTATAGCTCACTTTTTTTTTGTTATATATATAAAGTGAGTGAGAGAGAGAGAGAGAGAGAGAGAGAGAGAGAGAGAGAGAGAGAGAGAGATCAACAACTGGGCTAGTCTTGTAATCGCGTGACATGGGGTCCATTCCAATTACTACCGCTATAAACTCTAGGAGCATATGAATACCCCTTCCACACATATAGGCAGACCAGGAGGATTTCAACAACGAATCTCCTCACACATAATACTTTATTTACAAGGCCTTCACCAATCGAGTTTCCCCATGGGGCTTGTTATTAATAAATAATTATAATAAATAGATATAAATATTTAACTAAAATAAAAAATAAATAAATAAATAAATAAATATAAATATATATATATATATATATATTATGGAGGATATTGAAATACTTTTTATTATTATTATTTTTTAAATGTTAAAATAAATTGCATATCCCCTTGAGTTTTTCTTTGACATAATAAGAATTTTTTTACTCTCTTTATTATTATTATTCTATATTGAATCCAAAATTAATTTTTTGTACTCAAGTTTAGAGAGATCTACTAGGGTTTTCATGATCTATGTATAATCAAAAGTTTTCAGAAACCCTCATCGCATCCTGGATTATCATTGCATCCAAGTTCAATGGGTTTGTGGTTTGTGTACCAAATTCTTCAACTTTCTATCAAATATTTGTCATGCTCCCCTCTAGGCAGTTACTATTCATTAGGTTTTTCTCCTCCTATCTGGTTCACGACCTCAAGATTTATTTAGAGCTCCAAGTGAATATCCCTTATGCATGCGATGCCTACTTTTTCAATGTAAGAAACTCGATGATGTTATTCCTATCTCATTTTACTACATTGATAAATATGTCATTGTTTTTATGGTTCTTTGTCTATGAGGAGGTACTAGTGGTAAGCCTTCCTCCTCTTAGAGTTCGTCTTATAAATATGTCATCTATGCTTGACTGCCTTAAGGAAAATCAGGTGTAACAACCCTTAGTTGATTTTCCATGTAAATAAAATAAGACGATGGTTATGGGACATGTATTCCAAGCTAAATGTTGGGAAAAACACTTTAGTGGGCATCACTTGTGGTTAATTAATCGCTATAGAAATTGGAAAAGGAAAAGAGGAAATCATTGGCATTTATTTATGAAAAATAAAGGAAAATAGGAAGAAAGGAAGGTGAAGAGACACAAATTTTCATGCAAGGGAAATTAGAGGATAAGAAAATGATGAAAAAAAAGGCCTCAATGATGAAAAGGCTTCAACGAAACAATTCAAAACGTTTGTCAGTTCCATTTTTAACTCTCTCATTCATTCTCTCATACTCCTGCACACTTAGAGAATTCTTGGAGCACTCTAGCATTCACTTGGATTTGGAGAAACAAGGTAAAGGAAAGTAGGGAAGCACAAGGAGATAGTTGGATCAACAACTAATGTTGGGTTGCTTTGTAGGTAACATGTTTCATGTGTGATTTCCTTGTTGATTTTTGGATGCATGGTATATGCACGTGATTCCTTGGATATGTGTTGGTATTGGCGTGGATATTTCCCTGGATTGACAGTGGTTTTTGCCTTGCCTTGCCATTTCGTGTACAACCATGGTGTTGTGGGGTTTTCCACTTATTTTTTTGATTGGTGCTTAGGTTGCATACAACTGTGGGTTGGAACAAGATTTTTGGAAGCCATGGAACAATTTTGGTTCAGTTACTAGTTCTTGGAGTTGTAGGTTGGGAGAAATGCTTTGAAGCCCTTGGTGGGTTGAGGTACTAGTCCCTAAAGCCACAATTTTGTGTTGAGTTACTAGTTGTTGGAGTCTTGAAAGGTTGTGGGTTGAGTTATTAGTACTTGGAGCCCTGGAAAACTTGGGTAGAGACCAATCTATTTGATGTTAGTGATTTATGGACCGTAGAGGTGGAATCATTGTGGCTGAGGTGGTTTGGCCTCTAGAATCCTTGGTTGGTTTGTTTTGGTTTATTCAATGAGACCCCACATTAATTCCTAGAATATGGTGTGGGGGTGATTAGATAAAAGAGAGATTTGGTTCAACCCAATCTATGGTTGGGTGGTACGTGGAAGTCCCTAACTTTTTTGGAGTTTTTATATGTTAATGTGAAATATTTTCCTAGTGTGATCTATGAGCATTTGTAGTGATGATTTTGGTTATTTTATGACTGATTTGCTATGGTTTCTATTCTGGTTATATGTTGGTTATATGCTGATTAGATGATGTATTGTATCTATGGTTCTTGACATGTTTTGATAAGTTATTGAATGGTTTATGTATGCATGGAATAACAAGTGTTATTGCAACTAGGTAGAGAGGGATTAGAGCCTTCTTGGTGATTCTCATATGAAGGCTATCAATTTATGGTTAGATATGCATTCATGACCTATAGCTTACATGTTTTCCATATGTTTCACAAAATGTTTGTTATGGATTAGGAAGTCTAGGTCAAGTTCTTGCTTCAAGCTTGAATGTTTGGAATTTTTGTTATGTTAATTATTATTTTGGAAAGTTATAAGAAGTTCTGGGTAGTGGTCTATATCCTAGCGTGAAAAAGTGGCTCAGATCTCAAAATTGGTGGCATTGAACTAGGGAGTTTAGGTCATAACCACATGGAAGTAGGCTTGTGCATGTGGTTGGAACTTGATAGGTATACTCTTGCCTTGTTGTTTGTGCATTTGGGGTGTTATGTGAGAGAAAAAAGGTCCCAACTCAGGGATTGATCACCTGGGGTGGTTGTTCAACTCCTAAGTAATCTATAGTCCATGTAAGATGTCAATAGGTGTTCAATTTGTAGCCACCACTTCCTTAATTGGAACTTGGAGTTAGGGTCATTTCATAGTGACACTCGTCTCATGTTTACCTGGGTAAGCTTCTGAATTTCAGTAAATGTGGGAGGAGGCAGTTACAGGGTGGTATCATAGCTTTCAAGTTCAAACACTTGGATTGAATGGGACATATATGATTGTTATGCATGCATGTTAGTTCTCGATATGTTTTCTATGAATTCATTATGACGGTCATTATTGTAGTCTTGTGTCATCATGATGTTGATGTTGAGATAATTGATATGTTGATGTCATTATATATATATATCTATATCTATATATATATATATATATATATATATATATATATATATATATATATATATATATATATATATATATATATATATATATATATATATATATATATATATATATTGTGCTAATCTAGATTGATTGTGTAGACGAGGCAGTGTCCCGTGAACTTCAAACTGCTTTTGATTATGTCTATATTTGTTTTATCTAACATGACATGTTTGTAGGAGTTAAAAGATCATAGACAACAAGAAAAATGGTGGATTACAGTTAATGTGACTCTCCCTATAGTTCAATAGAGAAACAAGGAAATAAGTACTCTCCTGATATAGCAGATAGAAGCTTGAAGGCAGAAACCAGAAGTTTCAAGGAAGATAATGACAGGATAATTCAGTCACAGGAAATACTTTCCAGAGCTCAAGAAAAGGAAGTCGAGATTAATGTAGTGATCCTCTAGAGCTTATCATATTTTCATAAATAGGGACAACCAAGAATTAGTCATCGATAAGAGGAAAGGACTAATGGGGCATATGGTAGTAGGTCTCGATCGGGGCACGAGTTGGACAAGGATGACATAGTCAAAGGTGGCAGATGGTTGGATAATCCTGATAGGAGAGGTAGTTCTTATGAGTTCTATTCTAGTTATGGTTCAAAGATACATCATAGTAATTACTGGCATCATCCTTATAGGAGGAGTGAGAAGCAATGCTTTCAAGATGAGTTCAAGAAATCCAAGCCTCCTACATTTTATGGAGAGATGAAGAAAACAGAAGATTCAAAAGCATGGCTACTTGGGATGAAGAAATTATTTGAATTTCATGATTATATGGATAATATGAAAGCCATAATAGCTATTTTCATTCTCAAGGGAAAAATAGATATCTGGTGGGAAGATATGAAGCGTGTCATAGGAATCAAGACAAAGGAGTTGAGTTGGCATGAGTTTAAAATACTCTTAAGAAATAAGTACTTGTTTGAGAGATATTACGATGGAAAATCTAAGGAGTTCTATGAGTTTAAGATGGGATCTATGAAAAATGAAGAGTATACGTGTCGGGGCCTTCGTTTTGAATTTTGAAAATTTTTGAGGATAAGAAGAAGGGAAAGTAGGTAGTGGTATCAACGGTCATGTTGCAGAGAAGATAGCTAGGAAGGGAAACAGGAACAGGCAGTTGTGGTACAGTTGCGGCAAGGTGTCTGCAGAAAGTAGGGGAAACTAAGTGGACAAGGTGGACGAGAGGAAGCCAATGAAAGAGACAACCAAATAGAACTGGTAGTGCAAATGACAGAGGAGCATACGAAAGGAGGAGATCACAAGGAGAGAAGAGTTGATTAGTTTTGGTTAAGGATGAGTGGCTAGGAGGGTGTGAGCTACCAGAGTATCTGACTTGAAGGCCATAACAATAGCAAGAAAGCTAGAGTTTAGGTCTATTAGGATTCATGATGTTCTATAAGCCTGGTATTTTATGTATTTATCTATGACTAAGGCCGAATGTATAATGTATTGAACCTTCTGTTGGATTAATATAAATGAGAAATCATACTGGTTACTTGGTATCATGTGTGTATTTGGTTATGATTCATGGACCCACTAAAAGTTTTATATATTGCGAGTCTATTCTCATGTTAGATTGATCATCATGTTGATATGTTGTTAGACTGAATATAGGCCTTGGGTCATATATAGAGTAATGGTTAAGCTATCCATGACATTGTACTAAACCCTTCTCAGTTTCGGTCGTGGCACACCTCAAATGAGACTCCTTATTCCTCGGGGTAAGGTGAAAATGCCAACGTTGTTTTAGATTACAACGAACCATTGTTGGCCCCTTGTGGCTGAACCGAGGGTCTTTCCCTAATGTCATTTTTCTACCAACAATACGACCAAGATTATAGAGGTGTTTAGGTATTTTCCATATGTTAAGGATGAGAAGATGAAGGTTCAAAGGTTCATCAGTGGATGCCTTTAACATTTAAAGATTGGATTGAGTATGATGAGCCCTAGTCATTGGGAAGTTGAAACATTGTTATGAGTAGTCTAAGCGTAAGTTTGAGCCTAAGCGCGATTGGAAAGAGAATGATAAGACTAAAGGAAAGTGGGTTAAGAAGCGAGGAAGACATCAGGGTGCAGGTGACAAGGAGAACATAGCGCAGTACAAGAAGTTCAATGCAGTCGACAGAGGACATGGATCTTAGCTTGAGGAGCAGAAAAAAGGTGAAGGAAGGAAGCCTTTGCAGTGTTGGACTTGTGGTGGAGATCATCACAGGAGAGATTTTCCACATCATTAGGGTGGAAGACCTCAGATTTATAGTGTTCAAGAGGCACAAATAGTTGGAGATGCTGTGCAAAGTATTTTTTGGATTTATGCAATGGTGGATAATAGGTAGATTGTTTATTAGGCGTCCATTATTGAGTTTGAAGGTAAATTTTGTGATCAAGTTATTTCTATTTTGATTGACCCTGTATCTAACTATAGTTATATCAGTATTGACCTGGTGGATAAGTGTTGCTTGAATAAATAAGCACATGCAAAATCTTAGTTAGTGAAATTAGCTACAGGGACCAAGAGAAGAGTTCATCATTGAGTGAGATCTTGTGCATTTGAGTGAAATGGTATGCCTACATCAGCACCACTAAATGTGCTTCCTTTGGGTTCATAAAATATGATTTTCGGCATGGATTGGTTGTACATTCACAGGACTAAGGTAGTATGTTACGATATGATTATTTAGTGCCTAGATGATGATGGGTAATGAAGAGTTTTGTAGGGAAAGAAGAAGCCTACATTAGTGAGAATGATTACAGCTAAGTAGGAAAAGCGAAGTTGCAAAAAGGGGTGTGTATTGTTTGCAGTTCATATTTCTAGTGACAAAGGGAAATATGTTGAGGATGATGAAGTCTCGAAGAAGTATGCAATTTTGCACCATTTTTAGGATGCATTTCTTGCAGAGATTTCAGAGTTTCCTCCTCATAGGGAAGTGGATTTATCTATGAAGTTGATACCAGGAGCAACACCAGCATCAAAGGTAGTGTACAGGATGAACACTCCAGAGTTGGTGTAATTTAAGTTACCACTTAAGGAAATGCTTGATAAGGGATACATTAGGCCAAGTGTATCACCTTGGGGTGCACCAGTGTTGTTTGTGAAGAAGGATGGTACTCTCAGATTGTGCATTGAATACAGGAAGCTAAATAAAGAGACTATAAAGAGTAAGTATCCTTTGCCCAGGATTGATGACTTGTTTGATCAGTTGAAGGGAGCAACAATGTTCTTAAAGATTGATTTGAGATCAACATATCAACTTGTGCACATCAAAGAAGAATATATTTACAAGACCACATTCCGTACTAGGTATGGGCATTATGAGTTTGTGGTGATTCTATTTGGTATTACTAATGCCACAACTATTTTCATGTGTTTGATGAATAATGTGTTGCTCCATTATCTAGAAACGTTTGTGATAGTGTATATTGATGATATATTTATATATTCTAAGAATGGGGAAGAGCATGCATAGAACTTGGCAACAATTTTAATATTGTTGAGAGAGTATCAATTGTATGTCAAGCTTAGAAAGTGCATTTTGTTTCAGACTAAAGTTCATTACTTGAGACATATTGTTTCCAAGGAAGGCATACAAGTGGACTTGGAAAAGATTAAAGCTATCATGGAGTGGCCAACTCTTAGGAATGTGGATGAGGTCAGATTGTTCATGGGACTAACAAGTTATTATTTGTGGTTCATCAGGAGCTTTTCATAGATTTCCTATCCTATTACATATTTGTAGAGAAAAGGAAAGAAGTTTGAATGGATTCGGGAGTGTGCAACTAGTTTTCAGCACTTGAAGTATTTTATTACAAATGATCCAGCCTTGAAGATTTCAAATCTTCATAAAGAGTTCATTATATGTACAAATGCTTGCAAGAGAGGACTTGCTGGATTCTTAATGTAGGAAGGACATGTGGTATGTTATGAGTCAAGGACGTTGAATGAGCACGAGAAAAACTATGTGACTCATGATCTTGAGTTGGAATCTATCATTCATGCATTGAAGATGTGGAGACATTATCTTCTTGGCAAGAGGTTTTCCTTGATGAGTGATCATAGTGGGTTGAGGTACTTATTTGACCAACCTAATATGAATTTCAAGAAAACTAGGTGGTTGGCTACTCTCAGTGAGTTTGAATATGAGATCAGATGCATCAAGGGAAAGGAGAACAAGGTTGCAGGTGCTCTCAGTAAGAGAGCGCAGGTGAATCATATTGAAACATTAAGTTATTATGGGACAAATTTGCAAGATAGGATATTGCAGGCAAGGAAAAATGATGACAAGTACCAGTAGTTGAAGCAAATATTACAACAGTAGGGTGAAGGTTATAGGGATAAGGATTATCACCTCATGACAGATGGCTTGGTCAGATGCAAGAACAAGATTTATGTGTCAGATAACAGTGAGATCAAAAATCTTATCTTGAGGGAGTTTCATGTCAAGCCATATTTAGGTCACCTTTGATACCAAAAGACTTTGAAAATATTTAAGAAGTTATATCATTGGATGAATTTGAAGAAAGAGGTGGTTGATTTTGTTGTTAGATGTTTGGACTGCCATTAGGTGAAAGCAGAGTGTAAGCATTGAGCTCGTATGATGCAACTGATTCCGATTCTAGAGTGGAAATGGGAGGTCATTTCCATGGACTTCATTACATGTTTTTGTAGTACATCAAAGCAACATGACTCCATCATGGTTGTGGTTGACAGGTTAAGTAAGGTAGCTCACTTCATTGGAGTGAAGTCTACTAATTCAGCTAGTGAGGTAGCTTAGATATTCATCGGGGAGATAGTGAGGTTGCATGGTGTTTCCAATAAGATCATATCATATAGAGAGGCCAAGTTCACTTCTAGGTTTTGGAAGGAGTTGTTTTTAGGATTGGGGAAAGAGTTAGCTTTCAGTACAAATTTTCATCCACAAACAAATGGAAAAACAAAGAGGATTAACATGATTCTTGAGGATATGTTGAGGATGTACGTTATGCATCAATAACAGAAATGGGAGGAGTATCTTCCACTAGTAGATTTTTATTATAATAATGGGTATCATGATTCCTTGAAGATGAGTCCATCTAAGACTCTTTATGGGGGGAGTTATAATACTCCTATTGGCTGGAGTGATCCAATGAACAAGGTATTGATTAGACCAAATATGTTGGCTGAGATGGAGTAGGAAGTGAAGGTTAACAAGATGAATCTAAAGGAAGCACATGATAGGCACAAGAGTTATGCATATCGACACAGAGCATTCAAGGAGTTTTAGGTCGGGGAGCATGTATACATGTGCATCAAGCACAAGAGGAGGGTGCTCCTTGAGGATTGAATCATGTGCCAAGTTGACACCTCAGTATTGTGGGCCTTTTAAGATCCTTGATAAAATTGGACTGGTGACCTACCGACTTGCATTGCCGCCAACAGTGAAAATTCCATGATGTTTTCCATGTTTCATTTTTAAGAGATATGTCTAGGATGTTGATCATGTGATTGACTGGTTTGTATTACAGGTGGATCTAGAGGTAGAATTCCAGCCAGAACCTAAGTTCATTTTGCAGCAGAAATAACTCATGCTTCGTAACTAAGCAATAGAGAAATTTAAAGTGCAGAGGAAGCACTTTGGTCCCGATGAAGCTACATGGGAGATGGTTTATCAAATGCAGGCTTTGTATCCTTCTTTATTTACTGGTTGAGAAGATGTTTTTAATCTATGTGTTTTAGTTTATATTTATATATGCATATGTGCATTTTGTATACTACAATGAGTTGTGTTATAAAGCTCCAATAAGCAGTATGATGTAAATATTACATCAAGTTGTGTTATAAAGATCCAATATGTAGTATGGTATTCATGGCTTCAATAGTTTGGTATGTTGTAAATGTTGCATTGAATTGTGTTATAAAACTCGATGGGAAACATGTTTTTCTAGTTATAAGCGCCATTGAACACCGAGGATGGTGTTCCCTCAAGGAGGAGGGGTTTGTAACAACCCATGGTTTATTTTCTATGTAAATAAAATATGACCAAGGTCATGGGACACAGATTCCAATTTGAATGCTGAGAAAATCACTTATTGGGCATCACTTGTGATTAATTAATGGCTATGAAAATTGGAAAAGGCATTGAAAAAGGAAAAGATGCAATAATTGGCATTTATTTATGAGAAACAGAGGAAAATAGGAGAAGAGGAAGGTGAAGAGACACAAATTTTCATGCAAGGGAAATTAGAGGAAAAATGAATGAAAATGAAGAAAATAGAGGCCTCAATGATAAAAAGGATTTAGGGAAACAATCCATAGCTTTTATTACTTGAGTTTTTTTCTCTCGCATTCATTCTTTCATTCTCTCATACTCTTGCACACTTAGAGCATTCTTGGAGCACTCTATAATTCACTTGGGTTTGGATAAAGAAGACAAAGGAAAGTAGGAAAGTACAAGAAGACAGTTGGATCAATAACTACAACTGGATTTCTTTGTAGGTAACAGGTTCCTTGTGTGATTTCCTTTTTGATTTTTGGATGCATGGTATATGCATGTGATTCCTTGGTCATGTGTTGTCATTAGCATGGAGATTTTTCTGGATTAAAAGTGGTTTCAGCCTTGCCTCGCCATTACCTAGATAACCATGGTCTTGTGGGTTTTTCCACTTGTTTCTTTGATTGGCGCTCACGTTCCCTACGGCTGTGGGTTGGAACAAACATCTCGAAGCCCTGAAGTAGCTTGGGTTGAGCTACTAGTTCCTGGATTTGTAGTTTGGGACAAAATCTCTGGAGCCTTTTGTGGGTTGAGTTACTAGTCCCTATAGTTGAGGTTGGAACAAATTCTCTGGAGCCCTAGAAGGTTGTAGGTTGAGTTACTAGTTCCTGGAGCCCTAAACAAATTGGGTAGAGATTGATCTGGTTGATGTTAGTGATTTCCTTACCATAGAGTTGGAATCATTGTGGTTGATAGTTGAGGTGGTTTGGCCTCTTGAAGCCCTAAATATTTTTATTTTGGTTTATTCCATGAGATCCCACAATCATGCTTGGAATATGGCACGAGGATGTTTGGCTAAAAGAGAGATTTGGTTAAGCCCAATCTATGGTCAGGTGGTACGTGGAAGTCCCTGACTTGGTTGGCATTTTTATATGTTAATATAAAATATTTTCCGATTGTCATATATGAGCATTTGTGTTATAGACATATTTGGGCACTGCAACCCCAATCACATATGTCCATAAAACCAAGGGCTTCTAAGTCCCTAAAAGTGTTGTTTCATACCTAAAGAAGCAAGGTCAGCTAATTACATCATCTCCTAGAAATTCTCCATGAAAAGCTACTAAGAATTGGTCAAAACTGGACCATATGGACTGCTCAGTGCTAAGGGTGCGATGCATCTCACCTGCCACATGCAAAAAGTGCGATGCATACTGAAAATCCCTTCTGTAGGGTGTGATGAGTGAGAGCATACAAATGGTAGAGGCAGTTGACTAGGTTGAAACCCAGAGAATCTTCTAGAAACTGCCCATTTGACACTTGCCTCTTTGAATTCGCCCAGGGATGAGTAAGAGATCATGAAATCTCCAAGTGGAACCAAGAACTATCAGAGAGATGACACTAATCAAAATCCCAGAAGCTGACTCACCCACCTGCAAACATCTATATATGGATCCCTCATTCTAGAGATCCAGAGGCTGAAATTTTGTATTTTGTAAGGAAGTGCTGTTGGTTTCTCTGTGCAACATTGTATTGTTGGGTGATCTAAGCTTTTCATGAGGTGAAGAAGGCTTTCATGCTGGGAGGATGGCGCTGGGTCGGACCAATGGGTTGTAGTCCTCTCTTCTACTACTTCTATCAATAAATCTATTTGAGTTTTCCTCCATATGCTTGTGTATATCTGAATCTTGTATTTGTGTATGCATTTGTATGGTTAATATACATCTGATCCTATATTGTTTATGGTTATAGATCTCTATGCTTTGATGGTATTATGCTGCTTTGACTCTACAAGTGTTCTTTGAAGCGGGGCAAATGAGGAAAGAGTGGTGAAGTTCTGTCAAAGGGGAAAGGAAACAAGCAATGAGCCAAGCGAAAGACTAAGGTTGGTACTCTCTGCTTCTTTCTCATCTATCTCTCATAAAGGAAAACACAAGTAACTTTAGTTTGTTTGTTTCTAAGATAGCTACCCATCTTAGTGGGACTAGCAGCTCTGAATGGACACTAGTTTTCTCGATAACAAAATGGCGACTCCGCTGGGGAGCGAATAGCTTGCTTGCTTGTTTCTATTTGTTTTCTTTATAAACTACAGATGGAGCCTGAATTTAAGCTAGCTAGCCTTCGAACTGCATTTGCTATGCAAGTGCAAAGTAGATCAACGCTGCTTCAGTCAATCTCTGGGTTTGTTTATGAACTGAACAACTGAGTTGTAACATCCTAAGAGCCCTTGTGGTAGCTCAAGTAACCTCATTAGATTAGCCCCTATACTTTGTTTTTATTGCTTATCATTAGCTCAGCCTAAACCCCTAAACTTAGCTACAAACTGTGAGCAAAAATCAAGCTCAGTCTCGTCCCTGGACCATTGCATTGTCTCTCATTGATAGTCTAGATGCATTGCACCTCACATGTGCTATAGGTGAGATGCATCCTTGTTTCCCTGTGTTATAGGTGTGATGATCAGATAACACTGTTTCTGCCTCCAGATTTTGGTTTTTTCTTCATTGTCTTCAGTGTTATTAAGGAGTTTTGCTATCTGTGATCAGTATATCACTGTTGAAACTCCCTTCCTTTGCATTATTCAACCTCCATTGATAAAGAATTGTGAATGTTTTTATGTATCTTTCGTCATTTACAGTTCTCCTTTACAAACAATAGCTTAATTGAATTGTCATCTGTTGATTTGAAAGTGTCGCAAGTGTCATTTTCAGTCAAAGAAAAGAGTCTTCCTCTTGTTGATAGTCGATTACACTTTTGCCATTGTATTTGATTTGAATTAATAGTATTTCAAGTGTCGAAAGCAATTTTAAATTCAAAATCACAAAGTGTCGTCTTAGTCCTCCTTTCGTTTTTTGAAAAGAAAATTGTTAGTACTATCGCTTTGAAAGAAAAATAATTCAGATCTGTACTTAGCATTCTTTTTGTCATTCACACATTAAGAAAGCGGAAAACAAATACATGCATGTGCATTTGCATTTAGACTGCTTGTTGATATTGATTTAGGAAAAGTGCATCTAGTGTGTGCTCTCTGCTCTATGTTGAAAGAATTTTACTTCTCTTTCCTTAGTAGCTAGGATTTTCATTGCAAAAAGAAGGTAAACGATTGTTTATCATCTTAGATTAAATATTTAGGAATTGCATATCTACATCACGTGGTGAACCTTAAAGGAAAACTTCTTAAGAAAGATCAACTGTAAAATAAATTTCAATGAACATAAAAACGCTTTGGAACCTAACGCACAACATTTAGAAGTCTAGGCTAGAGACATATTCCGGCATCGTAAATCCTGGTAACTATCACTTTCATCGTAGGTTGGGTGATTCCTCCTCTTTGAGACGACAAGTGCCAGTATGGACTTGTGCTCCCATGTACCGTTGAGTATATATTGGGAGACCACAATAGGCTATATCCTTTATCCTTAGTAAGCCGTGTCTGCCGCCTTATCGATCACAATGCACTGAACACAGCATTCGGGAAGATTGACTGCCGTACCGTAAAAAGTATTCTGTAGTTTTGTGATTGGTTTGGTAATCCATCTATCTAGATTTCCAGAGTAGCCACTTTCGTTCCTTTTTCGACTCCTTAAAAGAAAAAGGTCCATCTGAGCACTTGTCACTTCAAGCTCATTAAAAATCGAAGGCAACTAGAGTCATCTTTAGCTTTTTCTCGACTCTTAAAAATTGAAAAAGCAAGTTGTGTCAAAGTTTCATAAAATTTATTTTAATCGGACTAACGTCACCGTTCCCTCGTTGGTCTTAGGTTGAGAAAATGGAGTCCACTAATCAAGGATTTCCCCTTGGGGGAAATCCCAGTCCCTTCTCCTCTTGGGGAGATATTGGTGCACCTCATATGGCCACATTTTCGCTTCCAGGACTGACAATTGGCCAGCCGGTATGGCTTTTCTCGACCTCTGTCGTTCAAAGCACCATGATTCCTAAGCAATCGAATTAGCAATCATTTTAATCTCTGTCAAACAACTGTACAATAAAGCTCTCTGTTCTCCTCCACGCACCTCTCAGAACTCTCTAACCTTTTACAAATGATTTTCAATACATTAAATAAAACTCATCTAGGAGAAAATAGATCGACCCAAAACAAGGGCGCTGTTTCAATTGAAATGATGAAAATAGGAAAGGTCTGCTCTAAAAAGGAGCAATGTTACATTTATTTTTTGATGGCCAATTAAAAGACAGAATCTGGAGCGTAGACCATCTAAAATGCAACTGAGGTCAAAAATAGGCAAATCGACCCTATTTCTCTGCTTATGGTTGGTATTCTGCGTTTAATTTGGGTTTGACTGTCTATTCACTTCCGTTACCATTATACCACCCTCCCAAAATGTCACGACATGTGTCTCTGCTGAAGGCACGTTTCCATGCTGCCACATAGATACCCATTGTTCCAGATCACAACCCTGAAGACGTACATTCACCTTCCAAGTTTCATCCTTTGCAAATGCATTACTTTAAAGTTTCCCCAATCTATAGTTAACACCTCAAGACTCCTAAGAGTACGTAATGCTTCACGGACAGGAACATCCAAAAGAGAACCTGGAAAATGTAGTTCTACAGCCTTTATATACCTACGACACCGTTTAGCCACTTGCTCTGCAATAATTCGACAATTCTCAAAATTCAAACATCTCCAGAAGTCTTCATGAACACTAGCAGCATGCCAATGTCTACACACTAGACCAGCTTTAAAACGCAGTCCAAATCATCATAGTTAAGCATTTCCACATTATCCATATCATCGTTGACATTCTCAATATCCTTTCAGTTTGCAGGAAAATGCAGTAATTTGGCACGAATCTGGGTGAATAAGAGAAATTTCTTTGGCTCTGAGACTGTATGGGTAGCGCGCCCACCCAACGTGTAGCGTGCGGCAAGTGCGTAGCGCACTTGATATTTAACACGGGCTGTGGGCGTTATATGCGTAGCACCCCTTATATGGGTAGCGCGCCACCTCTGTGTCGTTTACCTTTTTGAAACGCTGGCATTACTGCGCTGGATTTATAAAACAAGTTCTGTTCCCGCATAGAATCGACCTCATGCTTAAATCTTTTTATTTCAGTTGTATCTGAAACAATTTGGCTTTCCTTACAAATTGGCGGCAACTTCACACAATTACCACTCAAGCTTGTCTTGCTGCTATCTATGACCTTATAATGTTGATGTCTTGTGGTAACCTCCTCTTCATTTTCAGAATCAGCCACATTTCTGTTTCTTTAGTTGAAGATGATGAAGGGCACAAGGTCGTTTCGAAGGTAAATGCACTACAGTCTCCAGCTACAATCGCTTCAACTACTTTATCTTCACTCAATCTAGCGATTTCCTTAATGTAACTGAATCCATTAGAGTCAAGTCCTAAGTTCTCTTTTGTGCCCTCTGCTGGAACTATCAAAACTTCACGTTCTCTTGATACACCTGCCTGTGTACTTGAAAACCTTTTGGAAATTTGAATAACAGTAGCCCCAACAACTTCCAGCAGAAGCTGCAATTTCTCCTTGTAATGGTACAAATGAAATGGCCCAACAACAAATGTGGTTCCACATAAGCATGCTTCTCGATGTTTTGGATCTGCAATCTTGACTTGTACAGAAACTCGCCCACATTTTAGTGCCATGGAAGGAGGAAAGCTCAAGCAGTTCGGAATCTCTGAAGGTAAAGATGTTTGCCCCACCATGGCCTGAATAGCTCCCATCACATCATTTGTTATAGGAGAAGAAACTTCAACAATAAGATGTGTACACTCTGACATCCATTTCTCTATTGCGTAGGCTCCCATTGATGACACAATGGTACATAAACCATGTTTCCAGTTCAATTTTTCTAGAGCTAGTATACAGAATAAGAATGGAACGAAGTTCAACCTGAAAGTTGAATTATTTGTTCCAAACGTTATCAAGTCCCCGTTACTTAGGATTGTCTCCTTATTTGCTAAAGAAAACATGGGCTTTGAGAAAATTTCCTTGTTGACAAATGTGCCAAACTTTGAAAGATCCTTCAGGTGAATTTTTGGTGAAGGGACGCTTGAAAAGCACTGCAAGGCCTTCTAAGAAGAGGTTGCCTCAACTATGATCTCCACATGCACACTTGAGATAGTTTTATCAGTTTGAATTGCCACTGCACAATCTTTCCGACCAACTTTGTATGTTCCTTGAGATACCAAATAGTAATTAAAACAGTAGACCCATCAAACACTGTAATGGCCAAAATCAGCTTAGACAGATTTTTCTAAACAATGCCCCACACAGGCAGAGTTTGCTAGCTTTCGATTTCACATACCATTTCAATAGCTTTTAAGGTAATTGCTCTACAAAAGCAATGTCAAAATCTTATATATGTGAATTATAATTTGAATCCAGCATGAATTGCGACTACTCCGCCTGAAAGGTCTCATATTCAACTTTCTCAAAGCCTGCTTCCTTAATCATTTCAACGAACTTTTCCTGAGATGGAAACTTGCGTATGCTCTCCACTAAATATTGGTAAGACACACGATCCCCAGAAAATAGGAAAAAAAGAGCTGACACAATTTCAGCACTTGGAGGAGGATGAAGATGGTCTTTGGACCATGGATTTTGATGGCGCAGTAGGTAGTGACGGTGCTGGAATTGGTGTGTGGATTCGTAGTCCATTTTCCGCTCCAGATAAGGTTCCAAGCAAGGTGAGAGTATGTTCCTACAAACTAGCATTTGACTGTTCTAATAACGAAGCGGAATATGAGGCTCTCATTGCTGGCCTTAAGATTCTTAGAAAGCTGAAAGCAAAAAGAATTGCAGTATATGGTGATTCAGAGTTGGTGATAAAGCAGGTGAAGGGTGAATTTCAAGCCAAGCATCCTCGCATGAGGGCATACCGTAATGCAGTTTTAGATATTTTGAAACTCTTTGCTGATCATACTTTGACGTGTGTGCCTCACATACAAAATGGTGTTGCTGATGGACTGGCTAAGGCAGCAAGCAATTTAAAAATTCCAATGAATTCCAACAACAAATTCGAGATTCATGTGAAACACCGCCCAACTATTCCAGATAATCAGCGATGTTGGCAAGTCTTTCAGGATGATGAAGAGATTAATGATTTTCTGCAGAATAAGGGTAAGTTTAAAGACACCTCCATAGATACAGAACATGATGATGGTAATGTTGATATACAAGTAAATCAAATGGAAGTGCTACAACTTAAAGATAACATTATTCCTAAGGGATTGATTCCTTTGGAGGAGCTGTTTGACCAAGACGATGTAGCCCACAAACCGACATTGAGACCGACTGAAAAAGGTGTTGAAGAGGTAAACATTGGGACAGCTGAGAATCCCAAGATGGTAAAGCTATCAAAGTCATTGTCACCAAAGGTAAAGGAAGAGTATGTCAGATTGTTGTCTTCATTTTCTAATGCTTTTGCATGGGATTACTCAGATCTGAAAACATATGATACTAATATCATTCAGCATACTATCCCTATAAAACCAAATCAGAAGCCTTTCCGTCAAAAGTTGAGGAGAATCAATCCTAAGCTGCTACCATCGATAGAAAAAGAGGTGAACAGGTTGTATAAGTCAGGAATCATTGTGCCTATCAGATTTTCCGATTGGATATCAAATTTGGTACCCGTAAGAAAGAAAACCGGTGAGATCTGTTTATGTATTGACTTCAGAAATTTGAATAAGGTGTCCTTAAAAGACAATTATCCGCTGCCCAAAATGGACCATATATTGCAGCGAGTAGTTGGAGCATCAAGGATGTCACTACTCGACGGCTATTCAGGATACAATCAAATTTTAGTGCATGAAGATGATCGTGACAAGACTGCGTTCACCACTCCATGGGGAACGTTTCATTATGCAAAGATGCTGTTTGGTTTGAAAAATGCAGGTGCCACTTTTCAGCGTGCAATGGACATGGCTTTCGCCAATGAGAAAGATGTATTTTTGGTTGTTTACCTTGATGATTTAACCATGTTTTCAAATTCTGATGAGGAGCATTTATATCATTTGAAAATTATTTTCCAAAATTGCAGCAAATATGGCATTTCGTTGAATCCAAAAAAGAGTCTTTTCGCCATGGATGAAGGCAAGCTCCTTGGCCACATCATATCAAAAGACGGCATTCATGTGGACCCTACACGTGTTGAGGCCATCCAACAGATTGAACAACCCCGAAACAAGAAAGAAATAGAGTCATTTAATGGCAAACTGAATTTTCTGCGTCGTTTCATTCCAAATCTTGCCGAGCATCTTAGAGAAATCACGAACATGCTGAAAAAGGACAGTCAGTTAAAGTGGACAGAAGAGGTGGTGAAATCATTCAATTTGGTAAAGTTAGCTCTTTCTTCAGCCCCTACTTTAATTAGCCCGGACTACACACAAGACTTCATTTTGTTTTCATTTGCTTCTGAGCACACTTTGGCAGCTGTACTAATGCAAAAAAGGGATGGAGTTGAGAAGCCCATTGCCTTTTTCAGTCGTATTATAAGGGATGGAGCATTGAAATACAACATTATTGAAAAACAAGCACTTGTGCTTGTAAAGGCCTTGAAAGATTTCCGTGTGTATATATTGCATTCCCACATTATAGCATATGTTCCTAACGCAGAAGTTAAAGATGTTTTGGTACAGGCAGATCCAGAAGGAAGGCGGGGTAAGTGGATTGTTGCGTTGTTAGAGTATGATGTGGAGACTAAACCAACCAAGCTGATCAAAGGATAAGGACTCACCAAGTTAATGGCTGAAACAAATCTACATGTTCTAGATATAAATTTGATTGCTGCTATGTCCGATGAAGATGAGGAGAGTCCGTTAAATCAGGTATCTGATATTTTTGTTTCTTCCCCTTGGTATGCTGACATTATATACGTACTTCAAAATTTGTCTTCACCTCCCGGGATGCCTAGAAATAAGAGTAGAACATTGAAATTGAAAGCTGCAAAATTTTGCATACTGAATTCTGCGTTGTATTGGAAAGACCCTGGTGGAATGTTGTTGAATTGTTTGGTAGAGGAGGAAGCCAAACGAGTTGTGGAAGATTTTCATAGAGGTGACTGCAGGGGCCATCTGTTTTGGAAAACCACAGCGAATAAGATTCTAAGGGCAGGTTTTTATTGGCCTTCGTTATTTTCAGATGTGTATAAGGCTGTTAAGAATTGTCACGAATGCCAAATTTTTGAAGGGAAGTAGAAACTACAGCCTTTGCCTCTCAAACCAATTGAAGTTAGTGCACCATTCCAGCAGTGGGGCTTGGATTTCATTGGGGAAATCCATCCGGCATCGTCAGGACAACATAGATGGATATTGACAGCTACGGACTACTTCACAAAATGGATCGAAGCAATTCCCACCCGACAGGCCACGGATGCAGTAATTATCTCTTTTCTTGAAAATAATATTCTGTCACGTTTTGGGTGTCCTAGTAAGCTAATCACAGATAATGCAGCAGCATTCAAGTCGAAGAGAATGGTTGAATTTTTCTATAAGTACAATATCAGCTTGGGGCATTCGACCGCCTACCATCCACAAGGAAATGGGTTGGCGGAATCTTCAAATAAGTCCTTGGTAAATATCATTAAGAAATTGCTGGAAATCAATAAAAAGGGCTGGCACAAGAAATTAGTGAATGCACTATGGGCTGATAGGGTAAGTCAGAAAAAGTCTATTGGCATGTCTCCTTTCGAGTTGGTGTACGGGACAGACGCGGTTTTTCCTACTTCGCTTGCTATCCTGGTAGTCAAATTTCTTCAAGAAGCTGGTAGTGAGGAAGATCCCATGCAGAGGAGGATTAATCAGATGATTCATTTACAGCAGACACGAGAGGAAGTATTTCAAAATACTTTCAAGTTGCAGGAGTGCATAAAGAAGATTTATGATAGGAAGGAAAAGACAGATAAGTTTCAGCTGGATGAGGTAGTTTTGAAGTGGGATGCCCAGAACGAAGATAAGGGAAAGCACGACAAATTTGAAAATTTATGGAAGGGTCCTTATAAGATTGCAACATATCGTGGTCAAAACGCTTTTCTTCTCAAGGAAATGAATGGAGATGATTGTCCTGGAGGGCCGATCAATGGTCGGCTGCTAAAGTGATACCACTTCTGAGTATTTTCTGCTCATTTCATCATCATTGTATATATCGTTTTACTTCTGTTCTATTGCATGTGTGTACTGATCTCTCATCTTCAGTCTGGGGCCCGCAGTGAAGGCAATAATTCTGGAGATGAAGGTTAGTTGGTTTGAAATTTGTTGAGTCAGTTTTATCAGTCCTTTTAGTTTTAAAATCGAGTCAGTTTAGTCAGAGTTGTATTCAGTTTTCAGTCAAATCTTCAGTCAATAAATGTGTCGAAGTTTTGTGTTAACTATTGAAATAATGACTCCATCGCCCAATGGATGAAAGCACTGGTCTGCTCTCCTAGAGATCTGCCGTTCTTGGCATCTCCAAGGAGCCACCATCCCCATTGGAGCCAATGTTAGAGTCGGTCCTTACAACCCTCCGTCAGAGATCTTTTCGCTTTTGCATATCATTTTTAGGTGTCTCGCTCATTCCACTTCGTTGCATTTCGCTAGGGGCATGCCATTGACTGACGAGGGGGTCTAGTTGTCTTGTGTTTCCTCATGCTTGTCCCTGCAGGGTTAGTCAAAAATTTCTCAAAAATCACCGAAGTACATGATCATTGCATTCATTGTCATAAATGATTAGTTTAGTTTAAAAAGTCTTTAGTCTTAGAGTCTAGGGTTTTCAGTCCTTTGCATACATGTAATAAAAGCCCGCAGGTCATGAGGTTGGTTTCAAAAGATTCTCATTTAATATTTTTTCTCAGAAAGCATTTAAAAACATTTTTAGTCCAAAACTCTGTTTTGGAACTAAAAATTGTTATTGTAAATAATTGTATTTGTTTCATCTCAAAAAAGTTTCATAGCAAGCCTCTGATCTTTTCCAAAGCCAAATGCCGGATCCCTGCAAAAATCAACAAAGTATTATCAGTTCAAGACTCAGAAAAAGAAAGGAAAAGCCAAGGAACAACATTATATTAAGTGATCGAATGATAAAGTGCCAAACATTATAAAAGTGGGTTAGCAAACAAATTTAAATCAAATCTGATTTGGTGAGATATTTTCTTCACATATAAAAGGGGCAAACAATTTCATTTGTTCAAAAATCCCAAGGCAGAAATCGTGTTTGAGCTCTTGAAGGCCGAAGCCGTGTTTTCATACCCGTGGACAGTGTTTGGAGGCGTGCGCTACCCATACAGGGTGTGCGCTACGCATATAGTGCGCGCTACGCACTGGGCCTCACCAGCCAGTGTTAAAAACCACAGGCGCTACGCACTTGCTGTGCGCTACGCGTTGGGTTCGTGCGCTACGCACACAGTTACAACACCAAGAAATTTTTGCTAGTGCGTCCAGATCTTGCCAAATCGACTCCAAAGCTTGCAAGTAGGTTTTTGATGGCTGCTCAGTCAATTTTAAAATGTTTGTAGTGTGTTTAAGGTGGGAAACTTAAAGTGTTGGGTGTAGAGAGGTGAAACCCTATGCTCCATACCAGATTTATTCCTTAGGGTTTTAAAGACATGTGGGTGGCTTTGTGAATATTTTCCCATTCTCCATTGATGAAATATAGTCCCATACTCATTTGTCAAATTTTAGCCAACATTGCAAAGGTTGTACATTACACTTTTTGTTCATTTATCAAAATTTTCCAGCGCTAACATAGTGAAAACGAAGTCAATGGACAGAAAGGAAGATCTAAATTTCCTTGCAGACTATGTGAAGGTGATCATGCCCTCCACCGTTGTCCTTTCTTAGATGAAGCTAAAAGAGTCTTTGATAACCGTCCTGCGTCACTGCAGCGACTTGCTCCTGGATACAAGAAACTCTTGCCGAGTCCATCACTAGTTGAAAATATGACTGACACACTTTTGTTGTCGGTCGAAGCACCTATCATTGAAGATAAACCCTTTGAGTCACACTGGACCAAATTCAACAGGTCGAGACGACAGTCAACCCAATCTTGTCTTCAGAGGGTCCACCTTCAGATGATACCGTCGCCAAAGAGAATGAGAATGACACTGTTCAAATTCTTTTCGTAAACATAGACTCCGATGAACATGGGGGTAATCTACCCATTCCTTTACCGCAGGGAGGAAGTTCGTCAGATATTTACCCAGCCATTTATTCGGTCCCTCCTCCAAGCAACCTAGTCGTTTCCTTCGATTGGAATCTACTAGGTAGACCCTGCCTACCATCTAATGTACCATTCCGAATCATAGTACAAGCTTACAGAATGATCATGGTTGGTACTATTATAGATGAAGGGGATTCTCTGAGTATCCTTTCCTCCACTGCTTGGAAAGTGCTTGGTTCGCCATCACTTCTACCTGAGATTCGAAATCTGACAGGCTTCAACAAAGGAACCAGTCGACTATTAGGGATCCTTCTAAATTTTCCTATAACTTTGAGAAGGAAAACTGTTCATCTAAATTTGATGGTAGTCCAAGGACCTTTAGATTACAATCTACTCCTTGGGCATCACTACATTTATAGCATGGGAGCTATTGTTTCATAGCTCTTTTGAGTGATGTGTTTTCCGCATGAAGGCAGAGTGGTCCAGCTCATAAACCAGCTTTCATTCCCTGGTTCACACATAGCTAATAGTCAAATGCCATCCCTAACTGGTCTTTTTGCACAAGGAATGTCTCATCAATCTCTAGTCCATCCACCTGATGAGCGCGAGTGATTCGGTGATTGTGACTGAAACCCAGGGGGCATGCACCTTGGTCTGCTTCGGCAGGAAAACCTTAGGTATAGGGTAGGTTTCCGCGAAGGATATATGACTAGTCTGACACACTCGTCTATTTAGGAAAATGGGATTAGACTGGAATAAGATTCCCTCATCAAAGTTATGTGAGTGGAGGCGACGCACCATTCACCTTTGTTTATTTCAATGGACATTGCCAAGGAAGTGTTTTGTCTGCAACGCGGATGGAGCAATCTCGCAAATGCGAGAACTTTCATATGGTAGCCTGGAAACTCTACTTTTCTTTATACTTGGGGGCATGCAAACCTTTTGTACACAAGTGAAAAGTGATCAGCGTAACTTTAACCTCATAGTTTCTACTAACTTCAACTGCTTAAGTTAGGTGATTGGTCTGATCAACCATTCACCTTTACTGTGACCAATGGAAATGGAAAAGTAAAGGAGATGTTTCTCACCGAGAAGCTATCCTACCTAACCTTAGTAGTTACTTAACCCCTAGGACAGTAGTTGGTCATTCCTAGCTTGTATGTAAAAGGTTCCGGAGCAAAGTTGCGAATGGGGCAAGCTCCCTAAAAAATGAACCTACTGATGAGACATCCTTATTATACGACTGGAACGAGTAGTTTTACGCGAAGTTCAAGCTCATTAAAAGATAAACCTAGCAATGAGCATATGTTCCACCAGAGTTTAAGCTCATGAAAAAAAATGAACCCACCTTCAGTAAATAACCATTGCGATCGCATCATCATCAGCTTTTGAACCTTGGTCGTGTTCTTACCATCACCTCCATTATTTTTTAGCCGATCATATGCCTCCATTTGATTGTTTACCCCTTTTGAGGAATAGCTACAACGAGTGATTCTATTAGCCACCTTCTTTACACTGCTGTGATTGAAAAGTTCCAAACCTTACCTGGAACCTGCTGCTATCTACAAACATCACTCGTTCCTCAGAAAATGAGTCTCCTTTAAGCTCTTTTCATCTAACTCGTAAAATATGAAAATATTGCCAAGCAATTGGCCTCTCCAGCTCGTTAAAGTGATTGGAAGTGCCATCCCTCCTCTAGATTTTAATTTTTTTGGACCTGAGGGATTATTACACAAAAAGATTGAGCGTTTGTCTTGTTCGGCTCATTAAAACTATCGAAAAGTCATCCCTTTCATATTGTTTTATACTTTTTCGGACTTAAGGGATTATATTACGAAAAAGGAATACTGGAGTTTCCTTTCCATCCCTTTTCAGACTCTCTAAAATTGAAAAGGACCGAGTTATCTTTGTCATTAAACTCGTTAAAACAATAGCGACAAACTTGTGCATGTAGACAAGAGTGAGTTTCACTATCGCTAGGCTCATTAAAACATAGTGACGGGTTTTCCTGAAGGGAAAATTGTAGAACAAGCATATGTTATCCTCCTCAAGCTTGAAAAAAATAAAGAGGTACTGGTCAGATATGACTGGGGAAAAATTGGGAAGAAAACTTGAAGAAACTTTATTAGTAGCAGGTCGCTCTTGAACATGACACTTTCACTCCATCACCATGATTGAGTTGGGTTGGGTTATTCCGTTAACCGGTCATATCACCATTGGTCCTCCGTACCATCCATTTCTGGGGTTAACGCTACCAATCCATTTCAGTTTCACTGATATGTTCAAGAGAAGTCGCTCAGAGAATTCACCAACCCAGCTTATGTCTCATCTGCTGCAATACCTTCATGCTTCATTCTTTCATGACCACCACCCTGAACCTTGTATCATTAGATCATTTTCACCTCCACAAAATCATTTTCTCCCTTTCATGTCGTAGATGTGGGATTCATTAAGGCCCTCCTACGACGAGTCACTTCTTGTCGACATCAGCTCATCATCCAAGAAGTTGACCTAGGAACAACCTTTTCAGTACTTTGAAGCTTGCATGCCTCAATGGCAAGTTTCTCACTTCCGGTGGCAGGTTTACATTAATGGCCTTCGACCGAAAGATTTTTCGTGGTGTTTGACATCGACTCATGTATTCACACCACGTGAATTGTTCTGCAGTACTTTGAGGGTCATTATCATTATCAGTGGTTCCTCTCGCGCCTATTAACATCTTACATCATTGGCTGGTAATCAGACGATGTCTTTCCATGTTCGACACCAGAACATCTTTTCACGTGGATCGACTTGTACTTTGGGCGAAGATTGAACGAGTTTTGAAGACCCCAGATCTAGTTTCATCCATCCGGGCTGCGATATATTCAGGAAAATAAAGACATCAAATGTACATCATAGCTACACAGATAATCATCCAAGCTAAGGGATGATGGCTCTACCAGAATCATCAGTTTGCCACACAGATGGTTGTCTGTCCTATGTACATGAAAATGAATTTATAAAGCTGAGCATGGGAATGCTCACCTTAGCTAGATCATGAAAATATTATGAAGATAATGTACTGTATTGTAACTTATTACAGGTCACCTCCTAGTTTGAAAAACCTCCGATCCTCATGATAAAGCATTTCACCCGACATCAAAAGATTCACGACCTCATGCTTTAGGGGGCAACTGTTATAGACATATTTGGGCACTGCAACCCCAATCGCATAGGTCCATAAAACCAAGGGCTTTTAAGTCCCTAAAAGTGTTGTTTCATACCCTAAAGAAGCAAGGTCAGCTGATTACATCATCTCCCAGAAATTCTCCATGAAAAACTACTCTGAATTGGTTAAAACTGGACCATACAAACTGCTCAGTGCTAAGGGTGCGATGCATCTCACCTGCCACATGCAAAAAGTGTGATGCATATTGAAAAGCCCTTCTGTAGGGTGCGATGAGCGAGAGCAGACAAATGGCAGAAGCAGTTGGCTAGGTGGAAACCTAGAGAATCTTCTAGAAACTGTCCATTTGACACTTGCCTCTCTAAATTCGCCCAGGGATGAGTAAGAGATCATGAAATCTCCAAGTGGAATCAAGAACTATCAGAGAGATGACACTAATCAAAATCCCAGAAGCTGACTCACCCACCTGCAAACATCTATATATGGATCCCTCATTCTAGAGATCCAGAGGCTAGAATTTTGTATTTTGTAAGGAAGTGCTGTTGGTTTCTTTGTGCAACATTGTATTGTTGTGTGATCTAAGATTTTCATGAGGTGAAGATGGCTTTCATGCTGGGAGGATGTCGATGGGTCAGACCAATGGGTTGTAATCCTCTCTTCTACTACTTCTATCAATAAAGCTATTTGAGTTTTCCTCCATATGCTTGTGTATCTCTGAATCTTGTATTTGTGTATGCATTTATATGGTTAATATACATCTAATCCTATATTGTTTATGGTTATAGATCTCTATGCTTTGATGGTATTATGCTACTTTAACTCTACAAGTGTTCTTTGAAGTAGGGCAAGTGAGGAAAGAGTGGTGAAGTTCTGTCAAAGGGGAAAGGAAACAAGCAAGGAGCCAAGTGAAAGACTGAGGTTGGTACTCTTTGCTTCTTTCTCATCTATCTCTCATAAAGGAAAACACAAGTAACTTTAGTTTGTTTGTTCCTAAGATAGCTACCCATCTTAGTGGGACTAGCAGCTCTGAATGGACTTTCCCAATAACAATTTGTAGTGATTATGTTGGTGATTTTATGGCTGATTTTCCATGGTTTCTATTTTGGCTATATGTTGGCTATAAAATGGTTAGTTGATGTATTCTATCTATGTCTCTTGACATGTTTTGAAAAGTTATTGAATGATTGATGGATGCATGGACTAACAAGAGTTATTGCAACTAGCTATAGACAAATTAGAGCCTCCTTGGTGATTCTCAGATGAAGACTATTAGTTTACGATCATATATGAATTCATGAAATGTAGCTTACATGTTTTCCATGCAGTGGTTTCGAGGCTAGCCTGAAAAAAGTGGCTCAGATCTCAGAACCATTGATACTAAACTTGGGAGTTTAGGTCATACCCTCATGGAAGAAGGATTGTGCATGTTGTTGGGGCCTCATAACTGCACTCTTGCCTTGTTGTGCATGCGGCTGGGATGCTAGGCCAGAGAAAAAAAAAGGTTCCAACTCAGGGATTGATCACCTTGGGTGGTTTTACATCTTTTGAGTGATCTACAATCCCTGTAGGATGTCACTAACTGTTAATTTTGTAGGCTCCACTTCCTTAACTAAGTCTTGGAGGTCAGGTCATGTCATAGTGACACTTGTCTCATGTTTACCGTGGCAAGATTGTGAATTTGGGTAAATGTGGGAGGAGGTGGTTACATCAGGCTCAGACAACTTTGAGGTCATTTTTGGTGAAAAAATATGAGGAATTTTCCTCCTTAAAAATCTCTCACTCAAATTTGGGGGCTCTTCACTAAGCGTATTCAGAGCCAACCCTAATCTACCATTTTAATGGCTTTTTCCCCACCATTTTCAATCTCTACCAATGGATCCATTCCATATGGACTAAGAATTACAAGGTTATTTTTTTCTTAAGAGGCTTCTTCATTGTGTTATCTGAGGAATATAAAGATTATCATCACGTTTTATCTAAAGGGTCCTAGTTTTGGGGCAATTTTGGATTGTTTTCAACACCTTGGTTCCCATATTTTAACCATTACACAATTTTTATTACCAAGATGTCAATATGGGTTAGGATTCCTATTTGGCAAGCTCACTTGTGGAACTACACAATATCTCATGGCATTGGAGACTCTCTAGTCTGTTTTCTTACTACTGATGTCTCTCACGGGTAGCTTGATGTATACAGCTTTGGAAGAATTTTTGTTGAAATCGATATCAGTAAAGGGTGGACTAACCAAATCAATTTAAAAGTTGGTGACTTTCACTAGACTTAGGTTTTGGACTATAATAATACTACTTTTCGTTGTCACTTTTGTCATCAAACAAGTCGCTTACAAAACTATTTCCTAGTGTTTAATTCTCAATAGAAGTGGAACATCCACAATTCTATATCTAAAAGTTGGTAGCCCTATTACCCTCCTCCTATGGAGGGAAAGGCCTCTATGTTCGAGAAGGATGATGAAGAAACTAATGATGAAATGCATCTGTGGGACAAGGTCCAAGACTCAAGGCCTCAGACATTTCCTTTGATTCCTAGTTTGGACCATGCTCCTTTTGCAACCACAAAGATATTAAATAATAATGCCTCTTTGTAAATATTGTTATGAGCTTATGAGTTAGCTTCTTCGTACTTTGAGAGGGAATCTTTTTCAATGCGAAATGATAGTTTGCATATCACTTTGATCGAACTTCCTTCAGAAGGTTACATCAAGGTTTAAAAATGGAAAGAAAGAAAGGTCACCTTGAGGATGAACCCCAATTTGAGTTATTCTCCTCCCTTGTTGAGTCTTATGTCCCTTTACATTTACTTTTCTTTTCTTTGTACCATTCATCTCTACTTTGATAATGCTATTATAAGGAAAATTGTGCCAAAAAAAGAGTCATGATGACAAATAATGTAATTTTTTTTATGTTTGGTCAATAGAATTTTTAGACTTACAAAAAAATATTTTTATTATTTTAATTTTATATGTGTGTGAGAGAGGAGGTGAAGCTAATATTGAAATATTTTACTCAATATAGACATTCAAATTCAAATATTTTATTTAGAGTCCACATTAAAGAAAAAAATGTTATTAATATTTTTCTTTTAATGCCATGTGTTGCTATAATAATTGTTTTGTAAGCTTAGGTAGTGGACACCTTTATAGTGCACCCATCGAAAAATTATTCTATGCTCTGTGAGTTTATTTTAAAAAGGGCATGGATGTGGGCCTTGATTCACTTATATGTGCACTAGTCACTAGATCATTTGATATAATATCTTTGGGTGTAACTACATGTTAAATCATTATCTCAATGTTAAACCATTATCTCAATGTCAAGATGCCTTTGCCTCCATATTAAGCTCTCATAAGCAAACCACTAATTTTTTTTATAATTATTTCATTTCTCTAAAATTGCTATAAAATTATATTATTTAATATATTCATTTATATATGACTAGGATAAATCCACTTTAACTTTGAATCTATCAACCGACCAGAATGATCATATCTCTCAAGATGCAAGCCTCTTTTTGAGTGCAAAATCTCTCAAGATGCAAACCTCTTTTTGAGTGAAAAACTTGAGGAAATGGTTGCATCTTGAGAAATTTTGTAGATCACAAGTTAAGATCGATCTATGTTGTTTCTTAATAATATTATTTAAATTTATATAAATTTCACATCTTTTTACATACAATTACACGATTTATAATTTTTATAATTTAACATTTTAATGTGATATGCATAGCATTGATGATATAGATAGATACATAGATACTTGTATAATTTAGAAAAAAAAATTTATTGTAAATAATGAATTTTTATATGTTAATTAATTAAATTTGATTATGAATGATTTGGTGAATAATTTGTTTCCTAGGTACATGGGTTCAAGTCTCCAGAGACATGATGTAACTCACATGTTGTAGCATTTATGATATAGTTGTGTCGTGTAATCTAGGGAGTTATTGGTTCTCCCAAAATTCGCATTTCGTTATAAAAAATTATGAAGTTCTAAAATGTAATGGTTATAAATATAGCCCCAAGAGTTAACTCAATTGCATGATCATGAGTTCAATTCTCGTCACACTCGTTATGAATATAAATCACTCTTTTTAATTTATATAGTTAAATAGATGTTAATTTATAACTAATATATAAATGGATCCTAATTTATATAAAAAACAAACACATATATCTATACATATTTTACCTTTTTATTTTTAGAAATATATATATTTTTTAATCATACTTTTAATTTTTAGATGATTTTAAATGTGAATTATTTTGAATAATTATTATTTATTTCTTGGAACAGTCGAGGCTTTCAATGGAACAAAGACCCCAAGCTAAGTTGGATCGCGAATGATGTTGATATTATTCTGCTTGTCGAAACTTGTGAGCACGAAGAATCTAAGTTCCCTAACATAGATGGCTTTACACTATGGTCTACCTGGAACAAGCGATCCTCCTGTAGAGGCATTGGGGGTATAGCTTGTTACATTAAGAAGAACATCTCTCCCCATGCTAGGATTTATAAAAACGACCCTTACAACCAATATAGTTGGATAGAGATTATTGACATTCATGATAAAACGACATACATAGCAATCTCTTATTTCCCCCCATCAATTCTAACTTCTATAAGAAAAATAATCTAGATAAAAATAGTCCTTACAATGGTTTAGAGAATGATATTTCTAGCCTAAGGAATGAAGGTAATATCCTTTTAATGGGTTACTTTAATGCTCGAACTTCAAGTAACCAAGCTATCCTTCTAAGCAATCATTCCAACCCTAATCCTCTTCAGTTAGACAAAGATATTCCTCTGGCTAGCCGATACAAAAGGATCTCTGAAGACCGCGGGGAGAATTTGTTTGGGTCAGAGCTATTCAAGCTCTTTAGGTCTCATGATCTCATAATTTCCAACGGTCTAAAGAAGTGGCCCAATTCTAGCTAGATGACCTGCATCCATGGGCTTGGTAGCAGCGTGGTAGACTATGTTATCTTCGATCTCCCTTTATACAACAAAATAATAAATTTTTACATCTTAAATGACCACAAGCCTGACTCTGATCATAGGCCTTTACCTATAACTCTCAATTTTGTCATGCATAGATATCCCATAGAAGATAATACATATAGCCAAAAGAACTTAATCTTTGATAGAAATAAAAAAGATCTCTTTCTAAATGAATTAAAAACTAATTTGATTCCTTTATCTAATGTAGACAACATAGAAGAACTCTATCGTAATTTTACTACAACCCTCTCATATTCTATTAACAAGTTCTCAATTGAAGTTTCAAGTAGTAAAAGAAATAGAAAAACCGACCCATGGTATGACAAAGATTGTAAAAGTGCGAGGAGAGAAATTAAGGAAGTTGTTGATGAATCTCTTAAAATTGACAAGATAAAAATGTACAAAGCCCTAACTAAAAGGTAAAAAGGCAGTATATTCATAAAAGACAAGAGAATATCTTACACCTCTCTAAGGTAGCTCCTAAGAAATTTTGGAGGCGGATTCTAACTAGGAAAACTAAAGATAATAATAAAATTGCCTTACACAACTGGAATTCCTATCTTAAAAAGCTTTATGAATCTCCAAATGTCATGGATAACTTTGAAACCTTGCTCACTACAAAAGAAGTTTTCTCATTAGAAGACATTGATTTTGGGATTAATTGTTTGGCTAATGGGAAAGCTAAGGACATGGAAGGTTACCAGGCGGAAATCCTAAAAATTGGAGGTCTTGTCCTCATTCCCCACATCCACAAGCTTTTCAATCAAGCGATCAAGTAAGGGTTTCTTAAACCATGGATTCAAAGCCTCATTATCCCTATTTTTAAAAGCGGGGATACAAATAACCCCTCTAATTATCGTACAATTATGATCAGCCCTCTCCTAGCCAAGTTATATGGTATTATTTTAGAAAAGAAGTTGAGCATATGGCTTGAAAGTGAAGGTAAGCGGGCTAAAGGCCAAGCGGGTTTTAGAAGGAAGCACTCAACAATAGACCACCTCGTTACGCATAGGATCATTATGGAGGAATGCCGCAATGATAAATCTAATCTCTTCTGTTGCTTTTTGGACACTTACACTAATTTTATGTATGACAATAGTAACTTGGAGGAAGTGTCTTCCTACAAGTACCTAGGAATTGATATTCATCATAAGCTCAATTGGAACTATAGCATTGAGAAAATGATTAATGGGGGGTGGAAAGATTATTTTGGTCTTGAAAATAATTGTAAAACGACAAACCTTGTAATGTGGGATAGAAAGAAGTTCCTCTTTGAAACTTTAGTCACTCCAGTTATCTTATATGGATGTGGGGTTTTGGGTTGTAGCATCTCTAGAGAATCCTGGAGAAAGATTGAGCAGATCTAGAAGTGTTTTATAACGTATAACCTCAAAATTAAAAGAAACACACCCTATCCTATTCTCCTTATAGAAGTGGGTCTTTCCCCTATCGAGAGCCTAACTATGAGTAGGCTTCTGTTGTACAAGCACAAACTCAATAACATAGGAGACCATAGACTTCCTAAACTAGCTTTAAATTCCAGCCAAAACCACCTAAGGCTCAAGCGAGGTTGGTATAAAGACACCAGGGCTTGGTTAAACCAATGGGAGATTGACGAGAATGTTGCATTGCAAAACATTAATAACATTAAAAATATTGTTACTTCTAAGTTCAAAGAAAAAATGTGGTGTGAGAAAGGTTTAGCAGCTAAAAGAAAATTAAGATATTATAAGGAGGTCATCAACCCCACCCTAAAAGATCAAAAGTATCTCTCTGTTTTAACTAGCTCAAAGAAGAAAATTAATATAGCCAAGATTAGAACGAACTCTCATGAGCTCCACAGTGAAACAGGTCGTTGGGAAGTTCCTAAAACACAATGGATGGAAAAGTTCTGCCATCTCTGTGAGAATATGAACATCGAGGATGAAAACCACTTCCTCTTAGAGTGCCCCGCGTACAACCACATTAGATCTCAGTTTCAAAATCTCTGTTGCAATACTGACCTTCCTAGCCTTTTACGATGTCAAAATTATAGTGAGCTGGGAAGGCTTCTCTCCAAGCTTTCTGAGCATAGGTAAAAAATCTTAAATCAAACTAAATAATTTGTTTCTTTAGGTACCATAGACCAAAGTTTGGTCTCAATGGATGTTAACCATCATCATCATCATCATCATCATCAGATTTATTTTAATGAAATATCCACATAATCATTTCTTCAAGGAAAAATTGTTTGTAATTTTATTAATAAAAACTAAATTACAATATAACAAATTGAATTAAATAGATTATTATTTTTATTACTTTTAATTGAGTTAATATTATGTTTTATTATTAATTTTTAATGTAATATCTTTCATATTTAATTGATATTTACATGTTCTATTAAAATATGTTTATACTCATTTTCAAACACTATATCACAACAATTGATTGAAATATAAAAAAATTACATATTTTCAAACACTATATCACAACAATTGATTGAAATATAAAAAAATTACATATTTATTTAAAAAAAAAAAACTTTTTTTCCATCAAAATTTATATATATTTTTATATAATCAAAACTCAAATAATTATAAAGTATGAAAAAAATTCAAATACATTATTTTTGGGAAAAGGAAAAATATGAAAACCTTAAAAGAAGGAAGAAAAATATGAAAACATAAATTTTAAGTGAAATAGATGAAATTGTTTATCATTTTTCATTTATGAGTTTTTTATAAATAAAAATATCTAATAATGAAAATCGAAAAAATGTATACATAATTTTTTTTATTAATTTTATTATATACTTAAATATATTTTAATTTATATTTATCCGATTTTTATTTAAAAATTTGCTATCCAACAATTTTATATAACTTTTATTTATTCATTTAGATTAATTTTTTGGAAGGGCCTTTGAACGATACCATTCATTTTAGTGTATTCACTTGATATAAACGCACAAATATACCATAGAACTGTTTCCCTAAATATTAGAAAATAAAGGAGAAATAAATAAAGGAGAAATATATATTATAATATTTTAATATAGATAATGTTTTTTATATATATTATTATTATTTGTTTTTAAAATCACTGTCAAGTTAGATATTAAATTGGTATATAAGGTTTTTTTTGTTTGTGGGACAAAAGATCTATTTCTGTGTAATGATTTGACTATTAAATCTATAAAAATACACATATTCTATTCCACTAATTTTAAACTTATAACTTTTCAAAAAAAACATATATTTTTAATCATTAGACTCATTCAAAATATATAATATACATAAAATTACAATATATAAACATGGTATTAAGAACAGAAACAAACCATTCAATTTAGATCCATTCAAATATTTAAGATATTGAAAAAGAAAGGTAAACATAAGGCTCAATTTCATGCGGAATTATTAAAATGGGTCGATCTTTATTTCTTCGTTTACCAGCAGCCGTTACCAAGAGTAAGTCCTGGGCAGAAGTTAAAATCCAGGAACTCTCATGGTTCGGGGAGAAGTAGAATATAAAGCAATATGTATGGTAGCAGAAAACAATTTTCTGAATAGAAAAAGCTATGTAATAACATTTATTCCTGAGCAGAATTTATATAATATGTCGTAGATAGACCATAGCAATTTATCTAGATTGCAGATTCTGCAAAGTCAACCGCAATTAACTTTGTTCCATTCCAATTGATTATTGAATCCGAAATCGAGATAAGCCCAAGTTGATCACGAACACTAGGGCGTTGTAATGCCTGCAAAACGGTTGAATCGAAAAACATATGAATACCTATACGTTTAATAAGTAAAACAAGACAATTATTTTGATTATTAGATTTCAGAGTAATTATAGTAATCATTTTGATGTTTTAAAGTCAATATCATGACTCATTATGAGGAAAAATTTGTTACTGAGAAAATGATGTTTTTAGTCAATATCATCACTCATTATCACGAAAAATTTGTTACTGAGAAAGATAAAAAAGATAAACAAAATATAAAACAAGTTTTTCTGAATGATGAGTCATGGTATTGATAAAAAAATCGAAAACAAAAATAAAACAAACAAAATATAAAACAAATTTTTCTGAATGATGAGTCATGGTATTGATAAAAAAAATCGAAAACAAAAATAATACTGTGATTACTCCCAGATCTAACTATCAAAATCCTCACCACAAAAATCTCCAAACTCTCAATACAATAATTGTTATAAATTAATAATGAGTTTTTGTGTGAAATACATACTTCCGCATCGAGTGTGATGAGGAACCTTTCTGCCGCAGCTTTGAATGACGCTAACCACCTTGGATACGTTGATGAGCTTTGCAATTTGAGGAGTAACCTTGGGACACACGCATCCCATGTCTGCACTTCTTATGAGACCGCAACACGCAGCAGAAGGAGGCTTTCCCAACACTATTGAACTGCACTTGTTCACCAAACCTTGGACCTCATCTCCACATTTGTCGGCTTCTACAGCAGCAGCCAAGATGAGGCAGATGCATACAAATACAAATCCAAATCCTCTGAAATTCGCCATTCTGAAATCCTCTCTACAAAATTCTGATTGCAGAGAGGTTGTGTGTGTCTGCGATCACTTTATTGTGGAGGAATGGATTGTTATATAGAATTTTGGAGAGAAGTATAGTGTGATGACCGTTTACCAACAGAACACGCCTCCTTGCGAGAACAATTTCCATGTTCATTCGGAAATATGTCACGTTCTGGCTGCGTCAAACATACGGCCGCAGATTCCGGAGAGCGAGTCTATTGACCAACCATTTTTTTTGACTAATGGTATAATTTTTTTGAAATATTTTGGAATAGCTATGGGTTCGGGATGATAGTCAAAAATTTTGAGAAAAATTGACCACATCTACCTTCTAGAAACCACACACCATAACAAAACAAACGCAACCCTGAACTCATGAATTTCAACCACAAACGCAACCCTCTCACCCTCCCACCGCACATCACTGTATACACTATTGGAATTGAAAAAAATACGCGTTGGGGAGCACGATAGTCAAGACAAATTATCTTTCAAATACGCGCACATCACTGTATACACTATTGGAATTGAAAAAAATACGCGTTGGGGAGCACGATAGTCAAGACAAATTATCTTTCAAATACGCGCACATCACTGTATACACTATTGGAATTGAAAAAAATACGCGTTGGGGAGCACGATAGTCAAGACAAATTATCTTTCAAATACGCGCACATCACTGTATACACTATTGGAATTGAAAAAAATACGCGTTGGGGAGCACGATAGTCAAGACAAATTATCTTTCAAATACGCGCATCGTAAGGATTGTCCGATTCAAAATTACATCCATTCAAACATTACAAACAAAAAGGCACTGTGTCGCTCGCACGGCACTACGTGGCAAATACCCTAATTTATAATAGGATAACTAATAAAGTATTCAATTAAATCATTTGCACAGAGACACCAATAAAGTATTAACCCCAAGTATAGAGACATGTGGTCTGAGGAATGACCATATGGAGAAGTGGATTTGTTTAGAATGTGGTTCACATAAGTTATGATACCATTTTATATACTTCAAATATAAAAGTGAAAAATATGGCAAATCAATTTATATTAAACAAATTAATTAATATTAATAGGTTAGTATGTTTTTCATATTATTATTAATGTTTTTTTATAGATTATTTTTAATGTTATTAATATTCATATTATTAATATTATTAACATTATAATTAAATATTGATTTAATATTAATATGAATTTAGTAATTTAAAAATAAAATTTACTGAGTTAATGTAATAATTTATTATTAATAAAATAAAATAAAAAAAATAGATTTAATAGATATACAATTTTTATATTGTTTTATGTTACTATTGTGGCGATCATGATTATTTGGGATAAGAAATAGAGAATAACAAATAAAAAATAAGAATATAGAATGTTTTATAAGTTAAGTCACTAAGTTTTATAAAATTAAATGTTTTATAGTTATGTTTCAATTTTATTTTTCTTCATAAGTGATTATTATAATTAAAATTATAATCATAATTAGTGAATTTATAATAACATTAAGTAAATGTGAAAATTTAAACATGGATTTAGAGATGCCAAATAATTATTATTGGAAACTTAACCTATTAATTTAAAGGAGACGACCCATATACACCAATATATTTCATTCTAAATGGTAAAATTGAGATTTATAATTAGGACGGAAATTAATATATAGACATTCAATAATTGAAATACCTAACAACATAACTACGAGTAAAGAAATTTGAGACAAAAGCATTTTACTAACTAAAAAACTTGGAGTTTTAATTAGTTTAGTATTAAGAAAAGTCTTTTGGTAGAAATTATATAACAAAATATTTTGGGGGATTTTTTTGGAACCAACCACTGTGGTTCATCATTAGGACCAGATGAAGAGGCTTAAATAGAGAGCAATGTATAGACCAAAATGACTTAAATAAAGAGCAAACCAAAATTTCAAATAACTAGTTTTTAAAAAATAATATTTAAATTAATTTATTAAAATAAAATATTATTAAAAAATCTATTAATAAGAAATAATTGAAAAATACACTTAACCCAAATAAAAAAATCAGTCAATAATATCTATTTTTATTTAATTTAATATTTTTATTTTTGAAAAATTAAAATAAAATCCCAAAAATCCAAACATTCAAAAAAAAATATTCGACTATTGATAAAGATTTAATTATGATGTAGTTATGATTTTCATTAATTAAAATAAAAATTTAATTAGAATTTTAACGGAAAAGTAAGGTACGTTGAAAGTCCCTTGTGACGAGAATGATCTTAACTTTATTGTCTCTTTGTCATTTTTAACAATGTTGTCGTGTTGATCCTTGAAATGATTCTGGCGTAGTTCACTTTTAAGAATGTTGATCTAACCTTGATTGTGTTCTATAGATTATGTAATGTGCATCACAAAATAGAGCTGATCCTTGAATGTGTTCTATAGGTTATCTAATGTGCATAACAAAATAAAACTGATCCCAATTTATAATGTGCAATGAGTAAAAGTATGTTTTACAGGGTTATTGAAAAATCATTTTATATATATATATATAACTTTCTAATAATAATAATTATTATTTTGTATAAGTATTTTAATTCAAATTTTATTATTTATAATAAAGATGGTTGTTTAATTATAAATATCTATTTTATTTTATTTGGTAATTTTAGATATTGAAGCATTGAATTATTTAATATAATGAATTTCATTTTTTTTTTTAATACATTTTATTACGAGTATCAATAATTTATATATTTCAAAACATGGGTAGGATTTTAAAGAGCAATTTGAAAAATATGAAGATGGAGAAGCATATACGAAATCTTCTAACCTTTCTCATAGAGATGATTCCACACAATTCCTTTAGAAACATAATCAATGATATAGAACCATTATCTAAGAAATTGTGTTATGAGAAAATATCAATCAATGGAGATATAGAATGCAAAGAAAAGTAGGGAGTGAATAATTAGGTTTTTTCTTCTTCATGGACTTCTTTAAGTACTTCACCTCAACTTGAAATTGGCCTTAACAATGATTAGGAGTACAAATAATTTGGAAAAGTCCATTGTTTTTGGGATCTCATTTAGAGATACAATGTCAAACACAACTTAGACTAAACAATGTTCAAACAATACAATGTAGAATGCATGATGTAAGTATAGGGTCTCTACCAAGTGTTTTATGGATATAAAGGTATTTAGAATAAGGTGTAGTTGGTCGTTCAATATAAAAAACTTATAAAATCACATTTCCCCTATTCCATAACCCAATGGGCTTGCCAATTTGAGATATCATACCATCTAATGGCCCAACAAAAAATAAATTTATAATACACAATCAAATTCAAAACAATAAAGGGACCTCTTATGCAATAATCATTTTCATAAACGTATAAATCAAATACTCATCTACAACATGGTATCCTAAATGAAAATGGTAGCATGAGGAGGGAATGGCCATAATGATATCATATGGTAGCATGAGGAGGGAATGGCCATAATGATGTTATGTGAGAGTATTTTCATAAAAACTAATTCTCATTACCTTTCCAATGGCTTTCTCTCCTTGACATTCCTCATAATGTTTGATCTTCTCTCCTTCACATTCCTCATAATGTTTGATCGGGAAAAATCATTAACCTATTTAAGTTTCCGATATTCTTCGACACTAACATTATAAAAAGATAATTTCAAAGAGGAACACATTCTAAATTTTTCATTTTACCTACCCGTCATCCACATTGACTCTCTTTTTATCTCACATTTGGGCTCTTACACTATGTGTTAGCTCCAAAAATATACTATTTCAAGGTACCAATGCTAATAACTCTTCCTCCTTGTTCCATATTTTCAAATGTGATAGTTTCAAGATTATTAATTTGGAAACTCTCAGGTATTTATTAGTTTTGGAGGCATTGCTAACATGGTCTTATATTATTTGTTACATCATCTCATTTGCGGTTTAAAACTCTCTTAGTGTTTATCAAATCATTTCTTGTATTCATATTATTGGTAGTTATTCTTGGTAGTTATTAGCTTTGTAAGCATTATTAATACAATTTTTTATTTTATGTTGTATAATCTATTTCCAAATTTAGAATAGCCTTAGTGTTTATTGTAAAACAATTTTAAGACGTGTTATTTGAGACAATTATGTGCCTCCCCTACCACCATTTTGAGAAAGTTATATTTAGCATATTTAACCATGGATGTAATTTAATGCTTTTTTTTTAATTAAGCCTAAGTTCAGTGGCTAATTCTCCATATTTATGTGTATGTATTCATTATTTTATTTATGTGGATGTTTATTTTTGTGTATTTTTATGATGTAGAAAGGATTATTGAGCATTCAACATACATAAAACATGGGAGGACTTAATTTTCCGCCCTCATAGAACAAGCGGAAAAGACTAAGCATCACATATGTATTGAGGAGGCCTGTGTTATTGCCCTTTCATCATAGCCGCCCCCGCTCCTACCCTCGTGTTGTTCTTTTTACTATTTTTATTTGAATAAGTACTTAAAAAAAATAAAAAAGAATTACACCTTAATTAATTGAAATAATGTATAAATAAATAATTCTTTTACCTAAACATAACTGAAGAAATTATAAAGATAGAAATTAATTTTCTATTATACCTTTAAATATAAATAAATAAAATTAATAATGGAATTAACTAACTAATTAGAAACAACTATATTTTCTCCTAATTCTTCAATGACTTTAATTTATTTTCCAAGTGGTTTTTGCTACATATTCAATATAGTTAGATTCCTTAAATTTAGTATTAAGTCAAATATTTATCTAACTAATTAGGTTATCCATTTAATAAACATTTATTAATTTTTCTTATTATTTCATATAATAATAATAATATAAGTTTTTATATAGTTTTAAATAATAGAAAAGGTCTATTATTTAGTTATTAGTTTATACTTATTTTAGTTAAATGGAAACTGTTACATTTAATAAAAATTGGAAATAAATATAACAAAACTAACTTATTAATTGATTAACTAATTATTTTTCCCTGTGCCTATTTCTTAGTCCAGTTGAGTTATCTAGTCCAATATAGCCATTCCCTGGTCAAATATAGTTGTTGAATTCTTTGCTCTCTCTATTTAATCTGTAGCCATGATCTGGTTCTTCAACTTGTCTAGACGACGAACCACACTTGTTGGTTCAAAACACATCGACAAATGAATTATGATATGATTTTCGCCAAATACTCTTCTTAATGAACTTGATATGGATCAAAGAAGCCTAAAATCAACCATGACTTATATTTTTTACACATTAAAATAATGTGATATCATATTTTTAATATGCAATGTCCCACATTTTAACCTTATATAATTAAAACCATTTTATGAATTATTTTGGTATTAGGTTTGAACTCAAGAATACTAATAAACACATTTGATATGTGGAGTTTTTGAACTTTTTGATTAAACTTAAATCAAATATATAATGTTAGATATTAATAGCAATGGAATTACCATCTAGTAAGTTTCACTTGTTAGCTTTCTTTTGTCTAATACATTTTATTTTCAATATTAATAATTTGCTAAGGCATCCAAAATATTCATCTATGACAAGACGGTACGTTTTCAAATGTGTGTAGACTTTTGAAGAGTCATTAAAAAATAAAGAATGAGAAGGATGTGTGATACTTTAACTCACCTAGAGTAATAATTATACCTAGTTGCTTGAGTAGTCTAATCATGGGTCTAGAGCCATTAACCAATGACATCATGGGAAAAGATCAATTAATAGGAATGTTTTGGTCACCTAGATGGAAAGCAAAGAAAAGTTGAATGTGAATGACTAAAGTGTATTTTCATAATTATACACTAATTATAGGAATTTTAAAATAAAAGATAAGACTAACAAAATTGTATTATCAAAATAAAAATTAAAAAAATCATTCACATTTTAGAATATAACATCATCCCTTATGGTTGAGTTGAAATTATTTTAACTAAATATGTTTATTTTTCACATTTTAAATGGAAGATGACAATCCATATTAACCATGACAATTATGTTAACTTATAATAAAATAAAGTATTATAAATGACTTTTGAATATAATATAAATATTCTCATGAAGTAAATTACTCTTAACAATTAAGGAATTTGTCAAAGGAAGTTTGGATGACCAAAATAAAAAGATGAGGTATGTATGATTGTACTTGATAAAATAGAGTCATGTGATATGGTTGCAGATATCATGAATGATTACTCTATCTAAATAACATTATCAAAAGAAAGGATATCCTCTTGTGAAAGGATGAATAAAGGCATGCTTCACACATTGACTAGATGAAATCAACATAATATGTCCTCATATGAAATATGAGGTGGTTGAAAAAGACGAAGGAACTATGATTGGAAGTTCCTGAGAGGAAATGTGTGAATAAAGAAAGGAATAGATCATGAAAAATGTAACTATGGAGAAGGAAATCAACATCCAAGGACAAGAATATTTGACTATGATATCTCCATGGGAAATATATGAAGATCGTGATAAAGTCTAAAAAATAAAGAGGCCCTTGATGTTGTATATATTTTTAGACGTGTGTCATTATATATGTAGGATGTTGATGCAAACAAGGAGATGTAATGATGAGATACTATTACAATGGTATTTTTATTTAATGTTCATTTTCTATTTTTAAACAATATATGGATGGGCCAATTTAGGGCTACCAAAAGGAAGAGTTGTAGATGTCATCTACAATTGACACTCATGTGGTAGGATGAAATATCTTGAAGGAAACATGATGCGAAGAAGGTAGCAAGGTATGAAGGAAAGGGCATATATGGATTAATGGATAACTTTCCAATGAAAGAAAGGATGACATGAATGCCATGATTCATGATTGAAAGTGATGGATGGTCGATTCCCTACAAAGAAGTCCCAAACTAATGAAGTCTCCTGAATAAAGAAAAAGAAGTTCATGACATTGAAAGGAGGATCTCTTCAGGCAGCTAGTTGTCTCATGATCTCCACCTAAGGATATGTTAGAAGCAAGTCCCTGGTCAAGAGGAAGCTTAGTCAAGTCCCTGATTAAGAGGGAGATTAGGTACATTCCTTTTATAGGAATGGGTACATTCCTCCATTGGAATGGGAATATCCTCTCTAATTGAGAGGGAGAGATAGACACATCATTATTATCTTCACCAAGAAAGATAGAATGGAGGATTGGGTAAGCAAATGGTATTCGATGCTCTTTGAGGATGTGGTCTGGAATCCAAGATAAGAGTAGTCGTAGAGAACTAATATTATTTGGGTATTGTGAATCTATGACAAGAATAGTCCTAATGGAACATACTCTGAGAGAAACTGGGTGGAGTATGTTCTGAGAGAGACAATGATGAGGGTGTATATAAATCATTGGTTTCACAAACATTGTGCTCTAATCTTGTTGAGAGATAGATATTTTAGTTAATGCATTGTTATATGACATTATTGGATGATATGATGCTATACAAATGGGTTACCAATCTGAATCTTGTTATGAGGATTGTTCAAATTGAGAATGTCCAAGTACCTCGTATGGATTATGAATAACCCCCTAGTCAAGAGTGAGTGTTAAAATATCTAACTAGGTTCAGTCTTCATAATGACAGATGTAATCATAATTTTATGCATTTATTGAGAAAAAGAAAAATAAATTTATTATTGTGAGCCTTCAAGCACGGGCTTTATGCTTAAGAGAAATTATTTTTATAGGTCAAAGCACCCATTGAGTGCTTCTAGGTTTGTTATAAATTAATTGAGACATTGTGATGTATGAATGACCCATTTGGGCATGTTACATATTGTAAGAAAATTATTTGAGTAAAATTATAGTCAAAACACCCTCCAAGACAAAGTCAATCATGCAAGCATCAAGTCATCCTAATGGAGGAACAAGTCTGCCTAAGGACATGTCAAGTGAGCCTAAGAAGAGACTCAAGGAGGCCTATATATAGGTAACTTGATCTCATTTGAATAACACACTCTCACTCACACAATTTTGATCACGAAGATGGAAAGAAATGCAAAGAAGAGAATTTATAAGGAAGGAGAAGAAGTCAAAGTTTTTGGGTTTTTTTTTGTGCTACTTTTCTCCACAGATGTGAATGAATTAGGGAACATATTGCTGTAGTGAAGCCAAGTTGCAGGAGTAAAGTTAGGTCACCAAGAAGAGTTGTTCTGATAGTTGAATTCTCCAGGAGTACCTAAGCAAAGAAGAGAAGTTTCAAATCGAAGTTGCAATTTCTAGTTGCAGTAGAATTTGTAGTTTTTGGGAAAGTCAAAGTTGTAGTTTCTGGGAAAGATGAAGTTGCAATTTTTGGGAAAGTCAAAGTTATAGTTATAGTTTGAGTTACTGAGTAGGTCAAATTTTATGTAAGGGGAAACTATTTAAAATGGAAGCATTGAATTGATCTTGGAGGAATTCTTGGTCAAGGGTCTAGGCCTTGGAATTCATCAATTAAAGATTCTATAAGAAGAAGAATTGTTGTGGGTTTTCATCTCACATTGGATAGGTTTTGGCCCTTGATGATCGCCTATATCTCGTGTCATTTGTCTCATGGATATTTATGATTTGGTAGTTGTTTGATGAAGAAGAACACATAATAATAAGCAATTACAAGAAGAACCTAATTAAGAAAAGTAAAAGGTCCTCACAAGAAGTTATCATTAAAAGAGAAATCATATAATATCTCAGCCCTAGATTTCTCAACAAAACCAACCTAGAAAACCATAAAACAAGGCCTTCAAATCAACCTAGAAAACACTTCGAAACCACAAAAAAAAACTATAATTTAGGTTTTAAATTTCCTTCTTACTTGCAATGTTTTGTTTATTAAATTCCTCTTTTTTTTTTTATATATATATTTTTTTTCTTCTGAATGATAAAAAACAATTTTTTCTAATTATTTTAGGTTTTAAATTTTTTCTTTAGGAATTTTGTGAAATAAATTTTCAATTTTTTTTTATTTTTTTATTTTTTATTTTCTATTTTTTATTTAAATTGTGTTTTAAATTTCTAACAAATTTGACCGAAAATATACCCCAAAAAACCCCAAAATAGAAAACAACAAAACTATAACTGATAAATAAGTAAACTAGGAGCTTGATATTGACGTGATGATTATTGTTTCTCATAGTGAAACTCTATTTATAATATAAGAAATTTTATCTTATCTTATTATTTTAAATTTAAATTAATTTATGTTGATTTTTAAAGTTAAAATCTAATATATATATATATATATCTATATATATATATATATATATATATATATATATATATATATATATATATATATATATATATATATATATATATATATCACTCACATAGCTATATATTATAATTCTATGTATAAATATAGCATAATATAATTTTATAATTATTTAACATAACATATACATACATATATCTTTCTCTATATATTTTTCTCTCTATATATAGAGAACATTGATGTTCAAATATTTTATTTATGGTCAACATTGTAATATAGACTTTTAAATATTATATGTCAATCCATATTAAGAAAAGACTAAATTAAACACCCCCTTAAACTAGAAGTAAATTACTTATTTGCACAATAATATATATTTTTCTTTCACTCTTTATATTTATATAATGTTGATATACAATTATTTTATTTAAATAGACACTGAAATACTACAACAATATTCTTCGAAGCATCAAAGCTCAACATGTCACTAGTAGGGACTTGAACATGGTTGGGTAGGATAGCATTGATTCCACTCAGCGACCCAAGATAAACATAGTGTGTATATATATATATATATATATATATATATATATATATATATATATATAACTTAATGTTGATCTTTAAATGTTTTACTTATGACTCACATTGATTTTTTTTATTATTAAATAAATATCAATATTATTTTTGTTAACTAGAGGAATCAACAATTGGGCTAGTTTTGTACTCGTAATGAGAGGATCGATTCCAACTGCTATTGCTATAAACTCTAAGTGTGTATACATACCCCTTCCACATGCACAAGCGAAATGGGTAGATTTGAACAGTAGAACTCATCGAACATAATAATTCATTTACACAACCATCATAGCTGAGCTACCGAATAGAGATTCATAAATAAATATCAATATTTAAATAAAAAGAAAAAAAGACAAAAATAAAAATAAAAATAAAAAAATCCTTGCAAGTAGTCTCTCTATAAAGTTGAGAGTAAATTATATTACTTAATGTCTTCAATTATTTATGGAAGATATGGAAATTAACTTTTTTAAATGTTAAAAAAATTACACATCTTTGTGGGTTTTATTTGCAACAATAAGAATTTTTTTACTCTTTATTACTGTTGTGGAAGCTAGGAATTGACGATTTTGTTTTCCAAATGCCCCTTTTTACCCATTCCAAACCCTAATTTTACCTTACACGGATCTATTCCATAAACAACAAATGGATTTCATGCTAAATCGAGATAATTAGATGTTTATAAGGTAAATTTTGAATTTAGGTTGAAAATCTATGTTTTGGATGCATTGTTGAGCTTAATTACTATTATTTAGGGTTTAGTAATGAAGGTTATAAAAATCCTATAACCATCCAAAGGTCCTACAGGCGAAGTCCTAGTTTGGTTTATGTGTGCAACCTCCAATAGAAAAGAAACATGTGGGTTCTCTAGAACACAACATCAACATGATTTCACCCATCGGAGTAGATATTTGGTCAACATTCTGTATTATCTGTCACGTTTAAACTCATTCTTTATTCTTAAGAGGCAACGATGCTAGTTGTGTTGGGACCATCAACTCAACGTGTTTTCCCTTTAGTTATGTGTGATTTAATGTTATTTGATTGTGTGGTTTGTATATTCCAGTAATGTTTTGTTTCAATAGATACATCTGTTTAGAGAATAAATCGTGTGGCTTGTTGATTAATGCATGAACTAGTTCTATATAAGTATCTTTATTTTGATCGAAAACAATAGATGGATTATTGGTTGAATGATTTTGGTTTGGATATAGTATATTTGTGAGCTATTTCCTAAGATTTGATATAAAATCTCATGCATTAAGTTTGGTACCTGTTCCTTTGTGATTTGATTTGTGGATTGTTGGATTATGAGCACACCATCTTTATGATTAGCTGCAAGGTGTATTTTAAGATTCCTTTCCCTTGTTAACTCTTATTAATAAAGCATAACTTTGTCTTATTTATATAGATCAGTACGAGTATTTTTTTAATGCTCGATTCATATTCACTAGTTGTGCCTTGGAGATATTGAAGTAGAGGATTCATTTTGCGAAGGTATTACTCAGCTTGCACGCACTAAATATTTTCATATAATCTTATCGCATTTTTCATAGGTTATGAGTTTGATTGGCTCTAGGATCCGAGCTTGAAATATTGACCATACTCTGTTTCTATTGTGAAAGAATGATATACATATACATTTTTCTTAAATACTAATGATATGTATATTTGATCGATATATTTAGTACTTTGAAATAAGGTTTGATTCCATAGTTATAGACCTCACATTTGATTTCATTTTTCTTACATTTAAATCTCAAAATGAGTAGATAACACTGTATACCCAAGGGAATTTAGGCTTAATATTTTTCTCCTTCAATTGTGTGATAGGTAGCGTTGCATAGTTTCTAGATGTCACCTTTTCAATGTCTTGATTTCCTTTCATGAAGATTGGTTTTGAACCCACTATGAGTTCTTGAGCTTTGTGACTTCCTGGGATTTAAGGGAGAATTTATTTCAATTAGTCCAAGAAGGCCTATTTGCAAGAAACTTGTGGTCCCTTAGATAGGTTTCTTAATTGAGTTGTGCGAGTTATTCTGCCACTAAAGGTATTCTAATTGATTGAAGTCTTATGTGTCATGTATGGTGAAGTTGGAGACCCATCTTTGTGAGGACTCTAAAATAGAAGCCCAGGGTAACGCAAGTTTTTGATGCTTTTCCTTGTGTGAGACTTTCTTTAGGAAATGAGTTAGGCCCCTAATGTTTATATCTCCACACAACTATTATAGTGTCTCAAAGCATATGATCTTGGATTGACAACTAATGTTGAGTAATTTTTTTCAATTATTCCACCCAACATTTTGACATCATTATCAATGAAGCCCTCGAGTGATAGAGAATTAGTGATCTAATTTTCTCATTGCATTCCCCAACATTTAAGACTCAAGGGAGGAGATGAGGTAAGAACTTGAGCAACCACTTCTGGTGAGACACATAAGACCTTGACGTGCTAGTAAGGGGTTTTAGCGGCTTTTGGTGGCTTCTGGTGTCACTTGAGTTATACCTCTTCACCCAATAAATTCTACAAGAAAAACATCACTTACCAACATGGTGAGGGATTGTCGATCTAACCTTTTACTACCCTATGCCACCACAACAATTATACACAATTCCATATGCATTACACCTACAAACTCAATAGCCCCAGCCTACTACCTTTCCTGAGTCAATAAATGTAGCCCTCACCACCTCAACTACTACCTACTCAACCTCCTAGACACACATAGTTCCTTCCCATCTAGTTCCTAATTGTAATATTAAGGAAACTCCATATATTTTTAATGTTGAGATCCCACCATTTTGTACATATATTATCATGCTAGTTGGGGTGCAACACATCGAACAAAGAGCGGGAAGGGTTCTTAAAAGACATAAAAGTTCCCCTATTATCATTTAAAAATTCAGACGCTTTACCAACTTCTATTACACCTCCCTATCCAGAGAGATTAGCTTTGGAGAAATATGACCCATGCCCTAAATTTGACTTAGTTTCGGAGCTTAAAAATATTTCTATTAAAGTTACCCTACTACAAGCTATAAATGATATTCCTATCTAAAATAAAGCCATTAAGGAAATCTACATAAATAAACGAAGGAGGAAGAGAGGAAAACCACAAAGTATTCAGATCATTGGAAAAATAGTTGAATTTATGATAGGATGATCCCTTGTAGAAATATTTATAGGCCCTAGTAGTCCAATTGTTTTAGTCCATATCAATGGCACTCTAATAACTAATGTTTGATTTATCTGGGGGCCATGATCAATGTTATAACTAGATAGACTATGGAGCAACTACAATTGTTTCATATCCACCTTATGCCCACCATTATTGAACTAGAAGATAGATAATTATACCAAAGCATGTGTTGGATGATGTTATTGTTTCACTAGATTCTTGGGAATACCCAACATATTGTATAGTCCTACAACCTAATAATCCTATAGGAGGGAATCCCTTGATTCTAGGATGAACATCGCTTGCCACAACAAATGATTACATTGGTTGTTGCTTCAGTGACATTTATATTTCACATCGAGAGTTAAGAAAAAAGTAATTCTATATCCCCACACAAAATCCACTAAAGAAATTGAAAAAACTCTATGGTTTGAAAACGGTAATAGTGATGAAGAATTTCAATCCATTTCTACTATCGATCAAATTTTTCAAATTATAAAATGTATTAAATATAGTCAAATCCATGATTTCCTTGTTAATCTTGATTCTTTTCAAAATTTCGAATTATTTAATCATATTCTTAGTTCATATTTTCTAGAAAATTATAGTCCTAACACTTCATCATCGTTTTAGAGTGTAATGACAACCACAGATACATCAAATTCTGATGTTCCCCTAGTTGAGATGAATATAGGAAAACATTCTCAACTTGAACCATCTCAGTAAGATAAACTAATAAAAATGTTGCAAAGACATACTAGCATATTTGCTTGGATCTATTAGGATATGAAATATATTCCTCCTGAAACATGCATGCATCATATTATATTCAGGAGGGAGCCAGAATTTTCTAATAGCCCTAAAGAAGATAAACACTATATTAAAAAACATTATTAAAGAACAACTTCAAAAGATCCTTGATGCCAATCTCATTCACCCTATATTCAATAGGCAGTGGGTTTCTCATCTTGTAATAGTACCAAAAGAAGATGGTAGGTGGCATCTTTTTGTAGACTATAAAGATCTTAATAATGTCATGCTTAAGGAATATTTCCCCTCCCATGTATGGATCGGGGACTGGACACCTTGGTCAGTAAAAAATACTTTTCCCTTCTCGATGGATTCAATGGATGCAACCAAATAAATGTTGCCAAGATCGAGTCAAAACCAATTTTACATTCCCTTGGGGAACGCACACTCATAGGGAACTTTCGTTTTGTTTGTTTAATTTCCCTACTATTTTTAAGTAGAAAAATTTAGCTATTTTCTCTGATCTTGAGTGCCATAGAAAATTTGAATTTTTTTTTGATAAGATGCCAAGAGGCTAATATTTCTTTGAGTAATGCTAAATTTCATATGATCCAAAATGCAATGATAATCCTTGGTCATCTTATTCCTAGTGCAATAATTCAAGTTGATACTGCTAAAGTCGAGGTCATTGTGCACCTTCCAGTGCCAAAATTGTAAAAGGAGGTACGAAGTTTGCTATAAAGCATTTTCGTAGGATAAATGATCCTTTGTTTTGTTTTATTTCTAAGGATGGTGATTTTTCTTGGAATAATGAATCCTAACATGCTTTTTGAGGAGCTTGTTATCACATGCAAGATTCATTTGAAATCAAATCTTTTCACTTTGACATTTCAGTCTAGGGTCCTAAAACAACGCCGATTTACCCATTTTAAAAAAAATGTTTTATTTAAATATGACAGTGCCCATCATTGTGATATAAAATAAAGGACAACAACCAATCTAAACCATGCCATAATTACTGCTACCAAATTAAGTGTCTTTTGGCCTGTCAATCAAGATTTCAAATATTACGAGTAAAAATGTGATAATTTTTGGCAAAATTATGGTTTTAAAGGGTCAATATGCCCCTGAGACATAACACATTATTCATTAGGTCAAAATATTGGATTTCTCTTCGTAAAAAATTAAAATTCTATACTATTTGGTTTGGATTTTAAAGGCTTTGTATGCACACGGATCTACTAAGATTAATATGTGGAGTTTTTATAATTTTTTGAAAAATATTGTTTGGCTCAAAGTCCAATCTCCAAGTCTATTTCATAGACTAAATCCACCCAGCCAAAACCTAATGTATTGAGCACCAAGCTAAGGATAAGCCCGCGAGGGAGTTTGATAAGTGCATAACACGTCAAAATACTTTGTGGCTAATGGGCATTATAAATAAATTAATTCTATATCTTTGCACCAATGTGTGATATACCCAATTCATAGAATCATAAGAACATATAGCGGGTTTTAGTATAAGTGCTGAGGTTCCCAAGTTAAAATATCACTAAAGGCCTATGTCATGAAGCCTTCATCACATGAAACAAATTAAGGTGATTATGCATCAATTGCCTTACAAATGGCTTCTTCCAAGTGTGTGAAAATTCTCATTGGAATTCATGAAGCTCATGTCCATTATATTTTTTAAAACAAAAAGGACTTTTTTGAAGGATACCACTTTGGTGTAAATGTTTGAGTGTCAATGAATGCGCCAAATGTACCAGGGTTATGGAAAGTATTCACAGAGGTCCAAAGGATTGACCAAATGCTAGGATGACATCTGATTTAATGTGTTGCAACTAGAAGAGGGGTTCTATTGTCAAAGAATGCCAACACTGTAGAATCAATTGCTAGATGTGCCAAATATGTCTCCAAAGTCATCCACATGTCTGTGTAAAGGCATCAAGAATGCTCAATTAATTGCAACAACAGTTGGAAATGCATAGGTTGGTGTGACAAATAATGTCCAATTTCATAACATGGAGATTTGAAAATCAAACCAAAGGCACAAAATATTAGGTTGTTGATCAAATCAACCTACAAAGGATCAAATTTATATTTGATGAAGAATATTAGCTCCACATATCAAACAAATAATTTAACAAATCACTCATGTGGATATTAAATTAGGGAGACAATTAGAAGTGAATCATCAATTATGCAGTGAATCATCAATTATTGAGTATAAATGGCAGAAGATCAACGAAGTGGATCATTCCAAATCAAAGGGGATTTGATTATGAATCCAAAAAGTCATGACATCTAGAAACATGTTTCAGATTTGTTTTATTTTTAGTATGTAGATTGAATTTGATTCTTAGAAATTAAGGATAGTTTTCTAATTTTATGGATTTATATAAACTATGTTTTATATGAAATAAGGGTTTGGTTTAAGAGAGAAAAACTATCGTGTAAACTTGTAATATCATTGAGATTAATTGAATCTGACTGGATCTTAAGTTCTTGATTTTATGGTCCAAATATTCTTGTGATGATACTTTCCTGTTTATGTTTTCTTATGGTGAATTGTTTTCCTTTATAAGTGATTTCATGTTATGTATAATATTTAGTAAATGATTGAAAGAAAGAGTTTCAGAATTCGTTATTGATGCTCTAATTTCCTATAATCAAATACTTTCATGTTTTCCCTCTAAAGCTACTTTATAATTCATCCTTGCTTGATGCTCTATTATAGTGGATTTTTATCTCCATTCAACTTAATATATAATGATAATATAAGTGTATAGACGAGTGTTATATATCTTGCCTTTGATAAAACATATCTAAGTAACTGATAATCCATCAAATTTCTTGTTAATATTCAAACTATCGTGACTCCATGCCCAATGGATTTTTTCTCACCCTAACCACAATTTTCAAAATCGTATCGCATACAGAAGATCTAGCCATTGATTTAAATTTAGAAACTCTTGTCATAGTGACACTAGTTAATAGATCTGTAGAGAGAATCCTCTCTGGGTTGGAAGGGCTAGCTTCCAATATAAAAGACTGGCTTCAGGCTACTCCAATAATTTTCTGTTACAACCAAGAAAATCACTAAGAGATAACATTTTGGTGACCATACTAGGGAGTGAGAGACTTATTTTCCCTAGAAACATTTACTACTATTGAGATCTAATTTGTTAGGGTAAAAAAAATTAAGACGTAGAGGTTAGTTGTTCAATTTTCCTTGGTGATTCCACAGTCTCAAGTAATCAAGGTGAATCCATTGAAGAATTATGGGTCCCAAAAGAATTTACACAAGGAAGAATCGAGATCTTGAACCTTTAGAAGTTGTTCCAAATCCAAAAAATGTCCTTTGGAAAAGAAAGGTCAAAGCTGAATCAAGTATTTTTTGATTAGAAAAATTTTTCTCGTTAGCTAAAGAAGTTAAAAGCATTGAAGACATTTGTTTCGATGTAATGTTTGAGAAGACATTGTTCAAATATAAATCATAGTTAGACCTAATTCAAACAAAATTTTATAAGGAAAAGTTTAGATCTTTCATTTAGAAAATTGTTTTAGAGCAATCATAGTTAAGAAAGGAAGAAAAAGAACTTTTCTGGGATTCTTTATCAATGAAGTTTAAAGAATATTGACAGTATATCAAGTGTAATTAATTTACATCCTCAAGCTTTTCTTATAGAAAAAAACTTGAAAGCATTTTCAAACTTTGTGATGAGCCTCGGTATTGCAACAAGAATGTTGCAGCTCCCAAGGCTACCGACTTTAATTATCAACCCCGTGTTCGTAAAAATTAAGAGGTATCGGCACTATATGTGTGGCATATAATGTTTCATTCCTTTCTGTCATGATGTAATGGAGTGCATGTACTGAAGTCAAATGCTAAACTAATTGCAGAGAATGAAATGTTTGAAATGGAACCTTAGCCTATTGCAAGAAAGAAAGTACAAGGAAAGAGATTGAAGTCAAATGCTAAAACACACCATTTTCTAACTAACTCCTAAAAGGCTTTGCTTCAAAATAATTCTACGTTAACATGTATGCAATCCTACTGTCCTAAACATGCAGATTCAAACTATCAAACCTTCTATTGCTATGCATGAAAATGAATAAAATAAATATGTTTTTCTTTTTGTCTTTTTTCATGTGAGTGTGAAAGCTAAACTCTTTTGGTGATGTGGCAGTGGCTTGGAGATGATGGTGAATGGTCAGAAGGCTAGAGAGACCCTTGGGTGACCTTGTGTGGCTTCCTAGAGGTTTTCCCTCAATTCAGCCTCAAAAAAAGCCACTACAAGAAAACCTACAAGATGTACTAAAAACCTATAGGATTCCCTGTATTTCTACAAGATATAGCCAAGAGCAAAACGATGGGTGTTGGAGGTGATGGAAGGCTTAAGGAAGGTGGTTGGTGGATGTAATGGAGTGAGAAAATGTCTAGGATCACTCAGAACTCAAAACCAAAGTTGGGAGATGGATGGATTTGCACAAAAAGCTTGGAGAAGATTCCTTGTGAAATGATGAAATTGGTGATGGTTTAATGACCAAGAAAATAAAATAAAAATTGGATGGGACAAATATTTTTATTAAGTATGATGTTTTAGGTCCCTATTCCAAGTCGAATCACTCAAAAAGACCTATGTTAACCCATGCAAAAAAAATAAAGACATTACTAGTCAAAAATATAGAAATTCGAGAACTAGTGAGCTAGTATATCTAAAAAATGCCTAAACAAATCAAGTGAAAATGCAATGGGGTAGTTTTTTTTATGAACTAGACTATTTTTGTGATCTAATGCAAGTTGAATCAATTCATTTGAATCTCGTTAGAATGCTCTAAAAAATATCAGAAATTTACTATTCTTCGCTGAAAAGGAGGTCCAACAATCTAGATTTTGGAATAAGACAACCAATCCAAGCAGCTCAATGATTACTATGAACTTCTAAATATTTTCCAAGGATGAAATAATGCTTTTTATCCCACAAAAGAGCATTCATTAACCATTTAAGTCAATCCTACAACAAGAAATTATTAACACTAAATGCAGAAGTAGAAAGAAATAAAAACTAGAGATGCATGTGAATAAGTAGTGAAAAGAAGGAAAGAAAATGATACAAAAGGGCTATGAGGTTCCTTGGATGGGAAAGCCCAAGGAAACCCGGATACCTATGGAAGAGGACAAGATTTAGAAGCTAAGCATGACACCAATCTTCATTATTCCATCAATATGATTACATCCCTCCAAGAAAATACAATGGAGATGCAAAAATACGAGTTCTCTCCATAAGGAGACAAATGAAAATCTATGCCTAGAGGAAAATTCGACTTGGTGCTTATAAAAAATGATTAGTAATCATTCCCATGAATGGAAGAAGCTTTCCCCACCAAAATCCCTTGATTAGTGTATCTGGTCCCTTGATTAGTGGAACACATTCTTAGATTTTCTCAATCATTGGAGTTCCACAATATGTGCCATAATTCCACAATATCTTGTTGATTTATTATTTATTATTGATCCTCCTGTAGTAGGGAACAAGTCCCTAAATTATCTCCTCCTCGAAATCTTCATAATCTTCCCAATATTCTCATAATATTCCACAAAAATAAATAATATTAGGCACAAATATCCAATTATTCATAAACCTTCCTAATGAATATGTTAAAGTTAAAAATAAATTATCTAATGCAGAAAGAGAGGTTTAATGTGTTGAAGGATGGTCATAGGCCTTACTTTATGTTTAATTTAGAGGCATGGGCCTTAATTTATGTCTTATTTAGAGGGCCATCATACCCCCTTGCTGAAAGTATTGCTCATCCTCTGAGAAACTTGGTGACGTCATTGTGCCTTATCCATGGCCCTGATGGCCTCCAGACTCTTGTGCATTAAGAATCTTGGCTGTAAGTTCTGCAATAACAAGCCCAAAAAAATAATTGTACAAAGAAATTTTATTTTTTCTTGAGACCCTTAGCTTGCTTTCTTTCCCTTATTCAAGGTGAGTTCTTGAATATTTTTCAGTTTAGCAAGGTCTTCCATATCCTTATCAACCTTCTGCTACCTTGTTCCACCATTTGGACACCTCTAAAACATTCAAACTTCCTTTAGATGAGAACTAGGACATCATGTAGTAATTCCCATCAAAACTACAAGAAACTATTTTTGAGCATAAATGATAGTCTGAGCCTAAGAGAAGCCCTCAACTTGACTCTCATGCCTTTATCTCATTTCTATAACATCTTTTAGGCTTTGGACAAAAGCTAGAAAGAGATTACAGACCTGCTAGAAAGCCTCTTTTCATCACTGCCATTTGAGTTCTGTTTTGATGGTGGATTCCTCATTTCCTTTTGTTGCCTTCTTCTCCCTTGTGGCCTAGATGATTGCCTAGTGGCCTTGGAGTTATCTTTTTGATTACGTCTCTCTTAGGCACTGTCATTTTGGGTTTTATCACACTTTTTTTCCTTTCTTCCTTCTTGTAGCAGCATTCTACTTTCCTGTAGTAGTCATTCCTTCTTCCTTCAGAGTCTTTTAACTGTATGGGAGTGATGAGAAACGATGAAGAGGGATTGGATGATGATGCTAGGGCTCAAAGGGAGTAGTGTAGGTTTGTGAAAATGGAAAGGATGCTCTATTTTTTTTTCAAGAATGAAATGGGATGGATGAATGATGAATAGATAGTGAATATGAAGTAGATGGAGGGCTTGGAGTGTTGTTGTGACTTGGCCTTTGCAAAAATTTCTTCTTTTAACTATTGTCCTCATTCCTTGAAATCATCACCCTTCATAATTTGACTTTTCAACATTGCATGAGTGAAAGAGGGAGTTGGAATTAACTAGTTGAAGGTGGTTGAGACTGATGACCCATCCTTAGCTTATAAAACCTCATCTCTCATGCATTGACGACATATTTCCAACTATAATATGCTCAAGAGAAGAGGTAAAAAATATTGCATACATGTACCTACCTGATGGTTGTTGGAGAGACCTGCATGCTATTGTTGAGCTGATGTTGATGTGCAGGTGTTGGATGGTGAAGTCGATGATCTTGATGCTGTTGCTAAGCTCTGGAGGAGCTTCTTTGACCTCTAGATCTCCATGCTGATGCTGACTGCAAATATCTGGCTACTTCATCATCATATCACCTTAATTTTTCAAAGAAACCCATCCAATTGTGCCTTTTGAATATCTCTAGTACAGGAGGGTGTTGATGCATCCTCACTGTGTTGATGGGCCCCCCCTGTTATTTTTCTTTGATGGATAGAGTTTTGCATAGGTATGATACCAAATTTAAAAATTTGGTGTATACAATTCCCTTATGCTGCAATCACTTTCAACAAACTAGAAGGGTTTTTTTATGTTCCTTTCACTTGGAAAAATGTGGGGAAATGTGGAGCCTACCTCCTTAACAATTCTTGATGAAGTCAAACTTTGTTTTTCCCTTTTAAAACTATTCACTATTAATCCTGTAGGTGTTGTTCCATATCCTATAGGATCTTAGGGAATCTTGTAGGTTTTGAAGACAACGACTTGTTTTGTCCATATCTCCCAAACGGTAAAATGGATTGACCTAAAACTTTTTAATCATGTTTTCATCATCATTATGCATGTTCCAATAAAAAAAAATTGTCAATGGATGCACGGATCTCTAGAAAATCTTAAAATGGCTGAAGGTGATGGGGGCTAATTTCTTGGAAACCATGCACTGGAAGTTTTTGAAATCGCTTGGGTATTTTACTGTCATCCATATGCATCTCCCCTTGAAACAACTTGGAAAATGGATGCATGGTTTTCAATTTATGGACAAAAACAAATTTCTTCTTTATATATTTTTGTATCTTGTAGTAAAATAGAGCATCCTGTAGTTTTTTAGGACAATAAGCAAATTGAATGGTGGAATATTGAGAATAATGGGTGGATGGTGGAAGTAGATGAGGGTGATGAATTGGCATGGCCTTGGCCTTTTTGGAGCATTTGAGAAAAGGAGGAGAAAGTCAAAATTTGACTTCTTTTGACTAGGCTTGACCAATTTTCCTTTTGGTACCAACTTGTTCTTGTTGCTTGCAGATGTTGGAGAGTACATGCATTCATCAAAAAGATGCATGGAGCAAGGTTTTCTTTTATTTCTTTTCTCTTTTTTTCTTCTAGGCCTACTAGCCACCTCAATGAGGTTTTCACCTAGGATCTTTTCTTTTTTCATTTTTTCCAACCCATTGATTGCCTCATGGAGGTTGTGAATCAATGAGTCAATCTCAGGCACCTCCAAGGAGGTTTTCACCTGATATTTTTTTTCTCTTATTTTTCAATTTATTAAATATATTTTTTTCTACCCTACTCTACTTGAAAAACAAAATCAATTTCAAGTATAAGAATACTTCCAATGGAGCCATGTGCACATCAAGATGATAGACAAAATGATGCGGAGGCTTGAAATGTATGCTTTGACATGTACCTGGATTTCAGAGACCAAATGATTTGACCTTGAGGATATCAAGCACAATTGAATAAGGGAGTATTGTTGCAACTTAGTGACTGTCTAGAACCATATTTCAATATAGTTGTGATTCCTCTGGTCCACTTGCTGATTTGGACCATCTTGGATGTCTTCTTCTATCATGAACTTCAAGTCTTCCTCTTTTTGCTGATTGATCTCTTGAATACATGGAAGACTTGATGGTACCATGAGGGAGCTTTCTCAATCTCTAATTTTGATGTTTGTTCTTCATCAATTGCAACACATGGTTCTGTGGTCTTGTCATTTGAATCTTCTTCTTCTGGATGTGGTCCTTCAATGATGTCAAGATAATCTCTTTTTTGCAATACTCTTCCTGAGCTACGGTGAATACCATTGAGCTCAAGAGGAGATGTTTGTAAGTGTTGTACCTTAGCATTATAAGTGGGCTAAGCTACTTCAATGTGTGGGTTTGGAAATGGTGGTATAGGTAGTTGAGTGGGAGTAGATATTTGAGATGGATGTGGATGGGGTTGTGGTTGTGGAGGAGGTGAATGCTAAGGATAACATGGAGTTTGGTATGGAGGATATTGAGGAAAATACTGATGATATTGTGGATGGCTCCCATAATTTCCTTTCCCACCTTGTTGCCAAGACTGGTTTTGGAGTTGAGATGGCCAATGTTGCCAAGGAAAGGGTGTGTTCCAGTTACTTTGAGGTGGATATGCATAACCTTGAAATTGTGAATTAGGATCTTGCATCATATCAGGCTGAATAGGCTGCCATGGTCTCTTGGAACTACATAACATAGCTACATTGGCAATTGACTTGCTTCATTGTCCTCTTGGTAAACTTCCTTCAACCTTCGTAAAGATGGACAATGTTTAACATCATGTGATTCTGCAAAACAAAAATCAACATTTTTCTTTTCCTTCATCTGGCTTTCTTAATATTTCTGCTTGTTTTGTTAGATTGCTAAGAATTTTTGTTTTAAAGTCATCAAACAATTTTCCAAGTTTAGCTTGACTTATCAATCTTAATGTTGATTTACCTACTCTTGCTTTTCCTCTTGATATGTGTTTGCATATTTCACAAATTTCCTCAAATGATAACTGATATACATTACCTATACTCATGATATGTGTTTTCCTGTTTCACAAATTTCCTCAAATGATAATTGATATACATTACCTCTACTCATGAGATTAAGGAGATCAATCCATTCATGCCTAATTGTTCTAAGTAAGAGGGTTTTTAGTGTGTCAAAGCCTAAATGATGTAGTTTTCCCCTCTTAACATTATACACAAACCTCTCTATTAGATCCTCTAGACTCTTATCTTCTCTTTGATTCATTCTAAAGATTTTTTCTTTAAGATCATGATCTTTATATTTTTCTAGAAATATATTTTGCATATAATTCCATGATCTTATTGAATTAGTCCCTAAACTCATGAACCACTTAAGAGCGCTATCCTTGAATGTTATTGGAAACAATATCAATTTTTGAGTTTTTAATAAGTAACCATAAGATCTACAAACAATTTCAAATTCAAAGAGAAAGGTTTCCGGATCCTCTGACCTTAGACCATGAAATTTTGGAAGAAAAGATGGAGAGATGTTCTTCATGTGCACATTAACATCAATTTCTTGAATGGGAAATCCGAGAGGATCTTCCTCATTGTCATCATCTCCATCCATTTCTTCTACATTTTTTGCCATCTTCTTCTTCTACCTACAAAAGTGAATGGTGATGTGGTTCTTATTGCACCACGTGATCAAATGGGGGGGTGGGTTGGTGTTGGAGATTTTTTTATTTTATTTTATTTTATGATTGAATGAAAACTATGATGCAATGCAGTCTTCTACGTTTGAAATTAAATGTGTCTAATGAAAATATTTTGTTTTTGCAAAAAGTGAAAAGAAATGAATCAACTAGGGAAGAAAACAATGCATACTTTGACACCTCCCTGACAACGGCGCTAGAAAGTGATGAGCCTCGGTATTCCAACAAGAATGCTACAACTCCCAAGGCTACCGACTTTAATTATCAACTCGAGGTTCATACAAACTTAAGAGGCATTGTTGGACGTGGGATCCCCCAATGGTAGTTTTGGGGCTAAAATCCCATATTTTGGTCAAATTTTGTAATCCAAGTGTAAAGAATCCGCAATTTATGGTCGCGGAGCGCATAGGTGTTAAAGATTCATAGGGTTGCCCGCCCTTATTTTCGAAATGTAATATCAGCTGTAAAAGATCTACCCATGGTCCGCGAACCATCAGATTATATAAATAGAGCTAAGCTCTAAGTACTTTGATATCAAGAAGAATCGAAGATGGATAAGAATATATGATGTATGCGAGATAGCTCTGAAGTAGTGTTAGAGTCGGTCTGGTCATCCCTCCGTCAGAGATCATTTCTCTTATTGCATTTCATTTTTAGGTGTCTCGCTCGATAGACTCATTTGAATTCCACTAGGGGCATGCCATAATCTGACAGAAGGGTCTTGTCATTTATTACCCCTCATGCCTTACCTGTGTTGGCTTAGGTCTATTCATGAAAATCAAGTTTTAAAGTCACTTAGAGTCCTGTTTTAGTCTCTTGATCAGCAAAAGTCATTTCAGTCACTAGGTCTAGGGTTAGTTGATTTTGTCTTCAACAATGTCCAAAAATGCCAGCAGACCCATGAGGGAGGTCCTTAATAAGTTTTCAGTTCCAATATTTTCATCATCATATGCTCGACTATGACTTTTCTTCAAAACTCTATTTTGAAGAAAATTCGTCATTTCGTTTTGTAATAAATTGCCATGTAATTTTTTAAAAGTTTTTCAATTGTTGAATTCTCCAGGCACAGCCCTGGTCTTCCTTTGCCGAAACTCGATGCCATCATCCCTGCAAAAAATTGACGAGAATTTCATCATTCTAAGCCAAAAAATAAAAAAGGGAACAAAAAGAACATAATTGTATTAAAATGAAAAAGTGCTAAAGTTAAAACATAAGAAAGTGGGTTTTGAAGAAGCAAAAATCAAATCCACCAGTGTGTAAGACATTTTCATTGTTTAAAACACCATTGGTATGCCAAGAGATCATTTGAAAGTGGACTTGAGTTTGGAAGGAGTGAATCTACTGTTTGAAAGCCAAAACTGTGTGCTGGATGAGGTCGCGGCGCATTGGAGGAGGTCGTGGGGCATATAGGCCACACGGCACATTGGGCCGAATTTACCTGTGTAATTTTGCACTGTTGCGGCGCAATCAGGAGGCGCGACACACTGGGTTTGTGCGTGGCACATAGAGCCGACATGCCATTATTTTATCCCTGTAGTAATCAAAACTCAAATAGCGTCATGTCTTTTGCTCCAAGTAAGTCTGAGCATTCTTGCTATTGAATTTAGCTTGGTTGGGTATTGTTTGGAGGGAAGCTTTAAAGGTTTGAAGTTTGAAAATATAAACCCTACATTTATATCAAAATCTGCTCCATTGGGTTGTGAAATTGGTGTTTTCAAATGGTGATTTTGGTGCCAAGTCACTTGTGATCCCTTCCCTTTCATAATCCTATCATTATAGTTAATCCCTTATACTTTAAACTCCCAAATCACTCATATCCCTGCTTCCCATTTTCCCTATACTAAACTCCTATCATTCCCTATCATTCTCCCTCTCTCGTATCATTCACAAAATCCCTAAATCCCCACTCCCTAAACACAATCAAGTGACTGTTTGCTCATTTTAAAGGTTTCACTTGACAATTTTCACCATCCACTTTCCCCCTGTCCCATATTCCTCACAATCCCTCATTTTTCTGTGGCACATTGGCATTGAAAACAAAACATCTGATTTTCAAACCAAACCAAACACCTACTTGATATACACCTTTGCAGCATCATGATAGACACTGATTCATCATATGAGTAAGACAGTGATTCTACCACAGAGCTTCATGCACCAAGAAGGCCTCATAAGGGTGGCAAACATGTTAGAGAAGAGCCTACCTCTTTGATTGAACTACAAGCATGCCCAATTGCGATGACATGTTTTCAACAACAGTCATGTTTTCAGTATTGTGAACTGATTGCTCAGGTTCAGCATCACCAAGAGTTGGCTCGGTTATTTGTTTTACATTTGCATAATGGTCAGGTAACTCTTGCTGGTGTAAATTTTACCTTGACACCAGAGACCATTTCTCAGGCAACAGGAATACCGAATATAGGTGAGGAATGGAACAAAAGAATGCAGGTGGAAAGAGCATATTATGAACCATATATCAAGCCTATCTATATGAAATAGCTCAGCAGGGTGTTCCCTTTCTGGTTCTTGAAAGAATCTTATGCGTCGTTGATGAAACTCATTATCATATACTTTAGTTGTGAGGGCCACTTCTCACGCCTCTATACATACCATATTAGATTGTTGATGCATTTTACGAAAGTGAGGATGATGAACATTCCATATTTCATGTGCCAAAACATCAAGAGGATGACCACTCTTATGCAGAAGAAGACTCCGAAACAGTAGTACAACAACATTTACCACTATGCGCTCATCAAGATCATTGTTGTGCATCAGATTGGTCTACAGGGTATCACATGGGAAGTTTTCATTTCCCGTGAGTTTTTCACAGCTTCAGCAGTTCATCAGGAGGTTTTCTATAATACCGGTGAACCTTCATATCAGCATGGAGGTCAGGAGGCAGAGACTACTAGTGTGCCGGCATATGTCACCTATCAGAGAGGCATGAGGCAATTGTTTGCATAAGCCCGATGAGTACTATCTCCACTTGGGGTGGAAGGCGTCTTGTTGCCATCATCAGCAGTACACGTACAGGACAGAGGCAAAAAGCCTATGCAGGATGAGGGTCCTTCAGGAGGCCAAGACACTGATTTTATCCTCATCGATGATGATGTGAGCTCTTCTAGCTCAAAGCTGAGGGAGATTATTCAGGAGCAGAAAGCTGAGATAGATGCATTGACCGACAAGTTGCAGAGAGCTCAATGGGTCATCAATTATTTGGAGCAGCGAAACAAATAGTTGGAGGATCAACATACAGTCATGGAGTTACAAAACATTCGGTGAAACCGTCAAGCTGCATGAAGGAGGAGGATAGAGTTCACTTCATTGGAGCAGGAGATAGAGGCTGATCGAGAGTCTTGGCTTGAGAGGGCCAATACTCATCTTGAGAAGCTATTGGCGAAGGCAAACAAGGACAAGGACATGCTCAGGCACATGAAAAACCATTATTGGGCACGAAATCACGTTTGCAACGCAAGGATCAAAATCTTGAAGGCAAGACTAAGGAGAGCACTAAAGCGACGCAAAAGGCATGATAGGCTCCAAATCTTGGCTGAGGCTTCCTTGGCTGAACATGATACTCAATGATAGACCTCCAGCCCAAATTTCAAGGAATTTGGAGAAAATTTTGTCAATTTTGAATTTTTTGGCTTTAAAACAGGTTTTTCTGCCCAACGCGTAGCGCCACTTGGCGCGTGCTTATAATTGGGAGATCTTCTAGAGGAAAACTTTGCATTTCTAGATTTTTTATGAAAATTTATGCATGCTCATGGATTACCTAAGGATTTCATCAAGTTCTGGGTTGCCTAAAGGGTCAAAAACACCCTAAAAATGACCTCTCTGCCACCTTTTGCACCCACAGGAAGCAGTCTCGGGAAATTGAAGTTTTGGAGGGGCAAATGACATCCAAATCCAGAAATTCCACTTGGGTTGGAAATTAGACAGGTAGGGATTTCTAGCGAGCTATCTTGGGCTCAATTTGGACTTCGGGAAGTGCCTCAAAATCAGCTCCAAAGTGGCACAATGCATAGAGAATTTGGGCGTGACGCATAGAGAATTTTGGCCTGTTTTTCACTATACAACTCAGAAATTCGCCCAGGTTTGACCAGTTTTGCTTTTTGATGTAATTCTTGATCCACCATGATGTAATTTCATAACCATGATGTAATTTTGGTACATATTTACTTGTTCTAGAGGATTCATTCACTAAAAAGTGAAAATTAAATGAATGAATCAGTTTCCTAGCATATAGAGGCAAGTTGTTTGATTGCCTATATTTCAGTGCTTTGTTTAGAATTGGTTGAAACAGCTCCTAGAATGATGATCTCAACCCCTAGAGGCAAGGGAATGGGTTGGTCTAGTCTATATCATGTATTTTCTGAGTCATTTTCAGGGTTGGATACTAGGGATTGCTTGGACTTCATTGTACTTCTCATTTCTGCATTTTTAGCAAAGGAAAGACCAGGGTTTTGCAGCACTTGTTGGGATCCATGTGGCTCTGTGTTTTGATGGTGTTTTTATCTAAGTAATTGTAAGTTCATTGATGTTTATGTGTATCATTTTCCCTTCTCTCTTCTTCTGAAATTAAACAAATGAGTGATTGAGGTAGAATTCATTGGACTGTTGTGCTTTGCCTTTAAATTTTGTTTAATTTTACATGTTTTCATCTATTTGAGGAGGAATCTTGAGACCCTCTTGCCCTCCTTAGCCACTCACCAGTCTGATTCATCCATTCATTCAATCAAAAGCATCAAAATGATTGCCTTCCTTGCCCCAATCAAAACTCTGCAAAAACTAGGCCTCATCCCCGGATCCAAATTTGCCTTTCCCTTTTTCCAACAAAAACCCCCAAAAAATCAAATCAAAACTTTGCACTTCATACCTAGCCTAAGATCAGTTGTTAAATCAGTCGTCTCAAGCCCCATCGATTATATTTCGCTGAGATTGACCTGGAGAGAGCCCTCTCCTGTCCTCGTAGGGCTAGCTACGAGGCTGAGAGTGGTTTGATATGGACCTAGAACCTTGCCTTTTCAGCCTGAGGCAAATCTAGGCTCTAACAAGTAGAAGTCTAAGTTTTGGGTCGTAGCATAGGTAGAGGTTCTGCAGCTGAGTGCACAGAGGCCTAGGGTGGAAGTCCGCAGTTGAGTGTGTAGGGCGGGTCGAGTCTGTGATCGTTCGTAATTATCAATAAAGAGAAGTATTCTACAATTTCTGCGTCTTTATTTCATGTTTATGCATTTTGTTATGTTGGGTATAAATTTCACTTATAATGCTTATATGATGCACAAATGTATGCAAATGTGTTGGTTAAGTGAATGCAAGTAAGAACATATGTTCACGGGAAGCTATCTAAGATCGGTTAAAAAGATAAGTAAGACATTTAGCCTAGTTTGGGAGATATCGCGGTTCACTGCCCTAGTAGTGTGAAAGTCCCTGAGCCGTAGGTTAGGGCTGTGCAAAAGCCAATTGTATCCTTTTGTAAAGGTACTAGAGGGTGGAATAGAGGGCTAAGCAACCTACACAAAGGCAGGTATAGCCAGAATAAACCGACATCAAAACCATCTCTGGGTGTGGAAACTTGGTTCCAACATCTCCCCATACTGCTTCAGGTGAGATTTTGGTCCGCGCTCCACGGGATGATGCTAAAAGAGCCAATAGTGTAGGGATTTGTTTGGGTAATTAATGTTGAACCTGGGTTAAGCACCCTCAAGCCAAAAAATGGTTTCATTGTGGGGACCAAAATCTGCATAAGAGATGTGTGATGTTGTATCACTAGAATCCAACTAAGAAGGAGATTGGAGACTGGTTGGATAGAAAAATTCACAAATTCGTGGCACGGGAGAAGAGAAACCCGTGACTAATAAAGGAACAATGGTTTGACCAGTACCTGTATACAGAGATCCACAAAATCTTTTTCCGCTCTTTCCCTATTGAGCTATATGAGTGGATCGTGAAGCTAGTAGATAGCCAAGGAAGGTGGAAACTTGGCGGTCCTATTGTGTGGACCCCAGAGCTAGTACGAAGGTTGGAAGCATTAGAGGATAAGATCACCTGTGCTATCAATCTTTGGCTCAATCACATCATAGGGGGATTTGCTACTGAATTCACGGTCGACACATCAGTTAGCTATAACGAGGCGGAGCAATGCCTTTTCAAAGGATCACGAGGTAAGTATGTAAAATCTTTGAAGACTTGGATTAAAATATTGTTGTGTAAAAAATGGGTTATGCATCTACCTTGATGTTCAAGACTACGCGAAGCAGAAAATTTTACAGAAACGAAGGAAATAAGGGTCCAGAGTATAGCCCCTTGATTTCACCTCTGTGTAGGGACAAAGAAGCAATAGAGAAGGTTTCTCTACTAAGCGCTATTCAATTAATAAGACAAGGATTCTCACGAACACCACCTCTGCCCACACAACCTCCAACTTCACCGCCATCTCCTCCAACTTCACCCATACCACCTCCACCTCCACTGCGGTTCAATATGGCAAATATAGTGAAGTTTCCTTTGTTCAAAGGCTTGGGAAATGAGGACCCAGACTAATTCTAGTTCATTGTGAGGGTTGTATGGGAAGCTCAAGGTGTTACAGATGATCACATAAAGAAGGTGACAATGGTTAGTGCTCTACAACATCGCGAGTGGTTTGTGGCTTTGCTACTACCACACTTAAGAAGTGCGTTGTCGCAGCAGAAGATAACAACTCAGGCAGAGACCTTGGAGATTGCCATGAGACTACATGAGACTTCAATGCAAGATCATAATCTAGGAGTTCATCAGACCCATGTGCAGCTAAAGAATATGTGCCTTGAGATGTAAGGTCTGAAGTAGGACAAGAAGGTTTGACTAGAGGTACGCGAGGAAGTATGGTGCTTGAAATGCAAGATTCAGGTTCATGATAAAGACCATTGCCTGGTCTTTGCGAATTACCTTGCAGGGGGAGGACCGATGCCTTTAAGGCCAGAAGCTCAAGCAGGACCTAGCATAGGGCCTGCATTATGGTGTGCTATCTATCAGGTAGCCAGAAAACATGCCACGAATAAATGTCACCTGATACAGAAGTGTGTACAAGCACCGCAATAGCTGTTTTGAAACTTTTGTAGGTCTGTAGGACATGATGAGCATACTTACAAGAGCTATGAATTGATGATGGATAGAACTCCCACCTACAGGGTTCAGGCCGAAACGTGGCCCCTCGACCAGAATGCAGGAATGGTATAGATGGGATTTCAGGGGCGTGGATGAGGCAAGGTAGAGGAGGACCTAGTATAGGTCGAGGACAGGTGATTTGATACAATTGCAGAGGACCAAGACACTATGCCCGCGATTGCACTAATCCAATGCATCCATCGTGCAAGTATTGCACGTTGTTTGATCATGAAACATAAGACTGTCCTACACTGATAGCTAGGATATGAGACAAAGGGGTGCTACCACCTCCACTGACTTAGAACCTATAGATGATGAGGTCTAAGCCATGCGAGGAGGATCCGAACGTAAACATAGTGCTCAGGATTTGGACCATGACAGGGAATGACAAGGGGAAACACCTAGAAGATAGTACATGGGTTCGCAAATCCCCAACAAAAGAGGTTGAATTCGACTTGGAGCGTGCTCATGAAGCCTTCATGGAAGCTAAGAAGATCTTCGCTAAGGCCTCCACCTCAAGAAGCAAGGGTAAGCCTGAGATGGAAATGGACCCTTCTATGCTCACAACTTTCCTGGAAACCTGTATGAAGTTACTGCACAACATGAAGGCTATGAAAGGGTTATAAGAACTCATCAATAGATGTGTTGGGACCATTCCAGATGAGTTGCACGTAGTATGAAAAATTGGCAAGCATAAAATGAGGACGGGATGGGAGATGAGACTAACCACACAAATAGGAGAGTATGAAATGGATCAGGTCATTTTGGAACTGGGGTCAGATGCGAATGTCCTACGAAAGTAGACTTGGGAATGAATGGGGAGACCTGCACTACAATGGTCTCTGATTCAGCTAAGGATGGCGAATAAGTAGAAAATCATCCCCATGGGGTGGCTACCGCGGATCACTGTGGACATTGAGGGAGCGAGCGCACTGGCAGATTTTGAAGTAATAGAGATAGTGGATGATAGCAATCCCTACCCTGTTCTCTTGGGAATTGACTGGGCTACTAATATGAATGGGGTAATCAATTTGAAGAAGCGAAAGATTATCTTTGAGAAGAAATCGATGTGTGTAATAATACCCCTGGATCCTGCTGAAGGATTGCGCTATACGGAACCAGTACACGATTATGAGAGTGATGATGATCTAGACTACATCTATAAGATAACAGTGCAAAACCAAGACTAGGTGAATCCCATCGCAGATGGATGGATTACATGGGATCACGAAACTTCTCGCATTTCGGATTCTAATGAAGACATAGAACGCTGGTAGAATTGGTTACACAAAGTAACTAGGATGAATTGCAACATGATGACCCAATCGCTATAATGTGTGTCATCAGAGGCAAGAAATATGCCTATTTATGATGGTATAAATGAGGTAGATATCGTTTTGGATGCATTTGAAAGGGAGATACTAGAAAAGTAGCGCTTCAAGGCCTTGGACTGGGCATTACGCACTACACCCACAAGATGGTGGGGTACGCACAAGGGAAGATTTGATGATTGGCATGAATCAGTTGGAAGATGATGAGAACACGATTTGGAAAGCCTAAGATGCTTCTGATAGTCAAGTATGATGGGCAAAATGATCTGCACACGCATCTAGCCAAATGGATGTAGGCTTATGGAGAAAATCCACAACCTAAGTGGGTGCACATGTTCTATCATACCCTAGATGTTATCCCAATGAGTTGGTATATATAAACAGAGCTCCACCATGGGACAGGCAGCTAGGATATCCTACATGAAGGATTCATGATGACATTCAGTTTTAAGGACAAGTTTGATAGTATTGATGAGGCGCTACAAGAGGTGAAAGGAGCCATCTTTAGGATACCGCAGGATCCTTTAGACCTAATTCAACCTGAATGGGCTACTCAGCTGAGTCATGTGCTCGAATGTTATAATGTAACTGCTGAAGATGAGGATGAGGAACTATAGAAGATTCTAGAAAAAAAAGGCCACCACGAGGTTCAAGGGTTGCAGATTGAGAACCTTGATATAACCATGCCGGTGAAAACAAAACAAGTGAACATTGGTACAGAGCTAGAACCCAAATTCGTGAAGGTTGGAGATTACTGGGACGACGTGATGGTGGATAAGGTTGCTGAATTTATCCACAAATACTGGGACTTATTCCCTACCAAGTTTATGAATCTGAAAGGAATAATCAGAGACCGAAGAGTGATGAGGATCATGTTAAAACCCAATGCAAAGCCAGTTAAGAAGAGGCCCTACCGCCTCAATCTGAAATACAAGGAGAAGCTCTGCTCAGAGCTAGATAATATTCTAGTGGCAGGCATCATTGAGCCTATGGAAGAATCTTAATGGGTAAGCCCTATGGTGGTGCAAGAGAAAAAATAGAAGGATGAGATAAGGATATGTGTGGATCTCAGAAAACTGAATGACGCTCGTGTGCATGATCCTTTCCCGACTTTGTTCATGGATGAAGTGTTGGACAATGTAGGTGCCTAGGAAGCATATTCCTTGACTGATGGTTTCTCTAGGTACACAAAATCAAAATTGTTCAAGAGGATAGGAGCAAGACAACATTCGCGAATGAGTGGGGTTGTTTTCAATACATTGTAATGCCGTTTGGATTGAAGAATGCGCCTACAATCTTTTTGCACGTGGTTGTTGCGAAATTTAAGGAATTTATTCGTAAGTTTGTGGAGGTATATTTTGATGACTGGAATGTATTTGGGCTGGTTAAGCGCCACGTAGCAAGCTTGCGTCTGATGCTGGATACCTATCGAAGATACCAGGTCGCACTCAATTTCAAGAAGTGTTTATTTTGCGTTCCTTTTGGGAACCTATTGGGGCATGTGGTTTGCAGAAAAGGACTAATGGTAGACCTCGCGAAGATCACAGTGATACTAAACTTGGAAGCACTGAGGAGTGTGAAACAGTTGCACGCTACTCTGGGACATACGAGATATTATAGAAAGTTTATCAAAGGCTATGCCTAGATCACCACACTGATGGAAAAATTGTTGAAGAAGGATGTCACATTCTACTGGAATGATGACTATAAGAAAAGCATGGATACATTGAAAGAAAAGATGGTTACTGCGCCGATTCTAATCTTCCCGGACTGGAAGAAAGAGTTTCATGTACATGTTGATGTGTCATGTATAGCGTTGGGGGAAATACTAACATAGGATGGAGCCAAAGGTTTGGACCATCCCATCGCATTCTCAAGCCGTAGATTATCCAAAGAAGAGAAGAACTATTCTACAACTAAACGCGAGGGGCTAGCTATGGTGTATGCGCTCCAGAAGTACCGACACTACTTGCTAGGAATCCATTTTAAAATGTATATGGATCACTTCATGCTGAAGTACCTGGTCAATAAGCCTGTGTTGGGGGGTGAATCTATAGATGGCTCTTATTGTTCCAAGAGTATGACTTTAAAGTTTTTGTGAAGCCTAGACAATTGAACGCAGGACTAAACCATTTGTCACACATTGAAACAGGGGAGGAGCCTACTAACTTAGAAGAAGGATTGCCTGATGCACAACTATTTGTAGTGCATGTCGCAGATGGCCATTTTGAGGATATAATATGCTTCCTAACAATAGGAACTGCAGTGAAAGGATATTCTGTCAAGCAAAAGAAGGAATTAGTGGTGAGCATAACAGATTTCTCTATCATTGTTGGGAATCTATACAAGATGGGGATTGATGAAATATTGCAATGGTGTGAGTACCTGAGTTAAAACGAGGTAACATCCTCGCGGATGCTCATGGGGGCATTGTAGAAGGACATTATGCAGGGAAAGCAACTACACAGAACATTCTATGCGCAGGGTTGTGGTGGCCAACCCTTCATTAGAATTCAAAAGAATATTGCAAGGCGTGTGATGTATGTCAAAGAATAGGCAGGCCATCATGGAGGGATGAAATGCCTTTGAATTTGCAAATGATGTTACAACTATTCGAGAAATGGGCAATAGATTTTGTGGGACCCATTCATCCTCAAGGAAAGAAGATGGGTGCACGATATATCATCACTGCGATAGAGTATTTGACATGAAGGGTGTTGGCGCAACCTATGAAGGATTGCATAGGCACGACAGCTACAAAGTTCCTATTTGAGTGCGTATTGATGCTATTTGGATGTCCAAAGATTTTGATGAGTGGTCGAGGTTGCTGGGTCTTGAAAATGTCATTCATTTCCATTACACTTTCACTATTATGTCCATTATATCACCTCCATTTCACTACTATGTCACTACATTCATCCCACTTTCATTATCATTGGGCCACATTTATGTTTTTCCAAACTTTATTAATTCTAATCCATTTTAAGTGAATTTGTGGTTAAAAATTAGAAAATAATGTGCATATGCTTATACCTAACAAGTGGGTTGAGATTGTTGACATGTGTAGGTCAAAAGGAGGCTTCTAGCAGAACTTTATGTGGCACTCTAAGGCCAAATTCGAATTTGAGTGGAGAGAATCATGGGATCATGAGGATATTTGTCACATCTCCTAATTGTATTGAAACTCTAAGAAGACATGTGTGTTATCAGTTCCTATTTTGATTAGGACTCTAGAGGTAGAGGGAGAGATTCATGGACTCTCATTAATGAGATGGCTTCTCATCTTTTTGTATAAATAGGAGATCTCTCTCCTTCATTTGTTAGTTTTAGCTTAGCTTGGCTTTTTAGTTCTTTAGCTTGAAGTTTTTAGTTCTTCCTTGATGGATTTGGAAAGCTTTAGAGAGCTTTGTTCTACTTTGTAATTTTGAAGAATTTGAATAAAGATTTGATGTTCTAAACATGGAAGGAGATGTGAAGTAGATGTCATGGAGCACATTAGAATGTAGGGTAGAGTAGATTTTGTTTTGTAATGTTGCTTTGATTTCATTATGTCATTTGATTGCTTTCAAGTTTGATAGATTAGAGTTTCCATTCATGCAATTTTAATTCATGCAAGTGTGTTCAACTGGTTGATTGTAGATTAGTTTTTCTTTACATGTTCTTGTATTTGCTTATTAGTTTTTGCTCGAGCTTTTTAATGTAGTTTTTGCATCAAGTATTGATCTGAGATTTGCTTGTCTGCTGAACCTTTTAGCCTTTAAATTTCAGTTGTTATGCTTTTATCTTAGTGAGATTTGTTCGCTGCTGTTAGCTAGTTTAGATATCAAATTCTGCATGTTATTTGACGTTATCTCCGGAGCCATGGCTTAACCCCAAAAGGCTACTTGGCGAGCTATCAAATTATAAGTGAAGTAATTTGATTTTGCTTTCATTAATCTGCAAGTAGGTAATTTAGATATCAAGTTCTTCATGTTATTTGACGTTACCTCTGGAGCCATGGCTTAACCTTGAAAAACTACTTGGCGAGCTATCAGATTATAAGTGAAGTAATTTGATTTTAGTTTCATTAATTTGCAAGTAGGTAATTTAGATATCAAGTTCTTCATGTTATTTGACATTATCTCCAGAGCCATGGCTTAACCCCGAAAAGCCACTTGGCGAGCTATCGGATTATAAGTGAAGTAAATTGATCTTGCTTTCGTTAGTCTACAATTTTTGGTTTGTTTGAGTGCAATAGTTTATATTTTATTTCTGTAATTAGATGGGCAGCAGAGACAGTGACTTCATGATCAACACTTCATCTTTTGCTTGATTTAAGTAGCTGCGTATTTACACTTTTGTTCAAGTACTGATTTTATCAATAGCATGTTTTGAGATCTTTTGAAGTGCTAAGTTTTAGAAGTTACTATAAAGGACATAAACCTTGTCTTGAAATCTACATCCATACTTGACCTTTAAAACTATTTTTAAGACCTTAGAATAGGATTTCCATTTGCATTAAACACTTTAGGAAACCAACACGACCGAAACCCCAAAAACAACATAAACTATAAAACAATGAAGTAAGAAAAAAGTTAACTAAGCACATATGGTGCACCACACTTCATCAGTTTACGATACCCTTATTGATAATTTATGTAGAGCAATTTAAGATGTTAAATTGACTAGACATTTTGGCATTGTTGCCGGGGACGTGTAATTATGAGACCTTATTTCTTACATCTAAAAAAAAAAAATTAATAATTTCTTGAGTATGCTCTCCTCCTGCACTTTGTGTGATGTGGAGGATTAGAAAAATGATTGTTATGTAAAAAAAAAAAGAAAAAAAAGGAGACAAAATAAACTTCATCATTTCAATTGATTAAATAAAAAAAAAACACTAAAAAAAAAAATGAAACCCAACTACTCTGATAGGTTCAACTGTCCAAGATTGACTGGTTATGGTTTGTAGCGGTCCTCAAAACATTGTGTCCTGTTTTAATAAGATTATGCAATTTAGCTGCGGAATGCAGTCTGATTCCGCAGCTAACTGTGAAATCCGCAAATAATTTCAAGGTTTAGCAGGTTACAGGCGTCCAATGAAGAAACTGACCACATGGGCATCTCCGAAATTGTCTCGACATGGATCCTATGCTAGTCACCGAGCCTAGATCGAAAAAAAAAAAAAAAAAGCTTATATGGCTATCTCCATTCCTAGTTTTCACTGTGGCCTCAACAGAAAATCTGCATTCCTGTTCAAGCTTTGGCCTTAAAACAAACCTGCAAAAGCATTTAAAAAAAAACTGCAATAGCCTCCTCTAGCTATTTTTCTGACTCTTGTAATCAGTAGCAGCAGGCCAATGTTAGTAAAAATCTTCAACATTCATCCATATTCCATCCATTGTTGAAGTATCATCAGCATTGTTACTACTGCTATTTGTCATCTCAATTATTTCTCCTCTTCGATTGAAAGAATTCGACTGAGGTTAGGGGTTCGATTTGCCTTGCGCTGAATTAGAAAATCAACTGAAGAAGTAGGTTTCCCACGATATCCGAAGCTCCGAAACTTGTGAAATTATTTTATCCCTCTGTCCAGCTGAAACATTCCAACTAAGACTATACCTATATGGAGATACCTGCCAACATTTATGAGTAAATCAATAACTTTCCAATGCGATGCAAGGATCATAATATAGGATTATATTGTGCTACGCTATCGATTCAAGAGAACATACCATATACAATATCAATTGAGCGGAGGTTCATTACAACGTAGTTATACAAAGAGTAGGGAGCACGAGCCAGAAAGCGAGAACATATGACCGAGAGCAAAATACCTGTTCAGGATGTCCTTGAAAAATTCCAGCACCGTTCATTTTCTATTCCCTGTGTTCAAATTGCAAATCAAATCAAAAAGCCGAATGCAACAATTCATAAAAGTACATAACAGTTAATCCATAAATGCGTAATAGCTCCAAAAACCTCAAACTTTGAATGCACGATCTGGCCAAACGGAGGCGAATTTGAAAAAACTAAAACATGGGTTTTTTCGAGAATAGGGTCAATTAGACAACCAGAAATGGTTTTAGGAAATTTTCAGCGGTTTGGGAGAATTTATCGGTTCTTTAAAGCCTCTTTTTACATGTCGCGTGAGGAAAAACGATTTTAAATTAATGAATAGTCTGTTGTTTTAACTCGGCGTGCTTGGAGAGGGAAAATTCAATTTGGGAACTTCAAATCATCCTAACTTTCTCGTACAAAATCAGATTTTGATGATTCAAATATCGTTGGAAAGATCTCAACAAGATCTACACAATGAGAAATCCATCATTAGAGTTTCAAATGGTAAATAATGAAATAAATTGCTGAAAAGAAGGAACATCAACTTGAGGCACTAATTCCAAAACATGTATAAATTCTTTTGATTTTTCCTTTGAGAACTTATTTCATTAATACAAATTCTTAGTTTTGTGTGTAAATATCATAACTAGAGAGATTTATCACCTCTCACCTTTGATAATCTTACATTCCATTGCAGAAGAAGTATTAGTTTTTTGCAGGTTCTAGGAGGAGGGACAAATGACTACAAGAGAATGGTGTCTCTCTAAGAGACCAATTTGTTTCATAAGAGGATGATCAACAACAAAGAGGAAATATGCTGATGCAAAATCAGATCCAAACACTTGAAAAACTTTCAGATACTATTGTCTCCATCACATCCATACCTCATAATAAACCATTCACCTCATTTCACTTCATATTTTCCATTTACATTCACATACACTTTCCATTTCTTTTTGTCCATTCATAACCCACAAATAAAAGCAAGAGGCTCATTCACATGCTTATTTCCCATTGCCATTTGTACTTTCCATTGCCATCTTCCATTTTCATCTTCCATTTCTTGTCATTTTCATTTCGCAAATAAACCCTGCTTCAATGCAAATTATTGAGTCCATAGTCCTTTGAGTTTAAGTTCCTTGTAAAGACACCTTGAGGGTTGCATGCCTTAATGGCAAGTTCTCATGCTGACAAACAATGGGAATAAATTAATGTCCCTTGTTCGTCAGATCTTCTAGGTGACTCAATATCGGCAAATTCATTCATACCTAGCAAGATGTGTTTGGGCATCTTGACTCTCATTGTCATCAATGGTGAGAGTTCTCGTGTTGACTAGTGGCATCCATTAATGGTCACTAAGTCAACAATTTCCTACTATGTTTGACATCAGAACATCTTTTCAAATAGTAGGAATTGTGCCAACAAGTTTTGAAGGCATGAAGACTATTATTTTCAGCATTTTGGAGTAAATTCAACAAGTTTTAGTAGAAGCAATAAAAAGTCATCTTAACTCTTTATCCATAACTCTTCTTGTTCAGCCACTTACAGAAGAATATGAACAGAATTTTGCAGCCACCACACATACAGCTCATCCATTCCAAAGGGTAAGTTAAGGTACATCATTTTCTAACTTTTGACCATAGAATTCCATAAAAAGCTAGAATGATAATTGTTGGAAAAACATTTCTCTTCCTCATTTGATAAAATTGCCAATACCATTAGTTGGGGGGAGAATACATTCATCTTCATATCTTTCCATGTCCATATCATACTCAGGAGCCCACATACTTCCAACATATATTAACTATTACATTGTTATTATGAGCATACAATGGCTTTTCAAAAGATGCTTAAAGGATAAATTAGATACAAACAAAATCATGGTTGTCACACAAGAACCAACCATCATGCAATCCAATAAAGATATACTTTGCAACAATAATCAAAATATCATTATGCAAAGTTCAAAGATCAAAATAGAATGCAACAAAAAAATTGGATGTAACACAAGAACCAACCATGTTGCAATTCAAGTAAAATACTTTGTAAAATTATGAAGTTATCAAATGATATCATGCAAAGTTAAGCCAAAGATCAAGGATCAAAAGAGTTAATGTAATATATATTGCATGAGGACATGCAATAACTTCAGTTGGAGGGTATGTTGGGTCTTGAAAATGTCATTCATTTCCATTACATTTTCACTATTATGTCCATTATATCACCTTCATTTCATCTCCATTTCACTACTATGTCACTACATTCATCCCACTTCCATTATCATTGGGCCACATTTGTGTTTTTCCAAACTTTATTAATTCTAAGCCTTTTTAAGTGAATTTGTGGTTAAAAATTAGAAAATAATGTGCATATGCTTATACCTAACAAGTCGGTTGAGATTGTTGACATGTGTAGGTCAAAAGAAGGCTTCTAGCAGACCTTTATGTGGCACTCTAAGGCCAAATTCGAATTTGAGTGGAGAGAATCATGGGATCATGAGGATATGTGTCACATCTCTTAATTGTATTGAAACTCTAAGAAGGCGTGTATTATCAGTTCCTATTTTGATTAGGACTCTAGAGGTAGAGGGAGAGATTCATGGACTCTCATTAATGAGATGGCTTCTCATCTTTTTGTATAAATAGGAGATCACTCTCCTTCATTTGTTAGTTTTAGCTTAGCTTGGCTTTTTAGTTCTTTAGCTTGAAGTTTGTAGTTCTTCCTTGATGGCTTTGGAAAGCTTTGGAGAGCTTTGTTCTACTTTGTAATTTTGAAGAATTTGAATAAAGTTTTGATGTTCTCAACATGGAAGGAGATGTGAAGTAGATGTCATGGAGCACATTAGAATGTAGGGTAGAGTAGATTTTATTTTGTAATGTTGCTTTGATTTCATTATGTCATTTGATTTCTTTCAAGTTTGATAAATTAGAGTTTCCATTCATGCAAGTGTGTTCAACCGGTTGATTGTAGATTAGTTTTTCTTTACATGTTCTTGTATTTACTTATTAGTTTTTGCTCAAGCTTTTTAATGTAGTTTTTGCATCAAGTAGTGATTTGAGATTTGCTTGTCTGCTGAACTTTTTAGCCTTTAAATTTCAGTTGTTATGCTTTGATTTTAGTTAGATTTGTTTGCTGCTATTAGCTAGTTTAGATATCAAATTCTTCATGTTATTTGACGTTATCTCCGGAGCCATGACTTAACCCCGAAAAGCTACTTGGCGAGCTATCAGATTATAAGTGAAGTAATTTGATTTTGCTTTCATTAGTCTACAAGTAGGTAATTTAGATATCAAGTTATTCATGTTATTTGACGTTATCTCCGAAGCCATGGCTTAACCCTGAAAAGCTACTTGGTGATCTATCAGATTATAAGTAAAGTAATTTAATTTTGCTTTAATTAATGTGCAAGTAGGTAATTTAGATATCAAGTTCTTCATGTTATTTGACGTTATCTCTAGAGCCATGGCTTAACCCCGAAAAGCTACTTAGCGAGCTATTGGATTATAAGTGAAGTAAATTGATCTTGCTTTCGTTAGTCTGCAATTTTTGGTTTGTTTGGGTGCAAGAGTTTATATTTTATTTCTGTAATTAGATGGGCAGCAGAGATAGTGATTTCATGATCAAAACTTCATCTTTTTCTTGATTTAAGTAGCTTCATATTTACACTTTTGTTCAAGTACTGATTTTATCAATAGCATGTTTTGAGATCTTTTGAAGTGCTAAATTTTGGAAGTTATTATAAGGGACATAAACCTTGTCTTGAAATCTACATCCATACTTGACCTCTGAAAGTATTCTTAAAACCTTAGAATAGGATTTTCATTTGCATTAAACACTTTAGGAAATCAACAAGAACAAAACACCAAAAACAACATAAACTATAAAACAACGAAGTAAGAAAAAGGTTAACTAAGCACATATGGTGCACCAAACTTCATCAGTTTACGATACTCGGATTGATAATTTATGTAGAGAAATTTAAGATGTTAAATTGACTAGATAGAGGTACACAATTTTTGAATGAAACGATTAGCGCGCTAACGGAAAAATTTAAGGTATCTCACCATAAGGGCACACTGTATCACCCACAGGCTAATGGGATGGTGGAAGCTGTTATCTCAAAATCAAGTCCTGCAAGGCTGCAGACCAGGAAGACTTCAAGTAACTGTTTCAAACCAAACTTTTGGCTGAGGCTTAGCCTTCTCAGCCTGAGAGGGCTCTCTCAAAGGGTTAATGATTTTGATTAAAGAATAAGATAGATGGCTAACTCTATGGTTTGTGATTGTATATGTTTATAGGTTGAAAGATGAAGGTTGGCTACCATTGGGCTATGGAGTCAAAGTATGTTCAGTACCACAGCAAGATCAGCTTAACATGAAGTCAGGGCGTAGAGAGTTTTTATACATCAACAAAACAAAGATACAATGCAAGGAAACACAGTTTATAAATACATGAAGGAAGTTAGAGCATCATTGATGAGTTCTAAGTAACATGTATTCATACCACTGCAAGTAAGTGAAAGAGGAAAGCCATGAGACAATAGGACATTAAAAACCCTCTTTGAATCCTGAGTAGTGAAGCCAAAACATTCTACCTAGCATGGAAGTCAAGGCATTATAGAGTTCAAGTGCAGAAATGCAAATATAAAACAGTGAAACACAGTTAGTTTATCTATGAAGGAAGTCAGAGCATCATTGATGAATTCTGAGTATCATAAGTAAACCTCACTGCAATGTGAGTATTGGAAGATGCCATCAAAACAAGAACATACAAGAACTCTTCATGAATCTTGAGTTGTCTAAGTAGAAATTCTGCATTAGGTTAAAAATATACACAGTCTGCACATAGAGCAGCAGTTGAGCCAAAAAGTCTCCAACCCTTTGCTAATTCGACCTCTTGCTCTATATAAAGCATTTACAATTAGGATTCCATCATCCCTCATCAAGAGAATTCGAATTTGCCATCAGTGACACCTATTCTAACCATAAAACCAACCATTAATTAGAACTAGCTGTTAACTAGGAGTGCTAGTGACCTAATACAACTAGGAGTGTAACTCCTTATTATGATTAAAACATCCTTATCTAAACATTTAAAGAATTATTTGACACCTAACACTCCATGAAGTCGAATTTGATGAAGCCTCCCACGTGGTCATCTGACTGCTAAAGACAAACCCTAGAAATTAGGGAACATGTTTCCCTGTTTTTAGGTTTAGGATCCCTGAAAATGGCACGTGGGACAGAGCCTTTATCTCTTCATCCATGACACATTTTATGAAAATGAAGGAGATTTTTTTAGCCCATGTTGTCCAGAACAAAAACCTCTCCTGGTTTTTTAAAACATTTCTCCAGCTGTCCAGAAACTGTCCTTGAAAAACACGTGGCAAACAGGAAAAATCCGTTTTCTGAAATTAGGGTTTCAAAGAAATCTTATTATCTCCCAACTGAAAACACTTATGAAGAAATTGAGATAGGTTATTGTATTAGGAGAGTTGATGAAGATAAACCTCCTTCAGAATTCCAAAATAACCTTTCATGTGACCAGAAACTGATTTTGAAAAGGACTGCTAAAACCAGTAGACAAAGCTTAACTTTCAGCAGTTTCGTAGCGCAAGTTTAACCATAAATTCCTCCCACCTCAGAACGAATTTGAAGAAACTGAAAGAGGTTTTTGTAGTGCAGCATGTTAGGAAGAAACGCCTCTTTCAGTTTGAAAAATTAAGTTCTCAGCTGCTCAGGAAAGCTTTTGGAAATTGACTAGTAAAAGCAGAAAACATAGTTTTTCTGCTAAAACAAGCTGCTACAGGGGTTTCGTAGCGCGCTACGAAAACTCCTAGTTCAGTGATTTCGAAGCTAGTTTGAAAATTTCTCCAAAGTAATGTGAGATATGACTTCCAAACTCATGGTGAGGCTTCTAGGACATGGAATGAGGCTGTCAAACTTTGATGGAAAAGAGATATGACCTTGAAAGACTTCTAACCTTATGACCTAACTCTTAAAGCATGAAATGACCTAGAGACCTTTTAACACCATGACTGAAAGAAGGGTTTGTAAATGAGAATGACACTAATTGTGATGAGCTGACTCAAAACTTATAAGACTATGATTAGAAACAAGGCAACTTACCAAAGCTTAGAGACAAAGATTTTAGGGTGATAACAGTGGCTCCACTAGGGATAGTGTGCCCTTGTGGTATACTAAGAACTTGCAGCTTCAGTGCCGCTATCCATCCTCCAGAATAAAACTCTGAACCTCTGCCCAATTTTCTCCCCAAGCCTTTAATGATTTCTGAATGAAGAATTCAAACTGCACCTACTGAAACAGATGCTCAGTCAACCTACCCTGAGCTTATTTGCACATTCCTACCTACCCTATCAGCTGCATTCTCCAATTGTAGCTCAAGGAACATGAAACTTCCAATGAAGCCAATCATCAATCTGATCTGAAACTTGGATCTCCTTACTGTGCTTGAAGCATAAATAAACTAGATACTGATATAACCAAGGAAGCATGAGGTGTAACTGTTCTTCAAGATGAACATATAATTGGAAGCCTGATAGTAAATCTTTTCCATGTAGTCAGCTATAGGGTCAAAAAACACATGGTTAGTTTGATGATTCTCATAAAATTCTATATCTTCAAACAACTTATCCTCAGCCACACCAAATTTATTTGATATGCTATCCAACTGCCTTTCTAAATGATGCCCACAAACAATGTAATTTTCTTCATTATAAAGATCATTCTTTGATGCAAGCTGCTGCAAGGAATCACAAAAATGAACAACCTTTTCCTCCGCCTGAGGGTCATAGAAAATTTCCTCCAGTATTTCTTTTTGTTGTGTGTAATCATTTTCATCTTCATTATGATTCGAAGACTGAGAAGTTTGCTGCATCTCTACATCAATCTCAGAGGATGTAATATGATTTTCATAAGTAAACCCCCGCTGATCTTCATGCTGCATTTCATGAGATGTTATACTTTCTTCTTAGTGCTGAAATGAATTGTTATGAAGAGCCTCTAAAATTTCTTCATCCATAAATTCATCATCATCATAACAATCCTCCAAGTACTGAATAAGACTTAAAGAATGTCTACAGCAATCTTTGAGCAACAATAAGGAAGGATGACATTCTTTATACATGTCATAGAACACATCATGGAAATCAGCAAGAGAATATAATGAACCATTTTCCAAACTTTTATACCAAGACCATGCTTTTCCTTCTAAAGTGGTCATAAACATCTTCATGAGACAATCCTCAGGAAAGTGAACCTTAAGACTGCGTACATGCATATGAAACCTAACCAAATGAAGAGCAGCATTGTCTTTCTTTTCATCTTTGAATATCGGAAGATCCTCTAACCAATCAACCTTTGGCATAGGATTTGGAAAACCAGGGATATGAGACCGATTCATAGGAGCATACCTGGCATTCATTCTTGCAGTGGAATTCATCTTGAAACTTCATCAAGCTACTGATCTTCTAGCAGTGGAGTCACCTTCCAATTTCTTATTCGATGTGTGGAGTCGCCAAGGTAGTTTTGCAGCCTCAAATAGATGTCTGAGCTCTTGCTACCTTCAGAAGTTCAACTTCATAATTTCGGGAATGAGTAATCTTCAGACTCCCGGCAGACGCACCAAAATTTTATCTCAAAATCAAGCCCTGGAAGGCTGCAGACCAGGAAGACTTCAAGTAACTGTTTCAAACCAAACTTTTGGCTGAGGCTTAGCCTCCTCAGCCTGAGAGGGCTCTCTCAAAGGGTTAATGATTTTGATTAAAGAATAAGATAGATGGCTAACTCTATGGTTTGTGATTGTATATGTTTATAGGTTGAAAGATGAAGGTTGGCTACCATTGGGCTATGGAGTCAAAGTATGTTCAGTACCACAGCAAGATCAGCTTAACATGAAGTCAGGGCATAGAGAGTTTTTATACATCAACAAAACAAAGATACAATGCAAGGAAACACAGTTTATAAATACATGAAGGAAGTTAGAGCATCATTGATGAGTTCTAAATAACATGTATTCATACCACTGCAAGTAAGTGAAAGAGGAAAGCCATGAGACAATAGGACATTAAAAACCCTCTTTGAATCCTGAGTAGTGAAGCCAAAACATTCTACCTAGCATGGAAGTCAAGGCATTATAGAGTTCAAATGCAGAAATGCAAATATAAAACAGTGAAACACAGTTAGTTTATCTATGAAGGAAGTCAGAGCATCATTGATGAATTCTGAGTATCATAAGTAAACCTCACTGCAATGTGAGTATTGGAAGATGCCATCAAAACAAGAACATACAAGAACTCTTCATGAATCTTGAGTTGTCTAAGTAGAAATTCTGCATTAGGTTAAAAATATACACAGTCTGCACATAGAGCAGCAGTTGAGCCAAAAAGTCTCCAACCCTTTGCTAATTCGACCTCTTGCTCTATATAAAGCATTTACAATTAGGATTCCATCATCCCTCATCAAGAGAATTCGAATTTGCCATTAGTGACACCTATTCTAACCATAAAACCAACCATTAATTAGAACTAGCTGTTAACTAGGAGTGCTAGTGACCTAATACAACTAGGAGTGTAACTCCTTATTATGATTACAACATCCTTATCTAAACATTTAAAGAATTCTTTGACACCTAACACTCCATGAAGTCGAATTTGATGAAGCCTCCCACGTGGTCATCTAATTGCTGAAGACAAACCCTAGAAATTAGGGAACATGTTTCCCTGTTTTTAGGTTTAGGATCCCTGAAAATGGCACGTGGGACAGAGCCTTTATCTCTTCATCCATGACACATTTTACGAAAATGAAGGAGGTTTTTGTAGCCCATGTTGTCCAGAACAAAAACCTCTCCTGGTTTTTTAAAAAATTTCTCCAGCTGTCCAGCAACTGTCCTTGAAAAACACGTGGCAAACAGGAAAAATCCGTTTTCTGAAATTAGGGTTTCAAAGAAATCTTATTATCTCCCAACTGAAAACACTTATGAAAAAATTGAGATAGGTTATTGTAGTAGGAGAGTCTATGAAGATAAAACTCCTTCAGAATTCCAAAATAACCTTTCATGTGGCCAGAAACTGATTTTGAAAAGGACTGCTAAAACCAGTAGACAAAGCTTAACTTTCAGCAGTTTCGTAGCGCAAGTTTAACCATAAATTCCTCCCACCTCAGAACGAATTTGAAGAAACGGAAAGAGGTTTTTGTAGTGCAGCATGTTAGGAAGAAAATCCTCTTTCAGTTTGCAAAATTAAGTTCTCATCTGCTCAGGAAAGCTTTTGGAAATTGACTAGTAAAAGCAGAAAACAGAGTTTTTCTGCTAAAACAGGCTGCTACAGGGGTTTCGTAGCGCGCTACGAAAACTCCTAGTTCAGTGATTTCGAAGCTAGTTTGAAAATTTCTCCAAAGTAATGTGAGATATGACTTCCAAACTCATGGTGAGGCTTCTAGGACATGGAATGAGGCTGTCAAACTTTGATGGAAAAGAGATATGACCTTGAAAGACTTCTAACCTTATGACCTAACTCTTAAAGCATGAAATGACCTAGAGACCTTTTAACACCATGACTAAAAGAAGGGTTTGTAAATGAGAATGACACTAATTGTGATGAGCTGACTCAAAACTTATAAGACTATGATTAGAAACAAGGCAACTTACCAAAGCTTAGAGACAAAGATTTTAGGGTGATAACAGAAGCATTCAATAAAGTGCTAGAGAACACACTGACAAAGGTTTGCAATGCTCAGGAAAATGATTGGGACCTACACATACCTACAATGCTATGGGCATATCGGATGACATGTAAGAAGTTAATGGGATAAACACCCTTTAGGTTGTTATACGGTGTTGAAGCGGTGATGCCCATGTAGTATATTGTGCCTAGTTTATGCATAGCAGCGCTCACGGGTATGATAGATCACAGAGCCCTAGAAGAGAGGCTCACGCAGTTGGATGAGCTTGAAGAAGAGAGATTTTTGGCTAGATTTCATCAAAAGGTCCAAATGCAGCGCGAAAAAGCATGGCATGACCGACATATTAAGATGCGCACCTTTAAGGTGAATGACTTGGTGTTTTTGGATGATAGTAAGTTTGATAAATTTCTAGGGAAATTTAGAATGCATTGGCTGGGGCCCTATGTTATCAAGGAGATTACCGACGGTGGTGCGGTCCAGGTTATTAAGTTGAATGGAGATCCCTTCCAATGAAATGTGAATGGCAGTCGATTGAAGCCATACATAGGTGGCCCGACCATCTGACTATGTAACAGAAGCATAGTCTTAGCGCCCCAGGCAGCTGAAAGGAAGCGCGAGACTATAAACAAAACTGCCCGGGTTGGGAAGCTGTGTGTTTTTAGGACTGCACGAAGCAGGAAAGTGTGACAGGGTCCATGATAGCGTGACCGCAGCTGCACTACTCATGGGAATTGCATGCAGGACTCCTAGAAAGTGACCATTAAAGTCATAGTTCACGATTTGATGGTCGGATTGTGGCCAAATGGAGCAGCCAATAGGCATTTAAGGCAAAATTTATGGATTAGATTCTTGAAAATCTGCTGCCAATCTAGCAGTAATGGGTTGAATGTGGTGGAAATGGTAAAATTTGAATTCAAAAGGCCCTATAAATCACTGGTGGTTGTCCAGCAAAAAACAATTGGCGTTTTGAAAATTCAGTTATTGCGCTATCAAGTGTGTATGGACCGTGTGAACTTTGAGGCTTTGAGAGAAAGTTCGATGTTTGAGAGATTGACGAAGGAGACGTAGTACCTCCTAAATAGAATGATGTCAACACCTACGGAATCCATGGACACATAAGCGGTGACAGCCGAGGAAGCCATGTAGGAAATTGAGGTAGTAGAAACTGCCCCAAAGAGTGTCAAAGTGGTAGTTGATGTCCCTAAATCACCCAGGATATAGAGACATAAGAAGGATAAGAAAACTATGCTACCCATGTGCATCTCATCAAGAAACCCACAGATGATGAAGCTCACTTTGCAAGAGAAGGGGAAAGTCATTAATCTGGAGGCAGATGATGAAGAATCTAAAGAAATCCTGGTCATTGAGTAGGATTTGGAAATGGAAGTTGAAACCCAAGGCGTGGACCCTATTACCAGGTTACCAGAATATGTTCCTCCTTGCAAGGGCAAGGGCGAGGTGCCAAAGGACATAGACAAGAGCAAGAGCTCCCTGTAAACCCCATTTCTCCCAGATGACATTGTTTTTGAGGGGTTGCGCGTAGAGCAGGTTCGTGTACTAAAATTTGAAGATTAGGACCTCACAGATCATGAGAAATTCCCGCATTTAGTGACTGAGGAGCTAATGCGCCAATTGATTGACATGACTACTGGAACGATCGAATTAGAGCCATGGACATGGCTCAACGGTGTAGAGAAAGTTGAGCTACTCAACCTGCTCTAGGTACTGCATTACCACCGCACCCTAGTGACCATCTTCTTCATCAGGCAGCTGCTCTGCTTGGTACATGATGGGTGTTTGTGGTTGGAGGAGCCCATTCCCATCACAGACCACTTGATCCATCGGATCACATGGCTACCTTACTTAGTGTTATAGCTCCAAATCTCACTCTTATGGTTTGTGATGCTGCACTTATGGCCTAGGGCAACCCCTCCTTCCAGACCTGGTCCAAAAATTTAAAAAACAGTGTTTTATTCCCTGTACGCGACTTTGCCCTGTGTTAAACGCGTGTACACGCGGGTCTGTCATACCCAACCCGCGTGTATCTATTAAAACACTTAAAAAAATATAATTTCCTCTTTTTCGGGCGGTGATCGCGGGTTTACCTGCTGGATCACCTGTTAGTGCCCGTGGCCCAACTGTTCCCAACCAACTCCTAACTAAAAAACTACTTTGGAGAGGGTATAAAAAGACATCAAAGGGAAGGCCAAGAGGAGAGAGAAAGGAGAGCAAGATTATTATGCTGAGATTTTTCCCTTAGACCAGGTCTGAAGTCTTTGGTGCATCCTGCACTTCCCCCATTTTGCATAGGAAACCCTTGTTTCCATGTGTATTGGTGATCATTCATCCTTGACATCATCATTGAGTAAGACTTGGAAGGAGCTCTTGTTGAAGGCTGGAGGCTGGAACGAATCCGGGAGGAAGCTTGCTTGGAGCCTGCTGAAGGTGTTCAGGTGATATCTTTCCGATATATGTACTTTATTTGCCTTTATATATAAAGAAACACGTCTTTGTTCCCGAATAATCTTTCTTTATGCTTATGAGATTCTTGTGTTGAATTCTTATGAAAGTAGTTACTTAAAGATTATTTATAACTAACTTTATAGCATAAAGATGATTTATACATAAACTTCTATACATGTACTGTTGTGTTCTTTGATTTGTTTGTCTTGCAGGTCAGAGAAAGAAGAAGGGAACTCCAAGAAGGGTTTGCACCCTAACGGTCTTCTCGGACGTAGGACCTTAGGTATGTACCCTAAACATTAGAATTTGCTTAAAAGTAAAAAAGATGGCTGTGTGTGTGTGTTTCTTTGTATAAGCAATTTTCAGTCTGGTAGAGTCTCAGCCCAAAGGACTCTAGGGGTACTTTCCCTTCAACCAGAATTGGCGACTCCGCTGGGGACAACATTCTTGTTGTTCCTAGTTTGGGTAGTCCTCAAGCCAACCTAGGCTCAGTCCCTCTGTTTGTTGGTTCTGACTGTTTGATATTTTCTTGAACTCCAAGCTGTTCCAGTTTTTCAGTTTGTGTTTTTTATTTTTCTTGAAACACTTCATATACGCACTTTTTCTGGATTACAGAAGCGTATATACGCAAGTTTCACTAAGTAAACCCGCGTATACGCAGGTTGCCTTAGTTACAGTCGCGTGTACACGCATTCTGCAAATAATTGCAGGCGCGTATATCACATAATTTTCAAGATTTATAATTTTTCTTTTGGCTGAATGTCTGTCTGGTGGTTTGGGTCAGTTTAAAGCAGTCAATTCCCAGTGACAGTTCTCTGTTTAACAGGGGGCATCTTGTTTCGAACTCTCTCTAGGAGTGCTAGTCTTGTTTTTCGTTGATTGCAAGCGTCATTGATTTTTGACACACAAGGTTTCTGTTTAAGAATCTTGATTGCTCTGTTTCGGCAGAGTGGGAAGATTGTCTTAAAATCTTTGTGTCCATTTTGTTTTCATGACATTTGTGTTTGCTTAACGAAATCATTTTTATGACCATTTGCTCCTTCGTTTCGGGAAAGTTGTTTGTTACCATTTCCTTGAAACTTGTCTTTTGATTTCTTGGACTTTCATTGCTGCTTTTGATTGTCAAAAGCGACTTCGAACACATTTTATTTTTGTTGAGTTCTCATCATTTCATTGGTGTCAATTCACAAAAGTGTTTGGTTGCTTGTTTATCAATCATTGGTGTCAGTATTTTTGAGAGTTTTTCCTTTGAAAAAGACTTTTTGGTTTGATTGAAAGAAAATCTTTTGAAAGTTTTTGAGTTTTGCTTTCTTAAACTTGCTTCTCATCTGATTTCCTTTTTTGCGAAGTGAAAGTGCTTTGTTTTTTATCTTAAAACTTGTTTTTATTGTTTGGACGAAATGATTAGTAACAAATCATCTTCTATCTAAGCATTTCAGTGGCAAGACAAAATTTGGTAAAGCAGCAACTTTCCTTCTTTGTTTTTAGAGTAGTCTTTGAATTGTGCATCCACATTTAGTTCTTGCATTAGGGAAAGATTTGCATCTCTTTTTAGGCATATTTAGTTTTGTTAGTTTTTGTGAGTGTGGAGTCTGAAAAGAAAAAGGAAAATTTTTTGTTTATATTACAAGTGCCTTCTGAACCTCATAGAAATTGCTATTCATCGAAAACAAAAGTGCATGTGCATGTAGCTAGGTTTTATTAATTTCTTTTGCGTCCATAAAACACCACAAGTTTCACCTCCATTACCTTTGACTTAAAGAACAGCCTAATAAAATCAAGCGCTTAATTAAAATCCACTAGAACTTTTTGTTTTAGTTATTACACCAACAAGTTTAGGATTTTAGGGCCTTGGATTAGGCGAGTGGAGAGTTAACTCTCCAAGGCCACACAAAACGTCAAACATAAGAGTCTGATTAAAGAGAGTAAATCCAATAGCGTTAGGGAGACCAGGAAGACTCCGGATCTGGGAGTTAAGCACGAGGGTCTGTGAAGACAGGGAAGAGAGATACCCCCTCTCCTACTTGTCCGAACTTACCTCACGACTGTTCCGCCTGGCTTCTGCGACGAGTTGGTACCCATAGTTGCCTTTCCTAGGGATCTGCATAGGTGGCTGCGGAGGGGAATCCCGTGGCACCTGAGGTCGACGTTGTATCACTCTCGACAGTACTTCCGGAGGGCACCCTTGCGAAGCTTGGGGGCTTGCACCGGCGCAGACTGTTGTTAGGAGGTCAGCGTAACTTCCTCTGATACCTTCGCTGATAGGACTGGGCCCTCATCATCCCAGACTATCCTCGGAAGGCCCTTTGATTCACTTTCTCGTATTTTGGTGTCCGGTCTCAATCACCCGGAGCGGAAATACTTGAAAGTTGTTTGACTGGCTGTATCTTTAGGAACTTTTTAGTGTGTGCTCTGTGCTCCTAGTTGGCCTAGCTTTTAATTTTTTGAGTCTTTAGATAAGATCATAACAAAAAATTCAAAGTGGCTGACCGGTCTCCAAGACGGTCTCGAAGACTTCGTGGTCTCTCGCCACCTAGTTTAGAGCCTTCTCCTAGAAGGCGCAGAGGGAATACTACCGGTGGGGTCCGTCCCACGCCGGCTGACGCATCGGGGATTGATCCTCCTCTCGGGGATATTAGCGGCCAAGCAAGGCCTGGTACTTTTGAACAAGAGAGGGACGCTCCAGTCTTTTCTCAAGTTCGCTTTCAAGCGGAGGATAACGTAGAGGTAGAAGAACTTTCAGAATCATTAGTGATTCCAAATTCTCCACTACCATCTAGTTACCCAGACGTATTGCAATACGTTGGGCCTCCATTATATAGACCAGCGAGTCCAGGTTACGCTACGCGCTTACCATTTATGATCACTACTGGAAGCATGGCTTCCACAAGTGCTGCGACTATGCAAACCCCAACATCGGTGCAAGGGGGAGGAACCATTTCCATCCCCTCCGCTTCCTTGTTCGGATCGTTTGCTAGCACATCCTTGGTTGGGTCTACCTCCATTCCGTCCACGAGTGGAAATGCCCAAACCAATGCTTTTAGTACTGGTTCCTTCCTTTTTGGCACCCAATCACAGGGTATTCCGTCAGTTCCGTTCAATGCCGCTACGTCCATGATGGGCGGATCGGCTTCATTTCAGGGTTTTCCTTTTGGAAGTGGTCATATTCCACATTCCAACCCAACGGTAGGATCCATGCCTTTTTCTTCAATAGGACAAAGCAGCAATCCTTTCCAAGGTTGGAATAACCCTGGGGCTAGTAACGCAGGAACTGCGAATCCATTCATTGGCCAACAAGGAAGTAGGCCGTATTCCACAGTTAGCATGTTTCAAAGTATTCCTCCCCTCGCTTCGGCTTGGAACCCATATCAGGGGTTATCGACTCCTTACAATTCTATAGGAGGAAACTTTGCAAGCTATGGAGCTTATACGGCAGGAGTTGGTCAAACTCCGAATTTTGCTGGACCACAAGGCTTGCCCTTTGGTTCAGCTGGTTCTACTGGTCACTTGGGGCAGCCTGGTGCCTCTCAAATCCCAGGACAATCTTTTCAGAACTTGGGGAGTTCTGCCCAGTCTGGGTGGAATCCCCTAGGTCCTCCTAGGCTTCCATTTCTGGCAACGTTAAACTTGCCAGATCTCACTAAGCTAACGAACGACCCTATCAGATACAATCCAGCCTGGCCTCCGGTCCCAACCAAACTCCCTTCGGACATCCCAAAATTCGAAGGGAAGAGTGGTGAAGATCCGGGCGATCATGTAACCACATTCCATTTGTGGTGCTCATCTAACTCCCTCATCGAAGATTCGGTTAGGTTGAGACTTTTTCAGCGCACCTTGACTGGTAATGCGGCTAAATGGTACATAGAGTTGCCAGGGGGCAGCTTTACATCGTTCGCAGACTTAGCTAATATCTTCTTGAATCACTTTCAGTTGCCTGTCCGCTATGATGCCGGAACTGAACTTCTGGCTACCTTTCGTCAGGATAAGGCAACCCACATTTCTGATCACATACAGGAATGGAGACGGAGAAAAAGGCTCATTAAAGCCGAAATCCCTCCGGAGTACCGTCTAGAGTGGTTTTTGAAGTCTTTGCAACCTGAGATCTCCAAGGATGTCTCCATGTCTGGGGTCTATTCTGAGGAGCAAGCCATTTTCAGGGCCCAGCAGTTAGAACTGATCTACTCTCAGTCTGGGATCCTCCAAAAGTACTTGCCAGATGCTCCTGGATCTAAGGTTGATTTAGCTAAGCCAAAGCCAGGTCCGCATGCGGATGGTATCGTGGGGTCTGTAGACTCAACTACAGTGAACTTGCTGAATCAATTGCAGCAGTTGTCATTACAAACTGCTCCTAACAACCAAGTCACAATGTCTAATCCTCCTGCTTCCCAAAATTCTTCCATTAACGCCGTCCAATCCAATAACCCCAAAGGAAATCAAAATTCCGATGGGAAAAAGAAAGGACGTGGTAAAAAGAAGAACTCGGATGGGAAGCCCGATGCAAATAAATCCGGCAACAACGCTGGTGGTGGTAAGGGTGAGTCGAGAAAGAAAGTCAAGTTTCCTTGCAAGTTATGCAGTGGAGACCATCTAACTCATCTTTGCCCTAAAATCGAAGACGCTCAGCGCTTGTTAGCACAGCAAGGGACTTCTAGTTCGCAAGCTGTGTTGACTAACCCGTTTCCCCAAGGGCAGCAACTTCTTGCTGGCGCGAATTCGAATCCTGGGACCTCCTCAGGGGGCAACCAGGAAGGGGAAAAAGCATCAAATGTTTTTATGATGGGTTCAAACGTTAACGTGACTACTCGGTCACGTGATTATGGTGAAGCCGAAACATCTAAGGATAAAACGGTTCCCGGAAGTAATGACCTTCATATTGAGCGACCTCCTGTTGAGACTGTACCTAGGATACCGAAAGGTTCCGCCAAACGCGCGACAATTAACCCCAATGCTAGAGCTGCTCAAAATTACTCCATTGTGGAGGATTTGGCTCAAAGCCCATGTGCTATGTCCGCTTTGGAAGTTCTCCAGTCGTGTCCGTCTCAGAGAAGTGCTTTACTCTCCGCCATTGGAGCAGTCGATTCAGCTAACTCTCTAGTGCTCTCTTTTGACATGTCAAATGTCAAAAAGAGACTCCCTCATCATATGGCTTTTCAAGTAAAGTCAACATACCGGAAAATCAATATTTTTCGCACCGTTATAGATGAAGGAGCTTCCACATGCGTCATGTCCATGTCTTGTTGGAAGGCTATCGGTTCACCTTCGGCTGTTCCTTCACCAACCGTCTTAACTGCATTTGATGGCCATTCTCACAAGCCGCATGGGATTATCCCGGCCTTTCCTATATGTGTTGGAGGGAAGGTCGTTAATATCGAAGTTGAAGTCGTAGATGCTAACCTAGACTATAATCTCCTATTAGGAAGGAACTGGGTGTACGAGATGGAAGCCGTTGTTTCGACTTTGTTTCGTGTCATTTGCTTTCCTCATGAGGGGAAAATCGTTAAGGTTGATCAATTGGACTATGCTCCAATCGATCCTCAAGCAACCTCCGACTCTACTGTTCCTTTGGTGGATAACCCTCGCCCGCCGACTGAGAATTTAGGAGTAGGGATGTATTCCTCATTGATGGGTACGTTTGATCTTCCCTCTCCTTTTGCAAGAATCAATGCTATTTCATCATCCAAGGAATCTTCTCGAGAGGGGTTCTTCCGAACTCATCATTTTTCCGACCCTTGGACCTTGCCTTCACCTACGACCACATTAGTTGAAGGGCAAGTTAATGGAATGGCGTTTCCTATATCTGCAGCTGAGCTTAGATATCAGGCTATCGTAGACTCTGCAGATAACCATTCTACTCCCTTTTCCGAAGAGGAGCTAGATGGTCATGTGGCCCCCGCTTGGAGCTTTGATTCTAACTCTGCCTTGGACTGCTTAGATTCGGTTCTACCTTCTGAAGAAGCAATCCTCGAAATTATGATGGGTATAGATCGACCTTGGGAAGACTTACACCATCGCTCATATTTTCTTCCTCCATTGCAGGAAGTAGAATCTAGATTCTCCGAGCTCGTTGGTAGTGATGTTTGTACGGTATCGAACCCTTTGGCTCCAACACACACACGTGCTGAAGGTAATATGTCGGTAATCTCAAAAACGATACCTATAAACATCTCTAAAAATCCTAACATCATCGAGAATATCTTCATCGGAAGTGAGTGTTCCCCTGAAGAAATTCAAATTTACACCGACCTATTCAAGGAATATCGTGATGTATTTGCTTGGTCTTATGAGGAAATGCCCGGCATTGATCCTTCTATAGTCCAACATGAGATCAAGACGTACGAAAACGCAAAACCGATTCGTCAAAGGCTTCGGCCGGTTAACCCTAGGAAAGCAGCGGCTATCAAAGCTGAGGTTGAGAAGCTGCTAAGGGCGAGTTTTATATACCCTGTTCCTCTTACGGATTGGGTTTCGAATCCAGTCCCTGTGGACAAAAAGCAAGGAACAATCCGCGTATGCATCGATTTTAGGGACTTAAACAAGGCTTGTCCAAAAGACAATTACCCCACGCCATTTATTGATCAAATTATTGACGAGTGTGCGGGTAATGCGATTTTCTCCTTTATGGATGGTTTCTCAGGTTATAATCAAATCTCTATTCGTCCTGAGGATCAGCATAAGACTGCCTTCATATGTCCCTGGGGTACCTTTGCATATCGAAAGATGCCCTTCGGTCTTAAAAATGCTGGAGCCACCTTCCAGCGGGCCATGTCTTACGCTTTCCACGACATCAAACATATCATCGAGGCATACTTAGATGATCTCGCTGCTCGTTCTCGAAAGAGAACTGATCATCCTAGTCATCTTCGATTAGTCTTTGAGCGATGTCGTTTTTACAAAATCCGGTTGAATCCTAATAAGTGCGTTTTCGCGGTTACATCAGGTCGGTTGTTAGGGTTTATAGTTTCCAATGAAGGGATACGGGTTGATCCCTTCAAGGTTGAGGCAATAGTTCAGTTGCCTCCCCCGTCTTCAATTCGTCAACTTCAAAGTCTTCAAGGGAAGGCCAATTTCTTAAGAAGGTTTATAGCAAACTATGCCGAGATCACTAAAGGGTTCATGCGTTTGCTACGGAAAGGAGTTCCATTCCTGTGGGACGACTTTGCGCAGCGGTCGTTTGATGCTTTGAAAAAGGCATTAGTCTCTGCCCCGCTTTTGAGTCCACCGGATTACGGTAGAGACTTCCTTTTATATCTCGCTGCCGCAGAATCTACCATTGGTATGGTTCTAGTTCAGGAAGACGATGCTCTTGTCGAGCACGTGATTTATTATTTGAGCCGAGGCTTGATAGGCCCTGAACTCCGCTATTCTCCTGTTGAGAAGTTGGCCTTGGCAGCAGTCCATGCTGTCCAGAGGCTCCGTCATTACATTTTGCTACGCAAAACTTTTGTCTTAGCGGCGGTCAATCCATTCCAATTTGTCCTCAGTAGGCGAGTGATTGGGGGCAAATATAATAGATGGATAGTCATTTTACAAGAATTCGACCTCGAGTTCTTGTCCGCCAAGTCTAAGAAATCTATGGTCTTCGCGGAGCTAATTTCTGAGCTTCCTTGTGGAGAGGATGTTGTTTATGAGGAAAGTTTACCCGACGAACATATATTCCTCATCTCTTCACAAGACCCTTGGTATGGAGATATCATTGTTTATCTCCAGACTTCGAAGTTTCCCTCTACTTCCTCCAAGGATGAACGTCGCAAGTTACGTCACCTGGCTAAAAACTATGTTATCATTGGTGACACTTTATACCGTCGAGGGGTTGATTCAATTCTTCGACGTTGTTTAACCTTAGAGGAAGCAGAGTCTGTTCTTAATGATTGCCACAGTGGAGCTTGTGGTGGTCATCTATCCGGGCTTGCTACAGCCCAGCGCATCTTACGTGCCGGCTACTTTTGGCCTTCACTCTTTAAGGACTGTGTGGAAGCGGTAAAACGCTGTCACCCGTGTCAAATTTTTACTCGCAAGATGCGCGCGCATCCAGCTCCCCTTTTTCCCGTTGTCACCGTCGGTCCCTTTACGAAGTGGGGTATTGATTTTACGACTTGTAATCCGCCTTCAGCGGCAAATCACAAGTACATTATCGTGGCTGTAGACTACTTCACGAAGTGGGCTGAAGCCATGCCTACTTATAAGAACGACAGTGACACGGCAGCTTTGTTTCTTTTCAATCAAGTTATCTCAAGATTCGGTATCCCAAGAGAGATTGTCACTGACCATGGCAGTCATTTCCAAAATCAGCTAATGTCCGAATTGGCTTTTAAATTAGGTTTCCGTCAAGAGCATTCGTCTCCTTACTATCCTCAGGCCAATGGACAGGTCGAGGCGGTCAATAAAACTCTTAAGACGATACTCCAACGGACAATCGATAAAAATCGGTCCAATTGGCACATTATGTTGTATCCGGCTCTTTGGGCATACCGAACCTCCGTTAAAACGGCTACTGGTTTTACTCCTTTTCAGTTAGTTTACGGGGTGGAATCTATCTTTCCGGTCGAATGTGAAATTCCATCTCTGAAATTGGCTGTCGAGCTTCTTCCTGAGACTTCGAGTCTCGAGGAGCGCCTAGTTCATCTGGAACATCTCGATGAGCAGCGTCGAGATGCTGCCACGACGAATGAGGCCCATAAGAAAAGGGTCAAAACTCAGTATGATAAGTCTGTCAGACCTCGTGTTTTTTCTGAAGGTGACCTTGTCTTGGTCTATGACCAAGATAAGGACGCCTTGGGGGCAGGCAAATTCAAGCCTATGTGGTACGGTCCTTTCATTATCAAACGAGTCTTAGAAAAAGGATCGTATGAGTTAATTGATTTCGAAGGAAACAAGCTGGCGGAGCCCCGAAATGGGCTCTATTTAAAGAAGTATTTTGCTTAGTTTTACCAGGCAATGGCTTCTTTGTATTTTATGTATATTTGTACATATCTTATCGAGCGTTTTTCTGATATCAGCACTTTTGGTCTGCTTTGGCAGGTGTTGATGGATGATTTGGTTTATTTTGGATTCGCCGATGGTGCTAGTCGGCACACTCGGAATCTTGCTTCCGCAGCTTGGGTACTTTATTACCCATCTGGTCAGTTGATGACATCGAGAGGCGTGTGTATCGGTCCTGCTTCAAACAATATGGCCGAGTATACAGCTGTTATCAATTTATTATCCGAGGCAATCTCTTACGGGATCGACTCGTTGGTAGTGTATCTTGATTCTCAATTGATAGTGTCTCAGTTAAATAACATTTATCGGGTTAGAGATCCATCATTATATCGCCAATATTTAAGGGTGAGGTTGTTGCAAAGATCATTTATTTACATTAATTATTTGCACATTCCAAGATCTCAAAATTGGTTAGCTGATTCTATCGCTAATCAAGCATTAGACTGGCATATCAATCATTCATCATCATAAAATCATGCATCAAAAAGTCAAACTGTATATATATATATATCACAAAGCGTCTCGAGTGTACATATGTGTGTCCAAAAATATACAAAATTGGGACTCAAATGCCCATAATCATGTCAGGCATATCTAATGCCTCGGCTCTGGATGAGCAGCTAAATAACTAACTATAGCATTGGCCACGCGCCGAAAAACGCGAACCCAGTCACGTGGCATCCCAACCACATGACGCTGCATATCTGGAGGAAGGTCCTCTATCTCGGCCATCGGTACTTGATAGCTCAATCTCGCCAAGTGTCGCTGGACGTTGGCGAGGGTCCTTTCCGCATCCGCAGCCGCCTCTTCGGCTCCTCGGCCACGCCGTCCGTGCCGTGGGAATCCATCTGGTCGCACAGGCCCAATGTCTGAAACATGATCATCATATCAGTCATTTGAATCTCATCAAAAAAAATATATTTTTCAAAGTTCATCATTATGCTTGAAAAATCCTAAAAATCATAAAATCATAAAAACCAAAAAATCTTACCGATCTCGCCCCATGCTGCATCTGGTGGCAGCACTAGGTCAGGATCTCCTCGGAAATCCAGTCCAGCATAGGGGTAGTCGTCTATGGCGATGATCTGTTGCTCCCACCAAGCAAAAAAGTCGTCGTCGAATGCATTCCTGGGCACTTCCCCACCCCCCAGACGTTTCATCAAGTCAGCCCACCGGCCCATACGTGGATCACGTGGACTACTGATGGGAACTGCTACCCTGGGGCGGAGTGCAGGAACCTTCTCGAAGAAAAATGTGCATAAAATGGTCCCATACCCAAAGTTCTTGGTCTGTCCCTTCCTGATAGAAGCAAGCTGCTCCTTCATGTTGGCAAGTAGGGGAGTACACCAGTCAAACACCGTGGTGAGACAGTCCACTGCTACGCTCATGTTTACTCGTGATGCCTGATGTAGCGAAGATGACCCGTTCACTCGAGCTATGGTGAACAGGATTATCCGCAGTGACAAACTCGCCACGTGTGGGATCGAGATCTGACTCCCGACCTTCCGATGACCTGGGCAGTAAAGTTGTACATAGTCGTCTACGCTGAGACTATTCCGGGTCCTGCCCCGGGAGTGGACTACCTCTCCCCTTCGGGAAAGGCCCGTGATGAAATATATATCTTCCACTTCTATCCTGAGTGGCATTTGATCAATCATAAAAGCTTCTTCCTCGACATCCCAGTAATCAATAAGTCTCTCGAGCAGACGCACATTTGCTTTCATATTCGGCAACTTAAAGAATTTTAACAATCCGCATCCCCGTAAGGCATCTAATGCCTCATCATTCTCCATAACTTCATTATCTACAGCTGAGTGCTCTCTTTCACGCCACGTGAGAGTCATCCTGGAAGAAAAAATCAAATTCATCCATTAGTTTTTTATATAAAAATTTTTCGCTGCGCACACGCGGTTTACCCTATACACAGTCGCGTGTAGGGCCGTCGTATACGCGATTTATATACATCCAACCCGCGTGTACGCCGCAGAGCAATTTTTTGCAAAAATCTAACGGTGAAACATTAATTAAACTTCCTAAAAACTATCACAATTGATTGCAAGACAAGTTTAGTGCTTACCTGGAAGTTTTCGGCAAGTTTGAACGGTTGAATAAGTCACGGGGAAAGTTTGCTCCTTTTGCTCCACAATTTGCTCTCCAAGTCAAACGGTGAAAATGGTAAGTCCAAAATTTCTTTTTATAAGTTTTGAAAATGCAAAATTTTTTCAAAATTTTATTTTGTTTGGTTTCATGTCACTTTTAACTTGGGAGCTTGGAATGTCGAGATTGAGTTGTTTTTCAGGACATTTTGGACATTTTTTCGACGGTTCGAGACGGTTCCATGACTGCTGACCCGTCATGGCAGGTATCGTGTTCTCACTGGCATATAGGTTAGGGACACCATTTTTCCGTTGCATTATGCATACTAGCCTCCATTTGACCGATACATCTGCCGTAGGGTCGACCCCATCATGTTATGGTTCGCAAGCCATTTTCACTCGCCGATTCTTTAAATCATGACATGATGGTAGAGCCATCCTTTTACATGGGCATCCTAGTTAGCACCTCACTGACATTTGTTGCCCATGCTGCTTCGTTTTGAGTAGGCTCGGGAGTCCTCTGTAGTCCCGCCATGACTTATGCGTTGAAGACTCATTCTTCCTTGCTTCTTCGCTTCGTTCTGGCCTTATACCCTAGAGGCTCCTATGTGTGTTGAGTTGTACTTCTGCATTGCATGTTGACCATTTGCACCTTTTGGCCTATAACCGGCTTCACTTGGACTCGTGTTTAAGCCCACTTTTGACCATGACGTCTGCAAAAAATCAACCTTGCATACCCTTGACCTCTGCAGCTTGACATACCCAGATCCGTGGAAGGGACATACCTCTGAGTGTCACTGACCAGTTTTTCACCTCCCTGCATTGAGCATAGGAACGTTCCTTTCCCAGGAACTAGAGCATCTGTTTCACCGACACTCGTTCTTTCCACTGTACCATAGCATTCTTTTATTCTTTTTCCGGCTTATCAGAAAAAGACAAAAAAATTAAATATTCCAAAAAGAGCGGGAACAGGGACATTATTTCCATTTATTGTTGGCAGCTAGAGTCAGTCGTGTCGCCCTTGAACAAAGCACTCAAAACAAAGTCTCCTCCGCTTGGGTGGGATTTAGTTTGACTTAGGTAAGCCATAACCTTGTTATCGAGTCAGTTCTCCCCCGATTGGTTATCTCTTCCAATCATATGGAGGGTTCGTTCGTGCCTCCTGCATGACGAACTTATACAGATTCATTATATGCTGCCACATAGTCACATTGAGTCGTGCTTTTGTTCAAGGGAAGTTAGCCTGAGTCGGCCTTTCTGCGGTGTCTCTTGACTCATTTTTCAGTCGGCCATCCCTGGTTGTCAGTGTCATGTCTATCATCACATCAGTTATATTGGTCCTTCACTCGTGCCGGTTTGAGAAGGTCCCCATTGACTTCTTGCTGGCGGGTCTTGTCCTTATCGACGACGACACATTGCTCTGAGGGCAGACCTAGAGACCGCACCCTGGCCCTATTTTCATTATTGATAGGTCACCTTGTGCTCAGCATCGATCAGTATCATGGGTCTTTGACTGAGTGGTTTCCCTTGTGTTCGACATCAGCATACATTATCACACATTGGGATTCGTGCAGTACCTTGGTTTCCATTTGACCCTATTGGTGGATACCTCGCCTCTGTGTCAGCTTTCATTATTGGTTGGTTCAGAGGGTTTCTGCCGTGCGCTAGCCACATCTTGTGTACGCCGGAAACGTACTTTCGGTTGGGTTACTACATCTTTTTCGTCCGATTCCTTCCACATTATTGGCCTACGGGTTACACTCGCGCTAGATTGATGGAGGATGCCTTAATGCCTTCCTTCTAGCGGATCTTTCCCTATCGACTCCGACTCATTGCTCTGGGGCAAAGATCTAGAGTCCATTTGGCAGTACCTTGGGGTTTGCAGTCATTAGTGGCAGATTCCTCGCTATCGACAGTGGGAAACCATCATTGTCTCCTGATTGATAGATTCTTACAGGTGTTCGACTTCAGCTCATCTATTCACACTTGTTAGATTGTACTGGGTACCTTGACGCTCATTATCATTATCGGTGAGTAGTCTCGCGTTTGTTAACGGTATACATTAATGACCGGTAATCAAACGATTTCTCACATGGTCGACTTCAGATCATTTATTCCCATGGTGTAGAAATGTACCACGGCGGTCGGTGAAGACCTCAGGTTGTATCAGCATTCATTGGTTCACTTGACAGTTGCTCCTGTTGCTGCTAGTTGATACCATTCCACCTTATATGTTGCAGTCAGTCATGGCGACATTCTATATGCTGGCACCTGAGTTTGCAGTGTAGTACCATCCTATTCCATCATGTTCAGTTGGTACCTTATGGGATCAGTCTTTGATTTCAGTGATCCGTTGCATCTTTCAGCATCATTGACAGTTTTATATGTGATATTCAGACATGTACTTACTCATTATGATCAGATGATCCATTATGTATTTTTACAGTCATTTATACTTGTATACTTAGTGGATCCGCTTGTACTTGATATGCGGACATGCTTTACTTTTCCTGAGCATGGGTATGCCCGCCTCAGACAGTGTTTCTTTCTGATCTCCTTTCGGTGGCTTGGCAGGCTGAATTCTGGTGAAGTCCTCCTCGGTTTTTCGGCAGAGTTCCTTTCCTTGTACTTACTTAATGTATTTCGGCCATCATGTTCCCCTTCTGACCTCATACATTAGGGGGCATCTGTTATAGCTCCAAATCTCACTCTTATGGTTTGTGATGCTGCACTTATGGCCTAGGGCAACCCCTCCTTCCAGACCTGGTCCAAAAATTTAAAAAACAGTGTTTTATTCCCTGTACGCGACTTTGCCCTGTGTTAAACGCGTGTACACGCGGGTCTGTCATACCCAACCCGCGTGTATCTATTAAAACACTTAAAAAAATATAATTTCCTCTTTTTCGGGCGGTGATCGCGGGTTTACCTGCTGGATCACCTGTTAGTGCCCGTGGCCCAACTGTTCCCAACCAACTCCTAACTAAAAAACTACTTTGGAGAGGGTATAAAAAGACATCAAAGGGAAGGCCAAGAGGAGAGAGAAAGGAGAGCAAGATTATTATGCTGAGATTTTTCCCTTAGACCAGGTCTGAAGTCTTTGGTGCATCCTGCACTTCCCCCATTTTGCATAGGAAACCCTTGTTTCCATGTGTATTGGTGATCATTCATCCTTGACATCATCATTGAGTAAGACTTGGAAGGAGCTCTTGTTGAAGGCTGGAGGCTGGAACGAATCCGGGAGGAAGCTTGCTTGGAGCCTGCTGAAGGTGTTCAGGTGATATCTTTCCGATATATGTACTTTATTTGCCTTTATATATAAAGAAACACGTCTTTGTTCCCGAATAATCTTTCTTTATGCTTATGAGATTCTTGTGTTGAATTCTTATGAAAGTAGTTACTTAAAGATTATTTATAACTAACTTTATAGCATAAAGATGATTTATACATAAACTTCTATACATGTACTGTTGTGTTCTTTGATTTGTTTGTCTTGCAGGTCAGAGAAAGAAGAAGGGAACTCCAAGAAGGGTTTGCACCCTAACGGTCTTCTCGGACGTAGGACCTTAGGTATGTACCCTAAACATTAGAATTTGCTTAAAAGTAAAAAAGATGGCTGTGTGTGTGTGTTTCTTTGTATAAGCAATTTTCAGTCTGGTAGAGTCTCAGCCCAAAGGACTCTAGGGGTACTTTCCCTTCAACCACTTAGGGGAGTATCCAGCCAATATATCAGAAGGAAAATGTAGTGAGTTGGCCCTGGTGGAAGCTATGAAGAAGAAATTCAAGTTGGAGAAGAAGAAGCGGGGATATGCCATCTCCAACATTAACAACCCTGCAGTCAAGGTACCTGTGAAAATATTAGCAGGGAAGGTGATGCGGAAGTGCCACGCGGATGAGGTGCCTGTACCTGTGATTGGATTAGTAGCCCAATGCACTGAGGAAGTCCAGTTCAACTAGGCGAATTATCTATGCGGCGAGTTCCTTGCGAATTGTCACGAGGCATAGGAGTAGAGCAAGACGTTCCACTACATGTGGATCTTTCTCCCAATTGTGCTGGTGGCATGGGAGCTTCCAGAAGACAGCCAATTCCCTTCGGTTGTGCCAAACCTTCTAGAGGCAGCGAAGTATGCTTCATTGTGGGTGACCTAGGATGCATAGCGCGTAAAAGAAAGCAAGATCTTTTGGATCTTGATGGAAATGAGTATCCAGATGGGGATCAATCGCAAGACACGGTTGTTGCCCACAGTATACGCTAGTTTATAGAGCTTTGCAGAGTTCAAAGCGGATTTCAACCATGTCTTTATCAATGCGTGGAAGGACCCTATGAAGACATGGCATAACTTACCATATTTTGCAGTTGATGATGTTATCTTTGTAGTCCTTGAGTCTTGGCCGCCGGAGTGGCATGCTGTAACAGGCTCCACGGTGGAAATGGAAAAGTCCATCACGCAACATAAGAAGGAAGAAAAAAACTTAGAATGGCGCAATTGGCTGAGAAACGCAGGAAAGAGGAATCGAAGGCTAAGACCCAGGTAGCGCACGACACCACAAAATTGGGAGAACAACAAGAGACATGAGGAGAAGAGCGTGAAGGACAGAAGTCACCTTCGCCCAAGGCTAAGGCAAAAAGAGATGAGTCGACAGAACAAGGCGACGCAGACCCGTAGTCGATGTCCACCAAACTCAAGGATCAGCGACCGCAACAGAAGGCAGTGTCATGAAAGAAAACCAAGGCTTCAAAGACATCCTTGGACCTAATCACCGTCACTAAGGGGGATTTGCATGATATTGGAGAAACGGTGAGGAATGTCACCACAAAAGACCTCCAATAGTTCAAAGAGTAGTAGGAATTGGTATTAGGGGCTCTCCGGACAGAGTTGCAGGAGTTGTAGGCTCCACCCCATAGGTTGGCACAGTGTCCACCAGCCTCATAATTGGAACTCTAGCTGCCACGGGGATGTTGCGCACAAAGGTGACCAACACAATAGTGCTACAAGATGGGGCACTTACTATAGAAAATGAGGTTGGCAGGCCCACACTAAGTAGCTTGAAAGGGGTGGGATTGAATATGGCCATGCTCCCTCGAGAGACGCTCCACCTTTTACAGGATGGAATCACTGCGGAACTTAGGGCCTAGGAGAATTGTGCTCTGTAGGTGATGAGCAAGCAGTGCATAAACATTGAGCAGTTGGCCCTACAGTGCAATGAGGCAGTGGAACAAAATAAGAAAATCGTCCAAGTAGTGGAGGAAGCTTGCTGAATGGTCCCAGAGTTGGACATTCAGCCAGAAGAACCGGTTGAGGCACGTGTCTGCAAGTTGGCCATAGGGGTGCGCGATGCTCGGACAGAGATGACCAGGATTTAGCTGGAGCTGAACCTGCAGATCGCAGAATTGCAGTTGAGGGCTTAGCCTTCAGTTCTACTGGAAGTTAGGGAACAACGTACCACCGCTGTTACAACAATAATAACGGTGGTCAACAGTGCAGTAGCAGACTAGACGTGACTTTTTGAACAATCATTCGAGGTCCTGGCCACCCTGTAGGAGGACTCAAATCTAGAGCACCTGGAGACAGAGACGTGCGAGCTACAACAAAGAGATGATGAGGTCAAAGGGACCGTGCAGAAGATCACCCTTACACAGAGCCTCGCACAAGTGCAGGAGGCAAAGGTGCTTAAGGAATAGGTGGATTTCGCTTGGCACAAAGAAGCGATCCCAAAAGTGCACCTACAACCATGGATAGACGAGGCATATATGATCACAACTTCCATTGAAGGAAAGCTCGTGACACTGCAGGAAACTTAATAGAAGATTTAGGGTGGCAGTTCAGCGTTTGCCACCGAGTAGAGAGTGGAAGAAGTCTAGCAGGCAGCCACTCAGTGTGCTGCAAAGGTTACGGTCATCCAAACGAAGCTAGGAGGTCTTCATGCTAAGATCTTCGTGCATGTAAAGTGACTTGAGGGTGATTCACGATGTTTGTGTTGGGGGCCTGTTGGGTGTGGGATCCCCCAAGTGTACTTTTGGGGCTAAAAGCCCATATTTTGGTCAAATTTTGTAATCCAAGTGTAAAGAATCCACATTTTGTGGTCGCGGAGCATGTAGGTGTTAAAGAGTCATGGGGTTGTCTGCCCTTATTTTGGAAATGTAATGTCAGTTGTGTTAGAGTCGGTCTTTACATCCCTCTGTCAGAGATCATTTCTCTTATTACATTTCATTCTTAGGTGTCTCATTCAGCTCGATTATCTGCATTCTGCTAGGGGCATGCCATAATCTAATGGGAGGGTCTTGTCATTTACTACCCCTCATGCGTTATCATTGCTGGCTCAGGTCTGTTCATCAAAATCAAGTTTTAATGTCACTTACAGTCATGTTTTAGTCTATTGATCAGCAAAGGTCATTTCAGTAATTAGGTCTAGGGTTAGTCAATTTGGTCTTCAACAATGTCTAATAATGACAACAGACTAATGAGGGAGGTCCTTAATAGGTTTTCATTTCCAATATTTTCATCATCATATGCTTGACTATGACTTTTCTTCAAAACTCTATTTTGAAGAAAATTCGTCATTTCGCTTTGTAATAAATTGTCATGTAATTTTCAAAAAGTTTTTCAGTTGTTGAAATCTCCAGGTGCAGCCTTGGTCTTCCTTTGTCAAGACATGCCACTATCCCTGCAAAAAATTGACAAAAGACTCATCACTCAAGCCAAAAAATCAAAAGGGAAACAAAAAGACAGAGTTTTATTAATTGTGGAAAAAGTGCCAAGTCAAAACATTACAAAGTGGGTTTGTGAGAAGCAAAAATCAAATCCATCACTATAAGATGTTCTCATGGTTTTAAAACATTCATTTGTATCTAAGAGGTCAAAGAGAGTTGAAGTTTAGTGTTGAGAGGGAAAACTTGCAAAGTTTCAAGCCAAAGCTGTGTTCAAAGCCGGCGCGGCACATAGAGCTGGTGGCGCGGCACGCTGGGGAGGCACGGTGCATTGGGTGCGATCAACCAGTGTAAATTAACACGGGCACGGCACACTGGGATGGCGTGGTGCGTTGGGAAATCTGCGTGGCGCACTCAGCTGTCTGGCCCAAAAAATTCCAGAACGGCCTCCAAACACCCAAAACGTGCAAATTTCTCTTGAATTCAAGTAGGTTGAGCTCCTCCTTCGCTGTTCATCATCCAAGTTTATGGTGTATATTATGTTTGATGTGGTGAATGCTAAAACAAAAACTCAAACCCTACCATGTCAAAATATTCACATGAAAATTGCTCTTTAGGGTTTAAAAAATTGTTTGCCACCAAGGTTACTCTTTTCCATCATTTTCCTTGACTCCATTTTTTCCCCTGTTTTCATTGTTCCCTATCCCCTAAAATTACTAAACCCCTATCCCAAATTCCCTTTCCCAAACTTTTAAATGTGAAACCCTAAACCCTATTCTCCCACATAAATCTCAAACCCTCTCCCATATTTCCCTAACAAATCTATCCCAATAGTTCCTAATCCCTTACTATTATTTCCCCTTCCTAACAGTCCCTATTTCATTTGTTTTCCCCTTGGTGGCAGAATTTAAACTCATCACAAAGAGCAGTCCAACACAGTTTATATATAGCAGCATCTTTTTCTTCAAGGTATTTTGTATAGCAGTCATGGCATCTGAGCATTCATCTGATTATGAAATGGAAACTGAAAGTGACTCACCCATGGAGGAACATGCACCCTGGAGGCCTCATAGAGGAGGTAGACATATCAAAGAAGAACCAATCACCCTCACTGAATTACAGGCTTGCCCTCTTGCCATGTTTTGTTTCCAGCATCAGTCATGCTATGAGTTTTGTAAAAAGGTGGCTAGTGTTCAATTTCATCATGAGTTGGCTTGTCTATTTGTGCTGCATTTACATGGAGATCAGGCTATCTTAGCTGGTGTCACCTTCACACTTACACCAGAATCTGTCTCACTGGCAACCGGCATACCAAACATTGGGGAACCATGGACCAAGAGGAAGAAGATTGATCGACAGCATTATGAGCCATACATTAAAACCGGTTTCTTGAGGCAGCTCAAGAGAGTGTTTCCATTCCGATATCTGAAAGATGAATATGATCCACTAATGAAGTTGATCATGAAGTATTTCAGCTGTGAGAGACGGTTCTCTCGTTTATATGCTTATCACATCAAGTTGCTCATGCATTTCACCAGGGTATAGATGATGAACATTCCATATTTCATTTGCCGGAACATAGAAAGGATGACCACTCTTGTGCAGCACAAAACCCCTCAGCAGCAACTTAACAGTGTTTATCATTTTGCTCTCATCAAGATTTTGGTGGTTCATTAGCTTGGATTGCAGGGCATCACTTGGGATGATTTCATCTCTCGTGGCTTCTTCATAGCTTCACAGGGATTATCAGAGGTTAAGCATGAGACAAGTGGACCTTCTCACCAGTATGAGTGCCATGAGACTGCTAGTGTGCCAGTATTCATCACATATCAGAGGGGCACTAGAAATTTGTTTGCAGCAACGAAGCGAGTGTTATCTCCACCCGGTGTGGAAGGGGCCGCGCTTCCGACATCAACACCATAGGTATAGGGCAAAGGCAAGAGGCCAATGCAGGATGAGAGGCCTTCAGGTGAACAAGAGACTAACTTCATTCTCATTCATGATGATGATACAGATACGGGCCCACAAAATGCACATCTTAGAGAGATCATTCAGGAGAAGAAAACGGAGATCAAAGCCTTATCCCTTGACTTGGAGAGGGCTAAGTGGACTATGAAATACTTGGAGCAGAGGAACAAAAAGCTTGAAGATTAGCAAGCAATCATGGAGTTACAAAACATCCATGAGAATCGCCAAGCTGCACAAAGGAGAAGGGTTGAGCTCACTTCATTGGAGCAAGAGATTAATGATGATCGAGAGTCTTGGCTTGAAAGAGTCAACATCCACTTAGAGGGACTGCTGGACAAGGCTGACAGAGACAAAGCATTGTTGAGACACATGGCTTTCCACTACATGGCACGGAACAAGGTCTGCAAGGCACGAATCAGGAATCTAAAGGCAAAATTAAAGAAGGCAATAAGGAAGAAAAAGAGGCAAAGGGAGCTTGATCGTCTTTAGATATTTGCCGAAGCCTCTTTAGCCCAGCATGACGCTTGATGGAGAAGCTCTAGCCCAAATTTCAAGAAATTTGGGGCATTTTTGGCATTTTGACAAATTTTGGCATAAAAAACAAGGTTTTTCTCCCAATGTGCCGCGCCACGTGGCGCACGCTTTTGCTAGGGAGCTCCAAATTGAAAAAAGTTTACATTTCTAGATTTTTTATGAAAAATCATGGTTTCTGGTGCATGGCCAAGAAATTTGGGCAAGTTTTGAGTCCTCAGGAGGTCAAAAACACTCAAAAAATGACCTCACTGCCCCTATTTTGACACACAGGAAGCAGTCTTGGGAGATTGATGTTTTGGAGGGGCAAATGACATCCAAATCTAGAAATTCTACTTGGTTTGGAAAGTAGAAAGGTAGGGCGTTCCAAAAAGCTATCTTGGGCTCAATTTGGACTTCAGGAAGGGCCTCAAAATCATCTCCAAAGTGGCAAGATGCATAGAGAATCAGGCGCAGTGCATAGAGGATTTTTACCTGTTTTTCACTGTTCAGCTCAGAAATTCACCCAATTTTGACTAGTTTTGCTTCTTGAAGTTACTCTTCACCTTTCATGATGTAATTTGATAACCATGATATAATATTGGCACATTTTTACTTCTTCTAGAGGATTCATTCACTAAAAGGTGAAAATTGAATGAATGAATCAGTTTCCTAGCATATAGGGGTAAGTTGTTTGACTACCTAGATTTCAGTTCCTTGCTTAGAATTAGTTCAAACAGCTCCTAGAAGGATGAGCTCGACCCCTAGAGGCAAGGGAATAGGTTTGGCTTGTCTATATTATGTAATTTCTAAGTCATTTTCGGGGTTGGACACTTGGGATTGATAGCACTTCATTGTACATTTCATTTCTGCAATTTTGGCGAAGGAAAGACTAGGGTTTTGCAGAACTTGTTGGGATCCATGTGGCTTTATGTTTTGATGGTGTGTTTCTATATGTATTTGTAAGTTCACTAATGTTATCATGTATCATTTTACCTTCTCTTGTTTTCTGCAATTAAACAAACAAGAGTGTAAGTAGAATTCATTGAAAGTGCAATGCTCTACTTGAAGTTTGCTTTAGTTGTTTGATGTTTTCAACTGTTTGGGGAGGTTTCTTGATTTCCCTTGCCCTCTTCAACACCTCACCTGTCTTTTCCCTCCATCTCACTAAAATTTGAGTGCTAAAACGATTGCCTACCTTGCCCCATCGAGATCTCTGCAGAACTGAGCCTCAATCCCCGCACCCCAAAATTTGCCTTTCCCTTTTTCCAACAAAAACCCCCAAAAAATCAAATCAAAACTTTGCACTTCATACCTAGCCTAAGATTAGTTGTTAAATTCTGATATTGACTCGGAGAGAGCCCTCTCCTGTCCTCATAGGGCTAGCTAGGAGGCTGAGCGTGGTTTGATGTGGACCTAGAATCTTACCTTTTCAACCTGAGGTAAATCTAGGTTCTAACAAGTTGTAAAAGATCTACCCATGGTCCATGCATCATGGGATTATATAAATAGAGCTAAGCTCTAAGTAGTTTGATATCAAGAAGAATCGAAGATGGACAAGAAGATATGATGTGTGAGAGATATCTCTGAAGTAGAAGTCCATGTTTTGGGTCGTAGCGTAGGTAGAGGCTCTGTAGCTAAGAGCACAGACGCCTAGGGTGGAAGTCTGCAGCTGAGTACATAGACCTCTATAGTTGAGTTCACAGGGTGGGTCGAGTCTGTAATTGTCTAGAATTATCGGTAAAGAGAAGTATTCTACAATTTCTATGTCTTTATTTCATGTTTATGCATCTTGTTATGTTGGGTATAAATTTCACCTATAATGCTTATATGATGTGTGAATGTATGTAAATGTGTTGGTTAAGTGAATGCAAGTAAGAACATCTATTTAATTGAAGCTAACTAAGATCAGTTAACAAGATAAGTAAGAAACTTAGCCTAGTTTGGGAGATATTGCAATTCGCTACCCTAACAACACAAAAGTCCCTGAGCCATAGGTTAGGGCTGCGTGAAAGCCAATTGTACCCTTTCGCGAAGGTACTGGAGGGTGGAATAGAGGGCTAAGAAACCTACACAAGGGTAGGTATAGCCAGAATAAACCTACATCACAACCATCTCTAGGTGTGGAAACTTGTTTCCAGCATCCCACCATACTTCTTTGGTGAGACTTCAATCTACGCTCCACGGGCTAATGCTGAAAGGGCCAGTAGTGTAGGGATTTGTTTGGCTAATTAACGTTGAACCTATTTCGAGCCTCCTCATGCGAACATGTATCAATAGTATATGTGTGACATAAAATGTGTCCTTCCTTTGTTGTCATGAGGTAATGGAGTGCATGTACTGAAGTCAAATCCTAAATTAATCGAAGAGAATGAAATGTTCAAAATGAAACCTTAACCTATTGCAAGAAAGAAAGTACAAGGAAAGATACTGAAATAAAATGCTAAAATACACCATCTTCTAACTAACTTCTAAGAGAATTTGCTTCAAAAGAATGCTAATTTAACATGTATGCAATCCTACTATCTTAAGCATGCAGATTCAAACCATCAAACCTTCTACTGTTGTGAATGAAAATGAATAAAATAAATATGTTTTTATTTTTGTCTTTTTTTATGTGAGAGTGTGAAAGCTAATCCATTTTGTTGATGTGGCAGGTGGCTTGGAGATGATGGTGAATTGTAAAAAGGCTTGGGAGACCCTTAGGTGACCTTATGTGGCTTCCTGGAGGTTTTCCCTCAATTCGGCCTCAAAACAGGGCACTACAGGAAAACCTACAGGATGTACTAAAAACCTACAGGATTCCCTGTATTTCTACAGGATACAGCCGAGAGAAAAATAATGGTTGTTGGAGGTTATGAAATGCTTAGGGAAGGTGGATGGAGGATGGAATGGAATGAGAAAATGTCTAGGATCACTCAAAACTCAAAACCAAAGTTGGGAGATGGATAGATTTGCTCAAAAATCTTGGAGAAATTTCCTTATAAAATGATGAAATTGACGAGGGTTTAATGACAAAGAAAATGAAATCTAAATTGGATGGGAATTTTTTTTATTAACTAGGATTTCTTAGGTCATTATTCCAAGTGGAACCACTCAAAAAGACGTCTGTTAACCCATGCAAAAAAATAAAAAACATTACTAGTCAAAAATCTAGAAATTCGAGAACTATGAGCTAGTAAATCTAAAAAATGGCTAACCAAATCAAGTAAAAATGCAATGGGGTACTTTTTTTATGAACTAGAATGTTTTTTTGATCTAATGCAAGTGGAATCAATTTGATTGAATCTCGTTAGCATGCTCTAAAAAATAGCAGAAATTTATTGTTCTTTGCTAAAAAGGAGGTCCAACAATCTAGATTTGGGAATAAAAAGACTAATCCAAGCAACTCAATGGTTACTATGAACTTCCAAAGCTTTTCCAAGGATGAAATAATGCTTGTGATCCTTCAAAAGAACCTTCGTTAACCATTTAACTCAATCCTACAACAAGAAATCATTAATATTTAATGTAGAAGTAGAAAGAAATAAAAACTAGAGATGCATGTGAATAAGTAGTGAAAAGAAGGAAATAAAATGATACAAAAGGGCTCCGAGGTTCTTGGTGTTAGTGCCTAAATCTACCTTAGGCTAAAGGAAGGCAGGTCTAGGGTGACATCAAACCATGCTTAACCTGGTAGATAGCTCTACCAGGTTGGGAGAGGGCTCCCTCCTTGTCAATCTCAGTTAGAATATGGCAATTAGGGCTTGAGATGATTGATAATAACTGCTGATTTTAGGCTAGGTATATTAGGTCAAAGGATTTTCTTTGATTTTGGTGGTTGGTTGCTGGATCAAGTGAAGAAGGCAGCTTTGGGTCTGGGAAATCAACTCAGATTTGCAGGAGGTTTTGTGGGGCAAGGTAGGCAGGTGTTTTGGCACTTTGAATTGGGTGTGATGGTAAGTCTAAGACCAGTGAAGATATGGAGAGGGCATGCAAGGTTTCATGAGTCCTCTTCAAACAACAGAAAACATTTAAAGCTAAATGTAACCTCAAGGCAGAGCATTGAATATCAATGGATTCCACCTATTAATCTTGATTCATTTAGTTATGAAGAAAAAGATAGATGCTGACACATATACACATAAAAGACACTAAATAACAAAGGAAGAAACAATGCCAAGACACATTACCACAAGAATCCCACAAAATGCTATAAAACATGTTAGGTGTGGAGCTTGATTATCTTCTGTATTCAAAGGTTTTAGTCGAATGTATACCCTAGGAATATTGTACACCCCTCCACGCGGGGAGGGTGTACGGGGGACTTGTCCCCCCCATGGGGGTCCGGGGGGGCTAATCCCCCCCTGGCTGGGGGGTCCGGGGGCTAGCGGTCCCTCGACGGGGGTTTGGGGGCAGCACCCTTGAAGCTAAAAATAGATGTAAAATTGCCGTGTAAAGTCTAGTAATTTCTAGTCAATCTGGGTCATTCATTAGGTGGATGATCTGACAGTATAAGTTATGTTTAATTTAGGGTTTTTTCCCTAGAAGGAAAACCCTCACTATATAAGAGGGAATTGTATTGCAGCTATGTATATCTGTATTCTAACTGAGAAAGAGAGAGGAGATTGAGAGCAAAGAGGGTGTTACAGTAGATCTACTGTAGGTTGTATCTCTTCAGTTTGTTGGATAATATAATAAAAGAAGGACTGGCTATTTCTCTGTGGATGTAGCCGAAACTGGGTGAACCACATATATTTATGTCTCTCTTGTTTTATGCGTTTTCTGTGTTTATATTTCTGCAATATTTTATGTGTTCCATTGCTCTATAATATATAATTTTCTAACAAAACCCTAGTTCATTTCCTTGCCAAACTGTAGAAGTGATTTACAATGAAGCTCAAAGCATCCACAAGAGTCAAACCTTGACAAATGACTGAGAAAGTACATGATATAGGCATCAAACCACCTATGCTAGCCATTAGGGGTTGAATCCATGAGTCAAGGAGTTGTTTCAACAACATCTAAACTAGGAACTAGAAAATAGGCAGTGGAACAACTTTCCTCTAAAACTATGGAAACTGATTCATCCAACCTCAAACCACCTCTAACTGATGTATCTACCCCCTCAAGTCATTTTTCATCATATTTACATTATATTACATCATACTACATCATTGATTTACCAAGGAGAAAAGAAAAAGTCAATTGATAGTCAAACTAGGTGAAATTCTAAGTTTTTAGGCAAAATTGGCAAAAATTTGCCTGATGCGCAGTGTCGTGAGCCTGACGTGCAGTTCCACTTCAAGGCTAATTTTGAAGGCCTTCCACTTCACCAAATCAGGCCCACGATAGCTTGTTTGAAAGCTCTACTTGTTTAGTTTCTGGAACACTTTGAATTTTTTTTATTTGGATTTGATTTTCCCCTCCAAAAGTCATTTCTCCCAAGACTAGTTCCTATGGGTCCAAAAAGTGGCAGAGAGGGCATTTTTTAGGTCTTTTTTTCCTTTTAGGTGACCCAAATCTCCTCCAAATTTAATGAAACTTTCTGGGTTTCATTTTTTTTCCATGAAGAATGCAAAAATGCAAGCCATTTTGCAAAATACTAAGCCAACTCAGTGCGCAGCACCGGTGGTGCTGCGCATCAGCTGAAAATTCCTATGTTTTTAATTACAAAATTGTGAAATGACAAAAATTTCTCAAAATTTCTCCAAATTTGGCAAGAGGCAAGCCTACTAACTACTTTTCTGAGCTAATGAAGCTTCAGCCAAAATTCTAAGTTTATCTTGTTCCTTCTTGGCCCTCAAGGTTCTCCTTAACTTAGCTTTTAGCCTGTTTATCCTTGTCTTGCAAATTTTATTCTGAGCTAAGTAATGATAAGCCATATGGCACAACATTTTCTTTTCCTTGTTAGCTTTCTCAAGCATCTTCTCAAGGTGAATGTTCACCCTTTCCAACCATGACTCTCGGTCAGCCTCAATTTCTTGCTCAAGGGATGTCATTTTGATTTTCTTTCTCTTTGCCTCTTGCCTATTTTCTCTAATTGTTTGCAGCTCCATAATAGCTTGCTTGTCTTCCAGTTGCTTATTTTCCTGCTCAAGATAGTTGATGATCCATTTGGCCCTCTCAAGGTTAAGTAATAAGGCTTGGATTTCAGCCTCCTTCTCTTTGATAATCATATCCTTGAGGATTGAGCTTTGAGAGCCCAAATCAAAGTCGCCCTCCTCAATCAATACAAAATCCCTATCTTGCCCTTCAGTAGGGCCCTCTTCATGCATCTGTTGCTTTCCTTTGTTTCTACCCTGTACCTATTTAGCTGGAGAAGAAGGAAAAGCCCCTTTCACCCTCAGTGAAGATAGCATTTGCCTATGGTCCGGTGAAGAGAACAAGACACCTTCCACCCCTAGTGGAGATAGTACTCATTTGGCAGTTGCAAAAAGCATCCTAGTGCCTATTTCATAAGCAATAAACATAGGAATATGAGCCTCTTCTATTTTGCTTTCAGGCTCTTTTTGTAGCCCGGAAGGTTCACCTTCCTCTTTAGGATCTGCAAATATTTGAGGCCCCTTGAAGCATTCATGGGCAATGAAAGTTTCCCATGACACTCCCAACTGAGTGAGCTGATGCAAAACAACAATTTTGATGACAAAAAAATGATAAATACTATTGAGCTGCTATGGATATGGTTTTCTTTTTGCAATCACAATCATCCTCTCTATGTTTTTACATATGAAATAAGGAATACTCATCATTCTGACCCTGGTGAAGTGCATAAGTAATCTGATATGGTAGGCATAAATTCTGGAGAACCTACCCTCACATGTGAAGTATTTGATGATAAGTTTCATGAGTGGAACATACCGGTCCTCCAAGAATTTGAAAGGAAACACCCTGTGAAGTTTACCATGATATATGGTTCATAATGCTGCTTACTAATATTCTGCCTTTTGTTCCACTTTTCCCCTACATCTGGCATTCTTGTAGCTTTTGCAATGATAGCTGGTGAAAGGGTGAAATTGACCCGAACAAGATGCACAACATTATTTTCCATGTTTATGACAAACTTCCTTGCTAACTCATGGTGATATTTGACCTTCTCAACCATATCACAAAACTAAAAAAAGGACTGATATCTAAAACATGTGGTGGCAAGAGGGCAAGCAAGGAGTTCAGTCATTCTAATAGGTTCCTCCCTAATAATTTTTCCACCCTTGTGAGGTCTCCTGGACTGTAAATTTCTTTCCCTTGATCTATCACTAAGTGTTTCTTCTTCAAAACTGGATTCATTGCTCCTTGCCATGATGTTTGACTTAGGGATGTGATGTGATGATGATATGGTGGAAAATGATAATGGGTTGGGACAAGGAGATGAGTATGAAGATATTTTGCTAATGTGGAATGGAGTAGGGGAATGAAGGGACAGGTTTACGAAATTAGGGTTTTGACTTATGAGGACTTAGGGTTTGATGAAGGGAGTGAGATTTCTTAGGGGAATGGGAAAGGGAAAATGGAATTAATGGGTTGATTTAGGGCAATGAAGTGTGGAAAAGGGGAAAAAGATGTTAGTTTTGTTATGTAGTGAAAGTTTTGCAATGAGATGCAAATATATGAAGACAAGCTAGGGTTTGATTTTCAAGATGCAAAACTCATGAAGAAGACACGAAGAAGACCAAATTTAGCTCAAGATCAATGAAAACTTACTTGAAAGAGTGAAAGGTAGTGTTTGGGAGAGTTGAGGGTGAATTGGAGTGATTTTGGCACCTTCCTGGCTAATGCGTAGCGCACTAGGCCCAATGAGCAGCGCACACCTGATGCGCAGTGCCTATGTATTTTTATACTGGCTGATGCGCAGTGTCGGTTTGATGCGCAACGCCAACCCTCTGATATGCAGCGCCAGGAAAATTTGCTATGAAAATAGGGTTTTCTCCTTCCTTTGCTCTATTTTCCTCCAAATTGCAATTTTGACTCTTCAAAGATGTTTTGCACAATGAAATGGATGGATAACATGAATTCACTTTATAAATGGATGCACTTTGATTTTTCCTCATTGCAAACCCACTTTTATAAAGTCTTAGTCACTTTTTCTCAAAAAATCTATTTTTCATTTGAAGTTTGACTTTTCTTGATCAATTGATGGACTGATGCATTTGGTGCTTGTGTTTTTGCAGTGGGTGGAGTTGGCAAGGTGACCAAGAGCAGCTGCTGAACTTATTACATATAGAAGCACTTAAATTACATGAAATTTGTACATGAAATGAAAAACTCTGTTTTCACCTCAAAACAGAGTTTTGAGGTAAAACAAATTTATTGAGCATATCAATAGTAAATTCATGATTCTATGAGCTTATTAATCCTCCTCATGTGTCTGCTGACCTTTTATTCAACTCTTGGATGACCATGATGACAAACCCTAGACCTAATGAGACTAAAAACCCTAAAACTGATTTTTGTAAATGAAATGAAACAGGATGAAAATAAATAGCCTGAAAAGTATGAGTAGAGGTTAGCAAGATATATGTCACGAGGGAAAAAAATATGAATTAAACCCTACCATTAGTTGATCCACGACCTAATGGAATGCAGCTGATCGAATGAAACACCTAATATGTGTGCAAAAGAGCAATTTGATCACTGATGGAGGTATGAAGATACCAACACTAACACCTGGGATGGCCAAGCCCAAGGAAAATCAAAGACCTATGGAGGAGAACAAGATTTAGAAGCTAAACATGACACCAATCTTCATTATTCCATCAATACGATTACATCCCTACAAGAAAATACAATGGAGCTGTAGAAATACGAGTTCTCTCCACAAGGAGACTAATGAAAATCTATGCCTAGAAGAAAATTCGACTTGGTACTTATAAAAAATGATTAGGAATCATTCCCCATGAATGGAGGAATCTTTGCCCACCAAAATGCCTTGATTAGTGGATATGGTCCCTTGATTAGTGGAACACATTCCTAGATTTTCTCCATCATTGGAGTTCCACAATATGTGCCATAATTCCATAATATCTTGTTGATTTATTATTTATTATTGATCCTCCCATAGTAGGGAACAAGTCCCTAAATTATCTCCTCCTCCAAATCTTCATAATCTGCCCAATATTCTCATAATATTCCACAAAAATAAATAATATTAGGCACAAATATCCAATTATTCATAAACCTTCCTAATGAATATATTAAAGTTAAAAATAAAATATCTAATATAGAAAGAGAGGTTTAATGCGCTGAAGGATGGTCATAAGCCTTAATTTATGTTTATTTTAGAGGCATGGGCCTTAATTTATGTCTAATTTAGAGGCCCATGACTTTGTAAATCCCTATATCACATATTCCTTCTACTTCAAAAGTTAAACCTCCATCTACTCTTGTATCACATACTCCTATGTCAAAAATTCTTGCATCACATATTCCTTCTACTTCAAAAGTTCCAACCCAACCTTCAAGAATTATGTCTGCCAAGTTTTATCCCCTTGCTCTTCCTTCTCAATTACATGTCCTTCCCCATACCTATGGTCAACATATTGTGATGTATAATGGAGAAGGAGACTTTTCAAATCAACAACACTTAGAAAGATTTAATGATTTATGAGACTTGGAAGAAGTATATCATGAGGATGTTAAAATGAGATTATTTGCATAAATGTTTTTTGATGAAGTGAAGAAATGACTTAGAGGGCTTCAGGTTGGGAGTATTTATAATTTCCAGCAATTTGAAGATATTTTCCTCGGGAGATGGGAAGAGAAGAAAATCCCAATATAGGTTTTAACTCAATAAATAATTTGAAAAGGAATAGTGGTGAATCAATGTAAGAATTTTTTGCTAGATTCATGAAAGTCTATAATTCAATTCTAACCCATGTCAAACCACCTCCTAGAGTTACCCATATTCGTTATGTTGATGCTTTTGATAGTGATTTTTCTTTACTGTTAAGAGAAAGAAGGTTTTCACCGTGGCTGATATGAAAAATGATGTTATAGAAGTGGAAGTGAATTTAATGGCATTAGGAAAGATGAAATAGAAATATAAAATTGAGAGGAAAATGGTTAAATGAGATCCTTGTTCTTCTCAATCTGATGGTCTAGATTGGATCATTTTACTTTTTTCATCCATATCAATGCATTTGGAGTGGAAAAATTAGAGTCAGCTCAGCGGACCGTTTTTACCGTTGGGACCCAGTTTGGAAAAATGGGGTCTGCAACATTTCATGAGCGTTTTGAGGCACCAAACAACATTTTTTGGGGGTAAAACCTTGGCACTCTAGCACGACACCATCAAACAATGTTTTTTTGGGGTAAAAATTGTTTCTATAGTGCAACACCATTTAATGCTATTCTACACAAAGATATTTCCAATGGTGTAAGAAACACGTCACTCAGAGTCTGTATACAAAAGTTATGTCACTCATAAAATTTGAGATTCCTATTTTCACACTTATAGTTCAGGAGGATGTCGCAGAAGCTCCCATTATTCATGGAAAAGGGTATAGCTGGGGGAAGGCCCCCAAGATCTTAAAAATTGAAATGCCAGTAGTAAAAGGAGGACACACAATGAAAAAAACTACGAAAAAACATTTTTTTATTAAAACAAAGAATAACTATAAAAGCTACATTGTGGTGGACAATATGTCCTTTTACAAAATGTGACTTGTTACTTATAGCTTTTTTTGTTACAATTTCATAGGTAAATTCCATGGGTGGGTAAATACCATAGGTGAATGAATACCATGGGTGGGTGTCACTTACAGTACCATGGGTAAATTCCATGAGTGGATAAATAACATGGGAGGATGAATAACAAGGGTGGATGCCACTTACAATACTATGGGAAAATACCATGGGTAAATTCCATGGGTGGGTAAATACCATGGGTGGATGAATACCATGGGTAAATTCCTCTTACAATACCATGGTTAAATTCCATGGGTGGATGAATACCATGGGTGGATTCCATTTTCCATTCGAATCAAAAATACTCTAGAAGAGTCTACTTTGTAACTCTAGTTAAGAGTTGATGTAGTCAAAATTAGCCACTAGTAGGCTATCACGTTGTGTTATAACTGAGCCACTATGAGGAAGAGGAATTCCATTCTTTCGAGAGAATTTTTTTCCATAGATGAGAAAAGATAACCAGAAGAGATAAGAGTTAGAGAACAAAGAGAGGATCTATGCATTGTAGCAGCCCACGGGCTATAAACATTACTTATTTATACCTACAACCAAATTTCTAGAGAGAGAAACAGAGCAAAGTGACCTCACCTTCCAATTCATTTTTCTCCTAAAAAGGTTTACTTGAGAGCATATCTTGTGTCTTATGTGTGTGCAATCTTATTTTGACATTCTCTACTCTTCTGCATAATTTTCATTTTCCTGAATGCACTAATTACAGTTAAATCTACAGATCCTAAATTTTAATAAAACTATAATAGTACAGAATATCATATTTTTAATATAATATTATCATATCTGATATGAAAAATTGTCATAGTTTACGTATCATATGAAAATGATAAATTCAATATCATGGTTAAAACTATGTAAATAATTGTGGATAAATTTTCATTAGACAATAGACCTGCTCTAAAGAATCCAGCAGACCCTCAAATCGGAAACCTAAATTTCAAAAGGCCTGTAGTTCCACAAATAACACAAAGAGAACAAAGGAATCTAGATGATCAATAGGTCATACCTCATCTTCTAGAGATATTTTTTATTGAATAAGGTGTTGACCATCCTGAAGATAAAATCAATCATTTTGATGAGAATGGATGAAAAGTCTATTTAACTAAAGAAGAGCATGACAAAGAAGAGTATGACAAAGTGGAGCATGATAATGGTAGTGAAATTTTGGTTACGCATTAATATCAATATAAAAAAGGGTATCAAATTGTAGTTGTAGATATTAAGAGGGAATACAATATTGGAAATAGTGAAGTTCCTATGAGACCAAACAAGCTTCATGTTGATCAACCCTTAACAATACAACAAAAGAAAGATGACCCAAATAAAGATGTACAGAAGAAACTTGAAGAAAGGAGAAAGGAGGTTAATATACGAGAATCATAAAATGTTTCTCCTCATTTTAGTCATGAAAATGAAATCTCTAAGATTAAAATTTCCATCCCATTCAATGAGCTTTTGAAATTTTTTTAGCATAAAAAATAGATCATTAAAATGGTTAAAACACCAGAAGATGAATAATATTCATATACTTTGAATCTTGAAGATGATACCCCTATGTTCTTATTTGGCCCTTGCATTGAGAACAATGTTAATGAATAAGTACCTCCTTTTTATATCAACCTAAATATTTGTGACATGACTTTACATAATGTAATGCTTGATTTCGGGATCACATAATCTAATGCCAAAAATTATCATGGGTTCTCTTGGGTTGGGAATTACAAAGTCGTACAAAAACCTATTTTCTTTTGATTCACGAAATGTGAAATGTTTGTGTTTAATTAAGGATTTAGTTGTGTCATTAGGCCAAATTCTTGGAAAAAACATTCTTATGGATGTTGTGGTTGTTGATATTCCACCTAAGTTTGGGATGTTTCTTTCAAGGTCTTGGGGACCAATGCTGAAAGGCACCTTAAAAATGGATATGTCCTACATAACGATTCTGATTTTTGGTGAACATAGAAGAATGTACAGATAATTGCAGCTAACATACATAGTTAGTATCACAACCAAGCCCAATAATCAACCTTTATATGTTGAGGATACAGATTTTGGTTCATCAAATTTTTATAATGATTTTCATCTTGAAGAAGAAAACCAAAATGTAAATGATCTTCTTGAGAAAAGTACTGAGCAACTAGAGGCAAAACAAATTTCAAGAGAATAAAAAATGATGAAGGTTTGTGGAACATGAGTTTTGGTGGAGCTGTCAGTAAATAAGGTGTTGGAGTAGATATTTGGATCATTCCTATTGGGCACAACCCAACTTGGTCTAGTTTTGGTTATAGACTCTGCATTTTGAGGAGTGAAGTATGTGGAGTCGATGAATTTCTATTTACCTCACAGTCTCTAGGGGCTTTGGGGTGGGTCGAAGCCCCTCATTTTGTAATGAGTATTGGGGTTTTAGTTAATTGTTTTGTTGAGTCCATGGTATGTGGACCATGGTTTTTGTAGCAATGTAATGTATCTAAGGACATGTAATTATTTGTCGAAGATCAAAACATAGAGAGAGCACAAGTGATCGAGTCTTTTGTTATGTGTTTTGGGTCTTCAGGAAAGGCTTTGCAGCTAAGTACGCAGAGGCCTTGGAAGAGTTTGCAACTGAGTGTGCAGACCAGTTGCAGCTAGGTGTGTAGGTCAGGAAGTTGTATATACTAAAATATCTATCTTAATAAAGAATAAGAATTTTTGGCAAAGTATTTTGTTTCTATATTTGTTATTTGCGTTCTGTCTATTTATGCAGAGTAATTGCAAGTAATGGGTATGCTAGTGTAAGTTTTATTATTATGAAATGAGTTTATATTAAAAGGAATGTGACAAAGTATGTAGTTAGAATACAATGTGCAATAATTTTATGAATGTTAGAAGGATGATTAAAGTATATAAAAGTGAAGTTAAGAGCCACTCTGTGCAATCCCTCAAGGCTGCAAAAACCTGGCTCTGGAGTCACCCATAGCCACATTGGGTGAGAATTCCACCTACTTGTGGGTCATTGCCGAAAGGGCCAATGTCTAAGGGTTTTGTTGGTACGAAGGACAAGCTAAACCTATGTCAACCCCAACCAAGCCAACAAATGGTTTCGTTGTTGGGATCAGGATCTGTTTGAGGGATGTGGATGTGGCATCCATTAAAGAAGGAAATACAAGATTGGGTAGATTAGAAAGAATGAGAATTCTCGGTTTAGGGAAAAAAAATCCTTGATTGTCCATTGAAGCCTAGTTGCAGAAGTATCTCTTTATAGAACAACACGAGATCTTCTTCACGAAGTTTCCTAATGAACTATATGAATGGGTATCAAAGTTTACCGAGCATAAGAATTACTTCAAAAATGACAAGCCTACTGGGTGGAGCCCTGAATTGATACATCAAATCAAGAATACTAACAACAGTATCTCAAGAGCGGTTGATTTTTGGATTGACAGTATCTTGGGAGGATTTATTACTGAGTTTTCAATAGAAAAAATTATGTCTTATAGTGAAGTTGAGCGAAGAATTTCATGGGTCTATGAAGTAAGTACCTAAATTCTTTGAAGTTATGGATTAAAATGATTTTTTGTGAAAAGGGCATACTATGAATGTAGTCATATTAATGTTTGGATGAAGAGGGAAAAAGTATGAACCAGGACCAGGGTCTACGCAAAGTGGAAAGTGATATAGAGTAGAACGTGAACCAAAGAAATTTATTGAGACTGAATATAGTCCCTTTTTAGGTGGGTCTGACTGTGAAGAAGAAGGGAGTAATGCCGCAACCCCGTGGTATTCCCCCTCCCATCATGATGGTGCGTTGAAGTTAGGATTTGAGAAAAATCAGGGCATCTTTGGGACTCCTCATCCATCTACTCCCATTACCCCCCACCCTACTCCCCATAATACCCCTAGGCCCTCTCCCCCTACCCCTAATCACCCCCCTTCCGCCCCCCCCCCCAAAAAAAAAAAAATAACCCCTCTTCCCCTCCCCCTAACCCCTCAAGAAGAAAAATGGTCAATTTAATTAAGCTACCTATCCTTAGTGAAATGGTCATTGAAATTAAGCTACCTATCCTTACTGTACTTGGATCAGAGGACCCTAAGTAGTTCTAGTTTGTAGTTGATACAGTATGGAAAGAAAAACACGTCATTGATGAAGATGTAAAGAGGGCACAACTCATCACGATGTTGTGAGAAAGAGCACTGACATGGTACATGAAGTATTTTGTGACTAATCATGTTGCTTCATTGGATGATATTAAGAAAGCACTGGTATCAGAATTCAAGAAGCCGAAATCAGAATCACAGTGCATTATGGAGCTAAAGGAAATCAAACATATGGCTATTGAGTCTATTTCAGAGTTGAATCAATGATTCAAGGTGTTAATGGGACAAGTAAGATTTAACGTATCCATAGAACAACATAAATAATGTTTTATAGTTGCATTGTTGCCACATATCAGGTTACCATTGACGCAGTAGCAGATAATGAATCAAGACGAACCATTGGAGATTGCAATGAAGTTGGAAGCCTTGCCGATCAGAGATACTCATGTAAAAGTATAGAAAATTCATAGTCAACTAGAAAATTTGACCTTGGAATTGAAAGATTTCAAGAAAGGTAAAGAAACCAAATCAAAAGTGTGGTGTACAAAATGCAAAGCAGATGACCATTGTAATGATCAATGCCCTGTGTTCAGAGATTACTTGGCAAGTGGAGCACTTAATCTAGTAAACCCAGGATCAAGTTTGTGGTGTGTGATTTGTATAATGTGAGGCAAAAATCACTATGAAGATTGATATTTATTACAGAAGTACGTGTAGACCTCAAAAGAATGGTTTTGTAACTTTTGTAAATTAGTAGGCCATGATGAGAGAAATTGTCGAATTTATCACTTGATGTTGGAGTGCACTACTGATGCTTATAGACTACAAGATGAAGCACATGCACACGAGGTGCTAGGCCAACATGATAGCCGAGGAAGATTCCAAGGATGAAGATGAGGACGAGGATGAGGACGATGAGCTGGTCGAGGACATGACTAGATTATCTATTATAACTATGGATAGACATGATACTTCGCAAGAGACTGTCAGAACTCTACTACAACCTACAACTATTGCAAATATTTTGATCACATGATAGAATAATGTCCCATCCTTATCGTGAAGATGTGGGAGAGAAGGAACCAATAGCCCACAACAAATATTCAAATGATGACCGCTGAGCAAAGGGAGGATGAACCCTGCATCAACATTATAACAAGGAGTGGAGTTGTGATGTGAGACGATCAAGGTAAGAAGAAAGTAGAAGAGACATGGGTAAGAAAGACCGCAAAAAATTCCCCTAGGTTCAATATACAAAGGGAAAAATAAACATTGATGGGAGCGAAGTGAAGCTTAATGGATGCTAGGGCTTTAACATCTAGTGTGCAACCAAAGTTAATGCCAAAGAAGGATTGTGACATGTCTACTCCAATGCAAGAATTAGATCCAAGTATTTTGAAGTCATTTTTATAGACTTTCATGAATTTGTTAAGGAATCATATGGTTGTTGAAGGACTCTAAGAATTGATAGACTCTTGTTCTTATAAAGAGGTACAGTGAAGTGATATGCTTATAGTGAAAATTACATAGGCATAAGAAGAGAACATAGAAGAAAATGAGATTAACTGCATAGCTCATGGAATATGATATGGATAAGGTATTCCTAGATTTATGATTTGATGCCAACGTGTTACTTAATCAAACTTGGGATTTAATGGGAAGACAAAAGTTTCAATGGTCATCGATACATTTGAGGATGGCCAACCAACAGAAGATCATCCCTATGGGAAGGTAACCTAGCCTCATAGTAGACATCGAAGCAGTCTAAATAGTTGCAAACATGGAAGTGATTCAAATTGTAGATGATAGCAACCCCTATCGAGCGCTTCTTGGATTGGATTGGGAATTTTATAATTGGGTGATAATCAATTTGAAAAAGACGAATGATGTTCAAAAAAGATGATATGAGGGTCATTGTTGCTCTAGACCCCTTGGAAGGAGTGCGTTATACAGAGTCTGTCTTGGATGAGTACTGCGACACAGATGTTGACAACATTTATCAAATAGAAGCTAAGGAGGAAGATTGGATTAATCCCACTGTAGATGAAAAATCGGGTTGGGAAAAGGACAACTCTTGTACTTTAGATTTTAAGGAAGAATTGGAAAATTGGTAGAACAGGTTATATGAAGTCTCTACCACAAAATCGCTTCGCTACATAACTTCTGAGGTATGTGATATGTGTTATTATGATGGGATCAGAGATGTAAGCATGTTTCTTGAGGAATGTGTTCAAAGAGAAATACCAGAAGAATAGAGGTCGCAAGCTTTGGATATAGGAGGTCACGAGGCCTATTCTTTCATAGATGTATTTTTGGGGTAGCATCAGATCATAATTGCACTAGAAGATAGACATAAGACAACTTTTTCAACAGAGTGGGGCTCATTTTAGTACATGGTGATGATTTTTGGCTTAAAGAATGTGCCTGCCATATTTTCTAGAGTTGTAGTTGCATCATTTAAGGAGTACATACATAAATTTTTGGAAGTTTACTTTGATGATTGGAGAGTATTTGGGCTATTAAAGAAGAATATTACGAGCTTAAGGCTTATGCTAGATACATGTAGGCAGCATCATATTTCACTAAAATTGAAGAAGTGTATATTTTTTGTGCCTTGTGGCATACTATTAGGAATATTGTGTGCAAACAAGGTTTGCTAGTGGATCCCACAAAGACAACAGTCATTGTGAACTTGTCAGCACTAAAAACAGTGAGACAACTGTGCATTACACTTGGACACATTGGCTATTATAGAAGGTTTATAAAGGGGTAAGCATAGATAACTGTGCTAATGAAGAATTTTTTGAAGAAATATGTCACTTTTAAATCGGATGAAGAATGTCATAAGAGTTTGGATATACTGAAGGAGAAGATGGTAAATGTGCTAATATTATTCTTTTCCTGACTGGAAGAAGGAATTTCATGTACATGTTGATCTATCTTGCATAGCATTGGGTATAGTGTTGGCACTACCATGAGCAGGTGAAGTTGATCACCCCATAGCTTTTCCAAGCTAGAAAATTGTCCAAGGCAGAAAGGAGTGTTATGCTCTACAACAAACCCCCATTTCATACAATTTTATTCACAAAACTATAATAGAAATGGGTCCCTTTTTATTTTTAATTGGTATCAACTTTGTATTATTCAATAAAGGTCTGAAAACAAAATGAAAACATTACAAAAAACCTTTTTGACAAACTAATTATTTGGTCTTATAATATAAATGATTAATTCTTTATCATTGCGATAAAGCGATCGCAAGATCGCATATCTCAATGACAAAGGAAGCATAACTCAAAGACCCATTAGTTTTCCCCGACGCGATGACATGCAATAGGCTATCGGATATCGGCATTAATAATTTCCCATAACAAAAGTGTCTCTCGCTCTAATGCGATGCGATCAAATGCTTCTCGCTCTGATGCGATGCAATAATGTCCCTTTCGCCCTGATGCGATGCGATATCGCTATCGACGATCGGGGATATACCATGCATGCCTTCTAAAGTGCCCCAGTTAATACTCCCGATGCGATGTGATGCGATATCGCTATCAGCGATCAGGGATTCCAAAAGGTGTCAATTTAAAGATTTAAGTTTTCCCCAATGCTTGATTGCGATAAAGCTAAAAGCAAAAACTTCAAAAAACCGTTAAAGCAGAGGTATTGTGATTAATTCGTATTAAAAGCCTTATCTTTCAAACAATGATTCACCTGCGCTCAACCGCCAAAACATCCAAGGCACGCTTCAACAAATCATTCGGCTGATAAGTGATATGATGGGCATTTAAAAGATTGGAAGGTTTTAACGGCCATTCAATGAAATAGTAAGCTCAAAAAATCTTCTCATAGATTATATCCATGGCCACTTCAAGTTAATCCTTCATCATGCATTGATCAACATATCTCACTCGTATTTGGTTTTCACTACCAATTCTCTGTGTTACGCTTATTTCTACTACTGTGCAGAATTCTTTCGAAGTAATAGATTCAAGTAGAATGGGGAAGAAGTCTAAGAAAACCGCAATCGCTTCCACTACACCAACCACAGGACAAGCCGTCGCTGATCCAGCAACTAAAAAGAAAGGATTAATATCTGATACTACATGTTCAGGACTTGGCAAGACCACTTGGCAAAGTACCTATAATTTGATCGAGGCCGAAGAACCAAAGGTGACGGCAGTACAAGCTACAGCGGGATCCAATAGAAAATCTGATGGTACTTTGAAAGACTTGGCCGACTCTTTCCTTCATCGGATAGCGGCTCGGGAACAAATTCTCCCATATACAGATGTGGTGAGGTGGGCAATTGAGGAAATCCCAATCACAGACAGAACCTTCTGCACCAGAGATGGGAGAATCTTCGGTTCATTCAAGGCTAATGATTTGAGGCAAATGTATCATTTTCCTGAGCCAGAGAAGAAGTACAACAAGGCATTTCTGGAGAAATTCCGAAGTGAGAACGAAACTGAATCCGAACCCATTAGGGAATGGAGACAAAATCCAGTGAAACATAAGCATGAAACTTCTAGTAAGTACTCTATTGATTCTCTATGTTCTCTGTATTGTTATGCTGGGATAATGATGTGTAGATTGTGGGGGTTGCACGATTCCGCTAATTTCACAATAGAAATGGTTCCCTTGATGGAAGCGGCATGTAATAGTGAGATAATGGATTGGGCAACCATACTATCAGATAAGCTAGCGACAACAGTTCTTAGTTTTAGAACTAAAACTTCCGTCTCAGAAAGTTTTATTCCCCCATTCTACTATAGTGCTTATATACTAGATACCCTGTGTTTTAATTCTGATTTTCCTGTACTCGGCTGGAGGTGGACTATGCAAGACCCCACGCCTATTCACATATACCATTAGAAATTGTGGAAGACCTCCTATAAGCACCATTTATACCAAGTCTGCAACGGCTTCATGTTACCCATTCATTATTCTATTTTTAATAAACCTGCTCCAAAATTTCTTACCAAGCAGGGATTGATTTGACATCAATAGGAAGATGGTTCGGAGAGGAGAAATTTACTTATATAAGAATTTTCAGCAGCCAAGCCAAACCTCATGTCCTTCCTTTGTACATACCTGATAAACTGCTGGCAAGGGAGATAGCCTATCAGATTATTGCCGAAGGAGTTACACAAACTCTGAAGAAAAATAAGAAGTAGGTCTGGCCCTCCTTTCCTATGAGATGTGGTGTCTACACTTTGCATGATTTCAAACATGCAGAAAAAGAAGCTACGAAAATGAAATCATTAACTCTAGCAACTCTCCCAAATAGGCGATTTGATCCCAACAAAGTCGCCTATAATGCACATGAACAGGCCAAATTGACAAAGTTTGATCATGTAGAAGATAAGATTGATGACCTGTTCTCTTCAGCTAAATCAATGTATCAAATTAGATCGTTGGCCATAATGCAATACAAAGATGAAGGGTTAGTTGAATTCAACAGACTTAGAGAACAGAGGTTGCAAACTCTGCCTCTAGATCTGTTAGCGACAACCCCAGTAACAAGACCAAGCGAGCCTGAATAGCGACATACTAAGGAACCTATGGTTACAACAAAAGAACAGGAGAAAGTTCAGGAGGAAAGCCAGACTAAAGAACAGGAGAAAGTTCAAGAGGAAACGCAGACTAAAAGGCAGGAACAGAGCAACATAGAGGTAAATGTGGATACTCAAATTGATCCCAAATTGCTCTAGGAATGGCAGCAATTTGATTCAATTATCAGTAATATTGAGTGCTCAAAAGACAACGAAACTACAAAAGTGGCAGACACACAGGAGACCACTTCAAAACAGGTTCCAACTGGAACCAGCGGCCTACCCAGTTCAAAGGAAGTAGAAATAATCCCAAAGGATCCCTCCGATCAAATTATTTTGCAGATAGAAGAAATTCCTCATTTGGATGTCTTCTATAGTCCAAGACACAAAGCTGTGGTAAAACGATAGAGGAAGAGGAGAAGGACTGATCAACCTTCCCTTTTCCTAGAACAGACGATCATGGGCAATGTGGTTTGGAAGGAGGAATTCGACCCCTCTGATGACCTAACAAAACTATCACAATATGCTGGAGCCTATTCGGCAGTAACAATAGACAAGGCATCAGAGGTGAGTCTTTTATTAAAAACAAAAGACCAGGAAATCTTTTTATTGCAAGCACAGCTAACAAAAGCACAGCAGAAAGCGGAGCAGGTAGAACAACAATTGTTAACACAACAACAAATAAATAATCAATTAACTCAACAATTGCGGGAAGAGAAACAGAGGATTGATCACAGCGCAATCCAAAAGCAGAAAGAGTTGTCTGAGGCCTTGGCACAACTGAGGGCAGCAAATGAACAAATCCTGAAGTCAAAAGATGAGCACATTGCTCAACTATCAGCATAGCTTGAGAAGACAAAGGATCTTCCACAAATAGTCGAATTCAAATCAGAAGCATTACAGATAAATAAGGCATTACACACACAAATCAAGCTTCTATGTCAAAAAATCACCCAGGCGGAACCATTATGCAATTTGACAACATCTATAAGTAAACAAACAGAAAAGGCTAGAACAGACTTGGATCAAGTTGAAGAAACATTAACTGAATTTCCTGACTGGCAAGATACCGATCAGGGACAAGTGGCAAATTTACCAAGGATTTTAGAATCACATAAAGAAATATTATTTACAGAATGGCAGTCCCAGTTAATGAAAGCAGAGAGGGAAATTTCAAGATGCAAATCAACCACAAGTAATTTGGTTGATTTGGTTAATAATACTCTCTATTTGTCTAACATGATTTCCCAATGCAGTCCAGGTAAATTGACAGTGGCGAAAACATTGGAGCAGTCATGTTATCCAGATCTAGAGAAAAATGGGAGATTAATTGCTGGAATCAACAGTTTAACATGGGACGCCTATTGGTTCTTCTTGGTAAAACCGCACAGTCAAAGAGCCGCCCTCAAATGCCTTACAGATGCAATCGGGTATATTATTCCCGATATCCAGGATGCCACCTATGCCAGCCAGCTTAACTCTCGCCTCAACAGACCACCCGAAGTGGAGCCAATGCTTGCGATAAGTCAGCTCAGGTTTAAAGGCAAACAACCTACTTGATGATTCATGCCGCCGACTGCCAGGTTGCTAAAAAAAAAGATATTCAAGATCATTTGATACCAATTAAGTAGGATTTCAGTTTCATAGATAGTTAGTTTAATTTAGTATTTATAGACCCTTTCATTGTTTTGGAAAGGGTCGTAAAGTTTTGTACTTGACTTAAAGCCTGAAGTTGCACTACTGTACTTCAGGCATATTCTTTTATAAAACTGGACCAATTATTCTAATTTTGGCAAGGAAGCTTTTATGCAAATGTGCACTACTGTCTTTGTTTGAAAGTATTTCTGCATTGGAAGAAGAATCTCAAATAGCGATTGATATCAAGAGTGACTAGCAGCTCATATGGTACTATTATCTATGTCTGAATTCATTCCTTTTATATGAATTGTCGTTTGGTCACCTTTGCTATTATCGAATATATGTATGTGTTTCAACAGCATTTCTTTATTTCCTCCACTATTGGATGTTTATGGTAATGCTTTTCTTTTGATCATATATATATTGATGATATAAATGATGAGTGTAGCAATATTACGTTAATCACATTGTTTAACTATTTAATCAAAGTAATCCTTGAATGAATAAATGTCCATGTTTATTAGGTGGAGTCATCTATATGCCTGTTAATAAACATAGATCATCAAGCGCTACACTTCAAAGTACAATAGTTCCCAGGATTAGTAGTAGTTCTTTTATTCTGCTGATAAATTAAGTTATTTGCTTATCATTAGATTAGTCAATCAATCATTCATTCATCTCGTTTATTCATTGCTGAGAAACTGGTCCCATTATCCCCAGTTGGAGCCACCATTCCAAACGGAAAAGGAGTTGTATTAAGGTCCGGACTGGGTGGTTATCCCCCAATGTTGATACAACGATTTTCGGGTCATCAACATTTTTGGCGCTAGAAGGAGGGCATCAACTGTGAATGGCAAGAAAACCCAAATCTACAAACCATTCTAAGAGTAATTCTCCCTCCGCATCACCTCCTACTTCCCAATTGCATGCTGGTACTCCAGTATCCAAACAAGAAGAAGAGGAATCAACTACCACTGCTCAAACCCATCATACTCCAGAACAATTAAGTCTTGAATCCCCTGAAGTTCAGTCTCTCATCCACAAACTTCAGAGCTTCTCGATTTCACCACAGAAATCTGAGGTATCTCAAAGCAGTGCGACTTCACAGTTTAATTTACCTCACCCTCTCACCAGACTTCAGAGTGGAAAGCTCGGTATTGAACCCACTGAGTTCCCTTTACCCAAAAGGAAAAAAGCTAAGAAAAACACTGAAGGATCTGATAGTGAAGAATTTTCATCCACATCCTCCATCTCACCTTCCCCCGTGCGAAGTCAACCATCCACTCCTTCATCACACATAGTTGTTCATCAGGGATCAGCAACTGCAACATCCCAAACTACGCAATCCTTAATATTAACTCCTTCCCAGACTTTTGTAAGTTCAACAGTGATATTATCCACTACTGCAGTTACAATGGCAGATCCATGGACCAGGCCTGGTGCAATCAATATGCCTGCTCCATTGCATGCATTACCTGATGCACCTGAAAAATGGCTACCCAAGTTTAACCCAGATGATGGAACACAAGCTGAGGAACATATTAATAACTTCATGTTGGCAGTTAATTTGAAAGGAGTAACGGAGCAAGATGTTGTTGTTAGGCTTTTTCCTTATACCTTGCAAGGATCAGCAGGATCCTGGTATTTTTCTTTACCTTCTGGTTCCATTACCAGTTGGACAACTTGCCAAGAACAATTTCTTACTAAGTATGGTGATGATAGGTCTTTGGCTACACTAATAAATGATCTCTCCAATCTTAGGATAGAGCATAGGGAACCAATTAAGGAATTTAATGCGCGATTCAATAAACTCTTGAATAAAATCCCAACGGCCTCCAAACCAACTAAGAAAATCCGAAGCGAGTGGTATATAACTGCCCTACCTACCAATATAGTTATTTTTGTAGATAGGGCTGGAAAACCTACTTTAGCTGAAAACATGAAAGAAGCACTTGCTGTGGAGAAACGTATTAATGCTCATCCCAAGCCAGCGTCCTCCCATCCATCCTATCTAGCCAGACCAGTCACTATATCCAAAGCCATATCGAGTCGGCCAAAACCAGCAATAGATCCAGATAGAAACAGAAGCAAAGACAGTAGCAGTAGCAGCATAAGATTAAGCCGTTGAAGAAAAGAAAGCTGCTCTTGAAGATAGAAAAGCCAAAAAGTTTCTTTTAAAGATGATTCAAAGAAGAAAACCCCTAAAGATCCATATGACATGGAGGGTCTACAAAAGGTCCTCAAAACTATGTCAAATGAAATGGTTGAAATCAAAAAACAAGTAGCCGAAACCTCAACCAAAAGACCCTTTAGAAATTACAAGAAAACTGAATCAAAACCACCAAATGTTATATGAAATGCAGATTCAAATCTTGAAGAAGGAGAAGAATGTTTTGGGTTGTCTTGGCAATAATTGGATGGTCATGCATCGAAATTCCAATGCCCTCACCCCCTCAAAGAGGTGAGGTGGAGCAAAAGTGGTTAGAAATTTTTGTCAATTGCTCATTTGCTGCCCAACCTAAATAAAGTAGTTTGGGACATGTCAATCTGGCAAAGACTTCATGTCATTACGCAAAACTAATATTGGCCTCCAATTACCTAAACCGGAGAGGTGGGGGAAATGTTGAATTCCTTCATCTACCCCCTCAATATGTAATTCTCCTCATTAAATTTTCCCAATATAAATTCCCATGTCGATGTTCAACTCTAATGACACCCTCTTCCTCCTGGAATGAGAAACTATTTTCAAAGAACTTTACATAATTCTCATCTATATTTAATACATAGTCATAGTCAGACGATAAAAAGAAATGAGCCGTGAAATTAATTATCAAGTTAATATAATATAATACTTTATAATTAATATTATAAAGTCAGTTTTATTTAAAAATTAATTTAATTAGTATTATGTATAAACACAATATAAATTTAAAATATTAAGAGGTTAAAGAATACTATAAAAGAAGTAGGTATGTTAAATAAATAAAAATATAAATACAATGTTGGAAAGTAAACAAATCGGTGATGTTTTGGAACTAAGCTCTACAACCCTAAAGTTTAAGCAGCCATGAGTTAGGTAGTGCTTTGGAAAAACTACAAACTGCTGAAAGCGGCAGACCCAGAAACTAAGATCCAGAGGAGAATGAAAGAGGAGGATAGGGGGGAGAGATCCCCTCGTATCAAGATGCGGTGGCAGGAGAATTTCAAAATACCAGTAACCAACAGCAGGCAGGAGAAACAAGAAAACTAAGACCAATCCTTAGAGTGTGATGGCAGGCTAACAACAGAAGTAAATGTTTACCATGTGCGACGGAGAAACCAAGATTCATAATTCCAATGAACAAACTGGAGTGATACAGAACCATTGGCCTATTAAACTCGAAATCGCTATGAACGAATAGAACCAGAATAGACCCTTTAGGTTTGAGGCTTCCTGGCTAAGAGAAACTACCTTTATTGATAAAATCAAGGAATAGTGGAGATGGACTGAGAATGTGATGGAAGTAAGAAACCAAATGCACACTTTTAAACTCAGATTAAAAGATCTAAAAGGAAGGATAAAGAAATGTAACAAAGAAGAATTTGGGAACATATAGAAGGAACAAGAGATACTTCAGATAAAGATGAAGCAAATACAACAAAAAATCATAGAGGAAGGAAGAAGTGAAGAGCTTGTAGAAGAGGAGGGACTGGTTGATCTGAAAATTATATCTAAGACAAGTAATAAGGTATTACAGTCTCATATGCATGGATGTGCCTATGTTATTTTATGCAATGGATCAATCAGATTGCGAAATACATAGACTTTGAAGCAGTAAAAGACTATAATAGAAAAACACATAAAAACATAGCAGATTTAATAAGGAATTCACCCAATACTCCTGAGCTACATCTCCTAGACCAGCCTTCAGTGGTGGCCTCCCTTTTAAGTCTTCAAGCAGAGTTTTTACAATAGTGAACTCAGTTTGAGCCTCACACACAACAGATGCAATTACAAGAGCTTCACCTGAATCCCTCAAGCTTCCTCTGAGTACAGAGACTCCCTCACAGCTCTCAATCGCTGTCCTAAGTCTGTCTCACACTTGCTTGCAACATTGTGTGCTTGTTTTCTCTCTGTCTGTGGATTTTAAAGCTAACCACGCTACCTGTTCTTTTCATATCCTCAGCTCTTAGTCTCCCTGGCCTCTGAACGCTTTTAATCCCTCTGCCATTGTTATGCAATCATTGCTTAATGCATGGAGAGGAGGTGGCCACCCATTCCACAGCGCTAGAGTGCCTCGGGCCTCTAAAATGCTTGTAAGGGTCGTGCTCTATTTTTACAGTGAAAATACATTTTAATAAAGAAAACCCACCAAAACTCAATATACGAGACTTCAAAGTCCTTCAAATATGATTCATTCCCCTGTCGGGTCCACCCACAGGTCGCTATCGCATACCGAGAGGAACCATTCCTTTGTATTTTGGAAAAGACGTTTAAACTGCAAAAATGCACTAAAACACTATAAAATCCCACATACCAGACTTGAAAATATATGCAATGACGCCTATATTATTATCGAGTTCATAATATTGCTGCCATTATTGTTATCGGCCTCGCTCCACTGCATAGTTCTGATGTGATGCGGCGATGCGATATATCACAATCGCTCATCACAATAACCCTCGGGCTGTTATAAAGTGCTCCACTGAATTCTCTCATAGCAATCCACCGATTTAATATGGGTCCTCGATCTGCATGCTTGATTGAAGGTCCATATTCACTCTACCAAACGCCTCACAATTTATATATATAAAGCGTCGATATACTGTCGATAGTCTCCACCGATTGCGATTACTAATCCAATCTAGACCGTTGATCAGCTAGATTGGATGACTACTGTGCATCACTTATTCTGACTTCAATTACTTTGTTTTTTAATTGATTTCACAAGTTTTGGGCCTTTCGATAGTGTCTTTCTTCATTCTGAAGGTTTTCTCCGCCATGCTAAGGGCATCCCTTTTGTGATATTTTTGATCCTTTAAAGGATTTTGGGCCTTGAGAATGATTTTTAAAAGTTTCATGAAGACTTGGAGAGTTCTTTCGGATCCATTTGGATCACACCTTCCCACTCAAAAAGGATTTTGGACTAGCAAAAGTTGGTTTTCAAGCATCAACCAAGTGAGGATACAGTTGCCTCACTTGTCCAATCTCTATCCATTTTGCACTGCTGGGTTTTGAACCTTTGAGTTCATTCCTTAGGTACTTAACATCTCCTCTACGTGTTGTCCTCACCTTCCTATCCATAACTGTATCTTCCTGCATCTCTTTGAGGCATTCAGGTAACGGATCATCAATGGAAGGCAACTAACATTGCTCTTCAGGATCTTCAATTAATGAAGGTTCAAACAGTCTTAAATTTTCTGCATTTACTACTGAAGAGATGTGCATGTATGCTAGCAGATCAAGGCTGGAAGCATTCTCACCAATTTTCTCAAGTACTTTAAAAGGCCCATACCTTATTGGCTTCAGCTTGTTTCCTTCACCTTGCATTCTATCCTCGCTGATATACAACCAGACTTGATGACCAACCTAGACGTTGTGCTCCACCCGATGTTTATCATGCCTTGCCTTGTATTTGGCTTAGATATTTTCCAATTGTTCCTACACTGCCTGGTGAATCTCTTGGATTTGTTTAATGAATCTAGTTGCTTTGTCCACATCACTGTGTCCGGCCACTACTATGTCTTTTTCAAAGACAAAATCCAAGGGAGACCTTGGTATAAAACCAAAACAGATCTCAAAAGGATATCTTTGTGTAGAAGAATGTTTAGCACAGTTGTAAGCATGTTGCACATAACATAAGTGTTCATCCCAAAGCTTGGGATGCTTTCTGCAATAACCCCTAAGAAACTGGATCACTGTCCTGTTGACTACCTCTATTTGGCCATCTGTTTGTGGATGAAAGGTTGTGCTTTTATTTAGTATGGTGTCCATTAATTCCCACATACTTTACCAAAACTTCCCAACAAATCGGGAGTCTCGATCAGATACTATGGAAGTGGGTAATAAAAAATGCACCCAAACATGCTAAAAGAACAGTTTAGTTGTTTGTTCAGTTGTAATCTGCTTATTACAGGGTATTAAAATACACATTTTGCTGAACCTGTCCACAATAACATATAAATAGTCATGTCCCTTTTCAGATTTTAGCAATCCCCCAACAAACTCCATGGAAAAAACTTTCACAAGGACGGGAGGGAACTGGAAGTGGAGTGTACAAGCCTAGTTTTCTATTGTTGGGCTTGCTTTTAGCACACATGGTACACCCTCTTACATATCTAGAAACTATTTCATGCATATTTGGCCAATAACAATATCTTTGTAGTTATGCAATTGTTTTTCTTACACCAAAATGACATGATATCAGAGAAGTATGTGCTTCCCTAACTACATTAATTCTCTATGTTTATGGAATGCATAGCTTTCCCAAATGATACAAGAGTTGGTCCTTAAGATATACATCTTTAAAGTCTATATCTTGAGCATATTGTTCAATGTAGCTTTTGTGCATTACTAAATTATGCCTAAGTATAGTAGATGCATTTATGATTAGTCTAGACAACATATCTACAACATTATTGTGTATTCCCTTTTTATATCTAATGACTAAATGAAATTGTTGTAGGAAACCCATCCACCTATAGTGTCTTGATTGCTGCAATTTAGTTTGTGAATGCAAGTACTGAAGTGGCTAATGATCAGTATGTATTATTGTTTCTTTGCCCATTAAGTAATGTTTCCACTTCTTCACACTCTGAACTAATGCATACAATTCTTTATCATATGTAGGATAATTAACTACTCCAGAATTAAAAGTCTCAGAATGGTAGAAAATGGGTTTACCATGTTGCATCAACACTGCTCCCATGGCATAATCACTAGCATCTGTTTCAATCTCAAATGGTTGTTGAAGATTTGGCAATGCTAGTATTGGTGTCGTACTAATTTTTCTTTCTAGGTGTCGAAGGCTTTCTGCTATTTTCCTCCCCACTAGAACACCTTGTTCAATCCTATCAAAGCATGTAAGGGAGCTGGAATTAAGGAAAAGTTAGCAATAAACTTTCTCCAATATTGTGCTTCCTCTAAGAAGCTTCTAGCTCCTATAGTAGACTTGGGCTTAGGCCAATTTACAATGATTGCAACCTTAGAGGGATCTATCTTTAATTCACCACTCCCTACAATATGACCCAAATAATTCAAAGATGTCTTACCAAATTCACATTTTGATAATTTAACATAGAGATTTTCCTTTTTCCAAACATCTAGAGTCTGCTTCACATGTTTCAAATGTTCTTCCCATGTTTTACTAAATACAACAATGTCATCCAAATATACAATTACAAAATCATCAATAAAAGGCCTGAGTACATCATTCATAACCCTCATGAAAGTGGCAGGAGCATTAGTTAAGCCAAAAGGCATAACTAGCCATTCATACAGCCCTTACTTCGTTTTGAAAGCAGTATTCCATACATCTTGCTTTGCTACTCTGACCTAATGGTAACCACTACATAGGTACAACTTGGAAAAGTAAACAACTTCCTTCAACTGATCCAATAGATCATCAATGTGAGTAAGGGGATAACAATTCTTGATCGTTATTTTATTCAGTGCTCGGTAATCAATGCACATTCTTCACGAACCATCTTTCTTTCACACCAACATGGTTGGAGATTCGCATGGTGATGTGCTTGGTCTTATGAACCCTTTCTCGAACAACTCCTGTACCTGCTTCTTTATTTCTACATTCTCTATAGTGGATAACCTGTACATTCCGATGTTAGGAAATGGAGCGTATTGCTGCAAATTAATATCATGTACAATTTCCCTTTTGGGTGGTATTCCTTTTGGTTCTTCAAATAAGATATCATATTCTGAAACAAATTTTTCTAAATCAGCTTGTTGTTTAGCATCGCAACCTTCAAATATATTGGTTTTATCAAGTTTCTTTTCCTTTACAACCATCAATAAAAATTTCTTGAATGAATTTACAATTCTTTTCATCTACACTGAGTTTATGAGAGTAAAATTATTCTTGAGTTTATGAGCTCTTACAATATATTCGATTCCATCTTTAACAAGTTGATACTTATTTTCAACTTTATAGAAAATGGATTTTCTATCACACAATTAAGGCCTTCCTAAAAAAATTCCACATATATCCAAGGGAACAATATCTAACTCAACCTCATCCACAAATGTCAACGCAAAAGAAAACCTAAGTTTGCATTGTCTAGTCACTTGTAGTTTTGCTTTATCATATACCCAACCTAATGGATATGGCTTCTTATGACGCGTGGTTAGCAGTCCCAATTTCTTTACAATTGCTTCAGAAATTAAGTTTACTTGTGAGCCATTATCAAACAAAGTATCAATCTTTTGATGCTTGGAAATAACTCTAATGTGAAAAAGATCATGCCTTTTCCTCTCATTTTCTTCACTATCAATAGTTTGTGTAGAATTACTCGTAGATGCTTCAAAATTTTTACCTTTCATACTTGTGGCTGCAATTTTTGTTTCATCACCTAAGTCTGACCACAAATCTTTTTGTATAACAGTAGCAGTCTTATTCTTCTTGCCATCGAACTTCTTGGGTTTCAGCTTTGGATGCAATGACCAACAATGTTCATCATCATGTCCATCCTTCTTGCAGTGAGTGCATGTAGGTTTGGGCTTTTGTACAGTATTTTCCTTTCTCTCTTTCCATTTCTGCTTCCTCTTTTCCTTGTTCTTGCTTGCAGTGGGTTTTGATGATCCCCCAATCTCTGGGTTCACATTCTTGCCTCTAGCCTCTAGATGGGTAGCCTAGACAGATACCTCATCTATGCTAGTAGGGTTAAACATGAGAATGGTATGTCTCAAATAACTGTGTAGACCACCTATATACTTCAGCAAATTTTCAGGTGAGTCTAAAGAAATGCCTAGAATCAAAGCTCTTTTTCTAAATTCTTAATTGTAGCTTTGTACACTTTTCCCTTTTAATTGGAAAAGAGTTTTCCAACTCATCATAGCTTGCTGCATATAAGCTAGTGGATAGAATCGTTTTTTAATTGCAGAAACAAATTCACTCCAAACAGAAAGAATTTTACCATGCTTCTTCAAGTCAGCTTGTGTCCTGCCTTCCCACCATACCAAGGAAGTTCCTCCAAGGTGTAGGTTGGCCAGCTAGATTTTACTCCTGTCTAAGTCAATATTTTTCACCCTGCAATACACATCAATCTGTCTAATTTAGTTATCTAACTTATCTGCATTTAATACTCCATCATACATTGGCAAATTAAATTTAACATCTAATTTAATCAAATATGTTTTCTTCTTTTTATTTTTAGGGCTGTCAAGAGGTGTGGATAGAGGAATCTCTTTTCCTTTCCCTTTGCCTTCAGAATGGCCATCTATAAGAGATTCTTCTATTCCTTTGTCTTGTTTGGAAGTAGAAGAATCTTCAATTTGACCTTTCTTAAATTCTCGGTACACTTACTCTACCATGGCTTTCATGGTCATGAAACTATCCATGAACTGAGAGTCTAACTCCAAGGGGGTTTCTTCTGCCATTTACCTCCTAAGATGGACTCTATCAATTTCTGGGTTAGTTTCAATCAACTCTCATTCTCCTAATTTAAGCTTTGATCTACTGAGAATTCACAAACAGTCCAGCACAAGTTGTCTAACCTTAGCAACCTAAAGCTTTGATACCACTTGATCTGAAAATGAGAACTAAGACAAGTAATAAGGTATTACAGATTCATGTGCATAGATGCGCCTATGTTATTCTATGCAATGGATCAATCCTATTGTGAAATACATAGACGTTGAAGCAGTAAAAGACTATGAGAGAAAAACACATAAAAACACAACAGATTTAATAACGAGTTCACCCAATACTCTTGGGCTACATCTCCTGGTCCAGCCTTCAGTGGTGGCCTCTCTATTAAGTCTTCAAGTAGAGTTTTTACAATAGTGAGCTCAGTTTGAGCCTCACACACAACAGATGCAATTGCAAAAGCTTCACTTGAATCCCTCAAGCTTGCTCTAAGTACGCAGACTCCCTCACAGCTCTCTCTCTGTCCTAACTCTGTCTCGCACTTGTTTGCAACACTGCCTGCATGTTTCCTCTCTGTATGTGGCTTTTAAAGCCAACCGTGTTGCCTATTTGTTTCATATCCTTAGCTCTTAGTCTCCCCAGCCACTGAACGATTTGAATCCCTCTGCCAGCGTTATATAATCATTGCTTAACGCATAGAGAGGAGGTGACTGCCCATTCCGTAGTGCTAGAGTGCCTCAGGCTTATGAAACGCCTATAACGGTTGCCCTCTATTTTTACAGTGAAAATACATTTTAACAAAGAAACCCCACCAAAACTCAATATACAGTAGTTCAAAGTCCTTTATATATGATTCATTCCCCTATCGGGTCTGCCCATAGGTTGCTATCGCATATCGGGAGGAACCATTCCTTCGTATTTTGGAAAATATTTTTAAACTGCAAAAATGCACTAAAACACTATAAAATCCTGCATACCTGACTTGAAAATATATGCAATGCCACCTATATTATTATCGGGTCCATAATATCGTTGTCATTATTGTTATTGGTCCCGCTCCACTGCATAGTTCTGATGTGATGCGGCAATGTGATATATCGCAATCATTCATCGCAATAACCCTCGGGCCATTATAAAGTGCTCCAATGCGTTCTCTGATAGTGATCTGTCGATTTAATATGGGTCTTCAATCTGCGTGCTTGATCGATGGTCCAGATTCACTCCACCAATCGTCATTGCAATTTATATATATAAAACGCCGATGCCCTGCCTATAGTCTCTGCTGATTGTGATCACTAATATGATCTAGACCATTGGTCAGCCAGATTGGATGGCTACTGCACATCACTTATTCCACCTTTAATTGCTCTATCTTTTTCATTGATTTCACCGGTTTTGGGCTTCCCGGTAGTGTTTTTCTTCATTCTAAAGGTTTTCTCCGCCATGCTAAGGGCATCCCTTTTTCATTATTTTCGATCCTTTAAAGGATTTTGGGCCTTGGAAATGATTTTTAAAAGTTTCATCAAGACTTGGAGAGTTCTCTCGGATCCATTTGGATCACTGGTGATAAATAAATTGGAAGAAAGGAGAAAACAAGAGGAAATCATTTGGAAAGAAAAATCGAGAATTCAATGGCTAAAAGAAGGAGAATGAAACATGAAATTATTCCATAAAGCAATGGTACAACACAGACATCAGAATAGAATTTTCTCCCTAATGGACCAGCAAGGCAATAGGCTAACTCAGAAGGAAGAGATGGAGAATCTTCTTGTTCAACATTTCAAAGGGCTTCTGATAGAACTAAATATCAGAAGGGAGGATAACATTCGCAAAATTAGTCAACATATCCCTAACCTAGTGAGTAGAGATCAGAACTTAGCTCTACTAAGAGTAATAACTAAAGCGGAGGTGGAGGAGGTAATTAAAAATATCGTGAAGAATAAAGCACTTGGGCCAAATGGATTTACTACAGAATTCTTCCAAGCAACTTGGAGCTTCATGGGTGAAGACCTAGTGAATGTAGTAGAGGAAACCAAATGCATGAAAAGAATGCACTTGGCCCTGAATGCTACATTTCTAGCCCTGATACCGAAGACAGAGCACTCGGAAGAACCACAAGGGTTCCAACCTATAGCTCTTTACAATGTTATATATATAAAATCTTAGTTACAATAATGGTGAATTGACCAAAACCCATACTACCTGGATTGATATCCCAAGAGAAGATAGGGTTTGTTAAAGGCAGGCAAATAACAAACGGCATAGTGGTGGCAGAAGAAGCAATACACTCCTTGAAAAATTCAAAAACCAAAGAGATGCTGGTAAAATTAGATTTGGCCAAAGCTTATGATAGACAAAACTGGGGATATCTCCAAAAATACCTAAAGGCATTTGGCTTCGATGAAAGATGGATAAGTTGGGTAATTTCAATGGTAACCACTCCACTTCTATTAATTCTACTTAATAGATCACCTACAAAAGCTTTCAATGCTACCAGAGGGCTCAGGCAAGGTGACTTGTTATCGCCTTTATTGTTTATCCTAGCAGCAGAAGGTCTAGGAAGATACATCAAAGAAAAACTCTACAGTGCACAATATATGGGCCTAAGACTCTGGGGGAATGATCTTCCTCTAACCCACCAACAATTTGTAGACGACGTAATGCTATATGGATAGGCAATGCTCAAGGAAGCCAGAAAAATAATGGAAATTCTCACAGAGTTCACAAGTGCCTCTGGACAGAGATAAATAAAGAGAAATCAGATATTTATTTCTTTAACACCCCAGTACCCTCCCAAGCTTTCCTAGCAAGATCCATGGGATTTAGAATTGGGAATTTCCCCACAACTTATCTAGTTATCTAGCTAAATGACCAGCAAAACAGAGTGGCCAATTGGAGTACCTCTTTGGGAAAGATTCAATGGAAAATACAAAACTGGACATTCAGAACGTTGAACATCTCGAGCTGCATAATTCTACTAAAATCAGTTCTACAATCCATTCTGATATACCAGCTAACCAGCCAAGCCACCGCTAAAATAGTTTGTTAGGAAATGGTAGACATGCTTAAAAAATTCTTATGGCAAGGGCCAGTACAACAAAGAAATGGGCACTCCTATCTTGGAGCTGGCTCAACAAATCCCTAAAAGAAGGAGGCCTTAGACTCCGAGATCCTTACATCCTGAATTAGGTACTATGAGCAAATCTATGGTGGAGATGGGTACAGGGAGGGGTAGATCTTTGGAAAAAACTAAGGGAGAGAAAATTTGATATGCCTAGGTCCCTCGAAATAAAAATGAGAAGCTAAAATGATAAGAAAGGATCTACAATCTTGAATATTGCCAGTGCCAATAGGAACCCGATCAGCAAACATAGCTTTTGGGAAGTCAGAGGAGGGGATAAAGTTAACTTTTGGGAAGAAGCATGGCAACAGAGGGAAAAACTCAACAACCAGCCGCAGTTCAGAGATATCCACCGATTCACCAACCTCCATGGGGGAAACATAGTACAAAACTACTGGTGCTAGGAACCTAATGGATACTAGGGAAAGTGGAAACAACAGTAGGATTGGCCAGAAGCACGAGAACCCCCCCAATGGGAACTTTATGACAAGGGAATGGAAACAAGGAAAATAGCGAGAAAAGAAGATTCACACACCCTAAGATGGGACCACAGACTCAAAGGCATGTTTACAATAGGAGAAGGCTACCAAATAAAAGCAGAACACAATAGACATCCAGAAATAAAAAAATGGGAAAACATATGGAAAGTAAAAACATGGCTGAAGATAGCCTTCTTTGTCTTGATCCTGAGCCATGGGAGAGCATTAACATGGGACCAACTGAAAAAAAGGAATGCAAGGCCCATCGAGATGTGCCCTCTACAGAGAACATGAAGATACAATGGAACACCATACCAATGATTGCAACTTCAGCAAAAACATGTGGAAACAACATCAACAACTTTTTGAAATTAGTGACAGGAATCCAAAAAACATGCAAACAACAATAGAGAACTGGAGGAAAAAACCATACTAGAATACGATCCTGAATAGGGCTTAGAGTCTCTCGATAGAATTTGTCCTATGGAATATATGGAAAAAACGAAACAGACTGATCTTCAAGGAGGAAAGTAGATCAAAAACAGAAATATGGAACCCGATAATGCAAAACATCACAGAGACTATTCTAATAGAGAATTGGTTCGAGGAGGACTTTAAAGCTAACCTGAAGGAAGCAAAGATAATGACCCGCTTGAACCTAAAACCAAGAATGATGCATAAGACAGCTAGGAAACACCAAACAAATGAGGTAGAGGAGGTCAACCAATTCAGAAGACCCCATAAGGATTTCATAAAATTAAACTCCGATGGTGCTGCAAAAGGAAATTTTGGCGAAGTAGGGATAGGTGGAGTATTCAGGGATGATAGGGGGAGGACACTCAGAATCTATGCTATGGACTGTGACAATGCGACAAAAAATGAAGCGGAGCTTCACGCCCTAAAAAAGGGTTGGAAATCGCAATAAGAGCAATATCAAAAACTACAGGTTGAAGGAGATTCAAAAACGGCAATCGAAATAGTCAAATAGCTATAGCAAGGAACCCAGTGGGAGAAGATCAAGTGAAGTTGGAGAACTACATGGCTAGTTCAGGAGATTGGTAAACATACTGGAGCAGAAGGAAACACAATGCACCAACTGACAACCTGGCTAATTGGGGAAGTAGCCATGTAGGAAGAACTGTAGATGCAAATGAGGAAGAGTTACACCAAATGCAGGAGATGGAAAACCTAGTAAAAATTTTGGAACAAGACAAAAAAGGAGAGGGGAACCCTTGATCGAGATCCAACACAAGGAAAAAAGAGGGATCGGCGAGATGGGACCAGGATGGGGGAGGAAGAGGCCAAGTGTGTGAAAGGCAAGACGAGGGAAATGAAGTGAGAGGATAGGGGCGAAGGCATGTGGACGAGTAGAGTAGAGAAGGAACAACCCCCAAGAGAATGAGGGTGGAGATGGATAAGCATGACAACAAAGATTGCAAGGAGGACAGTAGGAGGGCGGGCAGAAGGACACTAGCAAGTGGAAGAGTGAGGGCAGTGAGCATACGACAAGAGTTGTTGGGAGTAAGTGAGCGTTAACGTGAGGAGGTGGTAACCAGGATGGAGGGTCATTATTCTGAGGTAACAGCGTAGGGATTAGTGCAGGGAATGATGGTAAACAGGTGGCAGCAAATGGAAATGATAGGAAGGGGATGGGCATAAACTATAAGGGAGATTAGTTCATATATAGACGCATGCAGAAGAAGGAGACGAGAGCCGAGAGAGGAAAGGTGGTTGAAGAAAGATGCTTTAGCCTGCAGTCAGAAGTGGAACCAATCCTAAAAGTTGGTATGTTTCTCCTCCAACCCCTAGGTTCGTAAGGCATAGGATGAATCTCTACAGTAATATAGGAAATTTGATAAGGAAAATGTATGAGTCTAGCAAGGAGGTTCCCAGAAACTCCTGCGACCCTGGTCAGCCAAAAACAGTAGAAGAGGCAACGAAAATCTGGGGTAGGAAGCTAAGGTGGGAGGGAATAGAACCCACGATGGGAAAGGTATACACCACAGAAATTGCTCGAAACAAAATAAATAAGAGTGAGACTATAATCATCCCTGTTGGAAACTCTGAGAGAAAACCAAAAGGTAACAAGGAAAAACCTCGGAGATCAAGTAGAACCGAGAAAAAAGAGAACCAGGGAGACAAAATACCTCTAGGGGAGGAAAAATATAGGGTCAGAATTTTGAGGGAGAACATACCCAAACCCAAGAGACCCTATGAAGCGAGGAATAACAAACCAACCTTCCCTAGTGACGAAACCATGTGGAAGCCCTGGACAGGTGGTTTGCGTGACGGTTGTTGCCATGAGGGAAAAACTTCAAGAGAAATAAGAAAGGAAAGAACCCATAACTTTGAGAGGCCTGGTGAAATTCAAAAAGTAATCTCGAAGAATACTAATTATGGCAATGGAAGGGATAACAAAAAGGACATAGGTAAATTAGAAATTGTTTTGTTTTATTATTATCAAACTAATAATCGTAATGGCTATGTGATAGGTATCACCTCACAGCATGCCCAGCATAGTGAGAAAGATAGAGAAAAACAAGAGGCAGACAACAACAGGCAGGCAAGCTGTAACATGGGAACCATGAGGGGTGAGTGAGACAAAAAGATGATAGAAGGAACGAGCGGCTCGAATAAAGAACAAAGGAAAAGAGGGAGAAATTCAGGCTCTGAACACAAGAAAACCCTCATTGATGCAGACATGGCAAGGAACCTGTCAGACATCAGAGCCCAAATTGTTGGATGGGAGCAAGAACTTAATGACAATATAAAGAATGGAGACATCCCCATGGAGGAATGGGAAAGTATGGTTCCCGATCCAGGGAATTCTCGAGGTCGTCACTTCCTGTTCAGACAAACAATAAAACAATATTGGGTCATGAAGAATGTGGTGGCATGGGCCATGAACATTAATTGGGAACAAGCAACTAGTGGTGGAATAGAGGCAAAGGAGAACACCAAGGAAAAGGATCCTGTCAGGGCAGAACTCCTCAAGGAAATTACAACAGTCTAAATACAGATTTACAGAAACAACTTGGCCTTGCGAAGAATTGAGGAGACACTACAAGACATGAAGAGGAGCGAGATTCTTGGCTCCAGTGCCAAAGCACCAACCCTAGTAATATCCTCGGACGAGGATTGAAGCAGAGGTCTAGTACTTTTTGATTATTTTTTTATGAAAAACTTTTACTTGTTTAATTTGATTAGTAGTATAGACAATTAAGACAATGTCTCTATATGGGTAGGGAAAGACCTTTTCAAATTTTGGATATGTTTTAATGCAGGCAGGTGGCTATTTGGTTTCCCTCAGGTAGGTAAGCCACCTGGAGCAAATGGAAGTTTTTGATTTTGAAAAGCTAATATAAATAGAGGAAGCACCACCAAGTTTACAAAAAAAAAATTATAAATACACTAGAGATATGATAAATAAATAAAAATATAAATAAAATAGAGGTGTGGTAAATATATAAAGCCTCTTTTTATAATTAATCTATAAATCTCTTTATATCTAGGAAAACTCAAAAAATAAGTTTTATTTTGGTGAATCTTATGGGTCAATTACCATGAGAAAAATAGTTATTAATACATGGGTCAAATAAAATATTTATAAAAGAGGAAATGGACGGCGCTAGAAGAGAGGCGAACTAGGGTTTCTGCAACCCGTCCTAGGGTTCTTGCAGCCCCTGCTACAACAGGCTCCACTGACATAGCTCAATATTGACAGAAACAGGGTGGATCAGAGGTTTCGTGGTCCTGCCATAAGCGCGAAGGAACATGCAGCCCCCTCATGGGGAGGGCGATGCGCCTCCCCCAAAAAAGGATAGCCAAAAGCAGCAGACCGAAAACATTAACAAAGAAGACAGACAGAATGAGGACAATACGAACAGCATCAAGCAACAGGACAATGAACAAGATCAGAAAGACAAAAATAAATCAAGTTCCTCCACATGTAGACCGATGGCCACTCACAGGCCAAAAGTGGAATTTCCCAGTCACCGAATCAATGATAGAATACAATTTATGAGGGATCATGCGCTGATTGGCAAGTTTATTGGAATATGGCCAACTGAGAGAGAGTTAAGGAGCTGGATAAATACCAAATGGAAACCAAAGGGACACATCACTTTGCATCTAGAACCAAAGGGGTTTTTTGCTGCCGTTTTTAACTGCTTGGAAGATCGCAATAGGATTCTTAATGGGGGTCCTTACTTTTTCAATTCTGCAGGTCTATATCTCAAACGGTGGGTTGAACGGTTCAATCCAGACAAGGAAGACCTCAGTTATGCTCCCATCTGGATAAGGCTGTACTCGCTTCCTTGGGAATATTGGGAAGAAAGTTCCCTCCAGGAGATTGGAAATGCTCTGGGCGAATTCGTTAAGGTTGCCGAGGAAAAAAAATTATGCAGATACACGTCTTATGCCTGGATCTGCGTTTATATGGACCTCAAGCAAGCCCTGCCAGACACGGTAAGTCTCTTCCATGAAGATGTTGAATGGATTCAACTAATAGACTATGAGAACGTACCATTTAGATGCAGGAAATGCCATGACCTAGGACACCTCTACAAAGATTGTCCTCTGAACAAGAAACCCCCTCCTCAAATGAACTCAGACAACCAGGCGTCTGACGGTTTTACCAAAGTGGTAAACTGCAGAAGAGGGAACAAGAAATCGATAGCCAATCCCAAGACCAATAAAGTTAATATGTCAAAACCCTGAACGAGTAACAGCTTTGCGGCTCTGGCCAGTAATGATATGCAAGATTCTGATAATGGACCTCAAAATGACAAATAAACTAGCAAAGAGCAGCTGGAGGGGACTACACAGCAACCAGGGGAAATCTTATTCAATAAATCAACCCTTCAATCCCAAACCAAAACTCAGGCCTGGAATTTTCAAGGAATGGAAGTTGATAATCCTGAACCCAGTACCAAGGTGCTGAAGGAAAGAGAGGAAGACTCTCAAGAACCCCAGATCATGGAGGAAGACCCTGAGAATATTGATATTGGTGAACTGGATATTCTAGGACTCGAGTAAGCATGCAAGACAGGGAAATTTGACAAAATACCAGACCGCAAGTGGACAACCTGGTGGAGGTCCTCAATCGAGCACAAAAGAAATACTCTCTAGGAGTCCAGATAGGCAGTCAATGGGATAGAAAGTTCATCACCAAAGACAACAAGAAGCAAGGAAGAAAAAAAACCCTCGAAAGAACCACCAAGATAGGCGAAGTGCTAGTTGAGTCAGGTAGGTACGCCAAGCTGACCAAGTACTTCAATGTCAATCCCAACCCTTCTCAATGAAGCTTTTATCATGGAACATTAGGGGGCTCAATAGCCCTAGGAAAGGCAGACTATTAAAAAATATGCTTATGCAGGGAAAACCAAATATACTCTTTTTGCAAGAAACAAAATGTAATTCAACAGTTTTAGAAAAAATAGCAGCGAAATCTTGGCCAGGAGGGCTAGTAACAGCTGTTGATGCTCAAGGGGCATCGGGAGGACTGGCAATTCTCTGGGATGCACGAGTAATTCAACTCGACAATATACATGCAAACAAGAACTTCATCCAGGCAATATTTCATATAATGTTGGAAATAATACTGAGAGGGGGGGGGGTGAATCAGTATTATCAAGTCAATAAAACTTTTTCATTTCCAAACTCTGATTCATATATTCTACTTCCACAACTTCTTATGATTAAGTTAATTGATTTTCAATGAGTGCATTAGAACATTAACAACCATATTATCAGTTAACATATGCAGTAACATAGAGTAGATCATCACACATAAGGCACACACATGAACACCATGATATAAGGTGGAAACCCAATGCGGGAGAAAACCACTTGCTGCAAGTCATCTCAATCTTCTTCTTAATAAGCAAATCCTTTTACAATATTTTGTACTGGTGCAGTCTTATACCAGTACGGGAGCTACAACCCCCTTTGCTATTGTACTAGCCGATCCATTTACTAGTACGCAGGCTGCTACCTGCTACAATGCTCCAAGGATTTCCTTTAGCTCTTGTACTAGCTTAGATACTAGTACGTAGGTGCTGACCTACAATCTTCTCTCCTCCAGGTACTACGTTTCATCAATTTTCAGACTGGATACACTGAAGCACAACACATAACCTGAAAGGCCACTTTCATCCAATTTTGATACTGGACCCAACAACAACATTGAAGCTCATAATCAAACAACCTTCTGAATCACCCAATCACTAGATCAATACATATACAATGAGAGTTATCAACCAGATCTAGTCCACCAGATCATATAAGGATAAGTCATTATGAACCTGATCCATTCATCTATCAATACTGAAGCTAATCATAATCATTCAATCAATCACTGCTGTTATCAGAACATAATACCAGACATCACTTCAAAAACCCATAACACAACAATAATAAATAGGGGCAGCTAAATAGATTTCATGAAAAGTCCGCAGCTTCACCCATAGAACACCTGCGTACATCCGTACTGTTTCCAACTACTTTCCTGCGCACCCACGCACTGTGTCTCACGGACTTCCTGCGCACCTCTGCTCTGTGTCCAATGGAATGCCTGCGCCCCTCCGCATCTTCTGCAATTCTGGGCCTGCGAACCTGCGCACCTGTAGCGCTTCTGCGCCTGCGTACTGCGCACCTACAACGCTTTTGCGCCTGCGTATCTCCACACTTTTCTTTCACTGCACTTGCTGTCCTGCGGGTATAGACAATTTTCAGACTTCAAGAATAACCTAGACTATCAGATCTACAGATCTGATCATGCGCCGAGGAGATATCAACCCATTAGTAGATCCGACTTGTAATTCTCATGTTTCTCCTTGATATTGATTCAACTCTCTCTCACAAAACCGATTACAAGAATTTCAGATCTAGCTTCTCTTAAGATCTTCTAATTTCACAAGTGTCTAGCCAAATGATCTCCTTTGCTTTATATAGGCAAGCTCTTGCTAAAACCATGAGTCAATACCATAGATAACCAATACAAGGGGCCCACAAACATGGGGCTCAATAATAATAATATAAAACAATACCACTGACCAAACCATAGGATCAAAAACGTCGGGCTAAATACTATGGTCCACCATTGGATTCCCACGTGAGAATACTTTTTCACTGCATGAAAGTGCGTGAACTAGGGTCCGCACCTTTTACATGGTGTACCTGCGGATATGTACGCACTTTATCTATGATACTCTTGCGGGTCCGCGCCTTTTGTACTGTGTACCTACGTACTTCTTATTTTCTTCAATATTGTGAGCTAATCATCAATCTCTGCTACTGACTGGTTGTACTGTGATCCATCACCTGTATGAGTTGCCATTAAGGACAACACTTCAGCCATAATGCCAACAATCTCCCCCTTTGGACTTGATGTCAAAGCTTACTTGTGAACTGTCGTCTGATCCCTTTGTACTGTCCTACATCCATGTATTATGTCATATCTGATATCTCTTCTGTGGATTCATCTGAATGTATACAAGTGAGATGATCTTCTATGAGAGGGTTGCCATCAAGCACAACACATACATCATAATGCCAACAATCTCCCCCTTTGGACTTGATGGCAACAACACCACATTACTCTCCCCCTTTGACATCAAGGGCAAAGGGTTATGCTCCCCCTAAGAACATGCTCCTCTTGACTATAAACCAGATTTGTTGAAGTCTCTGAATGAGCTCCCCCTTTGTATATGCCATGGTGCACCAATCTGATCATGCTCTTTCTGAGAACAAGCTGAAATGTCTGCTCTGCTATATAGTGTTGTTTATGCTCAAGCTTCCCCTGACTGTAAGCAAGGTCTGCAAAAAGATGTTCTATAAGAAGAGCATGACTCTATATATCATAAATGACCTTCCTATCACCAAAAGACTCAATACATACATCCATCACCCAACCAAGTGGGGATACATCAGGAACTAAATATATTACATCTTCATCCCAGGAATAGTGGGGAAACCAACATAGGTCGTTACATGACCTGAAGAGATGACTACAATAGATAGAGACACACTATTACATCATGAGTCGTGATATGATATTTATAACAGAGACCAATCACCTAAGATAAGATCATGATAAACATCAGCAACAACATTGTATGATCTGCTTCATAGTATCTGTCAACAGCAATTAGTGCATGAATCATCAAGGTATGTCCGCATCAACATAATTTCACATTCTATGTGAGAAACACCATAGCCATCATGATAATCATTTGGGAATATCTGCATCAATCAACATATGTACGAAACAACCTATCATCATATAGGTAAGAGCTCATCATCATCATGTCTCCAACAATGCAACTTTGAATAATCACCCCTGTATCCAGCCAACAATCCTCATCCATTTGTGCCAAGAATGAAAGGAATCATGCATCATAACTGTAATATATGATCTTCATGCATATGTCAACAGCAGCATATGAGTGACTCATCATCAAGAAGATGTGAATTCAAGCTAAGTGCTTCTCCTTATCCTCATGAAAGTTACCATGTAAGCACCATTAGAGAATCAATCCACAAATCTGATGCAAGAACCATGTGAACAACTCATAACAAGATGAATCATTTATCTATATAAGTATCATCACCAAGGACTATTAACCATAATGCCAACAATGCATTAAAAACATATGCTCCCCCTAAACTGGTGCCATCTGTCAGATCTTATCAACAAGAAAAGTCAGCCAATAAATGCCTTAAGACAGATACGCAGTTTCTCATTATATGGCCTGCGTGGCTCCGCACTTCACCTTCCGCTCCTCTGTGTATCCCTGCATTTGACTTTCTGTGTTTCTGCGTATTCCCATAGAGAGCCTTCTACTACAGTGCGTACCCACGCACTGTTTCTTCAATCACGCCGCGTACTACTACGTGGCCACGCACCCTCAGATGTTATCGCACCATGTATCTACACACCTGCGGCTTCTGTAGAGCCACGTACTTTCACTGTGCCTCCGCACCTGAACCTCTGCCACGCCACGTACCTTTGCGGTTCTTCCGCACCTGAACCTCTATCGCGCTGCGTGCCCACACACTGCGCCTTCTTCTGCTGTGCGTACCCACGCACTGCGCCTTCTTCTGCTGTGCGTACCCACGCACTTGCACTGTTAATCACCTGCGAACCTCTAATTAGGACCAAATTGGCAGTCCACCAGTGTGCCACAGATAGTCAGATGCCCAGATCTGATCTTGTGCTCGAGAGATCATACTTCATAGATTCACTTCCAACTTCACTTTCCCTACTGCCTTTCTTCAAACAGTCATATACGCGATTGTGCAGTATCCAACTCGTGTATATACGCGACTTCCCTTTATGGAGTTTGCATATGAGATTCAGGACACTGAAGTTTTGTACTTTCAGCTCCCTCTGATTCTGGTATATCTGTACGTTGTGCTGTGCCGCCTTTTTCTGATTGTACTTCCTTTTTCCTCCATATCTTCAAGCGTGATGATGTTTTCTCCTTTTGGTGTGATGTCCGTGCTTTGTTCCTGCATTCATTAGCTATATGTCCAAGCTTGTTACATGCATAACATCTTACATGTTTCATATTCCTCCTGTAACAGTCAACAGCTTTATGACCATACATATTGCAAGCAAAGCAATATCCATTAAACTACCTTGAATGCGATGATCTTTCTGCATAATGGTCTTGAACCCTTCTTCTACATCTAGTTGCAACATGTCCAAGATTATGACATACATAACATTCAACATTATTCATAGGAGGAGTAAAGGATTTTCTTTGAGGAATATCTTTCCTTGGTTGATGATGAGATTGATCTTTCATTTCTTCGTTGATCACTTTAGATTTCTCTTTAGAGTTCCTTGCCTCACCTTGCGAACTAGATTCACCTTCAACAGATTCATGGAAACCAAGACCAGTCTTTGTAGCAGGAGACCTTTGACTTCTAAGAATATCATCCAAGACTTTAGAACTATCTTGAAATCATAAAAGCTTATCCTTTTCTTCTAATTTACCTTTCAAGATATTTACCTCAACCTGAAGCTGTTCTTCCTTTTCAAGAGATTTCTTTTTCAAATCTTCTTCAACTTTCCTTCCTTCTTCCATTTGTTCCCTTAGTTTGAGAATCTCCTTTTCTTGTTCTTCATTCAGATCCTGTTGCATTTGACGAACTCGGAAGGCACATTCCAGCTGAGATTTTAAGTTGATGACTTCGTTGTCTTGTTTTTCAATTGCTTGATGTAGATCTTCATTCTGCTTGTTTGATTCTTCAAGATCTCCTTTTAGTGAGAGGATTGTAGCTTCAAGATTTTCATAGTAGCTGGATCTATCTTTGAGTTTCTTGATGGTTGTGCTTCTTTCGTTGACTTCTTTTGTTAATGATGTCACTTCATGCTGCAATTTTTGACATTGGTCTTCCTTGTCCTTGAGTAGTTTTCTTACCTTGTTTCCTTCTTCTAGTTGGGCATTTAGTTTGGTAGCTTCTTCTTTGAAGTCACATTCCCTTTTGTTCAATAGATCTTGTTGATCTCTAATTTTGTCTGTCAGCCTTTTAAATTCTACCTCTATTTGATATCTTTCTTGTTCACCCATAAGAGCAAATTCAGTAGTTTCGCTATCACTTTCATCTCTTCCAAAAGGAAAGATAGCTGGAACATCAGAGGATAATATATTCATACCTGATAGTTCATCTTCATTCTGAAATGATTCTGAATCTGATTCTGAATCTGAAGAGCTTCTTATACCTAATCCCCAATTGATTCTCCCACTGCCATAGTTCTTCTGAGATGTCTTCTTCTTCTTATGAGCTTTCTTCTTAAGCTTCTTTCCCATTGTTCCATGGATCTCCTTCAAGCGATCAAGCTTATATCGAAGGACCGACTCTGATACCAATTGTTGGAAATAATACTGAGAGGGGGGGGGTGAATCGGTATTATCAAGTCAATAAAACTTTTTCATTTCCAAACTCTGATTCATATATTCTACTTCCACAACTTCTTATGATTAAGTTAATTGATTTTCAATGAGTGCATTAGAACATTAAAAACCATATTATCAGTTAACAGATGCAGTAACATAGAGTAGATCATCACACATAAGGCACACACATGAACACCATGATATAAGGTGGAAACCCAATGCATGAGAAAACCACCTGCTGCAAGTCATCTCAATCTTCTTCTTAATAAGAAAATCCTTTTACAATATTTTGTACTGGTGCAGTCTTATACCAGTAGGCTATAACCCCCTTTGCTCTTGTACTAGCCAATCCATTTACTAGTACGCATGCTGCTACCTGCTACAATGCTCCAAGGATTTCCTTTAGCTCTTGTACTAGCTTAGATACTAGTACGTAGGTGCTGACCTACAATCTTCTCTCCTCCAGGTACCACGTTTCATCAATTTTCAGACTGGATACACTGAAGCACAACACATAATCTGAAAGGCCACTTTTCATCCAATTTTGATACTGGACCCAACAACAACATTGAAGCTCATAATCAAACAACCTTCTGAATCACCCAATCACCAGATCAATACATATACAATGAGAGTTATCAACCAGATCTAGTCCACCAGATCATATAAGGATAAGTCATTATGAACCTGATCCATTCATCTATCAATACTGAAGCTAATCATAATCATTCAATCAATCACTGCTGTTATCAGAACATAATACCAGACATCACTTCAAAAACCCAGAACACAACAATAATAAACAGGGGCAGCTAAATAGATTTCATGAAAAGTCCGCAGCTTCACCCATAGAACACCCGCGTACATCCGCAGTATTTCCAACTGCTTTCTTTCGCACCCACGCACTGTGTCTCACAGACTTCCTGCGCACCTCCCCTCTGTGTCCAATGGAATGCCTGCGCCCCTCCGCATCTTCTGCAATTCTGGGCCTGCGCACCTGCAGCGCTTCTGCGCCTGCGTACTGCGCACCTGCAATGCTTCTGCGCCTGCATATCTCCGCACTTTTCTTTCACTGCACTTGTTGTCCTGCGGGTATAGACAATTTTCAAACTTTAAGAATAACCTAGACTATTAGATCTACAGATCTGATCATGCGCCGAGGAGATATCAACCCATTAGTAGATCCGACTTGTAATTCTCATGTTTCTCCTTGATATTGATTCAACTCTCTCTCACAAAACCGATTACAAGAATTTCAGATCTAGCTTCTCTTAAGATCTTCTAATTTCACAAGTGTCTAGCCAAATGATCTCCTTTGCTTTATATAGGCAAGCTCTTGCTAAAACCATGAGTCAATACCATAGATAACCAATACAAGGGGCCCACAAACATGGGGCTCAATAATAATAATATAAAACAATACCACTGACCAAACCATAGGATCAAATACGTCGGGCTAAATACTATGGTCCACCATTGGATTCCCATGTGAGAATACTTTTTCACTGCATGAAAGTGCGTGAACTAGGGTCCGCACCTTTTACATGGTGTACCTGCGGATATGTACGCACTTTATCTATGATATTCCTGCGGGTCTGCGCCTTTTGTACTGTGTACCTGCGTACTTCTTATTTTCTTCATTATTGTGAACTAATCATCAATATTTGCTACTGACTGGTTGTACTGTGATCCATCACCTGTATGAGTTGCCATCAAGGACAATACTTTAGCCATAATGCCAACATATAATTGGCACCAACACCCATGGCCATATAACTAATGTATATTTCCCTCAGGAAACCATACACAAAGCTGAAATTTTGGATACCTTGTCGGAGCTTAACTCAAATAGGTTATACCCGCTTTGGAGAGATAGGGGGAGTGACAAGGGAGAGATGGAGATAAACAAGAGGGGATGGGAGAGCAGGAGTGATGAGAGAGAGAGAGAGGGAGAGGAGTGAGAGATGTAGATAAGGGTAAGAGAGGGAGAGGAGTGAGAGATGTAGAGAAGGGTAAGAGAGGGAGAGGGAGACACAAAAATGTTGGGGGGGTGGGGGGGGAAGGAGAGAGGGAGAGATATAGTAACATAATTGGAGAGATAGAGAGAGAGAGAGGGGAGAGAGAGAAGGAAAGAGGGAGAGATATAGTAACATAATTGGAGAGAGAAAGAGAGAGAGATAGAGAGAGAGAGATGGGGGAAGAGAGATGGAGTAGGAGAGAAAGGGAAAGAGGAATAACGGGAGATGAGAATTGAGAGAGAGGAGGAGAGTGATGGGGGAAGAGAGAGGGAGGTAAGAGAGAAAGACAGAGAGAGAGGAAGTACGAGGGAGTGAACTTAATATAGAGGAGGAGAGAGGGAGGGAGAGAGGAGGAGAGAGGAAGGATAGAGAGATGGAGTTGGAAGGGGAGAGAGGGGGGAAGAATAAATACATAGAGAGTAAGAAGTGGAGAGAGAGTGTGTGTATGTTTAAGGTGAGATAAAGAGACAGAGAAGGAGATATGGAGAGAATGGGGGAGAGAAGGAGAGAGGAGAGGGAGGGATATAGTAATAGAGTTGGAGAGAGAGAGAGAGAGAGAGAGAGAGAGAGAGAGAGAGATGGAGTTGGAGGGGGAGAGAGAGGGAGGTAAGAAGAAATAAATAGAGAGAGAAAGGTGGGGAGAGAGAGAGGGAGAGAGGAAATCGGGAAGGAAGGGAGATAGAAGCGTGGGAGAGGGAGAGAAGGGGAAGAGAGAGAGAGGGAGAGGAGGAGGGAGGGATAGATATATAGATTAGAGAAAGAGAGTGTATGTTTTGGGGGTGATATAGAGAGACAAAGGGAGATAGAGCTATAGATAGAAAGTGAAGAGAGGCAAGAAGAGAGAGATAGGGAGAGGGAGGGAGGAACAAAGAGATTCATATATGGAGTGAGAGAGTGTGTGTGTGTTTGGGGGGGTGAGATAGAGAGAAAAAGAAGGAAAGATGGAGGGAGATGTAAATATAGATGGAGGGAGGAAAGAGGGAATAATATTTCTTGCACTAGATGCATTGATTTCAATATAGATGGTGATTTCTAATCCTATTTGATTGCTTGCACTAGATGCATTGATTTCAATGTAAATGATTTCTAATTCTATTTGATTGCTTGCACTAAATGCATTCATTTCAGTGTACATGGTGATTTCTAATCCTATTTGATTACTTGCACTAGATGCATTGATTTCAATGTAGATATTGATTTGTAATAATATTTGATTGATTTCACTAGATGCATTGATTTCAATGTAGATGATTTCTAATCCTATTTGATCGCTTGCACTAAATGGATTGATTTCAGTGTAGATGATGATTTCTAATCCTATTTGATTGTTTGAACTAGATGCATTGATTTTAGTGTAAATGTTGTTTTCTAATCTTATTTGAGTGTGTGCATTAGATTTATTGATTTCAATGTAGATGTTGATTTGTGATTTGATGTAATTTGATGTATGATGGGACATTATATTTAAAGTGATTGGATTAACATTGTGCATTGATTTCAGTGTAAGCATAAAAAATTATTGACAATGTACATTGGTTTTTGTGTTATAGTAATTAAACCTATTGAGAAAGAGAGACAATGTATGATGTTCATGACAATAACTCAAGCTAAAGATTTAAATTGTTTATGGTTTAACCTGTCATTTTATTATAATCTATATGAAAAGATGAAAAAAGTAACAACGCTGACAATAAGAATAGTAGAAGAAAATAGTTTGAGATTAACCACAATGAAGGCTATTTATAATTGACTATATTTTCATTATTCACATTTTCTATCATTCAACACTATTACATTGTCACTTTACATTCAAAATTTGTATTTCATCACTTTTCATCATTAAAGTTATTAACAATATTTATCATCAACTAAAAAATTTTAAAATACATCGGCACTTTACATTCAAAAATTGCATTTCATCATTTTTTAGCATTAAAGTTATTAACAATAATTATCATCTCAACAAACTGAAGTAACTAAGCAATTTTAAAATTAAAATTACCAGATTAATCTCAAACATACTTAGCATATTCAAAATGATTATATTAATATTATATGAATTTACATATTATTAATAAAATTAATCATATGTTCATTAGATTTTCTTTCACACACAACTGAAACCAGCCTAGATCCATCTTAACTGAGGTGCAAACTTTTCCTCAATTTTTCCAATTCCTCTTGCTCACTTATTAAGTTGTAAGATTTTAAAATTAAAACCTAAAAAAATAAGTTACTTCATCATACTAACAAATTAAAACACACATACTCTTCAATGATATTCATTGATTTGAAGCATTCAATGATTAAAACATCCATTGGAAAAACCTATATGCTATCCAATGATGTTAACTAATTGATTTTAATAAAGCATTTATGAAAACATAATTAACTTTGAATTCCTAAAACTCAAGGGAATCATAATTATAAAGTGACAACTGATTTGAAACAATTTTTTTTTAATAAAAACTATTGAAACATTCATATAAACAATATATTGAAACATTCATATAAACAATATAAACATTATGATTTTTAATAAATCATGATTCTTATATTAATAAAATATTTAAATTTTAATATTAAAAAATATATATATCTTAATATTAAAAAAAAACTATTATAAAAATAATTATATAAAAATGTTTAAATTAGAAATTTAGAATTTTTTAATTAATAACTTTTAAAATTAATTTTGATAACAATAAATTAAAATATTATTGTATTAGATTTTTTTTATTGTATTAGATTTTTTTTTATTACCAAAAAGTATGATACAATAATATACTTTAAAAAATATGATTCCATTTTACATCAAATAAATGACGCATCCAATTTAAATAACATAAAAACAGATTAATTATTTATATATAACAACATGTAAAAGAAATTAATTAACCTAAATATATTTTAAGCTTAGTTTAAATGACGCATCCAATTTAAATAACATAAAAACAGATTAATTATTTATATATAACAACATGTAAAAGAAATTAATTAACCTAAATATATTTTAAGCTTAGTTTATAAGTATTAAGTGAAATCAAAACCATGAAATCAGATTTATTAATATGTAACTTAAATTTAAATAATTAAAAATTTTAAAGTTTTTCAATATTTAATAAATCTAAATTTAAATAAACTGCAAAAATATGTAAAAATGATTATCTCAAAAATATTTCTTTAACTAATATTATTATATTTGAACCTGTGCCACATATAAAAATATAGAAGAGCAATGTTAAATAAGAATATTGTATTAAAAGATGTTGTCTTATTAATTTCTCTATATTATTAGACTTATTTTATTACATTAAAGTATTATTTCAATTTTAAATATCATTGTGATAATGATGTAGAATTTGGTATTATTATTTTTTAATTCAAAGAGAATTTGACCTAAATAATTTTTTTTTCATTTTGGTTGAAGTAGTTCTATTAAATGCTTTCATTATTACAATTTCAATGTCAAATACCATTGTGATAATGATGTAGAATTTGGTATTATTATTTTTTAATTCAAGGGGAATTCTACCTATTTACATTTTGGTTGAAGTAGTTCTATTAAATGCTTTCATTATTACAATTTCAATGTCAAATATCATTGTGATAATGATGTAGAATTTGGTATTATTATTTTTTAATTCAAGGGGAATTCTACCTAGATAGAATTCTTCTTCAATTTGGTTGAAATAGTTCTATTAAATGCTTTCATTAATTTCTCTATATCGTTAGAATTATTTTATTATAGTAAAGTACAATTTCAATTTCAAATATCATTGTGATGATGATATAGAATTTGGTATTATTATTTTTTAATTCAAGGAGATTTCTATCTAGATAGATTTTTTCTTCATTTTGGAAGTAGTTCTATCAAATGCAAGGAGAAGATAATGAGAAGACTAAGATAATTTTCATTATTTTATTAATGGTTTTTTTTATTATTTATAGCACATTAAAGTCTTAACTAAAATTAAATGATCACATAAAATTAAATTAATTATCACCATTCAACATCAATAACCTAATGTAATTGTTCTAAAAACTCCTCTCCATCCATTCATAATCTTCTATTCACATGCATGGATGAGATTGGAAATGAAAACCTTGAATTTTATGAGTTATCTATTTTTTTACTTTATTAAAGTACATAATACAAATTAATAATAAAAATAACATATTTAACAATAAAATATATTTTAATTTAACTATATTTAAACTAATTTAATTCAACTATTTTAATTTAATTACATTTTAATCTAACACCACACATCAAATTTTCTCATAAGAGTGTTTCTAGAAGGCAGTTGAACCTTTTGTCCAAAAAAATAAATTTTCCATATAAATCTATACAAATAATAGATTAAAATAAAGAAAGAAGATTAGAGGTCATTTTTTGGGATTCCACTCTTTTAACAAAGTTATTCATCTGTAACTATTTCCATTTCAAAATTTAAAAACAAATAAGATATTAAAATTTATAGAAAAATATCTAAAAATAGAAATTTTATTATTTCGACGTAGCCAAAAATAATATAATCATAAATTATTTTGACATTTTAATTATAAATTTTATTAATATAAATTTGTATGTGTTTATTGTTTTTTTATTTTAATTCAACTATATTTAAACTAAACTAAGGTAATGATTTTGTAACCATGGTTTAAATATAAAAAAAAATAAAAATAAAAATTCAATAATTAGACTAAAGAACGAAACCATTTATTTATATATTAAAAAATAAAATCATTCTAATATATAGACCACACCTAGTGGGCATATTCCATGTTATCTCGTGACTATTTAGAATCAGAGTATGTCACGTTTTGGCTACGTCAAACAAACGGCTGCAGATGAGATGAGTACTAGGGAGAAATTGGAATTCGAAAATCGAATCTCGTGATTAAATCATATGTTATAATCAAACAATGGCAATTCAACTATTGATGGAGCTCATATTATTAATATTATAATGGAATATTAACTCAATATTAATATTTATTTACTAATGGAATATTAGTATTAACAATAAGTTAATATTATTACAATAAGTTATTTTTAATGAAACAAATAAAAATAATAGATTTAATAGATATATAATATTTATATTATTTTGTGTTTATAAATTAAATTATAAGGCAAAGTTTACAAATTTAAATGTTGTGTGGTTATACTTTAATTCAATTTCTCATTAATCTTGATAAGTGATCATCATAATTATAATTAATAAATTTATAAAAATAGTAAAATAACTAGTGAGTAGAGATCGAAACTTGGCTCTACTAAGAGTAATAACTAAAGTGGAGGTGGAGGAGGTAATTAAAAATATCACGAAGAATAAACCACCTGGGCCAGATGGATTTACTATAGAATTCTTCCAAGCAACTTGGACCTTCATGAGTGAACACCTAGTGAATGTAGTATAGGAATCCAGATGCACCAATAGAATGCACCTGACCCTAAATGCTACATTTCTAGCCTTGATACCGAAGACAGAGCACTCGGAAGAACCACAAGGGTTCCAACCTATAGCTATTTGCAATGTTATATCTAAAATATTAGCTACAATAATGGTGAACCGACTGAAACCCATACTACCTAGATTGATATCCCAAGAGCAGACATGGTTTGTTATAGGCAGACAAATAACAAACGACATAGTGGTGGCACAAGAAGCAATACACTCCTTGAAAAATTCAAAAACCAAAGGGATTATGGTAAAATTAGATATGGCCAAAGCTTATGATAGAATAAACTGGGGATATCTCCAAAAATACCTAAAGGCATTTGGCTTCGATGAAAGATGGATAAGTTGGGTAATGTCAATGGTAACCACTCTAGTTCTATTAATTTTGCTTAATAGATCACCTATAGAAGCTTTCAATGCTACCAGAGGGCTCATGCAAGGTGACCTGTTATTGCCTTTCTTGTTTATACTAGTAGCAGAAGGTCTAGGAAGATACATCAAAGAAAAAGTCTACAACGCACAATATATGGGCCTAAGACTTTGGGGGAATGATCTTCCTCTAACCCACCAGCAATTTGTAGATGACGTAATGCTATATGGATAGGCAATGCTCAAGGAAGCCAGAAAAATATTGGAAATTCTCACAGAATTCACAATTGCCTCTGGGACAGAGATAAATAAAGAGAAATTGGATATTTATTTCTTCAACACCCTAGCACCCTCCCAAGCTTTCCTAGAAAGATCCATGGGATTTAGAATTGGGAATTTCTCCACAAATTATCTAGGTATCTAGCTAAATGAACAACAAAACGCAATGTCTAATTGGAATACCTTGTTGGGAAAGATTCAATGGAAAATAAAAAACTTGACATTCAGAACGCTAAACATCCTGAGCCGCATAATTATGCTAGAATTAGCTCTACAGTCCATTCTGATATACCAGCTAACCAGCCAAGCTACCCCTAAAACAGTCTGCCAGAAAATTGTAGACATGTTTAAAAATTTCTTATGGCAACGGCCTAGTATGACAAAGAAATGGGCACTCCTATTCTAGAGCTGGCTCAGCAAATCCCTAAAAGAAGGAGGCCTTAGACTCTGAGATCCTTACGTCCTGAATTAGGTAATGTGAGCAAATCTATGGTGGAGATGGATACAAGGAGGGGTAGATCTTTGGAAAAAAACTATGGGAGAGAAAATATGATATGCCCAGGTCCCTTGAAGGAAAGCTGAGAAGCTAAAATGATAATAAAGGATCTACAATCTGGAATATCGCCAATGCCAAAAGGAAGTTGATCAGCAAACATAGCTTTTGGGAAGTCAGAGGAGGGGATAAAGCTAACTTCTAGGAAAAAGCATGGCAACAGAGGAAAAAACTCAACAACCAGTCGCAGCTCACAGATATCCACCAATTCACCAACCTCCATGGGGGCAACATAGTATAAAACTACTGGTGCTAGGAACCTAATGGATACTTGAGAAAGTGGAAACAACAGTAGGATTTCCCAGAAGTACCAGAAACACCCCAATGAGAACTTTATGACAAGGAAATGGAAATAAGGAAAATAGTGATAAAAGAAGATTCACACACCCTAGGATGGGACCACAGAATCAAAGGCATGTTTACAATATGAGAACAGTTCACAGCCTTGCTGTCACGCAATAACTTCATGCAGGTCTCCAGGAAGGTTGTAAGCATAGAACGGTCCATCTCCTGATCAGGCTTACCCTTGCTCCCTAAGGTGGAGGCCACACTGAAGCTCTTCTTAGCTTCCATTAATGTTTCGCATTTGCACACCAAATCAAACTCAGACTCCTTCGTTGGAGCTTTACGAACCCATGCGTTGGCTTCGGGTTGTTTCCCCTTATCATCCCCTATTGCAATTCCACTTTAGAGCACTACATTCACATTCGGATCCTCTTCGTGAGGCTCAAACCTCATCATCTGCAGGTTTTGAGTTGGCTTAGTTGGTAGCGCGCCTTTGTCGCATATCCTTGCTGCTAGCATAGGGCAATCCTCCGTTTCATGATCAAACAAAGTGAAATATTTGCACGACGGCATGTAGGGTTAGTGCAATCACATGCATAGTGTCCTGGTCCTCCGTAATTGTAGCAGATTAGTTGTCCCCGACCTCTGCCAGGTCCTCCTCCTCCTCAGCCTCATTCGTACCCTTGAAAGCCTGTTCGGGCCATCCCCTTGCTCTAGTCAGCGGGCCGCGTTTCTGCCTAAACCCTAGAGGCAAGAGTTCTATCCATCATCAATTCATAGCTTCTACAATTGCGCTCATCATACCCTACCAACCTAGAGAAGTTGCAGAACAGTTGTTGTGGCGTTTGTACAAACTTCTGTAGAAAATGATAGTTATCCAACGTATGTTTTCCTGCTACCTAACATATAGCGCACCGCAATGTAGGCTCCGCGTTTAGTCATGCTTGAGCTTCTGGCATCAAAGGCATGGGTCCTTGTCTTGCAATATAGTTCGCAAAGACTAGGCAATGGTCCTTGTCATGCCCTTGACCCTTGCATTTTAAGCACCAGACCTCTTCACGCACCTACGGTCTAACTGTTCTTTTCTACTTCAAACTTTGCATCTCAAGGCAAAGATTGTGCAGCCATCCATGGATTTGGTGAACCCCCATATTTTAATCCTACATCGGTGTTTCATGCAGTCTCATCAAAATTTCCAAGGCCTCTACCTGAGTCATTATCTTATGTTGTGATAGTGCAACCCTTAGGTGTGGTAGGAGTGAAGCTATGAACCACTCGCATTGCTGTATGTATATTAAGTTCATGTTAGCTTCACAAATTTTACAGTTCAACCTATGATCTAATTCCCAAGGTGTCTCGCCTGGTTTCATCGTGATTTCCTTGAACCCTACTATCGACTGTGCCTCAGATTTAGGCCTACTGAATTCTTTATTCAGCGTGGTCTAAATGTCTACCACTGCAGTATTTGGGTTATCATTAAAGTACTTGATGTACCTGGTTAGTGCACGATCCTACAGAGCACTAACCAGTGTTGTCTTCTTCATGTGATCATCTGTAACACCCTGAGCTTCCCATACAAATTTCATGACAAACCAGAACTAGTTTGGGTCCTCGTTTCCCAAGCCTTTGAACAAAGGCAGCTTTACTGAATTTGCCATGCTGAACTGCGGTGGAGGTGGAGGTGGTATGGGTGAAGTCCTAGGTGATGGTGGTGAAGTTGGAGGTGGTGTGGGTGGAGGTGGTAGTCGCCGGAATCCTTGTCTTATTAACTAAATAGCACTTTGTGGAGAAGTCTACACTAATCCCTCTTTGTCACCCAACGGAGGTGAAACCAATGGACTATATTCATGACCCTTTCTTCCTTCATCCCTGTAAGTTTATCCACTTCTCGTAGCTCCAAACATCAAGGTAGCTACATAACCCGTTTTCCGCACAATAATATCTTAATCTAGGTATTCATAGACTTCAAGTACTTACCTCGCAGACCTTTGAAAAAGCGTCGCTCCGCCTCACTGTAGCGAATGAGGTATCGACCACGAATTCAGTCACAAATCCTCCTATGATGCAATTGAGCCAATGATTGATAGCGTGGGTGATTTTATCCATAGATGCTTCCAATCTCTATACTAGCTCCGAGATCTAAACAATAGGACCATTAAGTCTCCACCTTCCTTGGCTATTCGCTAGCTTCATGATCCACTCATATAGCTCAATCGGAAAGGAACATAAAAATTTCTCGTGGATTTCTATATACATGTCCCTGTCAGGCACTATTCCTTTGTCAGTCGCAGGTTTCTATTCTTCGACATCGCGAATTCATGGATCTTCCTATCCAACCAGTCTTCGATCTCTTTCTTAGTTGGATTCCTGTGATATGACATCACACATCTCTTATGCATATTCTGGTCCCAGCAACGAAACCATTTGTTTGCTTGGTGGGGCCTAACCCAGGTTCAACGTTAGTTAGCCAAACAAATCCCTACACTACTGGTCATTTTGGCATCAGCTCGCGGAGTGTGAGACCGAAGTCTCACTTGAAGTAGTATGGGGGGATGCTGGAACGAAGTTTCTGCACCCTGAGATGTTCGTGATGTCAGTTTATTCCTTCTATTCCTGCTTTCGCTCAGGTCATTTAGTTCTAGGGCTTTGCCAAACTAGCCCTTTATTCCACCCTTGAGTACCTTTACGAAAAGGTACGATTGACCTTCGCACAGCCCTAACCTATGGCTTAGGTACTTTTGCACTGCTAGGGCAGCCTATTGTGCAGATTCCCAAACTAGTTTAAGTGTATTACTTATCTTATTAAATAGTCATAGTTAGCATCGCATAAATAGATATCCTATTTTGCGTTCAATTATCCAACTTAATTACATACATTTGTGCATCACATAAGCATTATGAATGAAATTCATACACAATATGACAAGATGCATTAACTAGACATAAAGACACAGAATTTGTAAAATACTCCTCTTTATCGATTTCAAGTGATTACATACTCTATCCATCCTGCAAACACAGTTGCAAGGGTCCATGCACTCAGCTGCGAACTTCTACCCTAGGTCGCTACGCACTCAGCTGCAGAGCCTCTACCTATGCTATGACCCAAAACTTAGACTTCTCTCCTTATCTCTCAAGACTTATTTTACGACATATGACTATGTGTCTCTTTAGAGCTTATTTACTTAGCTCCTTTTATACAACCCCATGGTTCGTGGACCATGGATAGATATTTACAGTCGACTTTTCTCCATCTCTCTGTGTAGTTCTCTAGATTATTCTCACGATCAGAGTTCCCCTTATACTTCGCAATCTCCAACGGGCAGTGTCCTTCTTGCCTAAACCTTTCCCTCATGGCCCCATTGATCTTCTCCCAGTCACGAAGGGTGTTGCGATGTGCTCCCCACCATCTTGTTGAGGTGGCTTGCAATGCAATATCCAATAACAGGATCTTGTGGATTTCCCTTATTGTTCTGTCAACTTTATTCAGAAAAACATCCACTGATTTTATGTCTTGGAAGGTTGGATAATTACATACCTATTTTCAAGTCCAATTTACTCAACATATCTTGGCACAGCATTTGGTATCAACCTCACATCCTCCTTGCTGCCAAGCATCCCAAGCAGCTTCTGAGCTGACTTCTAAGCTTTATAGGATTCTCCAACTGATTGATCCTCCTGTCGTGGGATTGATGTAGTCTTCTCCTTTTCTTGCAGCTATTTTGTACAACTGATCTAGCACTCCAGGTTCATCTTGATCATCTATGGGTTTAGTTAATCTTGGCCCATGGTACAGATCTAGTGGTTGTATTACCCACATCCCTTCTACCTCAAAAATCATCAACTCCTTTTTAAGGTCAATCATGGCATATTTCTCATATGCCCATTCGATACCAAGAAGTGTTGGGTAAGGGTCCTTGTCACCCATTATGTCTATCAATTCAAATTCGATGTGTGTCTTAACCCCTGTCACATCTACCTCCACATCTTCTAGCCCCATGATGGGTAAGATGTACTACTGGTTTTCCATCCGTAGTTGAATTGGTGAGTACTTCAGTTGCGGCTTCCCTACCACTTCCCATGTTTTCCTACAAAGGATGTTAACGTCTGACCCTAGATCTAGCATTGTATATTTAATCTAAAATCCTGCAACTTGAACGTCTATCTGCAACTCCCTACTGGTCATTTTCTTTTTCATTCAGATTCTCCTCGTATTCCTTTAGGTAGATTTGTTGATATTTCTCCTTCTCTTGCTTCTTCTTCCAGTAAAATTGTTATTAGAATCTTGTTCAACTCCCCTAGCATTTTTTCGTTATCAACAATTTGTATGAATAGTCTAAATCATTCCTCAATTGGTTGAAAACTTGTGGTTATGCCTGAGTCTGACACCTTGTTCTTTTGAGACTTTGTTAAGTTATCAAATAGTCTGGCTGCTTCTTAATAGTATTTCTTCTGTTGAGTAGGGTTGTATGACTGCTTCAGGGATGCCACTCAAACAATTGAGTGTTGGTTTGATGCTCCCCAGTCATCCCCTATCTTCTTACCCCCTCTCGTAACTATGTCTATATTGGAGATTGGGACAATTTCAACGGTCTGTGGTTCTGTGTTGATCAAGTTAGTTCCCTATTGCCTGGTTCTTTCTTCCCATCCTGCAATCATATCAGGGAAATCTTCTGTGGCATGTGCATTGACCCGACATTGTGAGAACCAAGGCCTTCTTGGGAGTGGGAATTCCCTTGCAACGTGTCCCTCCTAGTCGTGGTTGTAGCACCTCACAGATCCTCTACCCCCTGTTCTTCATCCTCTCATGCCTCCTCTCCTTCCTCCACGACCATTTTCATTAACCCTGAATGTCAACTAGTCTAATCATTCTACCAAGGCATCAAATGCCCAACACTAGTCAGTGTGGTGAGTCATGGATGCATAGAACTCATAGTAGTTTTTGTTGGGTACATTGGAGTACTACTACAATATTGGGCATAGTTGTGGTAGGTGTCCATAGCTTCTATAGACTTCATAGTAGTATAGTGAATTCCGGCCCAGGAAGTCTCCTCGCAATCCTACCGCTGCAACACCTATTGTTAGGGGGTCCCCTGATGATCCTGCAAGGCCTACTGAACTACTTGTGCCTCTCAGTCTTGGGTATTCAATCACTACATGACCCTCTATCAAGAAATGAGTGCACCATACATTTGGTCTCATCAGCCGAAACGGATGTAAGTATTTAACTTCTCCATCATACTTGTGATCTGGTTTTGGAGGCCCAAGATTGATGGATCCTGAGATCCCATTCCTCTCCAATACTCATCAAGGTACCTTTCCATAGCCTCTATGTGTGTTGCTTGCTCTAGAGTATCTTGGAGGGTTTCGATCCTTTGTTGTGTCAATTATTTTCAAGTAAAGAGTAGGAGCGCCTTAATAAACCAATACCTCTAGTGTTTGAGGTCTATTGCATAGCTTAACGTTCCAATCGCATCTTTGAACCTATGCATTAATTCCCAAGCAGTCTCTCCTTCCTTTTGCTTGATCTCCCATAGTTCTGACAGTCCTTGTTGATCTATTTGCGGCAGTTTGAACTCTTGCACAAAGCTCTTCTTGATGTCTTCTATAAAGGGATTTTGATTCCACTCCACCCTTTTGATGAACCACCTTAAATATCTCTCCCTAAGGGTAGTTTGGAATTCAATCGACTTCACGTTGTCCGATGTTTTTCGAGCTCTCCCTATTGCTTTGCATAGGTACCAATGTTGTTCTACATCTTCGTTCCCCCTACCAGAGAACTCTGGATATCTAGTAAAGGAGCCTATCATGTTGGTTCGAGTATGTGCCAAGAGCACAAATCCTTGGGCTCTGAGCTAATAAGATCCTTGCAATCCCAAGTTACTAACACTTCTAGTCCCACTACTGTTAGATGTATCGAAACTTGTCTTATTTCTAACATGCACATTGTGTACGTGTATCACTTTAAGTAACTTAGAAACAAATTTACTAGGGATATTGTGAAGAACTAAGGGAAGGTTTGGGTGAACACTACCGAAACTTTGGGGATTCAGTCACTGAATTTCATATAGAATATCATTCTCCGCAAACAATTGCACATCTCATCTTCCATTTCTTCCTTGGGATTGTTGTAATTACTTCCTTTTGGTATCTTCCCCGCAACTTGGGAGGGAGGACTCCTATCATTCTCTGAGATTATATATGTCATGTTGACATCCCTCTCTTGCTCTAGGTCATTTACCATATTACTTCTCTCTTTCAGACTCTCTGACATAGCTCCTGCTTGGTGGGGTCCTGCAACTCTATCTTTCAGCGCCTGTACCACTCTTTCCTACCACTTCTCTTCTTTCAGCGCTCTCCTTTGCACTTTGATATCTCTAGCTCTTTGAGATTCTCCTATATCCATTCCTTCAGTAGCATCCTAGTTCCCAAAATGGTAGCATCCTCCCTTTATATCCTTCCCCCAGCACTAGGGTTTTACGTTATCATGCTCACTTTGTGGAAAGGTATCAAACCTTCCTCCACCATCAGAATCTTAATCTAAAGGGGTGCCTCTTTTTGCACTTTTCCTCTCAACCTCGATCTGAACATCGCATCCACTTTCGAGGAGGATTGGTAGCTCTTTGTTGTGACTTGACCACGTACCCCTCTATGGTAGCATGCACCCAGAAATCTACAACCCTTGTTAGGTCATTATCCAAGCATTGGATCATTGTGAGATCTACAAGGACCCAATCATGACATGTTGGCATCGATTCTTCTGGTTAGTTTTTTAATTTTAGTCTCCTTAACTAGTTGCATAGCTCCTCCGAGAATTTACACCAGAAGATCTTGTACTAATCGCTTTCCACCTCCAATTACAATATTTCTTCGTTCATGTTAGCAGTAGATCGATTTTGAAGGGTGGCCTACTCTGACATGAATCGATCCACCAGATTATCCCACTAGCCCTGTATTTCCTTCTTAAAAATTCTTGATACCATATTCCAAACCACTTCTTGTGATTTCAGGTCCCGGCAACAGAACCATTTTTTGGCACAAAAATGTCATGAGGGAAGAGACCCTGGGTTCAGGCACAAGGGTCCAACAAGGATCCGTTGTAGTCTAGGACAATGCTAACATTTTCACCTTACCCGAGGGATAAGGAGTCTGACCCAAGGTGTGTCATGACCAAAACTGGGAAGGGTTGTAGGGATATCAAGTGAGATCCAAACATCAACCATCAATAGCTTAAAGAGATCATTCATCACAACATCATAGTATTACAATCACTATATTCATAAAGAAAAATACCATTAATTAAAATTTTGAGCAGGTCCATAAATTAGAACAATACACTTTACCATAATACAACACCCAAACTATTTCATTCATTCATTAACATCAAAATAGGGAAGATTCAATACAACATACATAAGCCACAAAATCTTTCATCAGATACATAAAATAACATAGACACAAGATGCCTCAGACCTCTTTCTGAGTCTAGCTCTGGCCCTTCCATAATGGCTCGGGTCCTTGGGACCTTGTTTTTCTAAACTCCTGACCCTTGCTGGATACCAACCCCTTTCTCTTGATGTCTTCTGATTTTATCTTTTCTTTCATCGTCCCCACTACCTGTTCTGTTCGGTTGTCCTTGCCCTCGGTTGTTTTTCGCTCTCCTTCTTGTCCGCTCAGTTGTTTTTCTCTCGCCACCTTGTCATAACTTACTGTTTGATGTATGTTCATGCCTCCATCCCTGGTTGTCATATCTGCAATTGAACCATTGCTCCTTACACATGTTCTCCATATTGGTTCCCTCAAAACTTCAAAATTCAAAACAAAGGCCCCAACAAAAAAATTCACATCTCTACATATAGTTACATGTTTTATAATTTTTATAATTAAACCTTTTAATGTGATATGCATAGTATTGATGATATATATAGATATATATGTACATATATAACTTAGAAAAAAGAAATTCAATATTGAATTTTTTTATTAATTAAATTTAAATATGAAGTTATGAAATGTTAAAAGATCTTCACTCTAATTGTTTGGTTTGGTGAACAATTCTTAGACTTAGCAGTCATATCGTTTCTCATAGGTGGGTCCCTTGTTCCACAAACAAGGGGGTCTCATACACCAATTTGGTGTCTAGCTTGGCCGTGACCTTAAAATTGAATAATAATAATAATAATTAAATTGACATTAAAATGTTTACACTCATTTATGAACACTACAACATGACACTGCACAACAAACATTAAAATAACTTTTTATTATTAAGTTTTTTAAATAATATATCATAACCTAATTATGGAAAAAATTAGGCATTTACTTTATCTTAAACAATTTTTTCCAATTAGCATATATATATATATATAGATATATAATCGAAACTTAAAATAATTTTAAAGAATTCAAATTCTAACAAAATATACATTATTTTTTCCTATATTTAAGATAGGGAAGAAAGAAGAGAAATATGAAACCTTAATTTTAACTTGGATTAATGAAATTGTTTATGTTTTATCATTGTTTTAAATGGAAAATTTAATAAGATAAAAATATATGATAATAGAAAAAAATAAGATATAATTAAAAGTGAAAAAAATTATTATTTACATTAATTTATTTACATTTATTGTGCTAACGGGTGCTCTACTATCCCATATGGGGGAGATTTTACTTAACATGTATATATTTCAAAATTAATTTTTATTTTTTTTTAAGTTTGGTTGTTGAGACATTTTTAGGGAAATTGAAATTTCTATCATTTGGATTTACAAGGGCTTATCAACATGATTTCTGTCAATTAGGCATTTGGAGATTTAACTCTTATTTGTTTTGTGTGCATTGAATGAGATTCCTCATCATAAATGTAATTTGGTTAATTATTAATTAGTTGGATCTAAGATATTTAGTCCAACTAAAATAGTTCCTAGATTAGTGTTTGGTTGAGATATTTTCTCAACTAAATAATTGTGTGGTTAAAATAGAATTTTTATCTTCAATCAATAATTGATGTATTTTTATGTGCAATTAATCTAAATAATTGTGTGGTTAAAATAGAATTTTTATCTTCAATCAATAATTGATGTATTTTTATGTGCAATTAATCTAATGCAAGTGTGAAGTTTTGATGTGCAATTGGCTTCACAAAATGGTATTGGAGCCCTTTTGGGATCAACTCCCTTAAAGGAGCAGCCATGATTAGGCTAGAGATATATGTGAGATTGGTATAAGTTTGTGTTTTGAAATTTGTGTGAAATTGTATGTTTCTGTGTGAGATTTGTTGACGCATCTCTGTAGATGCAAGATCAGAGAGATATTTTTTCAAGTCATGAATAAAGTTTTTCATGATGAGTAGAATTTTGATAAACGGCGGCAACGGATATGTGGAAAATATTTTGCCAAAGCCAGTGCTTCAAAAGGTTATTCAAAATTTATATTTTCCATCCCGGTACAACTGCAACTCAGGTTTAGTCCTGTAATGTTTGTTGGTGTTTCTGTGCAGGTGGTTTTCCTAAAGGACCTACAAGTGTAAAGATCCATAGCTAAGGAAGAGCGTTACAAGAAATAATAAGTATAACCCAGTAGGAGTTGCATTCGCTGGAGCAACTGACAGAACAAAGAATCAAGAAGGATTGAGTATTGGCATGGGATCTATTGAATATTTGCCTTGGAAAGTGATCCTACAGAGACATGTGTGGAGCAGACACTGAATACCTGTAAAAGTTCAATGAAGATATGATCCATATGATAGAGGATACAATGTGAGGCCACTTTCAAGGTCCAATAAATGATATCAAAACTCATGATTGAGGTGGGTAGTGGGACAACGATCATGAATATTATCGAGATTGAGGTGGGTGGCGGGACAACGATCATGAATATTGGCAACAGCCAGAAGATATGGATACCCCTAAAACACCGAAACAAATCAACTAATCTTTCCCGACATCAAGTTTACCACCGATGCCTTTGTATTCGTGTCATCTGTAACCATTATTTGGAATAAATTTGATAATGTTCTTCAACGATCATGAATATTATCGAGATCGAGGTGCGTAGTGGGACAACGATCATGGATATTATCGAGATTGAGGTGGATAGTGGGACAATGATCATGAATATTGGCAACAGCTAGAAGATATGGATACCCCTAAAACACTGAAACAAATCAACTAATCTTTTCCCAGCACCGAGTTTACCACCGATGCCTTTGTAGTTGTGTCGTCTGTAACCATTATTTGGAATAAATTTGACAATGTTCTTCAATCTACTCTGTTAAACTCTAAGGATAGAATATGTGGGGGTTCTTTACAGCAAAAAAATGGCTTCACAATTCATGCTCCTTTTTTGAGACATGGTCAAGTTTTGGAGAGATTTGAAAGGTTGGTGAATACAATGCTGGAGACAATCGCGGACTTATGCCATTATATTGTTAGTCGGAGGACTCTACATTAATGTGATCTATTTGCAAGAAGGATATCTCAATTTTAAATCATCACATTGGTAACAAATTAGCACAAACCATGGACTTATTTTTTGTTGGGAAACAATGTATAAGTCATTGGAGTAACTATTGGTGGTGATATAGCTATATTTTTTTTTGATAGAATAAATTTTGTATTATATTTTTGTTTGTAAAATTAAGTGATGATGAATTTCATAATCAGATAAAGAGGTCATATTGTAAAACTGGTTTTAGATACATTTTGTATCTAGATGGCTTCCCTAGATAAATATCGAGTATAGCAGCTGGAACCCATAGAAAGCGGTGGATGGGAGCTCACCCATAGAATGACTAGTAGTTTAGTTATTGCAAATAGAGGATTGATTGTGTCTGAAGCAACTATTTTAAGAGATTGAGTGGTGTAAAACTCAATATGGATGGTTTGCCAAATAATTTGGTAGTTGTGGATCCAAGGAAGGATTCCTCATTTGTTGAAGACATGGGAGTGGTCTTCTCATGATGTTGTGTGACAGCTTGGGATGATGCCCAGTAATTGACTTCAAGATATCCGTGACTCAGGAGTTCGAGAGTGGAACTTGAGAATCCATTTTATTGACTACACCTTTATGAGGGTTATGAGACAACTTGATGGAGTTTTCTCTATGCAATTTCGAAGATGTTTAAGGATGCTAATGAAGAATTTGCAAACATGAAGATCAAAGACAAGTGTTCGTTAAGGGAGGGACTTGGAGATTTAACACCTACGTGTCTATTGCACATTGAATGAGATTCCTCATCATAAATGTAATTTGTTTTATTGTTAATTAGTTTTGTCTAAGATATTTAGTCCAACTAAAATAGTTCCTAGATCAGTGTTTGGTTGAGATATTTACTCAACTAAGTGATTGTGTGGTTAATATGGAATTTATATCTTCAAACAAATATTAATGTATTTATATGTGTGATTAATCTAATGCAAGTGTGAAGATTTGTTGTGCAACTGATTTCAAAATGTGTGTTACCACCCATCCATCTTAATTCTTGATCTATCAGGAGCATTGAGGAACCAAATCTCTTAAGGTGCAAAATTCTTGATTTTTTGCACTAAAAAGAGGTTTTCATCCTAAAGAATTTAATTCCTTTCCACACTTAATATATCTAGAGTTAAGATGAATCTAGATTGGTTTTATTATATTTTAATATATTTTAATTTTTTTTCTCAGCTTGTGGGACTACACCTTCATCATGTCCAATATATCACCCGATCTAGGTGATTTCACATCGAGGAGTGCCTTAACGTAACACCCAATCACTATCTATCCAAGACCTGGTGGACTAAATATATTTTAGTTTTATATGTATTCCATTTGTATTTTAAAAATTTGATTTATTGAGTGTCTCTAATTGATATCATTAATTTAGTGTATTCACATCATATAAATCCACAAACATACCATAGAACTCTTTCGTAACTTTGTGGTAAGTATTAGAATATAAATGGAAAATAGACATTCTAATATGTGAACACAAACAATGGATTATATACATGAAATTCAATGTATGAATAAAAACTAAATTATAATATACCAAATTGAATTGAATAGATTTACTATTTCTGTTACTTTGTTTAATTGAGATGTTATTGTGTTTTATTATTATATTAATCTTTTTATATAATGCTCCATTTTACACACCACAACATCCTTTTACATATTAAGTTGAAATTTAAATCTTTACACTCATTTATGAACACTACACCATAACACTGCACAACAAACATTAAAATATTTTATTATTATTAAGTTCTTTAAATATTATATCATCACAAGAACATATATTTCTCTGCTAGTGTTTCTGATGTGATAGGGTTTCAAGGCTTCTAAATCACCACCACTAAAACTACATTTTTCTGCTTACCCAACTGATAGACAACCTTGACGCCACCCTATAGCTCAATGGGCATATGTCAGGCCCTTCTGGGGGAAGGTGTTCTACCCTCTCCTTCAAATCTATGGTAACCGGTTCTCATCATACCAATAATGGTCCATCTTCCAGTGCATGGCATTAGAAGGGTAAGAAAGCAGACTCACCAGCTCTGGGAGCTTAACGGTAGTCAAATATTTAGGGTCACAGTGTCCCAAAGGCATCTAAAAACTGGCGAGTAGTGATCCCAAACCACTACCTAGAACAACCTTGACAATTAATGCAAGATCATGGAATAATCTGTAAATTTATGGGCATCTGGCCTAACGAGTCAAATATTCTTAGATGGATCCAACTCAAATGGAAACCAAAAGCTCCATTTGATGTTCACCTCCAGGAAAAGGGTTTCTTCACAGTGATATTTGAGGATCTAGAATAACAGAAGATAATTCTGGACAACAAGCCTTACTTCATGACAAGTGCAGGGTTATTCATGAGACATTGGGAACCATGCTACAACCCAGAGAAGGGAAAGTTCCTGGCAGCGCCTATTTCAGTTCGACTTTACTCTTTTCCAGAGGATTTCTAGGACGTGGACATCCTGGAATCAATTGGTAATTTCTTTGGAAATTTTGTGCAATTCTCAGAGATCATCATACACCTACGGTTTTCATCCTAAGCCGTAATTTGTGTTTACATGAACATCTCACAACCCCTTCCAAAATTAGTGGACATTGAGTATCAGGATGAATTTTGGTCTCAACCATTGGACTACGAACATGTCCCCTCAAATGAAAAATATGTCATGAGTATGGGCACTATTCCATGACTTCCCTTGGTGGTAGCAAGAGACCCCCACTCCTCTGGCTAATCCTCCTTGAGACGACTTTCAGGAAGTTCTGCGGCAGTGCCCTTTAGCCAATAAAGGTCATCCCACTAATTCCTTTTCACCACCTCTTGCGGTGACCTTGTATTGCCCATCTAGGAATCCCTTTGCTCTTTTGGTAGATTCCAGTGAAAAGGATCAACCAAAAGCACCAAAAGTTGTGTCTCAATACCAAGCAACAATTGAGGTTGAAGTGACTCTAGAAAACCCTACGAACAAATATCCAAGAAAAATAAAAGCAATAGAAGGTCTATCAACTAGCAAGGGGATTCATCAAGTCCTCATCCAATCCCAGTAAGCCTTAGAGCATGAATTCAAAATGTATTAGCTAAATTCCGATGAGTGGGTTGTGGTAGCTTTCCTACAGAACTGGGCCAAAGCTAGATCAGAAGACATTCCTCAAGAACAATAGGATCAATTCCACTAAATCTACAAATAATGAGAACAACGTCAAGCTACTCTAGAATCCTCCCCTCACCTAGCCTTAGCCTTCTGTGATGAGGAAGCACCCACTAAGTGCGTTGAATCCAGCTTGGGTTCTAGGAAGAAGGGCAGAAAACCCACCAGTGAAGTGATTAGAGAAGCAAGGTCAATCATAGTTAACTCAGGACAAACCAATGTCCTCACGGAGTATGAGCAACATTCTCTACCCCCTCCTCAATGAAGGTTTTTTCTTGGAACATAAGGGGCCTCAACTCAAAGGGAAAGTTAAGGCACCTGAGAGATAGAATTCAGCAGGAAAAACCAGATATCGTAGTCTTGAAAGAAACTAAGGTAACACATGAGAAACTAAGTGAAATCATGAGAAGAAGCTGGCCCATGGTATATTGTATGGAATTGGATGCCAAGGGTAGTACAAGAGGGCTAGGAATCCTTTGTGACTCTACATATATCTCCTTTGGGGCCTAGATCGCTTTCACTAACTCTCTTTCAGGTTAATTTTAATGTATAGGCTCCTCAAAGAAGGTTTGGTTAACAGGGATGTATAGTCCTACTCTTATGGGGTCGAAGCCAACTTTTCTCAGCATTTTATGGCAGCTAAAGGATATTCTAGTTGCAGACAGCTGGATTCTTATAGGTGATTTTAATCTGATCGAGGATTTGGGAAAAAAGAAAGGAGGAGTTAGTCGGTTGGATCCTATCTCTCTCTCCTTTTAGGACACTATTCAATATCTCAAAATAGAAGACATTGATTTCATTAATGGCTCTTTCACATGGAATAATTGACGAGGAGGAAAACACCATAGCGCGTCACATCTGGATCGCTTCCTTATCTCAAATGTTATCCTCTAGCAAGACCTATATTTTCAAGCTTCAATCCTTCCATGCATGGGATCAAATCATAGGCCTATCTGCCTGGAAATTAACTTTAGGATGGCCCTGAGGAATATACTTTTCCACTTTGAATATTTGTGGCTAGAAAGACCCAACTTCATTGCAAATTTAGAGGAATGGTGGAAGAACATCAGTTTGATGGGGCGTAGTCATATGGAAACTTTCCAATTGAAATTGAAAGAAATTAAGGGAAGGATTAAAGCTAGGAATCATTTTGATTTTGGAAATATTCACTATGAAAAGAGGTTTTTGGAGGAGGCAATGTGGTCAATCCAACAACAAATCATCCTAGAAGGTTGGATTGAAACTCTTGCTACATAGGAGGATAAGGTCCTAATGATTTGGTGCAAAGGAGAAAGCAGGATGAAATCCTATGGAGTTAAAAATCGATGATACAATGGCTCAAATAAGGTGAGTGAAACACAAAATTATTTCATAGGAATATGTTAAAGCACCAATAGTTTAACAGGATCTTCTCTTTCAATAAATCAGGAGTTCAATGACTTGTTCAAAATGAGGAGATTTCAGAGGAGTTGATCACCTAGTTCCATACCATGTTCATAGACCCAATGGTAGAGCGAAATGGGGCCATCTCCAGAGTTATGTAATGCATTCCCCAACTAATTCCAGGAGATCTGAATGAGGATATTATGAGGGACATCTCCTAGGTAGAAGTTGAAGAGTTCGTTTGTGCGCTCCCCTCAAACAAAAATTTGGGCCTTGATGGATTAACCTCAATGTTCTTTAAACTTAGTTGGCAATTTCTTGGGATAGAAATCCATAAATTGGTTGAGGAATCACATCACTCCCAAAGAAAATGGTCAGGTTTGAATGCCACATTTTTCACGCTCATCCCAATGAAAGGTGTCATGTTGGATCCTAATGGGTTCAGACCAATTGCCCTATGTAATGCTATATACAAAATTATTTCAGGCATTTCAGTTCAGCTTCTCAAACCTTTACTGAAAACTATTATTAGACCTGAGCAATCAGGCTTTGTGGAAGGTTGGAAAATTATGGATGATATCCTAGTGGCTCGTGATGTATTTCATTCTCTGTATTCATCTAGATCTCTAGGTACTCTTGTTAAACTCAACCTCTCTAAATCGTACGGCAGTTTGAATTGGAATTATTTCTTGTATATTCTTAATGCTTTTGTTTATCTCATTCATGGATCACTTGGGTTAAATCTATGATCAAGACTCCATTCTCATCAATGGTTTGTCATCTCCCACCTTTCTAGGTTCTAGGGGCCTGAGACAACGGGATCCCCTCTCCACCTTTATTTTCATTATTACAGCAGAGGGTTTGGGACATCTCATTAAATCTACATCTAAGCCTTGTCGTCTCCAAGGCTTAAGGCTTTCTCTATAGAACGCTCCTATAACACATCAACAATTTGTTGACAACAATATGTTATGTAGGAAGTCAACTTTAAAAGAAGCTAAGAAAATTGGTTTTGTCCTTAGGGAGTTTCAGCAGGCCTCAGACACACTTATCAATAGGGAAAATCATATATTTTCTTTTTCAATACCCACCCAAGGGTGCAAAGTCATATGGCCCAGACCCTTGGCTTTCATATCGGTTCGCTTCTTAGTAATTATCTAGGAGTTGCCTCAGTCTCCAATTCTCTAAGAATGACATGTTGGAAAGAGTTGTCGACCCATATTTATCGGAAGCTTTCTAGTTGGACCTTTAGGGTTCATAACTTTGTTGGTCAGCTAGTTATTTTAAGAGCAATCTTATAGGCTATATTGATTTATCAATTTTCAACCCTTCCATCCCCTCATAGTATTTACAATGAATTAACAACTAAGTTTTAGATATTTCCTTGGTTGGGGCATAGATCGGGCAGAAGTGAGAGATGGTGGCCTGGGATAAATTATGCAAACCCAAGATCCATGGTGGTCTCATCCTAAAATATCCAGAGCTCTTATCGAAATATTTCAATCACAAAATTTGGTGGCTATGTTTGTAGGGTGGACAAGAGATATGGAAGATCCTCTAGTCATTAATCATTTAGCAGACATGTCCCATTATCTAATCACCAGCATTTGTCGAATGACTCCTCTATCTGGAATATGGCTAAAGCGAATCAGGATATTATAAAGGATCATGGCTTTTGGGAAGTCAGGAATGGATGTAATGCCATATTTTGAGAGGAGGATTTGATGCAATACCCCAAGCTAATCCAAGAAGAGCACATATGGGATATCCAAACATTCACCTCTCAATTAGGAGTCCTGCAGATCAAGGACCTCAGGCTATCAAAATGGAGAGCATGGAAGTCCCCAATGAACTGGCCAGCTCACAATCCCACTTTGGATTGGGAGGTCTTGATCCTCCAACAATGACCTATATTAAACAATGGAGCACTAAATAAAATCAGATGGGGTCATCCTCTGAAAGGTATATTTTCTTTCATGGAAGCATATTCTATTCATTCTTCTTCTGTGTATTTGGCTCCATATTCTTTATGGAAAAGAATCTGGTATTCTTGGTTATGGCCAAAATTTTCTTTCTCTATTTGGTTAATTGGTCATGGAAAACTTCTTACTTGGGACAAGATTAGGAAAAATGGATTATGTTTTCCTTCCCAATTTCCTCTTTGTCATAGCACAAAAGAAATAACGGACCATCTCCTTAACTGTTGTCCCGTGGCAGTGGATCTTTGGGAACAAATTTCCACACTCTTTGGGGTTGTGGATCGATCTGAAAATAGTTTGATAGAATGATTGGAGTCATGGTGTTGGACACTCTTCCATAATCCCATTGTGAATAGAGCATGGTGTCTCTCATAAAGCTTTTCCCTTTGATTTTTTGGAAAACTAGAAATAGAGTAGTGCTCCACTCAGAGTTCATCAGGGTTGATCAGGTTTGGGAAGTAATAAAACGAATAATCCATCTCTATTTCCCCTTGGTCGGAGAAGGATTTGAAAGTCGAGGGTAGGGAGAATGACATTCTAAAGGTCTGACCCCTTAGCCCGAATTCTGTTGCACCGGGGTTTGCTCACTTGCCCTTGATGAGGGGAAGCTCAACTGAAACCTTTATTTTCCCCCCTCTTGGGTTTTTTAAGCTAAAACTTGATGGTTCTTCTAATGGAAACCTTGGTCTAGTTGGCCTTGGTGGTTTAATTCATAATGATAAGAGGAAAGTCATGAAATTTTTTTGCGGCCTCGTGCGGAAGCTATACCAATAATGTCGTTGAATTCATCGTGTTGGAGAAAGGGTTTCAAATTGTAACTAAAATTGGATTAGCTAAATTGCAGGTCTCTCGGGATTCCCAAATTGCAATTTCTATGTTGCAGGAGTTTATTAATGGGTCCCCATAGGATAAGGTGATCAAAATCTAGAGACTTTATCTTATTGGAGAACATATAGAGTCTTGCATTTCCTCCTTCGACTATGTAGTCACAGAGCATGTGGGTCGCGAAGGGAATTAGGCAGCTGATAGGTTAGCCAATTGGAGAAGTGATCACCAAGGTCAATAATTTCTCAATGACTAGCCTTTCAAGTCACAAAATGCCCTACTTAAGGAGTTCAGTATGATAGTGGATTCGGAAGAGGCTTCCCTGATGGGGGTGACAAACATCGAGGTTACTCAAATGTGTGGGTTATGATGATAAACATCTGGTAGATGGTGTGAACGCCGGTCACCTCATCCTCCCATTGTGTTAGTAGTACAGGGTAATTAACGGTGTGACATGCGAGTTTTAAATCGGTCTGTTTGGGATTAAGAGTGGGTGAGGTTCATTGGTATATGGTTATTGTCGATATCCAAGTTTGGTATTGTGTTGTGACAATTTTCTGGTTAGTTGTTCGAGGATTGAGCTTTGGTGGTCTCACAAGTTTCTCTGGTTAGTGTATTTTTTGGGAATGGTGGCAATTTCATAGCCATCGTCTCCTCCTCTGCCTTCAGGTTATAAAAAACAATAAGTTCCCTTCCCTATGTGTGATTTCCTACTTTTTTTAGAGGTTTAAGTGAATTGTGTTTCGTTATCAAGTTGGCCCTCAAGCCCTTCCGTGTGTTGTTAGTTAATTATCTTCCTAGATCCCTTCTGTGTTTACAGGGGTGTTTGTGTATTTTGTCGATCGGTTTTCTTCTTGTGTCTCTTATTTTTATGGCTTTTGTGGACTCCCACGACCCACTGCTCGGTGAATAGGTATTGGTGCTAGAGGGAGGGGGGAATTATCCTAAGGTGTCTATGACAATCAATTATCAAGTGGGGTTCGTGCCTAGTGGGTTAGTGGTTCGATGTGTTGTTGCCTGGCCTGTGTCTTTGCTTCTTATTGCTTCCTCTAATAGAGGTATCAACAAGACTCTGGATAGCTTGGTTTTTTTTCCTAGTTGTGGTATCATTTGTAAGTCCCTGAGCTAGATATAGTGGATCAATTGTTCCTTGTCGCCAAAGTCTTCTGGATAATTAAGGGTTCTTTGTTTCTTTGTTGTGTGTTTTGGTGCATTGGGCGATGATATTGTTTATTGTTGTTCCTGTCTTGAAGAGTTTTCTTAGGCTTTCATAATGTGGCCCATGTCGAATAACTCCCACTCCAAACCCCAAAAGAGCGGAATTTTGGCCAGCTAGGGAAGGCACCATAAGAATTTGAAGGTGGTAGTGGTGGACCATGTGCCTGAGCATTCCGCGTGGGGAGGTAGAACCATTGGTAGCATGGGTTGGGTGATATCGGGGGCCCATGGTGCTAGGGGTGGCTCGAGAGAAGCAGTGATTGGGAAGAAGGGAAGTGTGAAGAGTGGTGGTGAAGTTGGTGGTCGAGGCAGGACATGTTGGTAGAGGTGTGCCGGGGTTGTTTGTCAGCAATGTTTCTCTAAGGATTGTAAGGACCTGGTCTAGCCTGTTATGGATCGATTGGAAATTCATGATAAGGCTAGGAAGGAAGAACATGAAGCTATCATTTTTACGCTCAACCAGTTGCATTACTTCCAATGCCATGTTCAGAAGAGGATCGTGGTGGTATGGCGAGGTCAAAATTTGATATATGGAAAGGTGGAAAATTTGGAGACATGGTTGCCTCATTTCGAGCAGCACGTCCAGTGCACTTACCGTCCCCCTCCTCCTATAGGCCCTGGACTAGGTAATCTTACCTCTATTACTTCTAATGACGGAGCATGGTTACAGGTGTTCTACTCATTTTATTTATCTTTTGGTGTTTTTGGCCTGTTAAGTTGTGGATTGTGTCTCTAGTTTTACTTTTGTTTATTTTCCATATGTTGTTAGCAGTAGTCAAAACAACCTTCACGCTAAGACTATGATAAGTCATAATATTAATAGAACAAAAACAAAAATATTAATAAAAAAAAACAAAAAGAATACCATAATTACTCCCAAATCTAACCATCAAAATCCTCACCACAAAAATCTCCAAACTCACGATACAATAATTATTATAAATTAATAATGAGTTGTAGTGTGAAATATATACTCCCGCATCGAGTGTGATGAGGAACATTTCTGCCGCAGCTTTGAATGACGCTAACCACCTTGGATACGTTGATGAGCTTTGCAATTTGAGGAGTAACCTTGGGACACACGCATCCCATGTTTGCACTTCTTATGAGACCGCAACACGCAGCAGAAGGAGACTTTCCCAACACTATTGAACTGCACTTGTTCACCAAATACTATTGAACCTCATCTCCACATTTTTCGGCTTCTACAGCAGCAGCCAAGATGAGGCAGATGCATACAAATACAAATCCAAATCCTCTGAAATTCGCCATAATTCTGAAATCCTCTCTACAAAATTCTGATTGCAGAGAGGTTGTGTGTGTCTGTGATCACATTATTGTGGAGGAGTGGATTGTTATATAGAATTTTGGAGAGAAGTAAAGTGCGATGACCGTTTACCAACAGAACACGCCTCCTTCCTCCTAAGAAATTGGACTTTGGAATACCGAGCATGACTGACTCACATAACAAAGAGAAGTTGTGATATTGATGAAGGGTTGAAGGCAAGGATTGCATAGACGAAGTCAGAAACCTGGGAGTTCTATGCACTTATTTAATAATCCTTTTCATATTATCTAATGGATATCAGTAGTTATATTTTCATATTTAAGTTATTTGTTTTAATTGATATACATCATATAAACACAAACATATTATACATCTTTTCCATTCCGAAATTTTAACTCTTCACAAATATTACATAGAAAAAATAAACATACTTCAGAATATCTAGAAATAAACAGTCCATATACATGAAATTACAGTACATGAAAACTCTGTTGAAAGTTCGAAAGTTCGAAGCTGAGATTAGAGTTCAGATTCCAAGCAATTCAAATAGTCAATCAAAATATCATATTCTTTTCTTTATATTTGCGATATTCAAGAAGGAAAAGAAATGTGAAAGACTCAATTTCAAGTGGAATTGTTGAATTTCAGGTCCATCTTTATTTATTGGCTTACAAGTCGCCATTACCAAGAAAAGTCGTGGGCAGAAACATGGAATCTGCCATGAACTCTCATGGATTCAGACATATGATTTAAAGAAATATCTACTGTAACACTTGCATAAATAGTATTTATCCTTAAGCTAAATCTGTAGAATATGTGATAGATGGACGCCATTGCAAAGGAGGGCAACTTTTCATCTCCAGGGGCTGGAACTTATACACTAGGGTGTTGTAATGCCTGCATAACAATTGAAATCAAGAACATATGAATAATTACAACATTTAAGGGTTGAAAATAACCAAAGCAATACAATGATTATTATAAATTATTGAGTTGCAGTCTGAAATATATACTCCCGCATTGAGTGTGAGGAGGAACGCTTCTGCCACAGCTTTCAATGACGCCAACCACCTTGGTTACGTTGACGAGCTTTGCAATTTGAGGAGTAACTAGGGGACACACGCATCCCGTGTCTGCACTTCTTATGAGACCACAACACACAGCAGAAGGAGATTCTCCTAACACTACGGGACTGCAATTGTTCTCCAAAGCTTGGATCTCATCTCCACATTTGTCGGCTTCTACAGCAGCAACCAAGATGAGGCAGATGCATACAAATCCAAATCCTCTGAAAGTCGCCATTCTGCCTCGTTTTCTACAAAATTCTGATTGCCGAAAGGTTGTGTGTGTATGATTACAATTTTGTGGAGGAATGGAATGTTATATAGAGCTTTGGAGAGAACGTAAACTGTGATTACTGATTACCAGCAGAACAAGCCGCCACCTGAAAAGCATCCATGTATCAAAATAAAATCATTCACGTCTGTAATAATATTATTCACAGTAAGTATTCACAATTAATCCATAAATAAATAAATAAATATTTTGGACGATATGCATGTTCCTTTCCTAGAATTTAGAATCAGAATATGTATGTCAGAAAAGTATGTCACTTTCTGGAATCGTTCGGTGGTAAAGTTTTGGTTTCCACAGATTTTATATTCCAATGTTAAATAGGATTATATATGCTCAAGTATGATTCTTTTTCTATTAATATTATAATCGGTTGAAAAAAAAAATCTATTCACCTAGTTATTTCTATTAGTTATTTCTATTAATATTATAATTGAATATTAACTTAATATTAATACCTATTCAACCATTTAATAATAACTTTTAACATTGAGTTAATATTAGCACAATAATTTATTTTTTTGGAAACACAACAATTTGGATTACAATGGGAAAAAGAAATTACATATCATGCACCATAAGATTATATATGGTTGCTCTAAAGAATGATTCCTTTTCTATTAATATTATAATTGAATACTAATTCAATATTAATAATAATTTAATAATAATATTAATATAATAATTTTTTTTGTTTTTGGAAACACAATATTTTGTATTATTATTGAAAAAGACATGATTTTTCAGTGAAAAAAAAAAAAAAAAAAACTTATTTATATAGTTATTTTTATGAATATTATAATTGAATACTAACTCAATTTTAATAGTAATTTAACAATAATTAATATAATATTCTTTTTTGTTTTTGAAAACACAATATTTTGTATTATTATTGAAAAATGCATGATTCCTTTAGTTGAAAAAAAAAACCTATCTACCTAGTTATTTCTATTAATATTATAATTGAATATTAATTGAATATTAATACCAATTCAATAATTTAATAATAATTTTAACACTAGTTAATATTAGCAGAATAACCTATTTTCTTGTAAACACAACAATTTATATTACTATTCAAAAAGGAAATTACATATCATGCACCATTGATCTCAAGAAGGATTATATATGGTTGCTAAGGGCGTGATTCTTTTTCTATTAATATTATAATTGAATGCTAACTCAATATTAATAGTCATTGGTGATCGTATCAATACGTGACCCAATAGCCCGATCCGAAGTGAGCGGTGGGATCGGAAGGAATTGATGAAGGTGAGTGGAAAAGTTTTTATCCGGGAGCAGATAAGGTATCTGAATCTGGTATCGTCGGGTGGAGCAAGGATAGAACTTCTGTCACAAAAAAATGGAAAGAGTTATACAAAAATTGGATCAATGACAGCGACCCAAAAACTTGAAAAAGAAAAAAGGGGATACTTTTTATCAAAAACTTACAGCAGCTTGCCAAACAAAGGCTAAGAGAAAAGAGAGAACAGGAATAATTGGCATTACATCGACAATTGGATCAGAAATTGCATAAGCCTCAGGTAATTTTCCAAAAAAGGGATTATTTGAATGAATAAAGGCATCATCTAGAAAAATATTGAACATAACTGGCATTTTTATTCTCCAATAAAAATTAGGGGGGGGGTAAAGCCAGAAAAGTCTTTGATTGATCGAATCGATCGAAGCTCTTCGGCAAGTTTGACCGGACTTGGGGTTGGAAGGGATGATTCTTTCATACATACAACATTTTACCCAATCTAATAGAAAATGATCAATGAATGGATATTCTTGTCACTTTTTCTGTTTCTCCTATTATGTCCAATTCCATCAATAACCTATTTTGTTGAAATATCCACAAAAATTTTTCCCCAATTGAGATCTGATCTAATGAATCTTGGATACTAATGGGTTGACAAAAAATTTGATATAAGTATTCATTAGCATATGAATAGGGAAATAGGATGGGAATGGGGCGTGGCCAAGCGGTAAGGCAGCAGGTTTTGATCCTGTTATTCGGAGGTTCGAATCCTTCCGTCCCAGACTTATTTCATTGGTTCCTGTTTTCCCTTCCTTCGCTCTTCCCTTTTTTCTTTCGTAAAAGATCCAACTTTGTTTTCCTTTTTATCATAATTTAACCATACTTAAAGTTCAGAAGGGAATGTGATTACAATAGGGAAGAGATAAAGGGATATATCTGTGGTGCAAGATGGGAATACGGATCAATTTGAGATAAGGTTCAATTTATGAAATTAGCCCATTGGATGTATGCTGGTCCTGCTCATATTGGAACTCTACGAGTAGCTAGTTCATTCAAAAATGTCCATGCCATTATGCATGCTCCTCTAGGAGATGATTATTTTAATGTAATGCGTTCTATGTTAGAACGGGAAAGAAATTTTACTCCTGCAACTGCTAGTATAGTAGATCGTCACGTACTAGCACGTGGATCTCGAAAAAGAGTTGTGGATCATATTATTCGAAAAGATAAGGAGGAAGGTCCCGATCTGATAATATTAACACCTACATGTACCTCTAGTATCTTAGAAGAGGATTTAAAAAACTTTGTGGATAGAGCATCCATAATCTCCGATTGCAACGTCATTTTTGCGGATGTGGATCATTATCAAGTGAATGAAATTCAGGCAGCGGATAGAACTTTGGAACAGGTAGTTCGATATTATTTGGAGAAATCCCATACATTGGATCAATTCGTAACAGATGCACCTTCTGTAAATATAATTGGGATTCTTACTCTGGGTTTTCATAATCGACATGATTGTCGTGAGTTGAGACGTTTATTAAAAGATCTGGACATCAGAATTAATCAAATAATTCCTGAAGGAGGATCTGTAGAGGATCCGAAAAATTTACCAAGAGCTCGGTTCAATTTAATTCCTTATCGTGAAGTGGGCTTAATGACAGCGATGTATTTGAATAAGGAATTTGGAATGCCTTATGTATCTACAACTCCTATGGGAGTTGTAGATATGGCCGAGTGCATCCGACAGATAAAGAAATCTCTTGAGACCTTGGCGGCTCCTATTTTATCGAGCAAAAGGGTTGATTACGAATCCTATATCGATGGACAAACTCGATTCGTTTCCCAAGCTGCTTGGTTATCAAGATCTATCGATTGTCAGAATTTTACGGGGAAAGAAACAGTCGTTTTTGGTGATGCAACTCATGCTGCTTCAATCACTAAGATACTTGCTAGAGAGATGGGAATTCGTGTGAGTTGTACAGGTACTTATTGTAAACATGATGCAGAATGGTTCAAAGAGCAAATTAAAGATTTTTGTGATGAGATAATCATCACAGATGATCATGCTGAAGTAGGAGATATTATCTCTCGCGTGGAACCCTCTGCAATATTTGGTACTCAAATGGAACATCATATTGGTAAACGTCTTGAAATTCCCTGTGGAGTTATTTCCGCCCCAGCTCATATCCAAAATTTTTCCTTGGGATATCGACCCTTCCTGGGTTACGAAGGTACTAATCAAATAGCTGATCTAGTTTATAACTCATTCGCTCTGGGTATGGAGGATCATCTTCTAGATATTTTTTGTGGTCATGATACGAAGGAAATAATGACTAAATCCTTATCCACGGATATTAGTCCAATTTGGGATCCTGAAAGTCGGCAAGAATTGGGTAAAATCCCCCGTTTTGTAAGGGACGAAGTAAAAAGAAATACAGAAAAATTTGCACGACGAAAGGGCATTTTGAACGTTACTGTCGAGGTAATGCACGCAGCTAAAGAAGCATTAAGTTAAGTACCTAATAAATATCAATTAATTGATTACATTGAGTGTATTCTATACAAAAAGAGTGGATCCGATTCGATACCTATTCCTATCATATCATTTGAGTTAATGACTATTCATAATCACGTCTCGAATCATGATTCGAGATCACTGATCTCGATCATGATTCGAGATCAGGGAGGAATCTTCAAAACATCGTCTGAAACGATGCGGTAGTTTACATAATGGGTTTCGTGGATATGGATTATGACATCATTTCATATTCGGATCAAATGCCCTTGGCTCAACATTATTCTTATTTTATTATATACTCTCCAAGTAAATCTCGTTTCTTTCTTTTTTTTGGAAACACAACATTTTGTATTATTATTGAAAAGCCCAAGTTTAAAAAAAAAAAAAACATATTCACCTAGTTATTTCTATTAATATTATAATTGAATACTAATTCAATATTAATACCAATTCAATAATTTAATAATAATTTTAACACTAAGTTAATGTTAGCACAATAATCTATTTTTTTGGAAACATGACAATTTGTATTACTACTGAAAAAGGAGATTACATATCATGCACCATCCATATCCAAATGGCTCTAAAAGGCAATATAAAAAAAGCTAGAGGACTATAGGGAATTTCACAGGACTGGACTACACATTACAAATCAAGTCTAAATACTGAGCTCCCAAGAGTTGAGACAAGAGAAGACATATGAAAAAAAACCAAACTCTAGGGGCCACATAGTCTAAGCTGGCTAAATGATCACAGATACAATAAAAATTTAGCCTTGAATAGAAAAAGAGCCACTTTGGTAAGGCAACAATAACATAAGCCATAATTTTCCATAGGTACAGCACAGAGATAACTACTTGCAAAATGAGTTTTCCACCAAAGATTGACCTTGTAAATTGCACCAAGCACAAATATCTTGATCCATATAGGTGGAGGTCAACCATGTTCAGTTTTCTAGTGTTTTATGGCTAACACAATCACTTATTGCAATTCTTCTTCAATTAGCAATCAATTTCCAATATAATTCAATCTTCCAGTGCTATTTGTTTTGTTCCTCTTGAAAAAAAAAAAGTAAGGCACTACAAAACCATGTGCATAGCAAAACAAGAGCCAAACTAGGAGAACCACAAATATATCTTCATTTCATGATCCATCTACATTGTCCAAAGATAAAAAAAACATCAGCAACGTTAAGGCGTGTTCAGCCATATAAGCTAAAATGATAAAATGATTTCCTAGGCTTAGTCTGAAGAAATAACAATAAGGTCAAGATCACTGCAAACTAGAGCGTCGGTAGGGTCTCTAGGAGGATCAAAGATATCTCCTGAGGATGAGTCTGACACCAAATAATTCTCCACATGATTCTGGAAAGCATCAACATCATTAAGTCTCAACCTGTGATTCTGTAAAATGTGCTTAATATCCTCTAGTGCAAAAAGGACATTGTAATTGTCAACTTGTTTGTCATTGAGAAATAAGTTTAACATAGTGTCCATCTATTGATGCAATATCTATTGATCCAAAGAGAGAGAATACAAGAAATGAAATCATCTCTTCCGAAACATACCTAGGTATAGAACCTGTTTCAGAACATCACCCCCCACATTCGAATTCTTAATGGTATGGGTGTTCTCCAAACTCTTATGACTCCAATAGGAAATTTTCTTTACACACTTTAAGGGGAACATTATCAAATAAAGTTGCTACTCTGTCAAAAGAAAAGGTTCAACCACATTTTATGACAACATTACCACCACCACCTCTTATACTTGTCATTCTTTGGCGAGCAGGCATGATAGAGGATGCACAATAACAATGTAGATAACCGCTTAGAGTACCCTACCAAAAAAAACAATAAAAATGGACGAGTCAACACTCCTTCAATACCAGACCAAAGAACAAACAAGTCATCCCCCAATTTCCATGAAAGAGGTCCAAATCCAAGAATTTTTTGAAATTCACAACTTTCATTTCACATAATATACCAATAACGCGACCACAAAACTAACATTCAAGAACCAAGAGTACCTGCACATACCACAATTACAGACACAACCCTAAAGAGAAGTGACAGCATAAAAAAGGTGTAGTCAAACTGAAGGAAATAAATTTAAGCCACAATTAACTTGAAACTTACCCAAATCACTAGCCTAGAGAAATTTAAAGCAATAAACTAGAGAAATCAACACAAAACACGAATTGAGAATTGGCCCTTTATTAATAAAGCAAGAAAACCCTGCACTTCAAAACCAGACTGAGAAATAGCCTAGATACCAACAACCACAAACCATAATAGTTAGGAATAACAAATACCTCTAAACTCGCTATCAAGAAGAGGCGAATTAAAGTATATAACCATTAATTCAAAGACATGCCAAATATCTGTAAAATGTAAATAGAGAATGGAAAACATCAGCACCATGCTTGAACCAGCATAGAAGAAAACACAAAGAGGGTTCCCTCCTCATAGATAGAGTTCACAACCTTAGAAGGCAAACAAAGCATTACAAAAATCAAATAGAAATATTGGATGCAAGAGGTTGAGGAGTGAGCCTTTCCTCCGCTTCTCTTCTTAACTTACCTCTTCCACCTTATAACACCCAACATGCATTTACAATGAATGGGAATCATGTGTAAAATCAAGTCCCATTACCCGTCGTGTTCCATGCCATTGCCCAACGATGACAATTGTAAACCTGGCACATGACAATTGTATGTCTATTAAATCCTTTTTTTTGTTAATAATAAGTTATTGTTAATAATACAATAACCTATTATTAACAAAGAAAAGGATTTAACACACATATAATTCTCATTTTTTTTTGTATTACTATTACATGGAACATGTGTCCCTAAGGAATATAGAACAATAAACTAAAAATAGAGACAAATAATGTTTCATAAACCAAGCTATAAGACAAGTTTCACAAATTTAAAAGTTGTATAGTTATATATTGATTTCACTTCTCATTAATTTTGAAAAGTGATCATCATAGTCATAATCATAATAATAAATTTATAAAAATATTGAATAAATGTGAAAATGTGAAAATTTAGAAATGATAAATAGCTATTACTAAAAACTCCATCCTATCATTTAAAAGGGACTAGGAAAATACAACAGCATCTTTCATCCAAAATAATAAATTAAGAAGCGACTAAGAATATACACCAACATCTTTCATCCAAAATAATAAATTAAGATTTATAATTAGAAGAGATTAATATGTGAACATTTAATAATAGGGATACCCATCAACATAACTAGGACCAAAGGGACTTTAGGCTGAGACATTTCATGACATGTGTGCATTAAATTTAGATTAAAAGACTTTGAGTTTTGAGTTTTAATTGATTTATTATTTTATTTTTAATTTAAAATAAATCTAAAAAATCATATATATTGTATTATTAATAAAATTTTGATTATAATATAATTATAATTTTTATTAATTATTTTTTAGATTAATTAAATTAAAATTTTAACCAGAAAGTACCTTGGGTGTCAGGGTCAATTATCATGAGAATTATCTTAGCTTTAGTCTCCTTTTCATTTGTAATTATGTTGTCATGATCTTGCATGTCTTCATTTCTAAGAATGTTGTTATGTAGAACGTTGATTGTTCTGTAAGATATGCCATGTGTATCACAAAATGTTAGTGATCACAATTTATAAGTTGCAACGAATAAAATCATATGTCTATTGGATATAGATGAAACATGTGTATCTGTATTTATTTCTTTGGACGAACATTTCTCAAGTTTCGAGGATTCGAAGGTAACAGATCGAAAAAAATAATATTAATGTTTTAAATCTTTTTTATGTTTTTTTGGTCAAGTAAGAGTGGAGCCTTCAATTAACCGATAAAATGTTACATATGGTACACGTATTTACAAGTGTAAAGACCAGCAAAAGGCAGACCCGTTGATTGTTAATAGACAACAAGGTGAACAAAACCCAAAATCATATATCACATCACGGAGTTACAAAGACTCAAAAGCATATGCACACAGGATTCCCGACTTGCGATATGCGATTTCCCTTTTCCACCGTTGATCTCATCCGATAGATCTACGGCTGTCTAAATATCGCATCGCACCATCATGTAATTTCATCACTCTCGCATGCGATATGCGATAACATCCGGGCTAAATTGAAACCGCACCTATAATATTCTCAGCTCCCCTCGCCCAAGCTTTATCGCTCAATCTCCACTGTTTATCTTACCTTCAATCCGACAGTTAAGACTTCCTCCGATCAACAGAGTTCCTCGGTGATCCAATGCCGAAGATCGAAACACATTTGATCTGACGGTCCACAATGACATTGCATCGGACCACTTACATGACATTTAATAGCCTTACGAAGCCGATAAGAATTATACAACCTTAATCTATAAAATTTCAAGTTCACCCTTGAGGTTAAAGTTTGATCTCTTTATGGCCCGATATCCATTAGATGACGAAGGCCATTAAATCCTAGAGTCTACGACCCTTCATCTAGCATACGGGTTAACTAGCTCTCGACCCCCGTAGTTGACTATGACGTAAGCATTGACTGTGGGATTGAAAATTAGGATTTATTGTGGCATTTCAGCCAGACTCAAGGACTTCCACTCTCGTCTACTCCCACTAGTCTACTAATCATTGTCGATCTGATGGTCCAGATCAATTCTCGCCTTTCACCTTCCACCAATTTTAATATTGAATCTCCTTCATTCATTTTTTAGCTCCATCTTATGCGACTTAAACCTGGCCACCCATCACGAACAAATCTCGTCCATTGATCTTCTATATCCAACGGATACATGCATCAACACTTCACTTCTTCGTTATTCTCTTCATTTGAGTTTTTACAGATAGGATTTACTGCAGCACTTCAACCAGGCACAAGGACTTCCCTTCTCTCCTACTTCTGCTAGTCTTCCTCCTGTTCATTATTCATGGTCTGGAAGTGTGTCATATCTTTGGTAGCATGTCGTTGACAATAATCACGCAGTTTACCAGAGGGTATAGAATTCCAATCATACCGAATATAGCTTTCCTTACATAGCACTCCTTCATTCGCCAGATGATCAGCTAACATACTGGATTTTCTTCGCACATGAACGAAGCTGAAGGTTCTCACGGTTCGCAAGTGGGAATGAATCCACTGAAAGACATGCGATAGCCTGCAATTTTTCTACACTTTTCCATCTATCATTCCATTACACATTTTCTTGGCCGCATTAATGACCAATTCAGAGTCAGCTTCAATGATGGCATTGTGTAAATTTGACTGGATCAGGATTTCCACACACTGCTCTAAGGCCATGAGCTCTGCCATTTTATTAGCGGCAGTCCCCAAATGACTATGAAAGATATCCTTTATGCGCCCTTGCTCATCTCTTATGACACCTCCAAATCTAGCCATCCCTGGGTTGCCCTTAGTAGCCCGAACAATATTGATTTTCAAAAAACCATGAGGAGGAGGCTACTAGATATCTTTACCAAAAGTTGTTTTTCTCACACCCTTATCAGTCCCTTGCGGAACCAGAGAATGGAGACCCAACTGCAGTAATATGCTAGCATCCAGGGGCAATGGAGGGTCCTCAGGAATTTTCCACATAAGGGCTCCTACGGTATCTTTGAGCTGTCATAAAATTTGGCCAATGATGTTCTGTGTTGAGCTTGTTTTTTCTCTTGAAAATATTGCCATTACGTTCTTTCTAAACATCCCATATAATAAAGCCTGGAACCAGAGTCCAATCCTTGTTAATTATTTCATTACCTAAGAAGTATTTCCTCCAATTCTTCAAAGTTTTGGTGATGCTGAGTCAGTCCTTGTCAGTTTGCATGAAGACTGAGGTCGCCCAATCCCACAAGGTTGAGGTGAAGGGGTAAAGGTTTAGTAAATGTTCCATCGTCTCCTCCTGTAAGACACATAGATGGCATTTGGACGGGACAACAAATCCCCTTTTTAGAAGATTCTCCCATGTGAGAATTTTCTTTTGATGAACCAACCACATAAACAACTTGATTTTCATCCATTGTGAGTTCTACCAAAGGTCATTCCAAACCTGATCAGGGTTTGGATAATCAAAACATAGGGCCATGTGTTTAGCTTCTTTGAGGTTAAAGGTGCCTTCAGCATTTCTAGCCCATCTCAGTTGGTCAGATGAGGATGACACCAAAATATTCCTTTGCTCTAAGTCAAGAGCAAGGGAATCTACCTAGGCCTTCAAAGGACTCTCTTCACTATAACTAAGATCCTTCCACATTATCCATTTACCATTGTCCCTCACCTAATCCCAGAAGTCACTAACCATAAGTAAACCTTTGTTTTCAATGTCATTTTTGAGAGCCGATAGTTCTTCTCTAAAAAAATCTAGTTCCTACTACGTGTTATCCTCCCAAAATTGTGCAAGGTTCCCAACTCGAATCTCCCAAAAACTATGCTGATGGAAAATGGCTCTATTCTCCCAAGCAAGGTTCCAAATGTGGGAGCCCTTGATAAGCCCTAACATTCGGATATGATCCCTCTCCTGCCATTTATTTTCATATTTCCGTTTCCAAAGCTTGGCCCAAGGGGTTGCTGATTCCTTGAGCCACATCCACCAAAGTTTGGCTCCCAAAACTCTGCTGAGGATTTCAGGGTCATGAAGCCCCAAACCAACATGGACCTTAGGTTTGCAGAGCTTGTCACAAGCTACCAAAGCCCACTTATTTTTATCTTCTCCCTTTCCCCAAAGAAAATCTCATTCAATACTCTTGATTTGTTGCATAACTCCTTTGGGAGGAGGAAGAGCTGAAAACATGAAAATGGGTATAGCCTATAGGACAACCTTTGTAAGCACAAGATTCCATGCCAAATTCAAAGACCTGCAGGTCCATTTTCTGACTTTTTCCTTAAGTTTATTAGTTACCCACTCCCACACTCCCTTGCTCATATGTTTGTCAGTAAGAGGCATTCCAAGGTACTTGGAAGGTAACTGATCCCTTTGAAACCAAAGAATTTGGGTGAGGTTCCTTTGAATAGAAATGTTAGTGTTGAAAAAAAAACACCTTTGATTTGTCGAGGCTTACCTCTGTACCAGTGGGCAAAGCAAATTCATTCAGGATTCGTTTGAAATCTCTGGCTTCCTTAACCATAGGAATGCCCTGGAGCATTGTGTCATCAACAAATTGTTGATGAGTAGAAGTAACACCATTCGGGGTAAGTTTCAGACCCTGGATTCTTCCTTCAGCATTTTCCATTTTGATCGCTCTGTCTTGCCCTTCCATCATGAGAACAAAGAGGAAGGGGGAGAGGGGATCCCCTTGCCTGAGACCCCTAAAAGGCATAAAGGTTCTAGAGGGAGAGTCGTTAAGCGAAATGGAGAATCTAGCCATGAATACAAGGGCCATAACCCCTCTTATCCAGTTGTGGTCGAAGCCATAAGCTCTTAGCACTACCCTAATGTAATACCATCTTAGCTTATCATACGCTTTTCCTAGGTCTACCTGCATGATCATACTGGCTTGGTTATTGCTCTTAAGAGAGTGTACCACCTCGTGAGTTTGTATGATGTTGTTAAGAATTTGTCTTCCTTCCACTAATCCAGTTTGCTCCTCTAAGATGAGAGAAGGAAGAAGAAGCTTGAGTCTATCAGCGATCACTTTGGAAATAATTTTATACACCACATTACATGAGGCTATGGGTCTGAATCTATCAGGTGTCAGCTTTTTCCTACTTTGGAATCAAGGCTATGAAAGAGGCATTAAGATCTTTCAAAATAGTTTTGGATATTCTAGAGTCTTCCACTACATCAAGGATATCTTCTTTGACTATTTTCCAGCAAGCTGTGAAGAAGTCCACATTGAAACCATTAGGGCCAGGAGCTTTCCCATTTTGCATCTCATTGATAACATCACTAACCTCATCTTCAGACACTGGCCTGTTAATATTGTGGTTGTCTTCCCTGGTTACAAGCTTAGGAATGAACTTTGTGAATTTGTTAATGAACCAGGTTCTATCGATGAGAGGCTCCTTTGCTATGCTAAGGAAGTGTTGAACTAGGAAAGATTCCATTTCTTTATGAGATATGAGCTCTTTCCCTTGAGAATCTTTAAGTTTTGAAATTATTATTCCAAGTAAAAGTGCCATTTATTGTTTCTGAGTCCACTAGCCCCATGTTATGCATGAAGTTATGGAAGGAAATGGATTCTCTGCTTAGTGTTCTGGTACAACCTTTTTTCTCTGTAAGAAATCTGATCATATTAAAATCCCCAGCCAGAATCCAGGGCATATCCAGATATCTCTCTCTCAACTCCTCAAGGGAGGTGAGAAGCTTAAGTTTGTCTTCTAGTTTTTGAGGACCGTAGACATTAGAGATCATGCAGATATCCTTATCACCCAAAGGTTGAATCACCAGGGATAGATAGTTCCTAGAAGCTTCAGCATCCAGGATTCCAAGTTTTTGAGGATCCCATAAGGTAATAATCCCACCCGCCAAGTTATCCACTTTAACCTCTAGATACTCACACTTGATTAACCATTTGTTGTGTATCTGTCTGATCTTGTACATCGAACATTTTTTTTCCCGAATAAAAATGATATCTAATTTTTCTTCTTTTATTCTACTGCTAAGAGTTCTTTGTTTCCTTTTACTTCCTAGACCCATAATGTTCCAAGTTGTAAGCTTCATTAAGAAAGGTTTGTAAAGGAGTAACTGGTGAGATCCCTCATCTTAGCTGAGTTAATCATAAGTTTCCCACATTCGGTCAGCAAGTCATTCTGTTTTTTCCTTCCCCTTTTCCTACCCGGGTTCTTGGAAGAATGCATCAGTATATCCTCCATAATTTTCACTCCCCTATTCTCCTAGATATCATGGTTTCTTTTGAGTCCAGAACACCTTTTTTGTGATCTCTAGAGGAAGAGTTGTTGAACCCTGTCAAACTCCTCTTTTGCTAGAGAGTCTACTCGTTTGGTGATGCCTTGTTCCAGAAACTTTTCTAGATATAAATTCTCCCTCTCTAGAATCTCCTGCAGTTCATGGTCTTCCATTCCAGCCTCACTTGGGGTCACCTCATGGTTCTTTCTGAGCTCCATAATGCTCAGCATATCATCCTTTTGTTTGTTGTTTTCTAGTATATCCTCCATATTAGCATCCCTTTCCTTCTTAGTGGGAATATTCTCTAATTCCTAGTTTTTCCTGTTTTTTTTTACTTCTTCTTCTAAGATCTTGAAACTATTGTGGCTCAGTTGTCCGTCTTCATTAATTTTCTTTTGGTATCACTTGCCTCCTTTCCCTTTACCCCAAACCTTAGTAAAACCTTTAGGATCCTTTCCTGTAGTGGTTTTCGTATTTCTCTCCAGCTTTTTCAATGGGCAGTCCCTGTATAGGTGTTTGTGTTCATGGCACTTACGACACCTAAATGGGACATGTTCATAGCCCACCGTCTGCATCCATTCCTCGTCATACACTTCTAAAATGATTGCATCTGGAATTTCCCTAGATAAGTCCATTTCCACACATATCCAGGTGAAGGAAGTGTATTTGCCTCTTAGAGTAGCATTTGAGATCTTTACAGAATGCCCTAGCTTGTTTCTGATAGCCTTTAGAGACTCCGGCAACCAATAATCTAAAGGAAGGTGTTATGAAACCAAATCACAAAAAGATAGAAAACATAGATCAATGCCTTATAATTCAGCCTCTTTGAGGGGGAAACCTCCTTTACATTACACAAATGAACAATTCTTTGATGTTTCAAATGACAAAACCTCCTTTCTATATATAGGAGTCTAAGGGGTCACAATATAACCAAGCCGGCCTAACAATAATAAAGGCACAAAAACAACAATAGAGGGATTCTATGGGTCACCGTAATAACAATATGGGGACAATAGGGGCACAACAATATTAATAAGGGGTTCAACTACAATAGTAATGGGGGAATCACTAGTATTATAGGGACCCAACATTCCCCTCTCCTTCAAAAAATTGTTGTCCTCAACGCTTTTGTAGTTCTGGATGCTTTTGTATAAAATTCTCATCCTCCCATGTGGAATATTCGGTGGATAAGTTCTTCCACTTGATGAGATACTCCGAAATTGATTGATTTCGTAGCTGTCAAGTTCTTGTTTCTATAACTTCTTCCAGTTCTAATATAAATTTTCCTTCCTCGTCAAGTTCTGGCAATATTCTTTGAACTGGAGCTTGTTGCTTATAACCTTCTTTAAACATGAAACATGGAAAACTGGGTGTACTCGAGAAGCTACAGGAAGATCCAATTTTTATGCCATAGTACCAATCTTTTGTAACACCTTGTACAAACCATAATACTTTGGTGATAATTTATTATCCTTCTTAGCTTGCTTGAGGGACATTTTTTTATATGGTTGTAGTCATAGGAACACCCAGTCACCTACATTAAAACTTCTTTCACTGTGATATTCATCTTCCTGTTGTTTCATTCTATTCTACGCCAACACAAGGTTATCCTTTAAGAGTTGGAGAACTTATTGTTGATGCTCGATGTGATGTTCCACTACTTGAACCTTAGAATTTTCTTTCAAATATGATGTGATATATGGTGGCTAATATCCATAAAGTTCCATAAATGGGGTCATTTTTGCTGCAATATGGAAAGAAGTGCTATACCACCATTCAGCCAGAGGCAACCATTTGACCCATTAAGTCTATTTATCAGATACAAAGCAATGAAGTTATCCTTCCAAACATTTGTTTACTATCTCAGTTTTCCCATCAGATTGAGGATGATAACATGAGCTATGAGCTAACTGAGTACCAAGACATGAAAATAATTCTGTCCAAAAATTTCCAGTTAAAACGGGATCTCTATCACTTACAATAATATTTGGTCTTCCATGCATCTTTTGAATTGTTTCCATAAATGCAGTAGCAACTATACTGGCTTTAAATGTATGTGATAATGCATAAAAATGTGCATACTTGGTAAGTCTGTCAACTACCACCATGATGACAGTCTTTCCTTTAGACTTGGGTAAACTTGTGATAAAATCCATTGAAACCTCCTCCCAACATTAGCTTGGAATGGATAAAGGTTGTAATAGACCTGAGGTCTTAATTGTTTCAACTTTATTTTTTTGGAAAACCAAACATTCTGCCACAAACTTTTGAATATCAGATTTAAGGCCAACCCAACAAAAATTCCTTCTTAACCCTGTGGTAAGTTTTTAAAAATCCCGAGTGCCCCCCTAAGGGAGAAGTGTGCAATTCCATAAGAATTTTTTGTTTGAGTTGGGAATTATTACAGAGGTATAAGCAATATTTGTACCATAACGAATCATTTTTCCAGCTAAATGTATCAGATGTACTGGAATCTTGTTGTAACTTTCGAATAAGTGGCCACACTTCTTCGTCATTCTTCCATTCCTCCCTTGCTTCATTTATCCAATCTGGTTGGATAATAGAAATGGCGCACAACAATGCTTCCACATCCTCATCCTTTCTTGAGAGCGCATCTGCCACAACATTTTTCTTCCCTTTTTTGTAGATGCTTTCAAAGTCATAACCCAACATCTTTGTGACCCATATTTGTTTTTCTTCAGAGGATAATCCTTGTTCTAGAAAGTATTTAAGGCTATCATGATCCGTTTTTACCTTGAAGTGTCGTCCCATTAGGTAGGGTTTCCTTCTCATAAATAGCTTTGTGTAAATACTTTCCCTTGATTGGACGACTTTCGAAAGCACTGGGTCTTTCATCTTGCATTAAAACAACACCAATTCCATTTCTTGAAGCATCACATTCCATAATAAATGTTTTTGTGAAGTCCAATGTAGCTAAGACCAGTGCTTGGCACATTGACTCTTTAAGATGTTCGAAGGCCTTTGTTGCTTCTGGAGTCCATAAAAATGCATCTTTCTTCAATAGTGTTGTTAGAGGTGATGCTATTCTGCAATAATTCTTCACAAATTTGTGATAATACCCTGTCAACCCAAGAAATCCTCGCAGATGCTTTATGGATGTGGGGATCTTCCATTCCTTAATGGCTTTAATTTTACTAGGGTCTACCTTAACACCTTCATGAGATACAATATGACCCAGATATTCCACCTCTTTTACTCCAAAGAAACATTTGGATCTTTTTGCATATAATTGTTTGTCCTCCAATAGTTGTAGCACCCTGTCAACATGTTCAACATGATCCTTCCAAGACTTGTTGTAGATTAGTATATCATCAAAAAATACTAACACAAATTTTCTAAGGGTTTGAAAATGGAATTCATCAAACCTTGAAATGTAGAAGGTGCATTGGTAAGGCCAAAAGGCATGACAAAAAATTCATAATGACCCTCGTGAGTTATAAATGTTATATTCGGAATGTCTTCAATCTTCATTTTGATTTGATGATATCCTGAAGAAAGATCCAACTTGGTGAAGTGAAATGTAGAAGGTGCATTGGTAAGGCCAAAAGGCATGACAAAAAATTCATAATGACCCTCGTGAGTTATAAATGTTATATTCGGAATGTCTTCAATCTTCATTTTGATTTGATGATATCCTGAAGAAAGATCCAACTTGGTGAAGTAAATTGATCCATGCAATTCATCCAATAATTCATCAATGATAGGAATGGGAAATTTATCTTTAATAGTGAGCTTGTTGAGCTCCCTATAATCTGGACACATGCGCCATGATCCATCTTTCTTGTGCACCAATACTACTGGCGAAGAGAAAGAACTTTGACTAGGTTGAATTATACCCGCCTCTAGCATTTTTGCAAACATATGTTTAATTTAACTCTTTTGGGCATAAGGATATCTGTACGGCCTAATGTTTGTAGGAACACTTTCTGGAATCACATGAATAGCATGACCTTGATCACAAATAGGTGGGAGACCTTTGGGAGTCTCAAATACCTTGGAATGATTGTCCAAGACATTTTGGGGATCTGGAGAAATAGGTGATTTCTATGTGGAAACATCTAGCGAAGAGAAATGTTCAATTACACCTCGTTATTCCTTTTTTATAAGCTTTGTCATACCATTAGAGCTGATTATATTTACCGGTTTCCCTGCAATACCCCTTAATTCATCTTCCTTTCCATCCATAGAAAATTTCATGAAAAGTTCTTGAAAATTAAAAGCTATTGTACCCAAGGATTGTAGCCATTAGACTCCTAGTACAACATCAACACCTCCCATTGGAATGGAAATCATTGGGCTATTCAATACATATTCTCCCATGGACAACTTGATATTATGGCACTTTCCAGAGAAATTTATGGTTCCTCCACTTGTAACCATCACTTGACACTTTGGCACTAGATATAAGAAGCAATTCAATTCCTTGCATATCTTACAATGAACAAAATTATGGGTACTTCCTGAAACAATCAACACTATTACTTTTTCTTCTTGATATGTCCTTCTATCTTGATAGTTTGAGGAGTGGTAACTCTAGCCAATGCATTAAAATATATAGTTGGATTCATTTCTTCTTTCTCTAGGGTTTGTACCTGGTGTATATCCTCTTCTTTTGGTGTTTCTTGTTTCTTTTCTTCCTCCTCTTCATAATCTATGTAAAATATTTTTTTCTCATCACACTTATGACCTTTAGCGTATTTTCTATCACAACTATAACAAAGCCCTTTTGCTTTCCTTTCTTCCAATTGTTAGGGTGTCAACGTTGTAGGTTGTGGATGGCTGGGGGAAGCAACATTTCCATCCTTATAGTTCTGAGTGGTAGGCTTCCTTGTTGCCATAATTTTGCTTTACATTTTTCTTGCCAACCTAAATGCCTTCTCCAATGAGTCAGGTTCCCAAAGGGGAACCTCATGTTGGATGTTATCCTTTAAATTCTCTATGAACATATCAATCCTATGCTCCTCTGGAATATTTTTTACCCTTATATTCAATTTTTGGAAGTCCTCAATGTATGAAACCAGCTCACAAAAAGATAGAAAAGAGAGATCCACATCTTAGAATTCAGCCTCTTCGAGGGGGCAACCTCCTTTACATTACATAAATGAACAAATCTTGGATGATACAAATGACAAAACCTCCTTTCTATATATAGGAGTCTAAGGAGTCACAATATAACCCAACTGACCTAACAATAATAATATAAAGCCACAAAAATAGCAATAGAGGGATTCTATGGGGCACAGAAATAAAAATATGGGTGTAATAGGGGCACAACAATATAAATAGGGGTATAACTACAATAGTAATGGGGTAATCACTAGTATTATAGGGACCCAACATGCCCCTCTCCTTCAAAAAAGTGTTGTCCTCAACGCTTGAGCAGTTCTGGATACTTCTGCATAAAATTCTCATCCTCCCATGTGGAATCTTCAGCGGATAAGTTCTTCCACTTGATAAGATACTCTGAAATTGATCGATTTCGTAGCTGTCGAGTTCTTGTTTCTGTGACTGCTTCCGGTTCCAATATAATTTTTCCTTCCTCGTCAAGTTCTGGCAATATTGTTTGAATTGGGAGCTTGTCACCTATAACCTTCTTTAAACATGAAACATGGAAAACTGGGTGCAATCGAGAAGCTGCAGGAAGCTCCAATTTGTATGCCATAGTACCAATCTTTTGCAACACCTTGTACGGACCATAATACTTTGGTGATAATTTATTATCCTTCTTAGCTTGCTTTAGGGACATTTGCTTATATGGTTGTAGCCGTAGGAATACCCAATCACCTACATCAAAACTTCTTTCACTGCGATGTTGATCTGCCTGTTGTTTCATTCTATTTTGTGCCAACACGAGGTTATCCTTTAAGAGTTGGAGGACTTGTTGTTGATGTTCGATGTGATGTTCCACTGCCTGAACCTTAGAATTTTCTCTTAAATATGATGTGATGGATGGTGGTTGATACCCATAAAGTGCCATAAATGGGGTCATTTTTGTTGCTGTATGGAAGGAAGTGTTATACCACCATTCAGCCAGAGGCAACCATTTGACCCATTGTGTCTGTTTATCAGATACAAAGCAACGAAGATATCCTTCCAAACATTTGTTTACTATCTCAGTTTGCCCATCAGATTGAGGATGATAAGATGAGCTATGAGCTAACTGAGTACCAAGACAAGAAAATAATTCTGTCCAAAAATTTCCAGTGAAAATGGGATCTCTGTCACTTACAATAATCTTTGGGTTTCCATGTAGCTTTTGAACTGTTTCCATAAATGCAGTAGAAACTGTACTGGCTTTAAATGGATGTGATAATGCACAAAAGTGTGCATACTTGGTAAGTCTGTCAACTACCACCATGATGACACTCTTTCCCTCAGACTTGGGTAAACCTGTGATAAAATCCATTGAAACCTCCTCCCAACGTTGGCTTGGAATGGATAAAGGTTGTAATAGACCCGGTGTCTTAATTGTTTCAACTTTATTTTGTTGGCAAACCAAACATTCCGCCACAAACTTTTGAATATCTGATTTAAGGCCATCCCAAAAAAATTCCTTCTTAACCCTGTGGTAAGTTTTTAAAAATCCTGAGTGCCCTCCTAAGGGAGAAGTGTGCAATTCCATAAGAATCTTTTGTTTTAGCTGGGAATTCTTACAGAGGTATAAGCGATCTTTGTACCATAACGAATCATTTTGCCAGCTAAATGTATCAGAAGTACTGGAATCTTGTTGTAGCTTTCGAATAAGTGCCCACACTTCTTCGTCATTCTTCCATTCCTCCCTTGCTTCGTTTATCCAATCTGGTTGGATAATAGAAATGGCACACAACAATGCTTCCACATCCTCATCCTTTCTTGAGAGTGCATCTGCCACCACATTTTGCTTCCCTTTTTTGTAGATGATTTCAAAGTCATAACCCAACATCTTTGTGACCCACTTTTGTTGCTCTTCAGAGGATAATCTTTGTTCTAAAAAGTATTTAAGGCTATCATGATCCGTTTTTACCTTGAAGTGTCTTCCCATTAGGTAGGGTCGCCATTTCTTAAGTGCATGGAGTATTGCCAACATTTCCTTCTCATAAATAGCTTTGCTTAAAAACTTTCCCTTGATTGGACGACTTTCAAAAGCAATGGGTCTTTCATCTTGCATTAGAACAGCACCAATTCCATTTCCTGAAGCATCACATTCCACAATAAAGGTTTTTGTGAAGTCCGGTGTAGCTAAGACCGGTGCTTGGCACATTGCCTCTTTAAGATGTTCAAAGGCCTTTGTTGCTTCCGGAGTCCATGAAAATGAATCTTTCTTCAATAATGTTGTTAGAGGTGCTGCTATTCTCCCATAATTCTTAACAAACTTGCGATAATACCCTGTCAACCCAAGAAATCCTCGCAGATGCTTTATGGATGTGGGGATTTTCCATTCCTTAATGGCTTTAATTTTGCTAGGGTCTACCTTAACTCCTTCATGAGATACAATATGACCCAAATATTCCACCTCCTGGACTCCAAAGAAACATTTGGATCTTTTTGCATATAATTGTTTCTCCTCCAATAGTTGTAGCACCCTGTCAACATGTTCAACATGATCCTTCCAAGACTTGCTGTAGATTAGTATATCATCAAAAAATACTAACACAAATTTTCTAAGGAATGGTTTGAAAATTGAATTCATCAAACCTTGAAATGTTGAAGGTGCATTGGTAAGGCCAAAAGGCATGACCAAAAATTCATAATGACCCTCATGAGTTCTAAATGCCGTTTTCGGAATGTCTTCAATCTTCATTCTGATTTGATGATATCCCGAACGAAGATCCAACTTGGTGAAGTAAATTGATCCATGCAATTCATCCAGTAATTCATCAATGACAGGAATGGGGAACTTATCTTTAATAGTGAGCTTGTTGAGCTCCCTATAATCTGGACACATGCGCCATGATCCATCCTTCTTGTGCACCAATACTACTGGAGCTGAGAAAGAACTTTGACTCGGTTGAATTATACCAGCCTCTAGCATTTCTGCAACCATACGTTCAATTTCACTTTTTTGGACATAGGGATATCTGTACGGCCTGATGTTTGGAGGAACACTTCCTGGAATCAGATGAATAGCATGATCATGATCACGCATAGGTGGGAGACCTTTGGGAGTCTCAAATACCTTGGAATGATTGTCCAGGACTTTTTGGAGATCTGGAGAAATAGATGATTCCAATGTGGAAACATCTAGCGAACATAATTGTGCAATTACACCTCTTTGCTCCTTTTTTAGAAGCTTTGTCATGCCATTAGAGCTGATTATCTTTCCTGGTTTCCCTGCAATACCCCTTAATTCAACTTCCTTTCCTTCCACAGAAAATTTCATGAAAAGTTCTTGAAAATTAAAAGCTATTGTACCCAAGGATTGTAGCCATTGGACTCCTAGTACAACATCAGCACCTCCCATTGGAATGGAAAGCATTGGGCTAGTCAATACATATTCTCCCATGGATAGCTTGATATTATGGCACTTTCCAGAGCAATTTATTGTTCCTCCATTTGCAATCATCACTTGACACTCTGGTGCTGGATATAGGAAGCAATTCAATTCTTTTGCTACCCTACAATGAATAAAATTGTGGGTGCTTCCTGAATCAATCAACACTATTACCTTTTTCTTCTTGATTTGTCCTTCTATCTTGATGGTTTGAGGAGTGGTAATTCCCGCCAATGCATTACAAGATATGGTCGGATTTATTTGTTCTTCATCTAGGCTTTGTTCCTGGAATATATCCTCTTCTTTTGACCTTTCTTGCTCCTTTTCTTCTTCCTCTTCACAATCTATGTAGAATAATTTCTTCTCAGCACACTTATGACCTTTTGTGTATTTGCTATCACAATTGTAACAAAGCCCTTTTGCTCTTTTTTCTTCCAATTGTTGTGGTGTCAACCTTGTAGGTTGTGGAAGACTATGGGCAACAACACTTCCGTCTTTATAGTTGTGAGTGGTATGCTTCCTAGTTGCCATAATTTTGCTTTCCATTTTTCTTGCTAACCTGAATGCCTTCTCTAATGAATCAGGTTCCCAAAGGCGAACATCATGTTGGATATTATCCTTTAAAGACCCTATGAACACATCAATCCTATGCTCCTCTGGAATATCTTTTACCCTTATGTTCAATTTTTGGAACTCCTCAATGTGCTCCATTATTGAACCCTTTTGTTTGAGACTTATCAATTGGCTAAAAAAAGTGTTGCTTTTTGTATCCTCATAATGTGCTATCAATTCTTCCGTAAAAATTGCCCAAGTGATAAATTGTTTACGAGAACAAAGCCATTGATACCATACAAACTGATTTGGTTCCAAATATAAAGTTGCCATACGTACCTTTTGTGTGTTTTGCACATTATTGAGATCGAAGAATTGCTCCATCTGTAATATCCATGTGGCGGGATCCTTGCCATCAAACTTCCTCATATCGATTTTTGGAATATGGTGAGTCTTCGATCCAACATTAGAGTCTATGGAATCATGATTAACATTTCTTTTGTTCTCATCATGAGTTTCCTTTACTACCTTTTCACCATTAGTGACCCTTTCTTGTAGCAACTTCTTCAATTCTTCCATGTCTGTCTTCAAATCTATCTTCAAATCATCCATCTTAGCTTCCACTTCAATCATCTTAGCTTCTACACCTTTCTTTAAATAGTCCATCTTAGCTTCTACACCTTTCTTTAAACCATCCATCTTAGATTCTGTTCCTTTTTGTGAAGGGACATTTGTTGCACTTGTTCTTGTAATTTTGATATATCATGTAGCATTTCTTCCTCTTCTTCATGAGTCATGCTAGAGCTTTCAGGTTCCTTACTAGGTGTTTGCATTTTCTTTCCTCGGGGCATCAGTTACCGATAATAATGCTCTACTATGCCCTTTGAATTCCTTCAAAATAAAATTTCAAACCAAGCTTAAGCAAAAATTTAAGAAAATCTACACACCTTTTTTCACTTTGTAGGAGCTCGATATTGCCTCTGATGTATCTCTGTACTTTCTGATCATCTAGTTCTGAATTTGTGACCTATAGTAGCCCTTTGTGTCCTCTTTCCAATGCCACAAGTCTGACCCAAATTGGATTCTCCAAGGAAGAGTTATGCGAAATCTCCCACAGTGACTTGATTATAGACTAGTTCAGTAGAGCGAACTTGTACGACGTGCCACGAGTCACTGTTTCGATCTTTCGATCTAAAAACATCCAAAAGAAACTACAGTCCGTCCTCTTTCTGTACCTTCTTACGAAATTTCAATCCGATCCCCAGAGAGAAAGTTATGACGATTTTCCCCAGGTCACCTGTTTTGAATGTAATTCAGGAGTCTGCAAAAAGACCAACTTCCTCAGATCATATCTCCGCAAATATCACGTAAAAGCTCTGAAATTCGGACCCAAGGTTCAGCGCGATTTCTTCTCAAATGGGTTTTTTTTGCGACTTCTGAAACGTCACAGAAAAAAAGTTATAGCGAAAATTCCACGATGACCTGTTTGGAGCAGCGAAACCCTAGAATCCAAAGCTCTGATACCAAATGTTATGAAACCAGCTCACAAAAAGATAGAAAAGAGAGATCCACGCCTTAGAATTCAGCCTCTTCGAGGGGGCAACCTCCTTTACATTACATAAATGAACAATTCTTGGATGATACAAATGACAAAACCTCCTTTCTATATATAGGAGTCTAAGGAGTCACAATATAATCCAGCCGACCTAACAATAATAATATAAAGCCACAAAAATAACAATAGAGGGATTCTATGGGGCACAGAAATAAAAATATGGGGGTAATAGGGGCACAACAATATAAATAGGGGTTATAACTACAATAGTAATGGGGTAATCACTAGTATTATAGGGACCCAACAGCTCCCTCATTGAACCCTTTTGTTTGAGGTTTATCAGTTGGCTAAAAAAGTGTTTTTTTGTGTATCCTCATAATGTGCTGTCATTTCTTTCATAAAAATTTCCCAAGTCACAATTTGTTTATGAGAGAAAATCCATTGATACCATACAAACTAGTTTGGTTCCAAATATAAAGTTGCAATGTGTACCTTTTGCATGTTTTGCACATTATTGAGATTGAAAAATTGCTCCATCTGTAGTATCCATGTTATGGGATCCTTGCCATCAAAATTCCTCATATCGATCTTTGGAACATGGTGGTTCTTTGTTCCAATGTTAGAGTCTATGAAATCATGATTAGCATTTCTTTTTTTCTCATCATGAGTTTCCTCTACAACATTTTCACCATTAAGAAGCCTTTCTTGTAGCAACTATGTTAAACCTTCCTTCAATCCTTCAATGTCTTTCTTCAAATCTTCCATGTTGTCATTCTTCAAATCATGATTAACATTCCTTTTGTTCTCATTATGAGTTTCCTCTCCTACCTTTTTTCCATTAGGAAGCCTTTCTAGTAACAATGTTTTCATACCATCCATCTCAACTTCCATCTTAGCTTCCATGCCATCCGTCTTAGTTTCCATGCCGTCCATCTTAGCTTCCATGACGTCCATCTTAGTTTCCATGCTGTCCATCATAGCTTCCATTCTATCCATCTTATTTTCCACACCATTCTTCTTAGCTTCCACGCCATTCATCTTAGCTTCCACACCATTTATCTTATATTCCATGCCATTTATCTTAGCTTACGTTAGCTTTTGTGAGAGTGATATTTGTTGCACTTGGTCTCGTAATTTTGATATATCATGTAGCATTTCTTCCTCTCCTTCATGAGTCATGCTAGAGCTTTCAGGTTGTTTACTATGTGTTTCCATTTTCTTTCTCCAGGGCATCAATTACTGATAATAATGCTTCATTATTCCCTTTGAATTCCTTCAAACTAATTTTTTGAACCAAGCTTATGCAAATATTTAAAAAAATACACACATTTTTTCACTTTGTAGGCACTCGATATTGAAGCTGATGTATCTTTGTAATTTCGGATCTTCCAGTTTTGAAATTGCGACCTGCAGTAGCCCTCATGTCCTCTTTCCAATGCCACCAGTCTGATCGAATTTAGATTCTCCAAGAAATAGTTATGCACAATCTCCCAAGATGACCTGATTATATACCTTTTCAGAAGAGAAAACTTGTATGAAGTGACACGTGTCACTGTTTTTACCTTTCGGTGTCCATCCTATTTCTATAACTTCATATGAAATTTCAATCTGATGCTCAAAACAAAAGTTATGATGATTTTCACAAGGTCAGCTATTTGTAATGTAATTCAGGAGTCTATAAAAAGACCAACATCCTTAGATCATATCTCTGCAAATATAACACAAAAAACTCTGAAATTCGGACCCGAGGTTCAGCGCGATTTCATCTAAAATGGTTTTTTTTTTTGGCTTCTGAAACATCGCAGAAAAAAATTATAGCGAAAATGCGAAAATGACCTATTTGGAGCATCGAAACCCTAGAATCCAAAGTTCTGATACCAAATGTTATGAAACCAGCTCACAAAAAGATAGAAAGGATAGATCAACACCTTATAATTCAGCCTCTTCGAGGGGGCAACCTCCTTTACATTACACAAATGAACAATTCTTCGATGTTTCAAATGACAAAACCTCCTTTCTATATATAGGAGTCTAAGGGGTCACAATATAACCAAGCCGACCTAACAATAATAATATAAAGGCACAAAAATAACAATAGAGGGATTCTATGGGGCACAGTGATAACAATATGGGGACAATAAGGGCACAACAATATTAATAAGGGGTACAACTACAATAGTAATGGGGGAATCACTAGTATTATACGGACCCAATAGAAGGGAATAAAGTCTTATCCATACCAGCACCGAGGTGAAAGTTTCTCATTCTGGGACAAAGTTCATTACCCATGGTCTCATACAAAGGCCTGCAGAAGCGTAAAAATAGGGTCTTCCCTCGAACTCTCTATCTTTATCCTCTATGCTTGTGAACACCACCGTGAAGAAGCCCTTGGACCCAAGGTGCAAGTTAATGTTCCCCTTTGGTTTCTATTGGTTCCTTATCCATGCTTGCAAAGCCTTCTCCGTCGGCCAAATCCCCATAAATTTACAAATTACAACATATTACGCCATGTGTTCTCTATGCACCTGCATCACTTTGTCACTTAAGACAACTTGAGGAATAGTGGTCGACTTGGGTTTATAGACCCCAGATCTACTCATAGGAGCAACTTTCTGACTGTTAACCTTTGTCCTCTTCTCCTTTCTAGCTTCCTCATGATTCTCTTCCTCTCCTCGAGGTCTGATGGTTTTCATTTTTCTGTATTCGTAACCTCTGTTACCATCTACGTTGGTTTCTTGAAGTGATATGATCCATCTCCCTTGCTTCTGTCTGAAACCACTTGACTGTAGGAGGGAGCTGAACTCCCTCCTCCTTGCCCCACCATGGTGACCAATGACAAAATGCTAAAGAAAAACCCTAGTTTAGATTGCAGACCGGTGCCAAGGTGAAAAATCCAATCATTTTTATCTTTTATTTTTTATTTAGGAATTTTGTTTATTTTATTCTCTCTTTCGCAAGTAGGTGTATAACGCATTCGATAATATGTTGGAAATGAATTATTTTGGTATTTGACCAAAAGTTAAAATGCATATTGCAATATTTACATTATAGATATATATATATATATATTGAAATTATTTTAATTTTCATTTTCATTAGTTGAAACAGGTTTGGTTTTATTTTCCAATCATTGCAATTCTAACAATATTTCAAATTATAGGCACGACCCTCATCATCAAATTGTTTGAATCATATTAATTTATATATTTTGTTTCACTGGTAACTTTATTTCTTCAGTTCACACAGAAAATTTAAATGATGTCTCACAATAGCCTATCACGTCATCGTACCCATGCTTTAAAAAGTATCCTGCAAAATAATTTAAATCTTATTAAAAACAAATCTTGACTAGGGATATGATTTTTCCAAAATTTAATTCAATTTTAAAATGAGGAAATTGTGTATATATATAATTAAAAATATGTTTACTCAATGCCCTAATACCGACTAACCCACTCTTCATCGAGAATCAGTCTTTTCTCAGCCTTCCCTTTGTGGCTCAGCTCCAAGGGTAGATCTTTGGCTAGTCGGGGTCGGGTATTTTTATTGGTCAGAAAGTTGAGTTTTGCTAAATGTTATATTTGTTATTAATTTTATTAATTTTTACAATAATATCTAAAGAAAGAAAAAAATAAAGAAATTATTTTAATATTTATCACGCTAAAGATAGTTTATGGAACAGATTATTTCTTTATCTGCTTGATGTATTAGGCTATTTTTCTATTTCTTTAAGCAAAGAACAAGAAATAAAATTCAACACCATTAGTTTAATATCCTAAACTGATCCATGACCTAAAATTGAAGTTCATTTACAAATTTGTTGTGTAAACTGTCTCAAAATAATAATATTTTACATTGGCGTTCTCTTTAGTGGAAGTAGAGAATATATAATATATGCATAGGAACGACTAAATAACACAAATTTGCAACTATAAATTCATTGAGGGTGATTGCATAAATCGGAAATTGGACTGAAACAATACCTAAATAAATTTAAAAAAAAATAGAAAAATAATTTAATATGTTTCTCATCCATTACCATCCATGAAGATACTCAAACTATAACACTTGAAGGAAGATGTTTATGTTTTGGGTTGTCTTGGCAATAATTGGATGGTCATGCATCGAAATTCCAATGCCCTCACCCCCTCAAAGAGGTGAGGTGGAGCAAAAGTGGTTAGAAATTTCTGTCAATTGCTCATTTGCTGCCCAACCTAAATAAAGTATTTTGGGAGATGTCAATCTAGCAAAGACTTTATGTCATTATGCAAAACTGATATTGGCCTCCATTTACCTGAACCAGAGAGGTGGGGGAAATGTTGAATACCTTCATCTATCCCCTTAATATTTAATTATCCTCATTAAATTCTCCCCAATAAAAATTCCCATGTCGATGTTCAACTCTAATGACACCCACTTCCTCCTGAAATGAGCAACTATTTTCAAAGAACTTTACATAGCTCTCATCTGTCTTTAATACATAGTCATAGTGAGACGATAAAAATAAATTAGCCGTGAAATTAATTATCAAGTTAATATAATATAATATTTTATAATTAATATTATAAATTTAGTTTTATTTAAAAATTAATTTAATTATTATTATGTATAAACACAATATAAATTTAAAATATTAAGAGGTTAAAGAATACTAAAAAAAGAGGTATGTTAAATAAATAAAAATATAAATAAACTAGAAGTATGGTAAACAAATAAAACATTTTTTATATTTATTTAAGAAGTATGGTAAATAAATAAAAATATAAATACACTGTTGGAAAGTAAACAAATTGGCGATGTTTTGGAACTAAGGTCTGAAACCCTAATGGTTAGGCGGCCATGAGTTAGGTAGTGCTTTGGAAAAACTACAAACTACTGAAAGAAGTAGACCCAAAAACTAAGATACAGAGGAGAATGAAAGAGGAGGAGAGGGGGGAGAGATCCCCTCGTATCGAGATATGGTGGCAAGGGAATTTCAAAATACCAGTAACCAACAGCAGATAAGAGAAACAATAAAACCAAGACCAGTCCTTGGAGTGTGATGGCAGGCTGACAATAGAGGTAAATGTTTACCATATGCGACGGAGAAACAAAGATTCATAATTCTAATGAACAAACTAGAGTGATACAGAACCATTGGCCTATTAAACTCGAAATTGCTATGAACCAACGGAACCAGAACAGACCCTTTAGGTTTGAGGCTTTCTGGTTAAGAGAAACTAGCTTTATTGATAAAATGAAGGAATGGTGGAGAGGGACTGAGAATGTGATGGAAGGAAGAAACCAATTGCACGCCTTTCAACTCATATTAAAAGACCTAAAAGGAAGGATAAAGAAATGTAACAAATAAGAATTTGGGAACATATAGAAGGAACAAGAGATACTTCAGATAAAGATGAAGTAAATACAACAGAAAATCATAGAGGAAGGAATAAGCGAAGAGCTTGTAGAAGAGGAGGGACTGGTTGATCTAAAAATGAGAGCTAAGACAAGTAATAAGGTATTACAGACTCATGTACATGGATGTGCATATGTTATTTTATGCAATGGATCGATCAGATTGCCAAATACATAGAATTTGAAGCAGTAAAAGACTATAATAGAAAAACACATAAAAATACAGCAGATTTAATAAGGAGTTCACCTAATACTCCTAAGCTACATCTCTTGGTCCAGCCTTTAGTGGTGGCCTCTCTATTAAGTCTTCAAGCAGAGTTTTTACAATAGTGAGCTCAGTTTGAGCCTCACATGCAACATATGCAATTACAAGAGCTTCACTTGAATCCCTAAAGCTTCCTCTGAGTACACAAACTCCCTCACAGATCTCAATCTCTTTCCTAACTCTATCTCACACTTGCTTGCAACATTGCGTGCTTGTTTTCTCTTTGTCTGTGGATTTTAAAGCCAACTACATTACCTGTTCATTTCATATCCTCAGCTCTTAGTCTCCCTGGCCTCTGAACACTTTTAATACCTATGCCAACATTATACAATCATTGGTTAACGCATGGAGAGGAGGTGGCCACCCATTCCGTAGCGCTAGAGTGCCTCGGGCCTCTGAAATGCTTGTAATGGTTGTGCTCCATTTTTACAATGAAAATAAATTTTAGCAAAGAAAACCCACCAAAACTCAATATACGAGACTTCAAAGTCCTTTAAATATGATTCATTCCCCTATCGAGTCCACCCATAGATCGCTATCGCATATCGAGAGGAACCATTCCTTTGTATTTTGGAAAATACATTTAAACTGCAAAAATGCACTAAAACACTATAAAATCTCGCATATCGGACTTGAAAATATATGCAATGATTCCTATATTATTATGGGTTCGTAATATTGTTGCCATTATTGTTATCGGCCCTGCTCCACTGCATAGTTCTGATGCGATGCGGCAATGCGATATATCACAATCGCTCATTACAATAACCCTTGGGATGTTATAAAGTGCTCTACTGCATTCTCTGATAACGATCCACCGATTTAATATGGACCATCGATCTACATGCTTGATTGACAGTCCATATTCACTCTGCCAATCGCCTCGCAATTTATATATATAAAGCACCGATATCCTATCGATAGTCTCTGTTGACTGTGAGTACCGATCCGATCTAGACCGTTGATCGGCCAGATTGGACGACTACTATGCATCACTTATTCTGACTTCAATTACTCTATTTTTTTAATTGATTTCACAAGTTTTGGGCCTCCCGATAGTGTCTTTCTTCATTCTGAAGGTTTTCTGCCATGCTAAGGGCATCCCTTTTGCGATATTTTCGATCCTTTAAAGGATTTGGGCCTGGGGAATGGCTTTTAAAAGTTTCATGAAGAATTGGAGAGTTCTTTTGGATCCATTTGGATCACACCTTCCCACTCAAAAAGGCTTTTGGACTACCAAAAGTTGGTTTTCAAGCATTAACCAAGTGAGGATACAGCTGCCTCACTTGTCCAATCTCTTTCCATTTTGCACTGCTGGGTTTTGAACCTTTGAGTTCGATCCTTAGGTACTTAACATCTCCTCTGTGCATTTTCCTCACCTTCCTATCCGGAACTATATATTCCTACATCTCATTGAGGCATTCAGGTAACAGATCATCAATGGAAGGCAACTGACATTGCTCTTCAGGATATTCAATTATTGAAGGTTCAAATACTCTTAAATTTTTTGCATTTACTACTGAATAGATGTGCATGTATGCTAGCAGATCAAGGCAGAAGTCATGCTCACCAATTTTCTCAAGTACATTGAAAGGCCCATACCTTATTGGCTTCCTCTTATTTCCTTCACCTTGCTGATATACAACCAGACTTGATCACCAACCTAGAAGCTGTGCTCCACCCGATGTTTATCATGCCTTGCTTTGTATTTGGCTTGGCCCTTTTCCAGCTATTCTTGCACTGCGTGGTGAATCTCTTGGATTTGTTTAATGAATCTGGTTTCTTTGTCCACATCACTGTGTCCAACAACTACTATGTCCTTTTCAAAGTCAAAATCCAAAAGAGACCTTGGTATAAAACCAAAATAGGTCTCAAAAGGAGATCTCTGTGTAGAAGAATGTTTAGCATGGTTGTAAGCATGTTGCACATGACATAAGTGTTCATCCCAAAGCTTGGGATGCTTTCTGCAATAACCCCTGAGCAACTGAATCACTGTCGTGTTGACTACCTCTATTTGGCCATCTGTTTGTGGATCAAAGGCTGTGCTTTTATTTAGTCTGGTGTCCAATAATTCCCACAGACTTGACCAAAACTTCCCAATAAATCAGGAGTCTCGCTCAGATACTATGGAAGTGGATAATCCAAAATGCACCCAGACATGCTGAAAGAACAATTTCGTTGTTTGTTCAGTTGTAATCTACTTATTACAGGGTATTAAATACACATTTTGCTAAACATGTCCACAATAACATATAAATAGTCATGTCCCTTTTCATATTTTGTCAATCCCCCAACAAACTCCATGGAAACACTTTCCCAAGGACGGGAGGGAACTGGAAGTGGAGTGTACAAGCCTAGTTTTCTATTGCTGGGCTTGCTTTTAGCACACATGGTACACCCTCTTACATATCTAGAAACTATTTCATGCATTTTTTGCCAATAACAGTATCTTTGTAGTTATGCAATTGTTTTTCTTACACCAAAATGACATGATATCAGAGAAGTATGTGCTTCCCTAACTATATTAATTCTCTATGTTTGTGGAATGCATAGCTTTCCCAAATGATACAAGAGTTGGTCCATAACATATATATCTTTAAAGTCTATATCTTGAGCATATTGTTGAATGTAGCTTTTGTGCATTACTGAATTATTCTTAAGTATAGTAGATGCATTTATGATTAGTCTGGACAACATATCTGCGGCTTTATTGTGTATTCCCTTTTTATATCTAATGACTAAATGAAACTGTTGTAGGAAACCCATCCACCTATAGTATCTTGATTGCTGCAATTTAGTTTGTGAGTGCAAGTACTAAAGTGGCTAATGATCAGTATGTATTATTGTTTCTTTTCCCATTAAGTAATGTTTCCACTTCTTCACACTCTGAACTAATGCATACAATTCTTTATCATATGTAGGATAACTAACTATTGCAGAATTAAAAGTCTCAGAATGGTAGCATATGGGTTTACCATGTTGCATCAACACAGCTCCCATGGCATAATCACTGGCATCTGTTTCGATCTTAAATGGTGGTTGAATATTTGGCAATGCTAGTATTGGTGTTGTACTAATTTTTTCTTTCTAGGTGTCAAAGGCTTTCTACTATTTGCCTCTCCACTAGAACACCTTGTTCAATCCTATCAAAGCATGTAAGGGAGCTGCAATTAAGGAAAAGTTAGCAATAAACTTTCTCCAATATTGTGCTGCCCCTAAGAAGCTTCTAGCTTCTGTAGCAGACTTGGGCTTAGGCCACTTTACATTGACTACAACCTTATAGGGATCTATCTTCAATTCACCACCCCTACAATATGACCCAAATAATTCAAAGATGTTTTACCAAATTCACATTTTGATAATTTAACATAGAGGTTTTCATTTTTCAAAACATCTAGAGTCTCCTTCACATGCTTCAAATGTTCTTCCCATTTGTTACTAAATACAACAATGTCATCCAAATATACAATTACAAAATCATCAATAAAAGGCCTGAGTACATCATTCATAACCCTCATGAAAGTGGCAAGAGCCTTAGTTAAGCCAAAAGGCATAACTAGCCATTAATACAGCCCTTGCTTTGTTTTGAAAGCAGTATTCCATGCATCTTGCTCTGCTACTCTGACCTAATGGTAACCACTACGTAGGCCCATATTGGAAGAGTAAACAGCTTCCTTCAACTGATCCAATAGATCATCAATGTGAGGTGTTAACACCCAGGTTGTTCCCTTTGACTCCCAAGGGAATACAGCCGGGGTAACCACTAACCAAGCTTTGGATTATAGGTCCTAGCCTACCTATAATCAGAGAGGGCTCCCTCTTTAAGTTTTAGCTCTGTTTGTGAAAATTTTAGGCTAGTTATGAATTCAGCTTTTGTTTTTAAGGTTTTGGTTGTGAACTGTTGTTTTGAGAAGGGCATGAAATGTTTGAGGGATTTTTAGTCCATTGGGCATATGGAGTTAGAAATTGAGTAGGTCCTGATGTCTGTGATGGAGAAAGATTTACTGCAGAGCTAGATAGCTATTCATGATACAATTTTTGGTTTAAAAATGAAACAGGGTGAAATGGAAACTTATACACGGTGTGACTGTAAGTTGAAAAAGGCCGTTTCTATTCAGTAGCATCTAAGAATTACTGCACAGAAACTGTTAAAGATTTACAGTAAGTTGGAGCATTTAAGAATTCCAATTCAACAGATAAACCTGAAGAAAACATTTATAACAAGGAAAGATTGAATTCAGGGTGTCTCCATGGACAAATCCTGAGTTATTCTTCTTCTTTCTTGTTGAGATTAGACCACATACATGAGAAATGAAATAAACAAGAATTAAACACAGACAGAGATAGAGAAACTTATTGTATCAAGCTATAGCACTAGAATTCTGCAGCATTCAATGGTTCCAACACAGCATACATCAGAAAAGACAATCTCTGAAATCCCGAAACTTCTTTGTATTATCTCTCCAAAAATACAACCAAGTTTCTCTTTTTGAACAAGTAACAACCACCTGCAAGCTTATGCGAGGGGGAATATATGCAGTCAGCTTTTACAAAATATCTGAACTACTGAGTCACTTGATAAATTGAATACGCTCACTAACTTTACAAAATAGTAGATAAAGAAGTTATTACTACTCTAAATACAAAATGAATGCTCTTTAATTCTGTCAGAAGTCTTTTTGACCTTTGGAGGCCACTGAGTCGGTTGAGCGTTCTGCATAAATGCTGAATGATGTGTTTTTACGGCTTTGTCATGCTGTAGCTTTCTCGGCCCTGTCATTTGCAGCTGTCAGTATTGCTTTAGTGGCTGAATCTTTCTGCTGAGTTGGCTCAGTCCACTCTTCTCTAGTCATAGTGTATTCATCACACTTTCTGATCCTGATGACTTATGTTTTTTGATGAAAAACCTGATGAGAGGCTCTTGTTCACAGTATCAACTATATCATTTTGGTCCACCATTCCTGTGTGGGAAATTGATGTCTCAAAATTGCATCTAAGGTCTCATCTGCCTCTGTATATTTGTAGAAGTTTGGAGGCACTTCAAACAAATGTTTGATCTCATTCATAATGAAAAATAAGTTCTCTACTCTGTTATAAAGACTTTGCTAGATGATGGCTCTGTTTCTTCTGAAGTACTTGGTCTTATAGTGATCTGATTGGTAGCAAATGTATTGACCCTTTTAGCATAGTTCTCATGTGAAAGTAGTCTCCCTGCGCTGTTCAGTAAGCCAGGAAGACCTCTGCTTTGTAATGCTGCAAACTTGTCCATAAATTTGTTTACTTCTGTCTGCATGTCCTCGCTTCTTCTTTCCAGTGTTTGTACCAGGCTTCTCAATGTAAGGACCCTCTTTATCAGCAGGATAGTTTCAGTTCTGTTAGGGATTCCTATTGTTGCCAGCTGAGGACCTGTACGGTTATTGAGCACGTTAATCATTCTATTGGCTATCTCAGGCATATTGCCTAGAGATGCCCTTGCTCTCTCGACTTCCATGTGTGCTCTGCCTATGAGCTCCATTTGCTCATGAATGGTCTCTATATATTGCCACTGATCTATGATTGATTGGCCAATGTTGGCCCATAAAACTATCTTGAGCTCAGCCACCACTTTGTCAAGGGTGAGCTCTTTCTCCAGCTCCTTTATCTTCTCTTTGAGAGCCTTCACTTATCTTCCCTTTTCAGCTATGATTTGCTTTGACTTGTCATATTTTTCATTCAGCTTAGCTAAATTCTCCCTGGCTTCATTTAACTCTGCCATTTGGGCTTCTAAGGCCTGAATTTCATTCTTCAACTTCTGCATATCAAGGCTTGGAGCCTGCTCTATTGTTGGTGCTGGTGCTGATGTAGATGGCGCTGTTTGAGCTGTCTGCTCTGTAGGAAGAGCAGTAGTTTGAGGAGATTCCTCAAGGTTGATTATTTGTGGAGGGGGCTGTGATGTTTGGCCTCCTTCCTTCTGTTGTAGGGCTGTCTGCAGCGCAGCCTCTGACTTTCCCAATTTCTCCTCTGTCTGGATCAGCTATTTGTTCTTGCTGCACTGGCTGCTTCTGTTTTTGTTGTTCTTCTTCTTGCTGTACTTCTTCATGAGGTGGTTGTTCTGGCTCCATCTGTTTCTCTTTGCCTTTGCTGGAAGCCTGATAAGTAGCTTTGGCTGCTTGCTGATGTGCTGTAGAAGATGAGGCAGCTGCTCCAAGTTGCCTTTGATATGAAGAGGAAACCTGTCCACAAGTTTCCAAGTCAGCCTCTTTTTCAATATTCTTTGCCTCTCTTTGAATCATTTTCTCTCTAGTAATTGCCTCTTCTAGGGTGCCCTCTTTCCAACTTAGTAGATTGGCATATTTCTCAATATGAGGCAATCTAATGTGAGCATAGCCACCCAATTTATGTTTTACCCTCCTGAGAGAAATGAAATGATTAGGGTCATAAGGTACCCAACGAAAACTGGTTTCCAATTGGAGGGCCTCTAGCATGCCATCTGCTTCCTTCCATCCCTACTCCCTTATGATGTAAAGAAAAGGGCCTAGCTGGTTCCTGACTTTTAGTTGCACTTTCTTGTTTTTACTATGGAAATGGATTTGGTTTGCATTTCCAAACTGCCTGAAATACTCCAAGGCAAATAGTCTCATAGGGACATATCTTGGCAGCCTATAAGGGTTCAACTCACAGCCATATATTCTGATTACTGTATGGTGTTGGTAAAAGTACCAATCACCAATGTTGTAGGCCTTAGAGAGATGGATAATTCTTTGCATTTCATCGGTCAATCTTGGAGGAGGAACACCAAATAACAAAGTCATAGCTGGATGAATGAAAAGGTCTATGAATTCACAGTATGTGTATGGTGAACAAGAGGTATGATGAAAAACTGAAGTCCAAAACACAACCGACCTTGGATTTCCCTGGGCATCAAGTTTCTTGATAGGAATAGGGAAACTGTCAGGTTGATAAAATAAGAACAGATGATATATGTATGAGGTGTATCTAAACACCTTTTCCCTTTCTAGATTCATCAATTGCTCATGAATCTTGTTTGCAATGTATTCAGCATAATCATAGTGCACAGCAGGAGGCTTCCCAGGAGAAAATATGGATAGCATGGCCATAATGGTGTTATCAACATCCTCAACTCCCTTGTAGCCCAGGACATAGCTAATCAAATCTACAAGCATTTTGCCCAAGTCATTGAGATATGGATTTCCAATAGGAGGCGTTCTCATAGCTTCAGAGCTTGGCTTAATAAATAACTGATTAATTTTGATGATTTGGGCACTGGACAGGTTGCCCCCCTTCTTTAATAAGTCCAACATGGAGAGAGGAGTCAATGGTCTTGCAGTGTGACAGTGCAGCATCTCATTTATGGCCTTAGGGGTAATATGGAACAAGACTGAGCATGTGGGACTGAGAACAACTCTCTGACATGGATCATAGCATTCACAGCATATATGGATCAAGTCTGGAAGGGAATTGACTTGAGGAAGGTTAAAAATGGGCAAATTGGAGTCCCAAATCCCCAAGATATCAGCTCCACTGAGGTGTTGGGCCTTTAACTCATTCAGCATATGGATGTTAAATTTGGAATTCATTGGAAATGACTCTATCATCTAATAATCTTTATCACCCAGAGCCTTCCATTCTAACTCTCTCTGTGGGGCATTTAGACGTAGGATATTTAATGCTATTGGTGTTTCCATGGTTAATTGGGACTCTAATTTGTACATGAACTGGTGTTACTGAACAGAGCAACACAGAGGCGTATGTCTCGAACAGAGAGGCGAATTGCAAAGGAACAGAGGGTAACTGGTAGTGACAGCAATTGAAATACTGCACAGAGGACTGATAGAACAAATTCCAGGCCTGGTAAACTCTTTCCTTGGTGAATAAATGGAGCTCGGGACTTTGAGTTCACGAATGCGCGAACTAACTCTGAATTTAGGTAAATTTGGCTAAATGCAGGTTCTGCAGAGGAATTTCGACCCAACAATTGAAAATTGACACTGGCACCGGGGACTGACGGGTAAATACAGTGCTTTCTCACTCTTTTTAAGCTAGCTTTGGACAATTATGGGCAAAACCAGGCGTGGAGGGAATGATTTGAATAAATACCTTGTGAATTGCCAGCATGCAGGTGGATTGGACGCACCCCTGGTCTTTGTAGCGATTTCTGCAGGTTGGCGACGGATTGGTCGTGATTCGCATGCAGGGGGAGCAATAGTTGTTTTTGCAAAAAGTGAGAAAGACGCAATTTTCGGTGAAAATTTGGACTGTTTGGGATATTGGCGCTTTTTTTGGATGACGTCAGCATGACGTCATCAGGTGGGGTCAGGGTCGGGTGACGTCAGCATGACATCATCAAGTGACGTGGCGGCCTGTGAGTGGTCCACGGGGATTGCATAGGTGGCGGAAATGTCGGAGCATTAGCGGACGGGGGCGCTGATGCGGCGGCGACGTGGCGATGATGAGGATGTGACGTGAGCGTGACTGGTCAGCGGAAACCGGAAGTGGTAAGTGGTAAGTTCTCGGACCGCTCTGGATACGGAAGCAGTATTGTCAGAGGGCGACCCGAGAAAATTTGGGGGCGATGTGTGGCAAAGGCCTGACGTCACCCTCTGACAGTTTCTCGGGAGGTAACTTACGGTCGTTGGGGCCGGCCCGATATGTATATGGGCCGTCGGATGGGAAAACCTAGATCCGACGGTCGACGGGTCAATCAGATGCCAGACCGATACGGAAGCGGGCGGGCATATAAAATAATATTATTCGGTGAAATTCGCGCTCGGAAAAACATTGGAAAAGTGGGTTTTTTAACTGTATTACGGGAAAAATGGGTTATGCACACGTTTAGTCACAAAACTGAATTAAGGTTATTAATCCAAGCAGATTTTGGATTAATCCCAGGATTAATATATCAGCGCTCTTTGAGTCGCTCTCTAATGTTTTAGCGCTTAAACCATTTAAAACCAAACTTAGAGCTATAATGCTCGGGGAAGGGGATACATAGGTATTTTGGGGTTTTTTGCATAATTTACATAGTAATAGGGAGAATAGGGTGTATAGGGATTTAAATAATAGGAAATTAGAAGTTAATATGAGTGGAAGAAGTGGATGAGGAGTGGAAACACTAAGTTTTATATGCAATCAACTTAGTTTAGGAAGTAGATCAAAATGAAAAGAATTTCACACAAGAAATGTGGCTTTTAAAGAAACAACAACCACCATAAGATTTTGACTTCTTTCATGAACACAGTTGGTAATGGGATGTTAGTTAATGAATGTGAGGGGGGGGAACAGGCAGTTAGACATGCTCCTTTGTACTGCTGCAAGATGATGGAGAAGAGGAACTTCTCTATCCACTGATGTTTCCTTTATATTCGACCATCAAAATTCAATTGCAAGGAATGACAATTCTGCAACTCCCTCTACCTACCCATTAACTTGCCTAGCATTTTTTGTTTCTTCATGGAGGGTGCACTTAGACTTGCATAACCTCATGTGCCTTTTCTTTTCTTTTGGCTTTTTCTTTTTGTTAGCTACCTATACCAATAGGTTTCATATTTCATGATTGGCTATGGAAGGTCTAAATATGCTCTGCTTTGATGACTCAAACATCACATATTTCCTACAAAGTTTGATTTGTGACAATAACTTGGTAAGGCCTCAAAATTTTGATGGATGGTCCAAAAGTCTAATCTGGATCATGCCATGTTTAAATTTTCTGTTGTAGAATAGAGAAAGGAGTCTGTCCAAACTGCTTAATCTTGGCAGACAACTAGTTTAGGTAGAGAAGAAAAGGATCCCAACAGCCTAATCTGGGACCTTGGAAGAGATAAGGGTAGAAGTAGATAGAAAAGAATAAAGAAAAAGCCAAAGAAAAGAAAAGGCAAGTAAGGGTTTGCAAGTCCAAGTGCACCCTCCAATGGAGAAACAAAAAATGCTAGGAAAATAGCTGGGTAAGCAGTTGTGGTTGCAGAAAGGGTATTTTCACCATTGCACATATGTCAAAAGGTGTTTTGCCAAGGCAAAATCTGTCAATGGACAAAGTGGTTAATTCCATCAAATTGCAGCAAGGAGCATGACTAACCTCCCTTTCCCCCTTCATTCCATTACTAACATTCCCTTTTCAGCTGAGATTTATGGAGAGAGATCATGGTTTTATGGTGGTTCTTGTTCATTCAGAAGCCACATTTCTTGTCTAGAAACTTTTCATTTTGATCTACTCTCTAAACTAAATCAATTTCAGATAAACTCAGTGAGATCCCCTTCATTTGCTCCCTTCATTCATATTAACCTCTAATCTTACTATATAGCTCCCCTATCTTACCTTTCCCCTAATAATACTAACACTATGGTGTATAAAGCCCCAAATATTATAAATACCTCTTCCCTTGGCATTATAGCCATATGTTCTTAAAAAAGGAACCAAAATGACCTCTGGTCACTTTGGTGAACCTATCGCATCCCACTCCCCCTTGCTACAGCCCAACTTACCTTTTGAAACCCTCATTTGCATTAAAAACCTCATAAGAACCCCTTTTTACCCCTAAACCCTCTTTGCAAAGATTACCAAGGTCCAACCCCCCCCTTTAGCGTTTATTCCAAACATCAGCGCGCGGGTTCAATTCAACTGAATTACATTGAAAACCTTACAAAACCCATAATCCAAAGTTTTCCGCCCGCGCATATAATCCGAGCACGTTGTTGCTCCGCCCACCGTCGGATCAAGTCCCGAGGATCCGACGATCCACAATGATATCGGAGCAGCCCCCGCAGCGGACCGTTAACGCCCGAGAAAGTGACGTTGCGTCACGTCAGGGCCAGTCCACGCGTCGCACGATGAAGGCTCTCGGAGCCAGGTCTGACACTTCTGGGACCGTACCCAAACCGCCCCGAGAGACCGTAGCGGCTAGCCTTAACCGTAACCGCTACGGTCCTAACCGCCAACCGTTTTCCAACTGTATATCGCCACGTCACGTCCGCTTGTCCTTGTCTCCGTTATTCGTCCACCTCGCCGTTGACATGGCTGCCACCGCACCATCCCCTGTGGACCAACAGCATACCGCCACGTCACCTGATGACGTCAGCTGACGTCACTTGACCTTGACCCACCAATGACGTCATGCTGACGTCATCACTAAAAAGCGCCAAAATTGTAAAAAGCCCATATTAAGCCAAAAAACGCCTATTTTTCCCATTTTTACGCATTTCTCTACTGTTTTCTCTGCATGGCCGTTTACGTCCTGAACTCTGCCAACCTGCTCAGTTGACCAAGGCGACCTCCACAGCATCAACCTTGCACGCATACACGACCTCTGTTCGTGATATTACCAGGTATTTTTCGTTTTCTATCCTCCATACGCCTGCAGTTGAAAGTAAAATTACTCAGAGGGCTAGAGAAAAGATAAAACTCATAATTTCACCGGCCATTTCCCTCTGCATATAACCCATTTGTAATTGTGAAGTCCAAAAACGCCAGCTGAGCCTTGTTGCCCGTATTTTCACTAAAAAAGAGGTATTGCCTGCGCATTCCCGAAAGACTCTTGTTTACGGAATTCACCTATTGAAGAGGAGATAGTGAGACCACACAGTAGCCTTGATTCCTGATATAAACAGTATTTCAATTGCTGTTGTATAATTTCCTGCTCTGATACCTGAAACTCAACACTGTTTGTACAAAAGCACCTCTGTTCTGTGCTGGTCCTTTTGAGCCATTTACTTAGAGTTGTTGAGCTTAAAGAAAACCATGGACACTCCTATTGCTCTGAATATCAAGCCCCTCAACGCTCCTCACCAGGAATTAGCATGGAAAGCCCTGGGAGATATGGATTATCAAATGCTGGACTGGTTTCTTATGGGCTCCAAGTATAATATTCAGATGATGAATGAGTTGAAAGCCCAGCACCTGAGTGGAGTAGACATCTTAGGGATTTGGGACTCAAACTTGCCCATCTACAACCTCCCCCAGGTAAATCCTATGCCAGAGTTGGTCTACAGCTGCCAGGAATGTTATGACCCAAACCAAAGAGCTGTCATCAGCCCCACAGGCTCAGTCCTGTTCCACATCACCCCAGAGAGTATAAATGAAATGCTGCACTTCCATACTGCCAAGCAATTGACCCCCCTCCATATGCAGAATTTGATAAAGAAAGGGAGCAAGCTGTCAAGTGACCAACTCATTAAAATCAATCAGCTGTTTGTAAAACCAGGCTCTGAATCCATCAGAACTCCTCCTATTGGATATCAGTACTTGAATGAATTGGGCAGGATGTTAGTGGATTTGATCAGCTATGCCCTAGGATTCAAGGGAATGGAGGATGTGGATGAAAGCATAATGGCAATGCTGTCTCTATTCTCTCCTGGTAAGCCCCCAGCTGTACATTATGATTATGCCACATACATTGCAGATAAAATCCATGACCAGTTTATGAACTTGAAGAGGGAAAGACTATTCAGGTATACCTCATACATATACCACCTATTCTTGTTTTATCAGCCAGCCACATTCTCTTTTCCTTTGAAGCAACTCAATGCCCAGGGAAATCCAAGGTCAGTGGTGTTCTGGACCTCTGTTTTTCATCATACCTCTGTATCACCTTACACATACTCTGAGTTCATTGATTTATTCATTTATCCAGCCATGACAGTATTGCATGGTACTCCTCCTCCTAGACTAACTGATGACATGAGGAGAATTCTCCATTTGAATAAGTCCTACAGCATTGGTAATTGGTACCTCTACCAAAACCACACAGTCATCAGGATATATGGCTGTGAGTTGAACCCTTTTAGGTTGCCAAGGTATGTCCCCATGAGGCTTTTTGCCTTGGAATATTTCAGACAGTTTGGGAACTCAGACTACCTCCATTTTCAGAGCAAGAACAAGAAGTCACAGTTAAAAGTAAGGAGCCAGCTGGGTCCTTTCCTATATAACAGAAAAGAGGAGGGGTGGAAGGAGGCAGACAATATCTTGGAGGGCCTCAGACTGCAAACTAGTTTTGAATGGATACCCTATGACCCCAATCATTTTGTCTCCCTCAGGAGGATAAAATACAAATTGGGTAGCTATGCACACAAGACACAACCTGAGATTGAACAGTATGCCAATGCATCGAATTGGGAAGAAGGTACCCTAGAGGAGGAAATTACTAATGAAGAGCTACTAGAGAGAGAGGCTAGAAATATGCAAAAGGAAGCTGACTTAGAAACTTGTGGACAGGTTCCCCTCTCATACAAAAAGCAGCTTGGAGCAGCTACTACATCATCAACAACACAGCAGCAAACTGCTGAGAAAGCACCGCAGACAGCCAGCAAAGATAAAGGGAAGCAGGTGGAACAGCCACCTCCATTGACAGAAGAACAAGTGGAGACATTGCTACAACAGCAAGAAGAGATGGAGCAGCAGGAACAAGGGCAGCAGCAAGAAGAGGTACAATATAATAAACAGCAGCCCTTGCAGCAAGAAAAAGTGATTGATGCTCCAAGTTCCACTGAGCAACAGGCTCAGAAAATAGTGCCTCCTGGGGCAGAAACTACTTTTGATACCTCGGTCCTCCAAACCCCTCAGAAGGAGGACTTAACCAGGAAAAGAGATAGAGAGACTCCCCTGACTTCATCCATCAATCAGGGAGAGAAAAGACAAAGGTTAAATGACTTTCCAGAGGATGACATAGCAATAAGACAAGCAATGGGCATGGGCCCACCCAGCGGAGAAGTTTCAGCCAGTTCATTCCAGCATGAACATGATAGAGCTATAGGAGGAGAGGTCAGCTCCTCCAGCCAGCACAAAGAAGGACAGGTAAGCATCAAACAGCAATTTATTGACATTAAAAGGAGGAGTGATCCTATTAAAGTGCAGCTGTACAATCATTTGCTGAACCTGGCTCCCACCAATCAGCAAAGACTCATGTCTGCCTTTGATGTAAGTGAAGGCAAAATGATCATGAGTCACTTCATGCCCACAACTCTGCATCCCCAATCTACCTCGGATTACCTAAGGACCAACATGGAGGTTCTGGCTAAAGACATACACCCTATGGATAAAATCGAACTGCACAAACAAACTGGTGAAATGGTGTATGCCTCCTTGGCAGATGAAACATTGGAAAACTACAAATTGAAGAGCAGCCTTGATAATACAGCCTCTCAGCTGGAATTGGAGAGAGCATCATCACAAGCCAAGGACAACAGAATCAAGTCCTTGGAAGATGTAATCATATAAATAGGACATGATCCTAAAGATGTTAAAGGTATCCAAGAACTGTTGAAGCTAAGGGATGCAGACATGGCGGCCTTAAGAAAGAAAATCAAGCTCCCAGCTACCATCCATCCACAAATAGATGAGGTTGCCCAGCAAAGGCTGGAAAAGGATGCCACAGATCTAATGATATCTCTGTACAAGGAGCTGGTTCGGACTCAAGACAAACTAGGAGAATCAGAAGCTGCAAAGGCAGCACTACAGACAGCATTAAAGCAAAAAGAAGAGGGCCAAACCTCCCAGCCTCCTCCTGAAATAATCAATCTTGAGGAAGCCCCTCCAACAACTACTCCTCCTCCTCAACAGACAGGGCCTACAGCACCAACTACAGCAACAGCTACGCCAACAACAGAGCAGACTCCTAGTCTGGATATGCAGAGGCTGCAAGCCGAAATCCAAGTTCTTGAGGCTCAAATGAAAGAGCTTGATGAAGTCAAAAAATCTTTGACTACAGTGAATGAAAGATTTGATAAGAGCAAGCAGAGTGAGGCTGCAAAGGAAAGAGAAATAAAAGTTCTAAAGAAGAGGATAACTGAACTGGAAAAGGAACTCACACTAGAAAAGGTAACAGCAGAGTTAAAAGCAGTCCTCTGGGGTAACATTGGTCGGTCCATCACCAGTCAGTGGCAGTATATTGAGACTATGGATGAGCAAATAGTACTCATTACAAAGGCAAACAGAGAAAGACACAGAGCTAGAGCAAGCCTTGGCCACATGCCAGATGCTGCCAGCAGAATGATCAATATTTTAAATAACAAAACTAGCTCTCAACTAGCTACCATGGAAATTACTAACAGGACTGAAACAATCTCAGTAGTTAAAAGAGTCCTGACACTAAGAAGCCTAGTTGGAACGTTGGAGAGGAGAACACAGGATATGCAGACCAAAATCAACAAATTCCTGGACAGATTCCTGGCATTACAAAACAGAGGCCTCCCCAGCATATTAAGCAGTGTAGGAAGACTGCTTACCCTGGAAAATTACATCAAAAGGGTTGATGCCCATGCTGCAGCACAAATTGCAAAACAGCCCAGTACCTCAGCAGAAACAGGGCCAGCATCAGGGCAGAATTTGTATGATAGGGTGGATAACCTGTTTTTTATTATGAATGAAATTGATCACCTGTTTGATACACCACCAAATTTCTTTAAGTATACAGAAGCAGATGAAACTATGGAGGCAATCATAAAACACCAATTGCCCACACAGGAAGTATGGAGGAATTTGACACAGATAATCTTATCAGGCCAGAACCTGTAGTGTTAATTTTCTCCAGTTTATGAACAGTCATGCACAGGCAGAATTTTGGTGGATAAATCCACAAGGAAAAGACAGATGCTGAGCCAACTCAGCAGGGCTATTTACTCACCACAGCAGCAATCACAATCACAGGTGGCAGACCCAAAATACAGCGCACGAGCCATAAAGTCGGGTTCTCCAGCATTTGATCAAAGTATCCCAACCGACTTAGCAGCTCCCAAAGGCCAAAATATCTTCTGACAGAACATCAAGACGCCTTTATTTTGTATTCAATGCTGTAATAAATTTCTGATGATAATATCTCAAAAGTTGGTGAGAACATTAAGTCTGAGATAACTTAGAACTCAGATATTTTTGTAAAATCGTATGTATATATTCGCCCCTCACTGAAGCTTAAGGGGTTGTTGTTATTTTCATTTTGGAGATCTAACTTGCTGTAAAATTCTCAGAGAAATAATACAAAGGGTGAATGGAATTTCCAAAGCTTGGCGTACCTTGATGCATTGTGATGAATGGTGAATGTTGCAGGATTCCAGAGTGTTTCATAAAACAATAAGTCTTTCTTAAATCTCTGTGTTACATGTTTTCGAGTCTTTTGTTCTCTTTTATCGTTTAAATGTTTTACACTTAATAGCGAAGTAGAAGAATAGTTCCAGGATTTAATCACTGATTACCCTGAACTCAATCTGAGCTATTATCCATGTTTTCTTCAGATACAGTGAATGAAGTGTAATTCTTAATTGCTGCACTTTAAAACTATATCTTTTGCAGTGATAGACATTCCCAGGGATTCAAGTTTGCTCCTGAGACATCTATCCGTTTCTTATACCTAGTTTGGTGGAAATACTTAAATACTTTAGTGAAAATTCTTAAATGCTTTCACTGCTTGTTTCATCTGTTCATGTTATAAATCAAAAATTTTGTTGTATGAAGCATCCAAATGGCCCTGTAAGTTTCACCAATTCACCCCAAGGTTCCTAGACACCTGCAGCCACAGACTCCATTGCCCAATGATATTTGACTCTTCGAACATTATATCACAAGACCTGAAAGAAAACCTTCAACCAAAACATAAACAAAACCTGTGCATAATACCTAGCCTAAAACACTATCATAACCGATACAAATCATAAAGAGAGAGCCCTCTCTGATCACAGTTTGGCTAGAAACAGTGATCCAAAGATTGGTTAGTGGTTACCCCGGCCGTATTCCCTTGGGAGTCAAAGGGAACAACCTGGGTGATAACACTTTTGATTTTCTATCTAGAACTAGCCTTATTGCTTCCAAGGTCCCAGATTAAGCAGTTGGGAACCTTAATTCTCTACCTAACTACTGGTCTGCCAAGATTGAACAGTTTGGACAGACTTCTTTCTCTATTCTACAACAAGAAATTGAAACATGGCATGATCCAGATTAGGCTGTTGGATCACCCATCCAAATTGAGTCAACATCAAGCTATGTACACATATTACCTTCTCTTGAAAATATGGGATCTTTGCATCACCAAAGCAGAGCATATTTGAACTTACTTTACCAATCATGAAATATGAAACCTATTGGTATAGGTACCTAACAGTGGCTCCACATGGGGATGGTTTTTCTTCTTGAAAGACCAAGAACAGCAGGTCAGAATGCCTTGGCCCTTTGACTTCTTTTTGCCAAAACTTGGAGTTTTCCTCCTTGAAATCTCAAAATTGGAATCTGTCATACTTGTGGAACTTGCTGAACTAAAAGTCCTTTCCTGATTCTGCAAGACCTTTCAAACTGAGCTATTCGCATGCTGAAAGAAAACATTATATACAACAGATTATGTACAGGGGAACAACCATGCTATGTTCAAGGAAAGTAGTCAAAATAGTGCTTCAACATCCTGCCATTCACGGGACCTTCATCCAAGTCAGTTTCATCCAGATTTTTTAGGAAGTAAGTATTGTTTCCTTGTACTGCTTGAATAGCAAATGGTCCTCTCGAAAGGGAATCAAATTTTCCATGTTTTCCTTTATCTTCCCTTCTTGAATCCCAGTTGAGGACTTTGTCACCAATGTTGAAATCTTCAGCCTTAGTCCTTCTATCAAAAGCTTTCTTTAACTTTTCTTGTAAAACTTGAACTCTGCTATAAACTTGGTCTCTAGTTTGCTGCAAACATATTATTTGATTGATCCTTCTTTGCATGTCATTGGGCTCAGCTTGACTTTCTTGAAGTAGTTTCATAACAGGGACCCCTAGTGATGAAGGAAATCTGGGTTCTAATCCATATACTAACTCATATGGGCTGACCCCAATTGATCTCTTGGTTGTTAGTCTATCTGCCCATAAGGCATTGACCAGCTTCTTATGCCAATTCTTCTTATTTTCTTCCAACACCTTCTTTATGATGTTTACAAGGCTTTTATTTGATGATTCAGCAAGGCCATTTCCTTGGGGATAGTATGCAGTAGAATGGCCCAAGGTAATGTGGAATTTGTGGCAGAAGTTCACCATCTTCTTGGATCTAAAGGCAGCAGCATTGTCTGTTATGATCTTATCAGGACAACCAAATCTAGACAATATGTTATTTTCCAAAAACTGAATGATTGTTGAATCATTTGCCTGTCTACATGGGATGGCCTCAATCCATTTAGTGAAATAGTCTGTGGCTGTGAGGATCCATCTATGTTGGCCTGAAGATGAGGGATGAATTTCCCCAATGAAATCCAAGCCCCATTGTTGAAAAGGTCTCTCTGTTGCAATAGGCCTCAAAGGAAGTGGCAGTAACTTTCTCTTTCCTTCAAATATTTGACACTTATGGCATGAGGTAGTGAAATTTTTAACATCAGAGAACAAAGTGGGCCAATAGTAACCAGCCCTCAGTATTTTATCCATAGTGGACTTCCAATACAGGTGTCCACCACAGTCACCTGCATGGAATTCTTTCATGACATTGTTAGTCTCATTCTTAATTAAAAAGTTTAACAATATACCCTCATGGTTTTTCCAAAGCAAATTGCCATCCATGACATAAAATCTTGAAGCTTTCATTTTTAGGAACCTACATTTAGTTCTGGACAATCCTAGGGGAGCACACAGGTTTTGCAATATATAACAGATATCAGAATACCACAAAGATTGTTCAAAGGCTACATTGATCTTTGGAGTCGCCAGCTCCGATTCATTGTCCAGTTGGTTGATGTCCAAGGCTTGGAAATTTGTTTCAAACATTAATTTGGCCAAACCTTGCCCTTTTATCAGTTTTGTAGGTTTTATTTCAATGTCAAATTCTAAAATGTTGGCAATCCATTTTCCTCTTCTGCCCTCTAAGTTCTCTTGAGTAAGCATGTCTTTCACAATGGGACTTGGTACATAAGCTATAACATGGGAGTATAGGATATAAATCCTAAAGTCTTTGATGGCTTTGACCAAAGCATATGCTTGCTTTTCCATGATCTGATATTTCAGGGGTGCATCTCTGAGAGCTCTACTAAAGAAAGCAATAGGTCTCTCATTTCCTTGGTCATCTTTCTGTAATAAGACAGCAGCAATAGTATGCTGGGAGGCAAAAGATAAAATGATAAACTCTTTGTCAAATTCAGGATTTGTTAAGACTGGAGTTTGGGTAAGGGCCAATTTTATTCCTTCAAAAGCTTGATTTGCTTCTACTGTCCATTTTACTTTTGAATCATTTTTTAGCATGCTATTTAGTAATCTGCTCAATTCTGCCAAATTTGGGATAAATCTCCTTAGGAAGTTGATCTTCCCCAAGAATGCTTGTAATTCTTTGATGTTTCTTTGGTGGGGCATTTGCAAGATGGCCTGTATTCTGTCTGGGTCAATCCTAATGCCATCCTTTGAAATAATATGACCCAATAACTTGCCTTCTTCCAAACCAAACAGGGATTTCTTGGGATTTAAAGAAATTCCATATTTCCTACAAGTTATGAATATTTTCCTTAGATGTTTCAAATGTTCTTGGTCAGATTTTGAGAAAGGTGTGAGGTCATCTAAGTAGATGACAAGGAAATCATGAATTTCTTTCGAAAACGCAATATCCATTGCTCTTTGAAAGGTAGCTCTTGCATTTTTTAACCCAAAAGGCATTTTGACATATTTGAAGGCTCCCCATGGGGTTGTGAATGATGTTTTGTCCTGATCATCAGGGTGAACTAAGATCTGGTTGAAACCTGAGAATTCATCAAGTAAAGAAATTCTTGAGGCCCCCACTACTCTTTGCAAGATGTGATCCATCTTGGGTAAGGGGTAATTATCTTTTAGGGACACTTGATTTAAGTTCCTTAGATCAACACAAAGCCTTATTTCACCAGTTTTCTTTCTTGTAGGGACCAAATTTGAAATCCAATCAGAAAACGTGATTGGTGCTATGATGCCAGCTTTAAACATTTTTTGTAGCTCTTTCTCAATTGAAGGGAGAAGAATGGGATTGATCCTTCTTAGCTTCTGCTTAAATGGATTTTGATTAGGCTTGAGAGGGATTGTGTGCTGGATCACAGAGGTGTCATAGGATTTTAAATCCTCATAACTCCATGCAAAGACATCTTGAAACTCTTTGAAGAGGTCAATGTATTTAGGCTTCTGATCAGGAGGTAAGGATGCAGACAATTTTATTATCTTGGGCTTCTCAATAGTTCCAATGTTGCACTCTTCAATGGCAGCATTAAGAGACTGCAATTTTGGTTTTCTAGGGACATCATTTGAGTAAAAAATGTCCTCTAGTGGAGCTAGGCCTGCTGGAAGAAAATTGTCTCTCAATTGTATAACTTCAGCCTCAGCATCAGCTATTTCCTCAGAATGTAATTGTTCAAGTTCTTGTATTTTCTCCTGGTTAAAGTTTGTTGGACAAAGCATTCGATTTGCTGTTTCGAGTGAGATATTTGTTTGTTGTTGTTCACCTAGTATTTGTGAATCACTTGCAGCCTCAGTATCAATGTTTATTCCTGAAAATTCTTGCTGCAAAGTCAAGAAATTGTTTATTTGTGTATCATCCTCAAACACTTGCCAATCCTTGACATTGTTTGGGACAGAAGGGCTGTGTTTTATCTCAGCTGTAAAGCAATGCTGGGGTTCAAAAGGTAGTTTACAAGTGCTTGCAAATGTAGCCAAACTATGAGCATGAAGATTATGGGTTCTAGGAATTTTGGTAATTTGAAATTCAGTGAAGGAATTTAGTATTTCAGCAGCAGCAGACCTATAAGATCTCAGTCTTTTGTCATTAGTGACAAAATTTCCCTTTACTTGTTGGATAATTAGGTCTGAGTCTCCTAGGATCGAAACTTTTATGGCTTGTAAGGATTTTACTAGCTTGAGGCCTAGTAAGAGAGCTTCATATTCTGCCATATTGTTGGTGCACCTAAAGTTTAGCCTGTAGGCTCGGCCCTCTGCATGACTGTTTTGTTTGTTATGTATCCAAACCCCCGCTCCTGCCCCTAATTTGTTGACTGATCCATCAAAATCAAGGAACCATAAGATCTCCTGTTTTAAGGAATTTTCAACATTCTTTCTATAATTTGGGATTATAAGTTGGAGTTCTTGTTTTTCATCTGGTTTATCTTTTAGGAGTGACTCATCAATTCGTTTCTCAATTTGGATCTCTTGGGGACTTGGTTGCTTACTCTCATGCATGTTTTGTTCAAGTGTGACTGATTTATTATCACTCTCAGGGCTTGTATCATCATTGAACAGAATAAAGGAATGCATATCTGAATGGACTACATAAATGGGGAAATTCTGAGGCTTTTCTTCACTGCTCACCATGTATTTCATAAGTGACTCTCTATATAGCCTCTTGGGTTGACCAAAGACTGAGATGGTGGCATATGACATGTCTAATTGCAGGGAAACTTGGAGTTTAGCCCCCCATGATCTTGATAACAACATTCCATATTTGGGTGGGATATCAGCAACTACAACATCCATTAAGATTGTTTTGTTTGGATACTGGACAAGGGATACACACAGATATTTTATCAAACCTAAACACTTAACTTGGCTGGAGTCAAATGAAAATAGGTCCTTATATGGTCTTGTAATGTCTAGGTTAAGTCTCTCCATCACTGATTTAGGCATAAGGTTATGAGAAGCACCCGAGTCAAACATTGCATTGTGTAATATTTTATCATGAACATGCAAGCTGACATAAAAAGGTAAGATCCCTGTAACTGCTGTCTTTCCATCAACCTCTGGACCGAAAAGTAGTTCTGGGGTATCATCCAACACATTGACATCATCTTTATTATGGGTAAGTTGAAGGGACTTTTTGATTTGTTGTTTGTAAATGTCATGCTTGGCTAGCTCTGAAAGGGGAATGGCTATCTTCAACTTGCCAATTTCAGCTTCTAAGTCAAAGGGTTTTTCAGATTGGACCTTGGTGTTGTGGTTGACAACTCTTTCTTTGTTGTTCAAATTTTCTTCTTGGTTTTCACTCTGATCTTGAGGCTTTTCCTTTTTACTCATCTTCTGCGAAGTAATGCTTGGATTAGGTTGTAAGAGTGATGTATCCATTGATTGATGTTTTGGGGAAGATGCTTCAGTTATTTCTTCCACTGTTACTTCATTTGTAATTGAATCAGTTTTTTCAATTGGCTCTGTGACCATGGTTTTCTTAGGCAGAGGAGTGTCCTTCGTTTTCTCAGGCTGTGTCACATTTATGGTTCTGCTCCTTAGCTTGTATTGTTTATGAACTTCATAAACAGCTATGTCATAGCCTTGTTTAAAGTCGAATGACTCACCTGACTTGGTTTGGAACTGTTTACTATCATCATCCTTATGATCTTCTTGACTTAGGAAAACTTGTTGATCATCATTCAGGTCCATTAGGTTAATGTGGGTGTCATCTATTTGTTCATTAGAAGTGGATGCTTCTGTATAATTTTCTTGGAACGGAGGTCTAATTTCTGGTTCATAATTAGCTTTACCAATATTTGGATTTTGGTTTCTTCTGAAATTTGGATTCCTAATAGGATTATTTTGTGGTGCTTCCCAGCCTGAAGGCTCTTCTTTAAAGGTAGTCTTTCTCTCAGTTCTTGTCCTATTTCTCTTAGCTATTAGGTTAGCTTCTACACTTACTGCTATATCTTGCATTTCAGCTAAAGTTTGGGGAGCCCTTTCCCTTAATTGATATGCCATATCTGAATCAAACCCATCAGGGAAGGTATATAAAGCTAGATCCGATGGGGGTCTAAGATTTTGGGGAATAGCATTATAGACATTGTTAAACCGGGCACAGTAGTCCAGGATAGTTTCTTGGGGACCTCTTTTGATAGTATTGTATTGAGATAATATATGGAGTGGGTCTTTCTTCTTCTCCCATCTGTTGATAAATGTTTGATAGAGGGCTTCAGGGTCAGCTATTGAATTTGGTGCAAGTGACCTAAACCATGTTCTTACATCCCCCGTTAAGCTTTGCACAAAAATTTTCATCCTAACCCCATCATCATCTATTTCGTAGTTTTCAAAGTAGTCCTGCATTTTCTTAGTATGTTGAAGGGCTGGATATGAGCCAGAACCATCAAAGTATGAGATCTTGCTTTGGTACTCTTGAGGCAAAGGAGCTGGATTGGCCGGTAACTGCAGTGGGGCATATCTATTAGCCATGTTTGGTGGGACAACAGGGATAACAGGGATGAATGGGACAAGTGGAGGAAATGGGATGAAAGGGGTGTGTGTAGTTGATGGAGTGGTTGAAAGGATACCTTGTGAAGTGGATGAAGAACTAGGAGATTGTGGGCCAGTTGTATGAGGATGTAGAGAAGCCTTAGCAGGGGTTGGAATGTCAGTTTGGAGACCTGCTTCCGAACTTGAATCTGATAAAGTGCTTTCTGATTTGTGTCTCTTGAGGATTCTTGCAATCAAGTTTGGATTTTGAAACTCAGGTGTTGAATCAGGATTTGGGTTTGATCTTGTGTAACGAGTTTTCTTCTTAGGAGCCAGCTTCCATAACTTTCTTTCTGAGAATTTCTAAGGAGATAGTGATCTTTTGATAAGGATTGGTCAGTTATAGCACAACTATATGAGAATTAATACTGAATAAAGATTGACTGAGGCAGCTTTTATATATCCCTGCAAATGCAAAGCAGAGGCAGTTTCTAAGGCTATCTGGCTGTCACTCAGGCTTTATCTACAACATTAAGAATCCGATAGGAGGCTGCAAAGTTCATCCAGGTCCCCAGCGGAGTCGCCATTTATGTTAACACCCAGGTTCTTCCCTTTGACTCCCAAGGGAATATGGCCGGGGTAACCACTAACCAAGCTTTGGATTATAGGTCCTAGCCTACTTGTAATCAGAGAGGGCTCTCTCTTTAAGTTTTAGCTCTGTTTGTGAAAATTTTAGGCTAGTTATGAATTCAGCTTTTGTTTTTAAGGTTTTGGTTGTGAACTGTTGTTTTGAGAAGGGCATGAAATGTTTGAGGGATTTTTAGTCCATTGGGCATATGGAGTCAGAAATTGAGTAGGTCCTGATGTCTGTGATGGAGAAAGATTTACTGCAGAGCTAGACAGCTATTCATGATACAATTTTTGGTTTAAAAATGAAACAGAGTGAAATGGAAACTTATACACGGTGTGATTGTAAGTTGAAAAAGGTTGTTTATATTCAGTAGCATCTAAGAATTACTGCACAGAAACTGTTAAAGATTTACAGTAAGTTGGAGCATTTAAGAATTCCAATTCAACAGATAAACCTGAAGAAAACATTTATAACAAGGAAAGATTGAATTCAGGGTGTCTCCATGGACAAATCCTGAGTTATTCTTCTTCTTTCTTGTTGAGATTAGACCACATACATGAGAAATGAAATAAACAAGAATTAAATACAGACAGAGATAGAGAAACTTATTGTATCAAGCTATAGCACTAGAATTCTGCAGCATTCAATGGTTCCAACACAGCATACATCAGAAAAGACAATCTCTGAAATCCCGAAACTTCTTTGTATTATCTCTCCAAAAATACAACCGAGTTTCTCTTTTTGAACAAGTAACAACCACCTGCAAGCTTATGCGAGGGGGAATGTATACAGTCAGTTTTTACAAAATATCTAAACTGCTGACTCACTTGATAAATTGAATACGCTCACTAACTTTACAAAATAGAAGATAAAGAAGTTATTACTGCTCTAAATACAAAATGAATGCTCTTTAATTCTGTCAGAAGTCTTTTTGACCTTTGGAGGCCACTGAGTCGGTTGGGCGTTCTGCATAAATGCTGAATGATGTGTTTTTACAGCTTTGTCATGCTGTAGCTTTCTCGGCCCTGTCATTTGCAGCTTTCAGTATTGCTTTAGTGGCTGAATCTTTCTACTGAGTTGGCTCAGTCCACTCTTCTCTAGTCATAGTGTATTCATCACACTTTCTGATCCTGATGACTTATGTTTTTTGATGAAAAACCTGATGAGAGGCTCTTGTTCACAGTATCAACTGTATCATTTTGGTCCACCATTCCTGTGTGGGCAATTGATGTCTCAAAATTGCATCTAAGGTCTCATCTGCCTCTGTATATTTGTAGAAGTTTGGAGGCACTTCAAACAAATGTTTGATCTCATTCATAATGAAAAATAAGTTCTCTACTTTGTTATAAAGACTTTGCCCAAATGCTGGCCCTGTTTCTTCTCAGGTACTTGGTATTACAGTGATCTGATTGGTAGCAAATGTATTGACCCTTTTAGCATAGTTCTCATGTGAAAGTAGTCTCCCTACGCTTTTCAGTAAGCCAAGAAGACCTCTGCTTTGTAATGCTGCAAACTTGTCCATAAATTTGTTTACTTCTGTCTACATGTCCTGGCTTCTTCTTTCCAGTGTTTGTACCAGGCTTCTCAATGTAAGGACCCTCTTTATCAGCAGGATAGTTTCAGTTCTGTTAGGGATTCCTATTGCTGCCAGCTGAGGACCTGTACGGTTATTGAGCACGTTAATCATTCTATGAGCTCTCTAGACTTCCCTGTGTGCTTTGCCTATGAGCTCCATTTGCTCATGAATGGTCTCTATATACTACCATTGATTTGTGATTGATTGGCCAATGTTGGCCCATAAAACTGTCTTGAGCTCAGCCACCACTTTGTCAAGGGTGAGCTCTTTCTCCAGCTCCTTTATCTTCTCTTTGAGAGCCTTCACTTCTCTTCCCTTTTCAGCTATGCTTTGTTTTGACTTGTCATATTTTTCATTCAGCTTAGCTAAATTCTCCCTCGCTTCATTTAACTCTGCCATTTGGGCTTCTAAGGCCTGAATTTCATTCTTCAGCTTCTGCATATCAAGGCTTGGAGCCTGCTCTGTTGTTGGTGCTGGTGCTGATGTAGATGGCGCTGTTTGAGTAGTCTGCTCTGTAGGAGGAGCAGTAGTTTGAGGAGATTCCTCAAGGTTGATTATTTGTGGAGGGGGCTGTGATGTTTGGCCTCCTTCCTTCTGTTGTAGGGCTGCCTGCAGCGCAGCTTCTGAGTTTCCCAATTTCTCCTCTGTCTGGATCAGCTGTTTGTTCTTGCTGCACTGGCTGCTCCTGTTTTTGTTGTTCTTCTTGTTGTTGTACTTCTTCATGAGGTGGTTGTTCTGGCTCCATCTGTTTCTCTTTGCCTTTGCTGGAAGCCTGATAAGTAGCTTTGGCTGCTTGCTGATGTGCTGTAGAAGATGAGGCAGCTGCTCCAAGTTGCCTTTGATATGAAGAGGAAATCTGTCCACAAGTTTCCAAGTCAGCCTCTTTTTCAATATTCTTTGCCTCTCTTTGAATCATTTTCTCTCTAGTAATTGCCTCTTCTAGGATGCCCTCTTTCCAACTTAGTAGATTGGCATATTTCTCAATATGAGGCAATCTAATGTGAGCATAACCACCCAATTTATGTTTTACCCTCCTGAGAGAAATGAAAAGATTAGGGTCATAAGGTACCCAGCGAAAACTGGTTTCCAATCGGAGGGCCTCTAGCATGCCATCTGCTTCCTTCCATCCCTCCTCCCTTATGTTGTAAAGAAAAGGGCCTAGCTGGTTCCTGACTTTTAGTTACACTTTCTTGTTTTTACTATGGAAATGGATTTGGTCTGCATTTCCAAACTGCCTGAAATACTCCAAGGCAAATAGTCTCATAGGGACATATCTTGGCAGCCTATAAGGGTTCAACTCACAGCCATATATTCTGATTACTGTATGGTGTTGGTAAAAGTACCAATCACCAATGCTGTAGGCCTTAGAGAGATGGAGAATTCTTTGCATTTCATCGGTCAATCTCGGAGGAGGAACACCAAATAACAAAGTCATAGCTGGATGAATGAAAAGGTCTATGAATTCACAGTATGTGTATGGTGAACAAGAGGTATGATGAAAAACTGAAGTCCAAAACACAACCGACCTTGGATTTCCCTGGGCATCAAGTTTCTTGAGAGGAATAGGGAAACTGTCAGGTTGATAAAATAAGAACAGATGATATATGTATGAGGTGTATCTAAACACCTTTTCCCTTTCTAGATTCATCAGTTGCTCATGAATCTTGTTTGCAATGTATTCAGCATAGTCATAGTGCACAGCAGGAGGCTTCCCAGGAGAAAATATGGACAGCATGGCCATAATGGTGTTATCAACATCCTCAACTCCCTTGTAGCCCAAGACATAGCTAATCAAATCTACAAGCATTTTTCCCGAGTCATTGAGATATGGATTTCCAATAGGAGGCGTTCTCACAGCTTCAGAGCTTGGCTTAATAAATAACTGATTAATTTTGATGATTTGGGCACTGGACAGGTTGCCCCCCTTCTTTAATAAGTCCAACATGGAGAGAGGAGTCAATGGTCTTGCAGTGTGACAGTGCAGCATCTCATTTATGGCCTCAGGGGTAATATGGAACAAGACTGAGCCTGTGGGACTAAGAACAGCTCTCTGACATGGATCATAGCATTCACAGCATCTATGGATCAAGTCTGGAAGGGAATTGACTTGAGGAAGGTTAAAAATGGGCAAATTGGAGTCCCAAATCCCCAAGATATCAGCTCCACTGAGGTGTTGGGCCTTTAACTCATTCAGCATATGGATGTTAAATTTGGAATTCATTGGAAATGACTCTATCATCTGATAATCTTTATCACCCAGAGCCTTCCATTCTAACTCTCTCTGTGGGGCATTTAGAGGTGGGATATTTAATGCTATTGGTGTTTCCATGGCTAATTGGGACTCTGATTTGTACGTGAACTGGTGTTACTGAACAGAGCAACACAGAGGGGTATCTCTGGAACAGAGAGGCGAATTGCAAAGGAACAGAGGGTAACTGGTAGTGACAGCAATTGAAATACTGCACAGAGGACTGATAGAACAAATTCCAGGCCTAGTAAACTCTTTCCTTGGTGAATAAATGGAGCTCGGGTCTTTAAGTTCACGAATGCGCGAACTAACTGTGAATTTAGGTAAATTTGGCTAAATGCAGGTTCTGCAGAGGAATTTCGACCCAACAATTGAAAATAGACACTGGCACCGGGGACTGACTGGTAAATACAGTGCTTTCTCACTCTTTTTAAGCTAGCTTTGGACAATTATGGACAAAACCAGGCGCGGAGGGAATGATTTGAATAAATACCTTGTGAATTGCCAGCAATGGTTACAAATGCAGGTGGATTGGATGCGCCCCCAGTCTTTGTAGCGATTTCTGCAGGTTGGCGACGGATTGGTCGTGATTCGCATGCAGGGGGAGCAATAGTTGTTTTTGCAAAAAGTGAGAAAAACACAATTTTCGGCGAAAATATGGACTTTTTGGGATATTGGCGCTTTTTTTGGATGACGTCAGCATGACGTCATCAGGTGGGGTCAGGGTCGGGTGACGTCAGCATGACGTCATCGAGTGACATGGCGGCCTGTGAGTGGTCCACGGGGATTGCATAGGTGGCGGAAATGTCGGAGCATTGGCGGACGGGGGCACTGATGCGGCGGCGACGTGGCGATGACGAGGACGTGACGTGAGCGTGACTGGTCAGCAGAAGCTGGAAGTGGTAAGTGGTAAGTTCTCGGACCGCTCTGGATATGGAAGCAGTATTGTCAGAGGGTGACCCGAGAAAATTTGGGGGCGACGTGTGGCAAAGGCCTGACGTCACCCTCTGACAGTTTCTCGGGAGGTAACTTACGGTCATTGGGGCTGGCCTGATATGGATATGGGCCGTCAGATGGGAAAACCCAGATCCGACTGTCGATGGGTCAATCAGATGCCAGGGCGATACGGAAGCGGGCGGGCATATAAAATAATATTATTCGGTGAAATTCGCGCCCGGCAAAACATTGGAAAAGTGGGTTTTTTAACTGTATTACGGGAAAAATGGGTTATGCACAGGTTTAGTCACAAAACCGAATTAAGGTTAATAATCCAAGCATATTTTGGATTAATCCCAGGATTAATATATCAGCGCTCTTTGAGTCGTGCTCTAATGTTTTAGCGCTTAAACCATTTAAAACCAAACTTAGAGCTATAATGCTCGGGGAAGGGGATACATAGGTATTTTGGGGTTTTTTGCATAATTTACATAGTAATAGGGGGAATAGGGTGTATAGGGATTTAAATAATAGGAAATTAGAAGTTAATATGAGTGGAAGAAGTGGATGAGGAGTGGAAACACTAAGTTTTATATGGAATCAACTTAGTTTAGGAAGTAGATCAAAATGAAAAGAATTTTACACAAGAAATGTGGCTTTTAAAGAAACAAGAACCACCATAAGATTTTGACTTCTTTCATGAACACAACTGGTAATGGGATGTTAGTTAATGAATGTGAGGGGGGGAAACAGGAAGTTAGACATGCTCCTTTGTATTGCTGCAAGATGATGGAGAAGAGGAACTTCTCTATCCACTGATGTTTCCTTTATGTTAGACCAGCAAAATTCAATTGAAAGGAATGACAATTCTGCAACCCCCTCTACCTACCCATTAACTTGCCTAGCATTTTTTGTTTCTTCATGGAGGGTGCACTTAGACTTGCAGAACCTCATGTGCCTTTTCTTTTCTTTTGGCTTTTTCTTTTGATTTTCTATCTAGAACTAGCCTTATTGCTTCCAAGGTCCCAGATTAAGCAGTTGGGAACCTTAATTCTCTACCTAACTACTGGTCTGCCAAGATTGAACAGTTTGGACAGACTTCTTTCTCTATTCTACAACAAGAAATTGAAACATGGCATGATCCAGATTAGGCTGTTGGATCACCCATCCAAATTGAGTCAACATCAAGCTATGTACACATATTACCTTCTTTTGACAATATGGGATCTTTGCATCACCAAAGCAGAGCATATTTGAACTTACTTTACCAATCATAAAATATGAAACCTATTGGTATAGGTACCTAACATGAGGAAGGGGATAATGGTTCTTGATCATTATTTTATTCAGTGTTCGGTAATCAATGCACATCCTCCATGAACCATCTTTCTTTCTCACCAACATGGTTGGAGATTCGCATGGTGATGTGCTTGGTCTTATGAACCCTTTCTCAAACAGCTCCTGTACCTACTTTTTTATTTCTGCATTCTCTAAAGTGGATAACTTGTACATTCCAATGTTAGGAAATGGAACACATTGCTGCAAATTAATATCATGTACAATTTCCCTTTTGGGTGGCAGTCCTTTTGGTTCTTGAAATAATATTCTGAAACAACCTTTTCTAAAAAAGCTTGTTGTTTAGCATCACAACCTTCAAATATATTGGTTTTATCAAGTTTCTTTTCCTTTACAACCATCTATAAAAATTTCGTGCATGAATTTACAATTCTTTTCATCTACCCTGAGTTTATGAGAGTAAAATTATTCTTGAGTTTATGAGCTCTTACAATATATTCAATTCCATATTTAACAAGTTGATACTTATTTTCAGCTCTCTAAAAAATGGCTTTTCTATCATACAAGTAAGGACTTCCTAAAACAATTCCACATATATCCAAGGGAACAATATCTAACTCATCCTCATCCACAAATGTTGACCCAAAAGAAAAACTAAGTTTGCATTCTCTAGTCACTTGTAGTTTTGCTTTATCACATACCCAACCTAATGGATATGGCTTCTTGTGAGGTGTGGTTAGCAGTCCCAATTTCTTTACAATTGCTTCAGAAATTAAGGTTACTTGTGAGCCACTATCAAACAAAGTATCAATCTTTTGATGCTTGGAAATAACTCTAATGTGAAAAAGCTCATGTCTTTTCCTCTCATTTTCTTCACTATCAATAGTTTGTGCATAATTACTCGTAGATGCTTAAGAATTCTTATCTTTTATACTTGTGGCCGCAATTGTTGATTCATCACCTAAGTCTGACCCCAAATATTTTTGTATAACAATAGCAGTCTTCTTCTTCTTGCCTTCGAACTTCTTAGGTTTTAGCTCCGGATGCAATGACCAACAATGTTCATCATCATGCCCATCCTTCTTGCAGTGAGTTCATGTAGGTTTGGGATTTTGTACAGTATTTTCCTTTCTCTCTTTCCATTTCTGCTTCCTCTTTTCCTTTTTCTTGCTTGCAATGGGTTTTGATGATCCCACAATCTCTGGGTTCACATTCTTGCCTCTAGCCTCTAGATGGGTAGCCTGGACAGATACCTCATCTATGCTAGTAGGGTTAAACATGAGAATGGTATGTCTCAAATAACTGTGTTTTGTACACTTTTCCCTTTTAATTGGCAAAGAGTTTTCCAACTCATCATAGCTTGCTGCATATAAGCTAGTGGATAGAATTTTTATTTAATTGCAGAAACAAATTCACTCCAAACAGAAATAATTTTACCATGCTTCTTCAAGTTAGCTTGTGTCCTGCCTTCCCACCATACAAGGAAGTTCCTCCAAGGTGTACGTTGGCCAGCTGAATTTTACTCCTATCTAAGTCACTATTTTTCACCTTGCAATACACATCAATCTGTCCAATCCAGCTATCTAACTTATCTGCATTTAGTTCTCCATCATACATTGGCAAATCAAATTTAACATCTAATTCAATCAAATATGTTTTCTTCTTTTTATTTTTAGGGCTATCAAGAGGTGTGGATAGATGAATCTCTTTTCCTTTCCCTTTGCCTTCAGAATGGCCATCTATAAGAGATTCTTCTATTCCTTTGTCTTGTTTAGAAGTAGAAGAATCTTCACTTCGACCTTTCTTAAATTCTAGGTACACTTACTCTACCATGCCTCTCATGGTCATGAAGCTATCCATGAACTAAGAGTCTAACTCCAAGGGGGTTTCTTCTGCCATTTACCTCCTAGGATGGACTCTATCAATTTCTGGGTTCATTTCAACCAACTCTCCTCCTAATTTAAGCTTTGATCTAGTGAGAATTCACAAATAGTCCAGTTCAAGCTTGTCTAACCTTAGCAACCTAAAGCTCGGATACCACTTGATCTGAAAATGAGATCTAAGACAAGTAATAAGGTATTACAGACTCATGTGCATGGATGTGCCTATGTTATTTTATGCAATGGATCAATCATATTGTGAAATACATAGACTTTGAAGCAGTAAAAGACTATAAGAGAAAAACACATAAAAACACAGTAGATTTAATAATGATTTCACCCAATACTCCTAGGCTACATCTCTTGGTCTAGCCTTTAGTGGTGGCCTCCCTATTAAGTCTTCAAGCATAGTTTTTACAATAGTGAGCTCCGTTTGAGCCTCACACACAACAGATGCAATTACAAGAGCTTCACTTGAATCCCTCAAGCTTGCCCTAAGTACACAAACTCCCTCACATCTCTCAATCTCTATCCTAACTCTGTCTCACACTTGCTTGCAACAAAGCCTGCATGTTTGCTATCTGTCTGTGGCTTTTAAAGCCAACTGCGTTGCCTGTTCATTTCATATCCTCGGCTCTTATTCTCCCCAGCCATTGAATGCTTTGAATCCCTATGCCAACGTTATGAAATCGTTGCTTAACACATGGAGAGGAGGTGGCTGCCCATTTCGTAGTGCTAGAGTGCCTCGGGCCTCTAAAACGCTTGTAATAGTTGCCCTCTATTTTTACAGTGAAAATACATTTTAACAGAGAAACCCTGCCAAAACTCAATATATTAGAGTTCAAAGTCCTTTAAATATGATTCATTCCCCTATCGGGTTTGCTCACTGGTTGCTATCACATATCAGGAGGAACCATTCCTTTGTATTTCGGAAAATATGTTTAAACTGCAAAAATTCACTAAAACACTATAAAATCCTGCATACCTAACTTGAAAATATATGCAATGCTACCTATATTATTATCGAGTCCATAATATCGTTGTCATTATTGTTACCGACCCCACTCCACTGCATAGTTCTGATGCGATGCGGCGATGTGATATATCACAATCGTTCATCACAATAACCCTCAGGCCATTATAAAGTGCTCCAATGCAATCTCCGATAGCGATCTGTCGATTTAATAGGGTCTTTGATCTGCGTGCTTGATCGATGGTCTAGATTCACTCCACCAATCGTCGTCGCAATTTATATATATGAAACACTGATGTCCCGATGATAGTCTCTGCTGATTGCGATTACTAACATGATCTAGACCATTGATCAACTAGATCGGATGGCTACTGCGCATCACTTATTCCACCTTTAATTACTCTGTTTTTTTCATTGATTTCACCGGTTTTGGGCCTCCCGGTAGTGTTTTTCTTCATTCTGAAGGTTTTCTCCGCCATGTTAAGGGCATTCCTTTTGTGATATTTTTGATCCTTTAAAGGATATTGGGCCTTGGAAATGATTTTTAAAAGTTTCATGAAGACTTGGAGAGTTCTCTCAGATCCATTTGGATTACTGGTGATAAATAAATTGGAAGAAAGGAGAAAACAAGAGGAAATCATTTGGAAAGAAAAATCAAGAATTAAATGGCTAAAAGAAGGAGAATGAAAAATGAAATTATTCCATAAAGCAATGGTACAACAAAGACATCAGAATATAATTTTCTCCCTAATGGACCAGTAAGGCAATAGGCTAACTCAGAAGGAAGAGATGGAGAATCTTCTTGTTCAACATTTCAAAGGGCTTCTGATAGAACTAAATATCAGAAGGGAGGATAACATTCACAAAATTAGTCAACATATCCCTAACCTAGTGAGTAGAGATCGGAACTTGGCTCTACTAAGAGTAATAACTAAAGCAGAGGTAGAGGAGGTAATTAAAAATATCGTGAACAATAAAGCACCTGGGCCAGATGGATTTACTGCAGAATTCTTCCAAGAAACTTGGACCTTCATGAGTGAAGACCTAGTGAATGTAGTAGAGGAATCCAGATGCACCAAAAGAATGCACCCCGCCCTGCATGCTACATTTCTAGCCCTGATACCAAAGACATAGCACTCAGAATAACCACAAGGGTTCTAACCTATAGCTCTTTGCAGTGTTATATATAAAATCTTAGTTACAATAATGGTGAATTGACCGAAACCCATACTACCTGGATTGATATCCCAAGAGTAGACAGGGTTTGTTAAAGGTAGGCAAATAACAGAGCGCATAGTGATGGCACAAGAAGCAATACACTCCTTGAAAAATTCAGAAACCAAATGGATGCTGGTAAAAATAGATTTGGCCAAAGCTTATGATAGACTAAACTGGGGATATCTCCAAAAATACCTAAAGGCATTTGGCTTCGATGAAAGATGGATAAGTTGGGTAATGTTAATGGTAACCACTCCATTTTTGTCAATTCTGCTTAACAGATCACCTACAGAAGCTTTCAATTCTACCAGGGTGCTCAAGCAAGGTGATTTGTTATCGCCTTTATTGTTTATCCTAGCAGCAGAAGGTCTAGGAAGATACATTAAAGAGAGTCTCTACAACGCACAATATATGGGCCTAAGACTCTGGGGGAATGATCTTCCTCTAACCCACTAGCAATTTGTAGATGACGTAATGCTATATGGATAGGCGATACTGAAGGAAGCCAGAAAAATAATGGAAATTCTCACAGAGTTCACAAGTGCCTCTGGGATAGAGATAAATAAAGAGAAATCAGATATTTATTTCTTCAACACCCCAGTACCCTCCAAAGCTTTCCTAGCAAGATGCATAGGATTCAGAATTGGGAATTTCCCCACAAATTATCTAGTTATCTAGCTAAATGACTAGCAAAACAGATGATCCAGCTGGATGTTGGTGGCCACCCACCTATCCCATTTGGAACCCCACAACTGTATCTTTTAGTCTTTTCAGTTTCCTAAATTGTAGCACAGTTTACTATTTTTAGCAGTTTTTCTGGTCCTGAACTTCCGGAGCCATTTTGAGGCCCTAAACGACGTTTTATTTTGGAATCTAGGGCAACATGGGTCCATGGACCGACTTTTCCTCCGAAAGTGGTAGTACTCGAATAGATCTTTCTAACGAGCTATCGTACGCGTCAAACGGAGATCGTATGCCAAAGTTACGACCCCGGGAAATTGATGTACCAATTTACCCAAACGGGGCCCACAATTTGGCGTTTCATCTTCTAAGGTTAGGTTTTGGGATGTGAAGGGTTTTCCATTGTTTCTCAACAATAAATAGGCCTTCGAGCCTCATTGCAACATAGTTCGGAACAGTTCAGAGGCATGTAGCCACCACATCTCTTCTCAGAGATAAGCTGCCATCGCCCTAGCTGGTTTATTTCCATTTCTAGTTGTAAGCATATTTCAGTATTTTCCATTAATGAAATGAAGTATTATTTCCGCTGCATCTTTGTGTATATGGTTATCTCTGTAATTTGTTGTGTTCCTGTTTAAATCCGGATCAACAGAGTGGCCAATTGGAATACCTTGTTGGGAAAGATTCAACGGGAAATACAACACTGGACATTCAGAACATTGAACATCCTGAGCCACATAATTCTGCTAAAATCAGTTCTACATTCCATTCCGATATATCAGCTAACTAGCCAAGCCACCCCTAAAACTGTTTGCCAGAAAATGGTAGACATGTTTAAAAAAATCTTATGGCAAGGGCCTAGTATGACAAAGAAATGGGTGCTCCTATCCTGGAGCTGGCTCAGCAAATCCCTAAAAGAAGGAGGCCTTGGACTCTGAGATCCTTACATCTTGAATCAGGTACTGTGAGCAAATCTATGGTGGAGATGGGTACAGGGAGGGGTAGATCTTTGGAAAAAACTATGGGAGAGAAAATATGATATGCCTAGGTCCCTCGAAGGAAAGTTGAGAAGCTAAAATGATAAGAAAGGATCTACAATCTAGAATATTGCCAGTGCCAATAGGAACCCGATCAGCAAACATAGCTTTTGGGAAGTCAGAGGAGGGGATAAAGCTCATGTTTGGGAAGAAGCATGGCAACAAAGGGAAAAAATCAACAACCAGCCGCAGCTTAGAGATATCCACCAATTTACCAACCTCCATGGGGGAAACACAGTACAAAACTATTGGTGCTAGGAACCTGATGGATACTAGAGAAAGTGGAACCAATAGTAGGATTGACCAGAAGCATGAGAAACACCCCAATGGGAACTTTATGACAAGGAAATGGAAACAAGGAAAATAGCGAGAAAAGAAGATTCACACACCCTAAGATGGGACCACAGAATCAAAGGCATGTTTACAATAGGAGAAGGCTACCAAATAAAAGCAGAACACAATAGACATCCAGAAATAAAAAAAATGGGAAAACATATGTAAAGTAAAAAAATGGCAGAAGATATCCTTCTTCATCTTGATCTTGAGCCATGGGAGAGCATTAACACATGACCAACTGAAAAAAAGGAATGCAAGGCCCATCGAGATGTGCACTCTATAGAGAATAGGAAGATATAATGGAGCACCTTACCAATGATTGCAACTTCAGCAAAAACATGTGGAAACAACATCAACAACTTTTTGAAATTAGTGACAAGAATCCAAAAAACATGCAAACAACAATAGAGAACTGGAGGAAAAAACCATACTAGAATACGATCCTGAATAGGGCCTGGAGTCTCTTGATAGGATTTTTCCTGTGGAATATATGGAAAAAATGAAACAGACTAATCTTCAAGGAGGAAATTAGATCAAAAACAGAAATATGTAACCCGATAATGGAAAACATTAGAGAGACTATTCTAACAGAGAATTGGTTTGAGGAGGACTAGAAAACTAACCTAAAGGAAGCAAAGATAATGACTCGCCTGAACCTAAAACCAAGCATGATGCATAAGCTAGCTAGGAAACACCAAACCAATGAGGTAAAGGAGGTCAACCAATTCAGAAGACCCCATAAGGATTTCATAAAATTAAACTCTGATGGTGTTGCAAAAGGAAATCCTAGCGAGGTAGGGATAGGTGGAGTATTCAGAGATGATAGGGGGAGGACACTCAGAATCTATGCGATGGACTATGGCAACGCGACAAACAATGAAGAGGAGCTTCACACCCTGAAAAAAGGGTTGGAAATCGCAATAAGAGAGAAATATCAAAAACTACAGGTTGAAGGAGATTCAAAAATGGCAATCGAAATAGTCAAACAGCTACAGCAAGGAACCTAGTGGGAGAATATCAATTGAGGTTGGAGAAATAGTTGCTTGGCTGGTTCAGGGGATTGGTAAACATACTGGACCAGAAGGAAAGGAAATGCACCAACTGACAACCTGGATAATTGGGGAAGTATCCATGTAGGAAGAACTGTAGATGAAAATGAGGAAGAGTTACACCAAATGGAGGAGATGGAAAACCTAGTAAAAATCCTGGAACAAGACAAAAAAGGAGAGGGGAACCCCCGATCGAGATCCAACATAAGGAAAAAAGAGGGATCGAGGAGATGGGGCTAGGATGGGGGAGGAAGAGGCCAAGTGTGTGAAAGGCAAGACGAGGGAAATGAAGTGAGAGGACAGGGGTGAAGGCAAGTGGACAAGTAGAGCAGAGAGGGAACAACCCTCGAGAGAATGAGGGTGGAGATGGATAAGCATGATAACAAAGATGGCAGGGAGGACAGCAGGAGGGCGGGTAGAAGGACAACAACAAGTGGAAGAGCAAGGGCAGTGAGCATACAACAAGAGCAGTCAGGAGTAAGTGAGCATTAATGTGAGGAGGTGGTAACCAGGATGGAGGGTCATCATTCTGAGGTAACGACATAGGAATTAGTACAAGGAATGATGATAAACAGGTAGCATCAAATGGAAACTATAGGAAGGGGATGGGCATAAACTGTAAGGGAGATTAGTTCATATATAGACGCATGCAGAAGAAGGATACGAGAGCCGAAGAGAGGAAAGGTGGTCGAAGAAAGACACTCTAGCCTGCAATCGGAAGTGGAACTAGTCCTGAAAGTTGGTATGTTTCTCCTCCAGCCACTAGGTTCATAAGGCATAGGCTTAATCTCTATAGTAATATAGGAAATTTGATAAGGAAAAGGTATGAGTCTGGCAAGGAGGTTCCCAAAAACTCCGGTGACCCTGGTCGGCCAAAAACAGTAGAAGAGGCAATGAAAATCTAGGGTAGGAAGCTAAGGTGGGAGGGAATAGAACCCCCGATGGGAAAGGTATCCACCACAGCAATTGCTCGAAACAAAATAAAGAAGAGTGAGCCTATAATCATCCCTGTCGGAAACTCTGAGAGAAAACCAAAAGGTAATAAGGAAAAACCTCAGAGAGCAAGTAGAACTGAGAAAAAAGAGAACCAGGGAGACAAAATACCTCCAGGGGAAGAAAAATATAGGGTCAGAACTTTGAGGGAGAACATACCCAAACTTGAGAGACCCTATGAAGTGAGGAATAGCAAACCAACCTTCCCTAGGGACAAAACCATGTGGATGCCCTAGACAGGCGGTTTGTGTGATGGTTGTTGCCATGAGGGAAAAACTTCAAGAGAAATAAGAAAGGAAAGAACCCATAACTTTGAGAGGCCTGGTGAAATTCAAAAAGAAATCTTGAAGAATACTAATTCTGGCAATGGAAGGGATAACAAAAAGGACATAGGTAAATTAGAAATTGTTCTATTTTATTATTATCAAACTAATAATCGTAATGGCTATGTGATAGGTCTCACCTCACAGCACGCCCTGCACAGTGAAAAAGACAAAGAACAACAAGAGGCAGACAACAATAGGAAGGTAGGTTGTAACATGGCGACCATGAGAGGTAAGCGAGACAAAAAGATGGCAGAAGGAACAAGCTTATTGAATAAAGAACAAATTAAAAGAGGGAGAAATTTAGGTTGTGAACACAAGAAAACCCTCATTGATGCAGACATGGCAAGGAACCCACCGGACATCATAGCCCAAATTGCTAGATGGGAGCGAGAACTTAACAACAATATAAAGAATGGAGACATCCCCATGGAGGAATGGGAAAGTATGGTTCACGATCCAGGTAATTCTCAAGGTTGTCACTCCCTCTTCAGATAAACAATAAAAAAATATTGGGTCATGAAGAATGTGGTGGCATGGGCCATGAACCTTAATTGGCAACAAGCAATCAATGGTGGAATAGAGGCAAAGGAGAACACCAAGGAAAAGGATCCTGTCACGGCAGAACTCCTCAAGGAAATTACAACAGTCTAGATACAAACTTACAGAAACAACTTGGCCTTGGGAAGAATTGAGCAAACACTACAAGACATGAAGAGGAGTGAGATTCTTGGCTCCAGTGCCAAAGCACCAGCCCTAGTAATATCCTCGAACGAGGATTGAAGTAGAGGTCTAGTAATTTTCTGATTAATTTTTTATGAAAAACTTTTACTTGTTTAATTTGATTAGTAGTATAGTTTGTCAATACAATGTCTCTAGATGGGTAGGGAAAGACCTTTCAAATTTTGGATATGTTTTAATGTAGGCAGGTGGCTATCTGGTTTCCCTCAGGCAGGTAAGCCACCTGGAGCAAATGGAATTTTTCGATTTTGAAAAGCTAATATAAATAGAGGAAGCACCACCATGTTTACAAAAAAATATTATAAATACACTAGAGATATGATAAAGAAATAAAAATATAAATAAAATAGAGGCGTGGTAAATATATAAAGCCTCTTTTTATAATTAATCTATAAATCTCTTTATATCTAGGAAAACTCAAAAAATAAGTTTTATTTAGGTGAATCTTATGGGTCAAATACCATGAGAAAAATAATTATTAATACATGGGCCAAATAAAATATTTATAAAAGAGATAAGGTAAATAAATAAATATAAAAGAGGTATGGTGAATAAATAAAAATATATCAAATAGGATTAGAAATCAACATCTAATTATGTACCAAGCCTATGGGCCAAATACCATGGGTAAATAAAAGAGATACGATAAATAAATAAAAATAAAAATAAAAATAAATAAAACCTCTTTTTATATTTACTCCGTGAGGATTTATTTAGGTGAAGCTTATGCGACAAATACCATGGGCCAAATTATTATTAATATAATGCAAAAAAAACATTATTAACCCTAATATTAATATTAAGAGATTATACCAAATGTCAATAAATAAAAGGAACCCCACAATGCAGGGAAAGGAATCAAGCAATTGGACTCCGCCGCCCATTAACATGTTCCAGCTTAACTTTGATGGAGCCTCAAAGGGAAATCCAGGGAAAGCAGGATATGGAGGAGTCTTCAGAGATCATAATGGTAATCCTCAATGCATCTTCATGGGCTCGATAGGCTGGGACACCAATAACTCAGCAGAATTGGAGGGCCTATGGAGAGGTCTCAAATTAGCCCATGAAAAAGGTTTCTTTCCTCTAATTATAGAAGGGGATTCGCAAATCATAATTAGAATGATCATAAAACTTTTGCACGGTTCACCCATTCACAAAGTAAGCAACAGTTGGAGAATGGCCCAGAGGCTTGAGCTAATAAACAACTGGCTCTCTCAGCACCAAGCAATCTCATGTAAACACACCAGAAGGGAAGGAAATAAGCTCGCTGACTTTCTTGCCAATCTTGGAGTGGAAGCTAAGGGTGGCTTCTTTGAAGGTACTATCGCCAGCTTAGTTCCTGAGGACCAGATTGCCAAAGTCCAGGAAATTGTCACTCAGGACAATTCTCAGATAAAGAATACTCACCCGGATGCGGGTGACTCTACCAGCATTCAATGATGGACTCCGCCAGACAGACATCTGGCCTGACGGATGGCAGGCGGAAGGACTAAATGGTACACGTCGTAGGTTGGTATATCAGGTTCAGGGCAAGGGAATTAAATACCACGCAGCCTCGAATTTGGTTTGTATTCAATGCAAGCATGGCTGCTCTGCTATTGGAAATAATATTGAGAGGGGGGGTGAATCAGTATTATCAGAAAAAAAAATTCATTTAATGCTCAGAAACATATACGCTACTTCATTTAAGTGAAACAGCGTGTACATGCTACTGTGTCTAAAGAAACCAGCGTATAACAAGAAAACTTATGATTCAGTAGCTTATCTTCAGTAAATGCATCAAGACATTATTAACCATGATAGTAAGACAGGTGCAGTATAACAGAACAGATCATCACACAGAAAACACACACATGAACACCGTGATATAAGGTGGAAACCCAATGTGCGTGAAAACCACCTGCTGCAAGTCGTCTCTATCTTTCTTTAATATGAAACTTTAGTTTACAATCTTTTGTACTGGTGCAGCCTTATACCATTACGCAGGCTACAACCTGCTGAAGGCTTCAACCTTCTCTCGTTCTCCAAACTTCCTTGGAAGGGAGCTCCAACCCCCTTTGCTCTTGTACTAGCTAAGATACTAGTACGTAGAGGCTGGCCTACAATCTTCTTTCCTTCAGGTACCACTTTTCATACATTTTCAGACTGGATATTCCTGAAGCACAACATTACAATCTGAAGACCACAATTCATTCAACTTTCATAACAGATCATTGAAGCACAAAACAACCAATACTAGCATCATCAATCTTTGAATCACTGAACCACTGAAACCCTGTCAACAACAGTCACCAGAAGACAGAGCGGACTACAGAACTCTGCAATAGCAGTCAGACCCAACTGCAACCCCAAAAATCAAAATTCAAAAGATATACGCTACTTCAATGAGAGAAACCCGCGTATACACGCGCTTTTACTGAAGACAACCTGCGTACAGATCTAAAAATAAATTCTCTTAACTTGCAGCTGTACCAGACATCAGTTAGACCCAGAACATAACATTGCGTCAGTATGCAGATCTAGAAATAAGCATAATCAACCATATCATAATAGTGCATTTCAAACCATTAGATCCTGATCTGTCCTTAGATCTAGTCTTCCTTCAACCGGTGTGATCTCTCCTTAGCTTAGATCAAGCAACCCAGAACCTGCATACAAGATCTCTTTCATTTTCAGATATTCAAGACTTTTCAATTGTACTATGCCTAATGATCTTCTTCTCCTTATATAGCCTTAGGCCTTGCTCAATACCAAGGGCCAAAACCATAGAAATCCAATACCATCAACTTCAAAACTAGGGATCAACATGTCCGTCGAGACACCATGGTCCAAAACCATAGGCACAACTTCCAAGGAATAACCGCCACGGACCAAAGATAAGTTTTCCACATACACGCTCTTTTACTGAAGCCAACCTGCGTGTACACGCGACTTGGTATATAGCAAACCTGCATATACGCGACTTGGTATATAGTGAACCTGCTTGTATACGCGACTTGGTATATAGTGAACTAGCATGTATATATTTTCTCTTCATACTTGTAGTCTGATCATCAATTCCTTGCTGCTATCCTTATGCACTATGATTTGTCATCAGTGTGATTTGCCATCAAGGCCAACACTTGTCTCATAATGCCAACAATCTCCCCCTTTGGACTTGATGGCAACCCCAAGATCCTTAGAACCATTCTCCCCCTTTGTCATCAAGGGCAAAGGGCTGTGCTCCCCTGGAGTACATGCTGATATCTCTGCTTGGCTGTGCTGAAACATGCTCCCCCTGACTGTAGGCAATATCTGCAAAAGATGTTCTTCAAAAGAACCAAGAACTTCCTATCACCAAAAGACTCAATACATACATCCATAATCCAAGAGGGGATACATCAGAAAGTTACATATAACAACCAATTATATTACATCATTCATCCCAGGCATAGTGGGGAAACCAACATAGGTCGTTACATGACCTTGACACCATAAAAGAGATGACATAGAGACAATAAATCTAGACCAAGACTTATGAAAGTCACAAGCAGCATCTGATAAACATCTTTTAGATTAGCGACCAAGATTTTCTTCTGAGCTCCTTCTCCTAAAATCAACAACAGTTGTGTACTAGAACCAAAAGCATCTAAATGCCAACAATGTTTTATGAGACTTTAAGCTGTTCCCCCTGAACCTGTGCCCGCTGCACCCCCTGAAACTGTGCATGAAGAATTCTGCCATACCCATCTCAGACCTTCTCCAACCAGAGTTTTCCCTTGCTGTTCAGAACTCCATATACGCGACTTCTTCTCCATAAAACAACATATATATGCGGATATGCTTTCTACAACACGCGCACGTCATACACGCGACTTTCCCAACATAAATCTGCGTATATACGTGGATATCCCTTACGTAACTTGCGTATACCAACTTTTCTGAAGAACAGACAAGCTTCAACAGCAGGATGAAGCATCAACTACTCCCAGCTTTTGTCTGAGATATTCAAAAGTTTCCCTGGGTACTGGTTTTGTGAGAATATCAGCAACTTGTTCCTTAGAAGGAACATACTCCAACTTGACCTTCTGCTCAAGCACTTGTTCCCGAAGAAAATGGTACTTGATTGGTATGTGCTTGGTCTTTGAGTGCATGACTGGATTCTTTGAAATGCTGATTGCACTTGTATTATCACATAAGATAGAGACTGGTGAGGTGCAAGTGATTTGAAAATCCTGCAAGGTCTGCATCATCCAAAGAAGTTGTTTGCAACAAGATGCCGCAGCCACATATTCTGCTTCAGCTGTAGATAAGGCAATCGAACTCTGTTTCTTGCTGAACCAAGATACTAATCTGGAGCCCATAAAGAATGCACCACCACTTGTGCTCTTCCTGTCATCCACGCTTCTGGCCCAATCTGCATCTGTATAAGCATGAAGTGTGAGATTTGTATCTCTAGGATACCATAATCCATAATTTTGTGTCCCTTGAAGATATTTGAAAATTCTCTTCACTGCCTGAAGATGATTCTCCTTTGGATTTGCCTGAAATCTCCCAACTATTCCGACTACATGCATGATGTCTGGTCGGGTACCTGTCAAATAAAGCAAACTCCCAATCATGGATCTATAAGTTGGTTGATGAACTGCTGTTGATTCATCATTTACACTGAGGCTGCATCCTGTAACCATGGGTGTACATACTGGCTTTGAATCTTCCATGCCATACTTCTTCAAGATCTGCTTGAGGTACTTGGTTTGAGACAAGAAGATGCCTCCTTCATTTTGTTGGATTTGCAATCCAAGAAAGTATGTCAATTCTCCAAGTAGTGACATTTCGAATTCTTTTTGCATAACCAAGGCAAAGTTTTGATTCATAGTCTCTTCATTGCTGCCAAAGATAATATCATCTACATAAACAACCAGTATTAGCAATTTGTTATTTTCAACTTTTATATAGAGATTGCTATCTGCTGATCCTTTTGAAAAGCCTTGTTGGTGAAGATATTTGTCCAATCGATAGTACCAAGCCCTTGGAGCTTATTTGAGACCATAGAGATCCTTTTTCAATTTGCATACAAGGTTTGGATCATTCCCAAGAATGAAACCATCTGGCTGCTCAATATATACTTCTTCTTCTAAGTCTCCATTCAGAAAGGCTGATTTCACGTCCATTTGAAATACCTTGAAGTTTTGAAAGCTTGAGAGAGCAAGGAACATTCAGATGGCCTCAAGTCTTGCAACAGGAGCAAAGGTCTCTTCAAAATCTATTCCTTCTTGCTGCGCATACCCTTTACAAACAAGTCTGGCCTTGTTTCTAATTACTTCTCCATTTTCATTCAATTTATTTTTGAAGACCCATTTTGTCCCTATGACATTTTTATCTTTTGGTCTAGGAACCAATTCCCAAGTGTTGTTCTTTTCGATCTGCTCAAGTTCTTCATCCATTGCTTTGACCCAACATTCATCTTTGCATGCCTCTTTCACACTTTGTGGTTCAGTGGAAGAGAGTAATGCCAAATAGCTTGAAGCTTCTGCAATTCTTATTCTTGTTTGTACTCCTGCTTCTTTCTGCCCCACAATCTGAGATTCTGGATGATTCTTTTGAACATATCTGGATGGAGTCTTCTCTTCTATTCTTGCCTGCTCCTCTGGTTCTTCTTGAGGTTATTCTTCTTCTTGAGGTTCTTATTCTTCATCATTCTTCCTTTGAGGGTAGCTTTCATCTTCTTCAATGTCTTCATGATGAACTTGCCTAGGAATATATCCCTTCTCATCAACCACTACATCAATGCTGTCAACAATTCTGCCAAGTCTTTTATTGTAGCACTTGTATGCTTTGCTATGTGGAGAATAACCAAGAAGAATGCCTTCATCTGCTCTTGGTTCAAGTTTGCCAAGTTTCTCATCAGTATTCTTAATATAACATTTGCTCCCAAAGATTTTGAAGTGCTTCACCGAAGGAGTCTCACCACACCAGAGCTCATGAGGTGTTTGAGTGTTGTTTACTCGGACATTTGTTTTGTTAAGAATAATAACCGCAACATGTACAGCTTCACCCCAGAAAGTTGCGAGAGTACCTGATTCATCAAGCATAGCACGAGCCATTTGTTGGATTGTTCTGTTCATTCTTTCCACCACCCCATTTTGCTGAGGAGTTCTAGCTGTAGAGAATTCTCTTCTTATCCCATGTTCTTCACAGAAATCGAAAAATTCGTTTGAGGTAAACTCCCCACCTCTGTCAGATCTGAGGCACTTAATTTTGTGTCCTGATTCATTTTCAACCAAGGCTTTGAAGGATTTGAATTTTTCGAATGCTTCATCTTTGTGCTTCATAAGCCCTAACCAAACAAACCTGGAGAGATCGTCAATGAATAATATCAAATATTCTTCTCCTCGAGGTGTCCTTTTCCTAAATGGACCGCATACATCTATATGGACTAGCTCAAGAGGTATGCTGGCTGATCCTTCCTTCTCTAGAAAGTTAGTTCTGGTTTGCTTCCCAAATTGACGAGATCTGCATATAATGTTGTCTGGAATTTTGATATCTGGAAGACCACGAACTGCCTGATATTTGCATGCTTTCCTTATTTGTGAAAAGCTTAGATGCCCCAACCTCCGATGCCATAGCCAGTGTTCATCATCCTTGCTCAAATAGCATTGTTGTGGTCCTTCTTCAAATATGTATAGATTATTTGGAGTCCTTCTTCCTTTGATCACTGTTTTACCTGTATCAAGATCACGAACACAACATCGATTTGATCTAAATATTACCTCTGTTCCTTGATCGCACATGTGACTGACACTCAGAAGATTATGCTTCAATCCATCAACATACAAAACATTTCCAGCTTTGACCTTCTCTTTTAATGGAGCAACACCTTTTCCTTTTATGGCTGCAGAGACATCGTTTCCAAAAGAAACTTTCTTCCCCTTTTCTAATGCAGTATATGACTCAAGCTTTTCTTTGTCCCTTGTCATATGCTTCGAACATCCGCTGTCAATGTACCATAGACTTTCTTGACCTTCTGCATAAAAGGCTATCCCACATCTTTCTGGTTGCGGTTCCTTTATTCTCCATGTTCTGACATTTGAGGTTTGTTCCTTCTGAGTTGTCTTCCGGAACCTGCTCCTGCATTCAAAGTCTTCATGACCAAAGTTATTACAAATAGAGCATTCAATTTCATTTTCAAGAACCGAAAAGTTGTTATAAGTCCTTTTCATGGTTCCAGTCATTCTCCCTTGCTTTTGAGCTTCTCTAGTCATGATTGTCTTGTAGGAAACACATTGAGCTGCTTTGTGACCGAAGTTATGGCAAGAAAAGCATTGGCCATTAAAGAATCTTCTACGATAATCAGATCTATCATCCAACCGATTGTAGCTTCTATTCACATTCATTCTTGGAGAAAATTGGGAAGATTTTACCTGTGGCTGATTGTAGCTTCTGTTTGTCCTTAAGGTATTTTGTCCCCGAATTTCTTGATGGTCTTTATTTGTTCTTGAGGTAAACTGTCCTTGATTCACCTGATGACTTTTATTTGGCTTTTGCTCACTTCTCCTTGCTGCATCAAGATAACTTTTAGAGGTAGAGGCTTGAGATGTTTCTCCATTATATCCAAGACCTGTCTTGATCAGAGGAGATCGCTGCACATTGATAATCTCATCCAAGGTTTCAGATCCTTTAACAAATTTAAGATTAATCGCTTTTGTTTTCTCAATCTCCTTTCTAAGAAAAACAATCTCACATTCCAATTTTTCAAGATGTTTTTCCTTTTCAGCTAGTTGACATTGTAGAGAATTAATAATAGCACTCTTCTCTTCTAAGCAAACTTTGAGATCTTTCATTTCTTCACAAAAGCCTTCTACATCTATAGCATCCACGTAGTCATTATCTTCAAAAGCCATTAAAAGTTTATATCTATTACCTTGTTCATCTTCATCACTATTTGAAAGACCATCACTATCTTCATGAGTGTAGTAGCTTTTCTTCTTTTCATTTTGTTTCTTGTTCCATTTAACAGGTTCCTTTCCCTTGTCATTCTTATCTTTGTGAGGACATCTGGCAGCATAATGACCTACTCTTCCACAAGCAAAGCATTTAAAAGGTAACTTACCTCTGAACCTTCCAGAACCCCTTTGAAGATTTCTGACAAAATTTGATTCTTCTTCTTCATCTTCTGGCATGTGACTTGCTTCATAATAATCTCCTTTGCCTGAAGCTTTGAAAGCAGCTTCTCTTCTGTCTAATGGGCCTCCCTTTCTCATTTCATAAGCAGTTAGAATTCCATGAAGCTGAGACATAGTAAGAATTCGTAGATTTTCCTTTTCTTCTATTGCAGACACTTTAGATTCAAATTTGGGGGACAATGATCTTAGAACCTTTTCAACCACAATAGCCTCTTTTATTTCTTCACCCAAGTTTTTCATGCAATTAACAATCTCATCAACTCTAAGGAAATAGTTAGCCACACTTTCATCATTATACATTCTGAGAGTCTCATACTTAATCCTGAGAGTTTGAAGTTTAGCATGCTTTACCTGTTCGTCTCCTTCATAGCTCGTGACAATCTTGTCCCATATTTCTTTTGCAGATTTATAGTGCATTACCTTCATGAATTCCGATTGGGATATACATCCCAATAGAGTACTGACTGCTTTCGCATTTGTTTCATATTTCTTTTTCTCGTCTGCATCTGTAGGAGTAGCTGAAGGAAAAGTGTAGCCTGTCTCTACGATGTCCCAAACTTCTATACCAAGAGATTGAAGATAGGCAGTAACTCTTACCTTCCAATAATTGAAGTTTGTCCCATCAAAAACCGGTGGCCTGATTGATGCTTCTCTCTCATAGTTGCTCATGATGAACGATCTACCTTCAAGCGATCAAGCTTCTCTAAAGGACCTGCTCTGATACCAATTGTTGGAAATAATATTGAGAGGGGGGTGAATCAGTATTATCAGAAAAACTTTTTCATTTTATGCTCAGAAACATATACGCTACTTCAGTTAAGTGAAACAGCGTGTACACGCTACTGTGTCTAAAGAAACCAGCGTATAACAAGAAAACTTATGATTCAGTAGCTTATCTTCAGTAAATGCATCAGGACATTATTAACCATGATAGTAAGACAGGTGCAGTATAATAGAACAGATCATCACACAAAAAACACACACATGAACACCATGATATAAGGTGGAAACCCAATGTGGGTGAAAACCACCTGCTGCAAGTCGTCTCTATCTTTCTTTAATATGAAACTTCAGTTTACAATCTTTTGTACTGGTGCAGCCTTATACCATTACGCAGGCTACAACCTGCTGAAGGCTTCAACCTTCTCTCATTCTCCAAAATTCCTTGGAAGGGAGCTCCAACCCCCTTTGCTCTTGTACTAACTAAGATACTAGTACGTAGGTGCTGGCCTACAATCTTCTTTCCTTCAGGTACCACTTTTCATACATTTTCAGACTGGATATTCGTGAAGCACAACATTACAATCTGGAGACCACAATTCATTCAACTTTCATAACAGATCATTGAAGCACAAAACAACCAATACTAGCATCATCAATCTTTGAATCACTGAACCACTGAAACCCTATCAACAACAATCACCAGAACACAGAGCAGACTACAGAACTCTGCAATAGCAGTCAGACCCAACTGCAACCCCAAAAATCAAACTTCAAAAGATATACGCTACTTCAATGAGAGAAACCTGCGTATACACGCGCTTTTACCGAAGACAACCTGCGTACAGATCTAAAAATAAATTCTCTTAACTTGCAGCTGTACCAGACATCAGTTAGACCTAGAACATAACATTGTGTCAGTATGTAGATCTAGAAATAGGCATAATCAACCATATCATAATAGTGCATTTCAAACCATTAGATCCCGATTTCTGTCCTTAGATCTAGTCTTCCTTCAACCGGTGTGATCTCTCCTTAGCTTAGATCAAGCAACCCAGAACCTGCATACAAGATCTCTTTCCTTTTCATATATTCAAGACTTTTCAATTGTACTATGCCTAATGATCTTCTTCTCCTTATATAGCCTTAGGCCTTGCTCAATACCAAGGGCCAAAACCATAGAAATCCAATACCATCAACTTCAAAACTAGGGATCAACACGTCCGTTGAGACACCATGGTCCAAAACCATAGGCACAACTTCCAAGGAATAACCGCCACGGACCAAAGATAAGTTTTCCACATACACGCTCTTTTACTGAAGCCAACCTGCGTGTACACGCGACTTGGTATATAGCGAACCTGCGTATACGCGACTTGGTATATAGTGAACCTGCTTGTATACGCGACTTGGTATATAATGAACCAGCGTGTATATATTTTCTCTTCATACTTGTAGTCTGATCATCAATTCCTTGCTGCTATCCTTCTGCACTATGATTTGTCATCAGTGTGATTTGCCATCAAGGCCAACACTTGTCTCATAATGCCAACATATGCATACACTTTGGCTCATTGACATGGATCCGCGTAACGCAGTTAATGACTATGTTTATTATGAAGCAAAGCCGCTTCAGATCCGCTGTATAGTCATTCGGGTCTGGATGTTAGAAAGGTTCTGGAAATGCCCTGAATTTCTCAGCGCTTTCATTACTTCTGGTTTGCTCTGTTTCAATCGTTCTCCCAGTCCTTCAGTCTCTGTAACCATGCCTCGAAGACGAGGAATCCCGCGCAGAGGCAGTCACTCAGGGAACAGAGGAAGCCTTCTTCGACATGCCCCTCAGAATGTTGCACCCATCGCCTTAGCTCCTCCTTCTTCTCCGCCTTCGGACCAAGATAGGCTTCTCCCGAATAATTCTTATCAGACCTCCAGGTTTACCTTCCAAAGTCGGCTCAACAGGCCCATGGTGACAGTAAATTTTACCATATTTGTCTCGGAGGAGGAGGGCAACCAGTTCAGTTCGTCTCCTTCCGTTCCCTCACTTTCTCAGGATGATAGTGTTCTGCTAGGGGACCTGACGGGGAGAGTGTTTCATGCGGACCACATGCAAGAGGATGCCCCTGTTTCGGAAGCGCCTCAGCAGCCTGATCCAATACAGGAAGATGATTTAGCTTGCAGGACATCTCAACGAGAAGCTGGTATTCTACATTTGGTTACTAATCCTGATGGAGGTGAGCCGGTACTGGACGAAGACGGTCTCGTGACCTGGGTAGCTTCTACTAGCCAGGCAAAGGAGGATACGCCAGCTTCACCAAGTCATGCAGATTGATCACAACTCCTTTTTGCCGGGTCGCTTTCTCGCTTATATGCTTTGCAATCTTGGTCTTGTGTTTTTGAGTCTGAAGTTAGAGGTCTATGTATGGTTTATTCTCATGCTACAGGCAGTAACAACAACCAATACAAGCTTAATTTTTTGTCTTAAAAATGCCTATGCTAGTTGCTACTTTGTTTTTTTGGTCAATGTAGGTAATGAAGATGGTAGGTCTGGTAAGTTTGGTATGTATGTCAGGAACCAAAGAAAAATTTTTGAAGTTTGTACTATAAATCTGGTTGAAGGGTTGAACTGTAATGTCCCTAATTTTTTGGCTGAGGAAAGGCTTCGGCCTCCTCTAAGGTCTTGACCTCATTGTATATATTTTTTCACTTTTTTAATAGAATTAGTATTTACGGAGAAAAAAAAATATTAAGAGATTATTATTATTATTATTATTAAATATAATATTCATATTAATGTATTATAATATTAATATTATTAAATTTAATTAATTTGGATTAATAAAATATTAAAGTTGTTATGTTATTATATATATTCATATAATGATATATATCAACTCTAGATATATATGGGATGGGAGAAAAAAGACATAGAGTCATAGATGTGGAGAGATAGAGGGAGTGACAAGGGAGATATGGAGATAAACAAGAGGAGATGGGAGAGCAGGAATGATGAGAGAGAGAGATGGAGAGGAGTGAGAGACGTAGAGAAGGGTAAGAGAGGGAGAGGGAGACATAAAGATGGAGGGGGGAGGGAAAGAGAAGGAGAGAGGGAGAGATATAGTAACATAATTGGAGAGAGAGATGGGGGAGAGATAGAAGGAGAGAGGGAGAGATATAGTAATATAATTGGAGAGAGAGAGAGATGGGGAAAGATAGAGGAAGGTAGGAGGGAAAGGGAGAGAGGAAGAATGAGAGATGAGAATTGAGAGAGAAGCGGAGAGTGATGGGAGAAGAGAGAGGGAGGTAAGAGAGAAAGGGAGAGAGAGGAAGGATGAGAGAGTGAACTTAATATAGAGGAGGAGAGAGGGAGGGAGAGAGGAAGAGAGAGGGAGGTAAGAGAGAAAGGGAGATAGAGGAAGGATGAGAGAGTGAAATTAATATAGAGGAGGAGAGAGGGAGGGAGAGAGGAAGAGAGAGGGAAGGATAGGGAGATGGAGTTGGAAGGGGAGATGGGGGAAAGAAGAAATACAAAGAGAGTAAGAAGTGGAGAGAGAGTGTGTGTATGTTTAAGGTGAGATAAAGAGACAAAGAAGGAGAGATGGAGAGAATGGGGGAGAGAAGGAAAGAGGAGAGAGGGAGGGATATAGTAATAGAGTTGGAGAGAGAGAGAGAGAGAGAGGGAGAAAGGGAGATGTAGTTGGAGGGGGAGAGAGAGGGAGGTAACAAAACAAGAGGGATCAGGGAGATGGGACCAGGAAGGGGGAGGAAGAGGCCAAGTGTGTGAAAGTACAGATGAGGGAAATGAAGTGAGAGAATAGGGGCAAAGGCAAGTGGATGGACAGAGCAGAGAAGGAACAAACCCCGAGAGAATGAGGGTAGAGACGGATAAGCATGACAATGAAGATGGCAGGGAGGACAGTAGGAGGGTAGAAAAAATGATTCCAGAAAGTGGAAGGGCGAGGGCAACGAGCATACGACAAGAGTAGCCAGGAGTAAGTGAGGGTTAATGTGAGGAGGTGGTAACCAGGATGGAGGGTCATCATTCTGAGGTGATGGCATAGGGATTAGTGTAGGGAATTATGATAGACAGGTGGCAGCAAACAAAAACAACAAGAAGGGGAGGGGCATAAACCATAAGGTAGACCAGTTCATAGATAGATGCATGCAAAAGAACGAGGCGAGAGCCGGAGAGAGGAAATGTGGTTGAAGAACGATGCTCTAACCTGGGTTGAAAGTGGAACTAGTCCTGAATGTTGGTATGTTTCTCCTCTAGCCCCTAGCTTTATAAGGCATAGGATGAATCTCTATAGTAATATAGGAAATTTGATAAGGAAAAGGTATGAGTCCAGCAAGGAGGTTCCCAGAAACTCCTGCAACTCTGGTCGACCAAAACCAATAGAAAAGGCAATGGAAATCTGGGGTAGGAAGCTAAGGTGGGAGGGAATAGAACCTACGATGGGAAATTTCTCCACCACGACAAATGCTCGAAACAAAATAAGGAAGAGAGAGACTATAATCATCCCTGTCAGAAACTCTAAGAGAAAACTAGAAGGTAACAAGGAAAATCCTAGAAGATCAAGTAGACCCGAGAAAAAAGAGAACTAGGGTGCAAGAATACCTCTAGGGGAGGAAAAATATAGGGTCATTACTCTGAGGGAGAACATACCCAACCCTGAGAGACCCTATGAAGTGAGGAATAGCAAACCAACCTTCCCTGGTGATGAAACCATGCGGATGCCCTAGATAGGCGGCTTGCATGATGATTGTTGCCATGAGGGAAAAACTTCAAGAGAAATAAGAAAGGAAAGAACCCATAACTTTGAGAGGATTGGTGCAATTCAACAAGAAATCTTGAAGAATACTAATTCTGCCAATGGAAGGGATAACAAAAAGGACATAGGTAAATGGGAAATTGTTTTGTTTTATTATTATCAAACTAATAATCGTAATGGATATGTGATAGGTCTCACCTCACACCACACCTATCATAGTGAGAGACAGAGAACAATAAGAGACAAATAGTGACAGGCAGGTAGCCTATAACATGGCAACCAGGAGGAGAAAGCGAGACAAAAAGATGGCAGAAGGAATGACTGGCTCGAACAAAGAACAAAGGAAAAGAGGGAGAAAGTCAGGCTATGAACACATGAAAACCCTCATTGACACATACATGGCAGGGAACCCGCCAAACATCAGAGCCCAAATTACTGGATGGGAGGGAGAACTTAACGACAATATAAAGAACGAAGACATCCCCCTGGAGGAATGGGAAAGTATGGTTCCTAATATAGGGAATTCTCGAGACCGTCACTACCTCTTCAGACAAGCAATACAACAATATTGGGTCATGAAGAACATGGTTGCACGGGCCATGACCCTTAATTGGGAACAAGCAGCTAGTGGTGGAACAGAGGCAAAGAGGAACATTAAGGAAAAGGATCTTGTCAGGGCAGAACTCCTCAAGGAAATTACAATAGTCTAGATACAGACTTACATAAAAAACTTGGCCTTGGGAAGAATTGAGCAGACACTACAAGACATGAAGAGGAGCAAGATGCTTGGCTCCAGTGCCGAATCGCCAGCCCCAATAATATACTTGGATGAGGATTGAAGCAGAGGTCTAGTACTTTTCTGATAATTTTTTTATGAAAAACTTTTACTTGTTTAATTTGAAGAATAGTATAGACAGTCAAGACAATGTCTCTAGACGGGTAGGGAAATACCTTTTCAAATTTTGGATAGGTTTTAATGCAGGTAGGTAGCTATCTGGTTTCCCTCAGGCAGGTAAGCCACCTGGGGCAAATGGAAGTTTTTGATTTTGAAACGCTAATATAAATAGAGGAAACATCACCAAGTTTACAAAAAAAAAACACTATAAATACACTATAGATATGATAAATAAATATAAATATAAATAAACTAGAGGTGTGGTACATATATGAAACCTCTTTTTATAATTAATATATAAATCTCTTTATATTGAGGAAAACTAAAAAAATAAGTTTTATTTAGGTGAATCTTATGGGCCAAATAAAATATTTATAAAAGAGATAAGGTAAATAAATAAATGTAAAACATGTATAAAGAGGTATGGTAAATAAATAAAAATATATCAAATACGATTAGAAATCGACATCTAATTATATACAAAGCCTATGGACCAAATATCATGGGTAAATAAAAGAGATATATGATAGATAAATAAAAATAAAAATAAATAAAACATCTTTCTATATTTACTCCGTGATGTTTTATTTAGGTGAAGCTTATGCAACAAATACCATGGGCCAAATTATTATTAATATCATGCAAAAAAAAATAGTATTAACCCTAATATTAATATTAACAGATTATTATTATTATTATTATTATTAAAACTAATATTCATATTAATATATTATAATATTAATATTATTAAATTTAATTAATTTGGATTAATACAATATTAAATTTGTTATATTATAATATATGTTAATATATAATGATATATATCAACTCTAGATATATATGGGAGGGAAGAACAAAGACATAGAGTGGTAGAGGTGGAGAGATAGGGGGAGTGACAAGAGAGAGAGATGGAGATAAACAAGAGGAGATGGGAGAGCGGGAGTGATGAGAGAGAGAGATAGAGGGAGAGGAGTGAGAGACATAGAGAAGGGTAAGAGAGGGAGAGGAGTGAGAGACATAGAGAAGGGTAAGAGAGGGAGAGGGAGACACAAAGATGTTGGGTGGCGGGCGGGGGAGGAGAGAGGGAGAGATATAGTAGCATAATTGGAGAGAGAGGGGGGGGAGAGAGAGAAGGAGACACAAAGATGTTGGGTGTCGGGGGGGAGGAGAGAGGGAGAGATATAGTAACATAATTGGAGAGAGAGAGAGAGAGAGAGAGATGGGGGAAGAGAGAGGGAGGTAGGAGAGAAAGGGAGAGAGGAAGAACGAGAGATGAGAATTGAGAGAGAGGAGGAGAGTGATGGGGGAAGAGAGAGTGAGGTAAGAGAGAAAGATAGAGAGAGAGGAGTACGAGATAGTGAACTTAATATAGAGGAGGAGAGAGGGAGGGAGAGAGGAGGAGAGAGGGAAGGATAGAGAGATGGAGTTGGAAGGGGAGAGGGGGGGGGAGAAGAAATGCATAGAGAGTAAGAAGTGTAGAGAGAGAGTGTGTATGTTTAAGGTGAGATAAAGAGACAAAGAAGGAGAGATGGAGAGAATGGAGGAGAGAGGAGAGGGAGGGATATAGTAATAGAGTTGGAGAGAGAGAGAGAGAGTTGTAGGGGGAGAGAGAGGGAGGTAAGAAGAAATAAATAGAGAGAGAAAAGTGGGGAGAGAGAGAGGGAGTGATAAGGAATGTGGAAAGAGAGGGAGAGAGGAAATCTGGAAGAAAGGGAGATAGAAGCGGGGGAGAGGGAGAGAAGGGGAAGAGAGAGAGAGAGAGAGGGGGGGAGAGGAGGAGGGAGGGATAGATATATACATTGGAGAAAGAGAGTGTATGTTTTGGGGGTGATATAGAGAGACAAAGGGAGATAGAGCTATAGATAGAAAGTGAAGAGAGGCAAGAAGAGAGAGATAGAGAGAGGGAGGGAGGAATAAAGAGATTCATATATGGAGTGAGGGCGTGTGTGTGCATTTGGGGGGGTGAGATAGAGAAAAAAGGAAGGAAAGATGGGGGGAGATATAAATATAGATGGAGGGAGGAAAGAGGGAATAATATTTCTTGCACTAGATGCATTGATTTCAATATAGATGGTGATTTCTAATCCTATTTGATTGCTTTCACTAGATGCATTGATTTCAATGTAACTTATTTCTAGTGCTATTTGATTGCTTGCACTAAATGCATTCATTTCACTGTACATGGTGATTTCTAATCCTATTTGATTGCTTGCACTAGATGCATTGATTTTAATGTAACTTATTTCTAGTGCTATTTGATTGGTTTCACTAAATGCATTCATTTCACTGTACATGGTGATTTCTAATCCTATTTGATTGCTTGCACTAGATGCACTGATTTCAGTGTAGATGTTGATTTGTAATAATATTTGATTGATTTCACTAGATGCATTGATTTCAATGTAGATGATTTCTAATCCTATTTCATCGCTTGCACTAAATGGATTGATTTCAGTGTAGATGATGATTTCTAATCCTATTTGATTGCTTGAACTAGATGCATTGATTTTAGTGTAAATGTTGTTTTCTAATCTTATTTGAGTGTGTGCATTAGATTTATTGATTTCAATGTAGATGTTGATTTGTGATTTGATTTAATTGGATGTATGATGGGACATTATATTTAAAGTGATTGGATTAACATTGTGCATTGATTTCAGTGTAAGCACAAAAAACTATTGACAATGTACATTGGTTTTTGTGTTATAGTAATTAAACCTATTGAGAAAGAGAGATAATGTATGATGTTTATGAAAATAGCTCAAGCTAAAGATTTAAATTGTTTATGATTTAACCTGTCATTTTCTTATAATCTATATGAAAAGATGAAAAAAGTAACAAGGCTGACAATAAGAATAGTAGAAGCAAATAGTTTGAGATTAACCACAATGAGGGCTATTTATAATTGACTATATTTTTATTATTCACATTTTCTATCATTCAACACTATTACATTGTCACTTTACATTCAAAAATTGCATTTCATCATTTTTTAGCATTAAAGTTATTAACAATATTTATCATCTCAACAAACTAAAGTAACTAAGCAATTTTAAAATTAAAATGACCAAATTAATCTCAGACATACTTAACATATTTAAAATGATTATATTAATATTAGATGAATTTACATATTATTAATAAAATTAATCATATGTTCATTAGATTTTCTTTCGCACACAACTGAAACCAGCCTAGATCCATCTTAACTGAGGTGCAAACTTTTCCTCAATTTTTCCAATTCCTCTTGCTCACTTATTAAGTTGTAAGATTTTAAAATTAAAACCTAAAAAAATAAGTTAATTTCATCATACTAACTAATTAAAACACACATACTCTTCAATGATGTTCATTGATTTAAAGCATTCACTGATTAAAACATTTATGGGAGAAACCTATTTGCTATCTAATGACGTTAACTAATTGATTTTAATAAAACATTTATGAAAACATAATTAACTTCAAATTCCTAAAACTCAAGGGAATCATAATTATAAAGTGACAACTCATTTGAAACAATTTTTTTATATAAAAACTATTGAAACATTCATATAAACATTATGATTTTTAATAAATCATGATTCTTATATTAATAAAATATTTAATTAAAAAAAAAAAAAACTATATCTTAATATTAAAAAAAACTATTATAAAAATGTTTAAATTAAAAATTTATAATTTTTTGATTAATAACTTTTAAAATTAATTTTGATAACAATAAATTAAAATATTATTGTATTAGATTTCTTTTATTACCAAAAAATATGATACAATAATATACTTAAAAAAATGATGATTCCATTTTACATCAAATAAATGACGAATCCAATTTAAATAACATAAAAACAGATTAATTATTTATATATAACAACATCTACAAGAAATTAATTAACCTAAATATATTTTAAACTTAGTTTAAGAGTATTAAGTGAAATAAAATTTATTAATGTGTAACCATGAAATCGAATTTATTAATATGTAACTTAAATTTAAATAATTAAAAATTTTAAGGTTTTTCCATATTTTGATAAATCTAAATTTAAATAAACTGCAAAAATATGTAAAAAAATTAACTCAAAAATATTTCTTTAATTAATATTATTATATTTGAATCAGATTAACTCAAAAATATTTCTTTAATTAATATTATTATATTTGAACCTGTGCCACATATAAAAATATAGAAGAGCAATTTTAAATAAGAATATTGTATTAAAAGATGTTTTTTTATTAATTTTTCTATATTATTAGATTTATTTTATTACATTAAAGTATTATTTCAATTTCAAATATCATTGTGATAATGATATAGAATCTGGTATTATTATTTTTTAATTCAAAAAGAATTCTATCTAAATAATTTTTTTTTCATTTTGGTTGAAGTAATTCTAATAAATGCTCTCATTATTACAATTTCAATGTCAAATATCATTGTGATATTGATGTAGAATTTGGTATTATTATTTTTTAATTCAAGGGGAATTCTACCTAGATAGAATTCTTCTTCAATTTGGTTGAAATAATTCTATTAAATGCTCTCATTAATTTCTCTATATCATTAGACTTATTTTATTATATTAAAGTACAATTTCAATTTCAAATATCATTGTGATGATGATATAGAATTTGTTATTATTATTTTTTAATTCAAGGAGATTTCTACCTAGAAAGATTTTTTCTTCATTTTGGAAGTAGTTCTATCAAATGCAAGGAGAGGATAATGAGAAGACTAAGATAATTTTCATTATTTTATTAATGATTTTTTTTATTATTTATAGCACATTAAAGTGGTAACTAAAATTAAATTGTCACATAAAATTAAATTAATTATCACCATTCAACATCAATAACCTAATGTAATTGTTCTAAAAACTCCTCTCCATCCATTCATAATCTTCTATTCACATGCATGGATGAGATTGGAGATGAAAACCTTGAATTTTATGAGTCATCTATTTTTTACTTTATTAAAGTACATAATACAAATTAATAATAAAAATAACATATTTAACAATAAAATATATTTTAATTTAACTATATTTAAACTAAGTTAATTCAACTATTTTAATTTAATTACATTTTAATGTAACACCACACATCGACTTTTCTCATAAGAGTGTTTCTAGAAGGCAGTTGAAACTTTTGTCCAAAAAAAATAAATTTTCTATATAAATCTATACAAATAATAGATTAAAATAAACAAAAAAGATTAGAAGTCATTTTTTGGGATTCCACTCCTTTAACAAAGTTATTCATGTATAACAATTTCTATTTCAAAATTTAAAAACAAATAAGATATTAAAATTTATAGAAAAAAATATCTAAAAATAGAAATTTTATTATTTCCGCGTAGCCAAAAATAATGTAATCATAAATTATCTTGACATTTTAATTATAAATTTTATTAATATAAATTTGTATGTGTTTTTTATTTTTTTATTTTAATTCAATTTAAACTAAACTAAGGTAACGATTTTGTAACCGTGGTTTAAAAAAAAAAAATAAATTAAAATTAAAATTCAATAATTAGACTAAAGAACGAAACCATTTATTTATATATTAAAAAATAAAATCATTCTAATATATGGACCACACCTAGTGGGCGTATTCCATGTTATCTCGTGACTATTTAGAATCAGAGTATGTCACGTTTTGGTTGCCTCAAACAAACGGCTGCAGATGAGACAGATCAATCATTGAGTCAAAAAGGTACTAGGGAGAAATTGGAATTCGAAAATCGAATCTCGTTATTAAGTCATATGTTATAATAAAACAATGGCAATTGAACTATGGATGGAGCTAATATTATTAATATTATAATGGAATATTAACTCAATTTTAATATTTATTTAATATTGGAATATTAATATTAACAATAAGTTAATATTATTACAATAATTTATTTTTAACAGAACAAATAAAAATAATAGATTTAATAGATATATAATATTATATTATTTTGTGTTTATAAACTAAATTATGAGCCAAAGTTTATAATTAAATGTTGTATAGTTATACTTTAATTCAATTTCTCATTAATCTTGATAAGTGATCATCATAATTATAATTAACAAATTTATAAAAATATTAAAATAAATATAAAAATATGAACATAAATTCAGAAATGCTAAATCATTATATTAAAAACATTATCGAATAATTTAAAGAAAAAAAAAAGAAAATACACCGTATACACTAATATCTCTGTTTTTAAATAATAAAATTAAGATTTATACTTTGAATTTGATTATGGTGTAATTATAAATTTTCATCAATTATTTAAAAAAATAATTAAATTAAAATTTTAATAAACAAGACTTTGGATATTAAATAATTAAAAATTTAATGAAAAAGTAAAACGTTGGTATCAATTATTAGTAGAATGATTTTATCTTTATTGTCTTTTTTGTCATTTTTATTTTTATATTAATGGAAGGCATATTATGTTGTTTTTTATTTTGATTAAAATAATGCCTTTTAATTAGTTTAAAAAAAAATGATAATGTATTACCATTTATTATTAATAATAGAAATTGTTGTTTAATTCCAATTCTCAACTTTATCTTATTTAGAAATCCTAGATATTTAAGTATTGGTATTACAAATTAACTAAGCTACCTGGTTTATGTTTGTGTTCGAGTTCAACCACATTGAAATTAGACAAAAATTCTACATTTGAATTTCAATTAATAGCTCATAAAAATAATAAAAGTTAAATGTATAATTTATTCAACTCTTAATATTAATTTACCATGTGGGATTTAAAAAATATTAATAATGATTAAAAATTTCAATGTGTTAAGTAAAAACGATGTATATATTATATAAAGTATGTGGAAAAATATAATTTTATGTATAAAAATTTTCAAGCATTTTGGTCTTTTTTAGGTGTATTTTTTTTATTGATCTTGAATATGTGGAAATAGATAATTTTATGTATAAAAAATTTCAAACATTTTGGCCCTTTTAGGTATGTTTAAGCTAAGTCATTTACACAATCCAAGTGGCCAAGGGGATTTTCAAAGTGTTCGGATCAGCATTAGGGGAATTTAGATATATTTTTTTTATTGATTTTGTATGAAATACAATAAATATTTGTTGGAATTGCGAGTTTAAGCTAAGTCATTTACGCAATCCAAGTGGCCAAGGGGATTTTCAAAGTGTTCGGATCGGCATTAGGGGAATTTTGAGGTCTAAAATGGGCCTCCCAAGAAAAGGGTAGAACCAAAATAAAATTTATAAGGACCAATAGGATTCAAGATGATGATTCAACATTTTTGGAGTAAAAAAGTAAAAAGGTTAAAAAATAATAAAATAATAAAACTATTTTTTTCAACTCGTATTTTCAACTTACCTCCCTAAGATTTTACTGAATTTTTGAGCGACAGTACTCGATGGATGCAATATTTAATTCCTCATGAGTACCCATTTTGGATACTTTTGATGGCCCCAACTACACCAAAAATGAAAAATACATGAAAAACGTGATTGCAATCATGTTTTTCATGTTTTTCTCATCAATCATCTTTTTTCATGTATTTCTCATTTTTCATGTAGTAAGGTCCATCAAACGTATGAAACATGGCTACTCCTTTGATGAGGAATCAAATTTTGCATCCAACAAGTGTCGTCGCTCGAAATTTGAGTAAACCCATAGGGAGATAAGTTGAAAATACTAGTTGAAAAAATATTTTTTTCTTTTTTCCCTCTAAAATTTGATGATGTAATTTAATCTTATTTTATTATTTCCACTATTATTTTATAATTTTCTTAGAAGGCTCATTTTAGACCTCAAAATTTCTGTTATGCATTCAAAAAAACAATTTAAAGGAGTATTTAAAACATGTTAAAGAAAAATGGACATACATATCTCATTTTATTTATTAGGATTTTAATAAAATAAAAAATAAGGATATTCCTATATATAGAAATGTAAAAATTATATAAATATAAATAATGTTAGTAACAATTGACATCGATTTATCTTAACTTTGCATCTACCAAATACTAAAAATGGTAGTAATCAAATCTATCAAGGTGAAAACATTTCCTCATATTTACATATTATATATGTTTAAAATAATAATAATAATAACATTAATAATATATTCCATATTTAAGTTATTTTATTCCATGTATTTAGGGGATTTTCAATGGGTTGAAGGACTCTCAAGGGGTTGAAAATGTAAAAATACAATTTAAAAAATGAAAAATTATATATATATATATATATATATATATATATATATATATATATATATATATATATATATATATATGGAGAAAGAGAGGCTAAATCTTAACAATTATCTACCAAGTCTCTAGAGGGATTCAATCTTTGGAGGTGCAATTTGCACTATAAGAAAAGGTTTCTATCTCAAGAAATTTGATCCCTCTCATCTCTCGCTAGATCTATGGTTAAGATAGATCTATATTGGCTGTAAAACTTGATCTATGGATAATGTGGATCTATATTGGTCGTAAAACTAGATCTATGGTTAAGATGGATCTATATTGGTTGTAAAACAATTATAAACCTTGTGTTGTTTGAGAAAATTATGTACCTCCCCACTACCATTTCGAAAAAGACACATTTTAATGAAGCACAACTTTAATGGGTAATGGTCCATATTTTTGTGTATGTATCCATTATTGCCTTGAGAGGCACATTCTATAGCCTAGTATGGCCACAATCACACACATGAGAAACTAAGTGAAATCATGAGAAGAAGCTGGTCCATGGTATATTGTATGGAATTGGATGCCAAGAGTAGTACAAGAGGGCTAAGAATTCTCTATGACTCCAGATATATCTCCTTCGGGGCCTTGATCGCTTTCACTAATACTCTTTCAGGCCAATTTTAATGTATAGGCTCCTTAAAGAAGGTTTGGTTAACAGGGATGTATAGTCCTACTCTTATGGGGGTGAATCCAACTTTTCTCAGCATTTTATGGTAGCTAAAGGATATTCTAGGTGCAGACAGCTGGATTCTTACAGGTGATTTTAATGTGATCAAGGATTTTGGAAAAAAGAAAGGAGGAGTTATTTGGTTGGATCCTATCTCTCTCTCCTTTTAGGACACTATTCAAAATCTCAAAATAGAAGACATTGATTTCATTAATAGCTCTTTCACATGGAATAATGGATGAGGAGGAAAACACCATAGCGCCTCGCATCTAGATTGCTTCCCTATATCAAATGTTATCCTCTAGCAGGACCTATATTTTCAAGCTTCAATCCTTCCAAGCATGGGATCAAATCATAGGCCTATCTGCCTAGAAATTAACTTGAGGATTGCCCGGAGGAGTATACTTTTCCACTTTGAATATTTGTGGCTAGAAATACCCAACTTCATTGAAAATTTAGAGGTATGGTTGAAGCACATCACCGTGATGGGGTGTAGTCATATGAAAACTTTCCAGTTGAAATTGAAAGAACTTAGGGGAAGGATTAAAGCTAGGAATCATTCCGATTTCAAAAATATCCACTATGAAAAGAAGTGTTTGGAGGAGCCAATGTGGTCAATCCAACAATCGATCATCCTAGAAGGTCGGACTGAAACTCTTCCTACACAAGAGGGTTAGGTCCTAATGATTTGGAGCAAAGGAGAAAGTAGGATGAAATCCTATGGAGTTAAAAATCGATGATCCAATGGCTCAAATAAGGTGAGCGAAACACAAAAGTATTTCATAGGAATATGTTAAAGCACCAACAGTTTAACAAGATCTTCTCTTTCAATAAATCAAGAGGTCAACGACTTGTTCAACATGAGGAGATTCCAAAGGAGTTGATCACCCAGTTCCATACCATGTTCATAGACCAAGGGTAGAGCGAAGTGCGGCCATCTCCAGAATTAAGTAATACATTCCCCAACTAATTTCAGAATATCTAAATGAGGCTCTTATGAGGGATATCTCCTATACAGAAGTTGAAAACGTCGTTCGTGCGCTCCCCTCAAGCAAAAATTTGGGCCCTGATGGATTAACCTCAAAATTCTTTAAAGTTAGTTGGCATTTTCTTGGGATAGAAATCCATAAATTTGTTGAGGAATCACATCACTCCCAGAGAAAAGGGTCAAGTCTGAATGCCACATTTTTCATGCTCATCCCAATGAAAGGTGTCGTGTTGGATCCTAATGATTTCAGACCAATTGCCCTGTGTAACTCTATATAAAAAATTGTTTTAGGAATTTCAGTCCGACTTCTCAAGCCTTTACTGAAAATGATTATTAGACCTAAGCAATCAGGCACAACGAAGGGGGTGCTCCACCCCCCCTCTAATCCTCTGGTTAACTACGTGGGCTAGTTGTGGAAAGAATATAACACAACCCAACATTCTCCCACTTGTTGTTTTCTTTCCACAGGGGGCCACAAGAGAGCTTAGTCATTTATCCAGCCCTGCAATGCCCATTGTTTCTCTACACCAAGAGAACTTCTCAGATCTCATAGATTTTGTTAATGCATCTGCAGTATTCTTCAAAGTGTCCACCTTTACCAGCAACATCCTTTTGTCTTCTATCATATCCCTCACAAAGTGATACTGAACATCAATGTGCTTTGTCTTTGAATGATATGCAAGTTCTTTGCCAAGAAAATTGCACTTTGGCTTTCACAGCCTATCCTTATAGCTACCTATACTAACCCCATACTTGAACACAATCTCTACAACCAAACTGCTTCCTTGCTTGCATGAGTGGCTTCCATGTATTCTACCTCTATAATTGATAGTGCCACTACGTATTGTTCCTTACTCATCCAACTGACTACACCTCCAAATAGGTTAAACACATACCCACTTGTAGATCTTCTCTGATCCAGATCTCCAGCGCAGTCTACATCAACAAATCCACAAATATCCAACACTATGTCCAATCCTTGTCTTCCTTGGTAGCACAAACCATAATCACTAGTGCCACGCAAATACCTAAGAACCCACTTCACCGTTGTCTAATGCTCCTTTCCTGGTTTTTACATATACCTGCTCAATACTCCACTGCATGTGCAATGTCTGGTCCAGTACAGACCATTGCATACATCAAGCTACTGACTGCACTTGCATATGGAACATGAGACATGTCGTCTTCCTCTCCTTGTGTCTTGGGACACTGTTCAGCAGATAACTTTACACCTACATGAATAGGAACCTTCACCGGTTTACTATCTGGCATATTAAATCTCTGCAATATTGTCTCAACATACTTCCTCTGGTTTAACCAGAGCTTCCTCTTTACCCGATCTCTTTTAATTTCCATGCTTAGAATATAGTTTGCAGCACCAAGATCTTTCATGTCGAATTTGGAGGAAAATTGAGTCTTCAATTCCTAAATAATTTCTTTGTCATTTCCAACCAGCAACATATCATCCACATACAAGACCAGATAAATAACACTGTCACCAATTAATTTAAAATACACACAGTGATCTTCTTTGCTTCTGGTGAAGCCAAGTCCCCGTATAAATGTATCAAATTTCTGATACCACATCCTTGGTGACTGTTTTAACCCATACATAGACTTCTTTAATTTACATACCAGTTCTTTCTTACCCTTCACCGAAAAACCTTCAGGTTGCTTCATGTAGATCTCCTCTTCCAGATCCCCGTGAAGAAATGATGTCTTCATATCCATCTATGCTACCTCAAAATCAAAAGGAGTAGCAACAAATAAAAATAATCTAACAGAAGTTATCTTAGCAACAGGAGAAAAAATATCACCAAAATCAATTCCCGGCACCTGGGAATAACCTTTTGCTATCAACCGAGCTTTGTATTTCTCCACCTTCCCTTCTGCATTTGTCTTCTTCTTGAACACCCATTTGCTGCCAATGGGTTTCCTTCCAGCCAGCAACTCCACCAGATCCCAAGCCTCATTTTTATGAAAAGATTCCATTTCATCAACCATGGCCTCTTTCCAGAGTTTTCCACCCTCTGAATCTACTACTTCCTTCATAGTTTTTGGATCATCATCAATAATAGATAAAGAAAAATTTGAACAGAAAGTAGATGGACTATACCTTTCTGGCTGCCTTCTTTCTTGAATTGATCTTCTCACACCCAGAGTTCGTGGCTCTTCATCTTCTGATTCCTCCTCTATTGTAGAGTCTGATTCTTCCTCCTTTAGCTCAAACTCTATCTTCTTAGGTTCCTTTGGTTGGACTTCATGTTTAATAACATATTTCACCTCTCTAAACACAACATCTCAGCTGTACACAACCTTCCTTGTTACTGGGTTCCAAAGCTTATAACTCTTTAAACCATCCTTATACCCAATAAAGATGCACTTTTCAGATTTACTATCCAACTTGGTTCATTTATCCTTTGGAACATGTACGTATGCATCACATCCAAATACTCTCAGATGTGAAAGAGAGGGTTTCTTACCAGTCCATACCTCTTGTGGATTCTTATCCCCCAATGTTGATGAAGGTGACCTGTTGACTAGGTAACATGCAGTCTCCATCGCCTCTGCCTAGAATTCATGTCCTAACCCGACACCACTGAGCATGCTTCTTTCCCTTTCCATCAACGTCTTGCTCATTATTTATACAACTCCATTTTGTTTAGTTGTATATGGAGTAGTCTTTTACCATGCTATACCAAACTTCTTACAGAATTCTTCAAATTCCTTACTACCAAACTCTCCACCGCTATCTGTCCTCAACACCATTATTTTCTTCTTTGTCTGTTTTTCCACCAAAGCCTTAATTTTTTTAAACCTGTCAAAGACTTCAGATTTCTTCTTAAGGAAATATATCCATGTATTCCTTGAGAAGTCACCTACAAATGATACATAGTACATAGACTTACCCAGTGATGGAATCTTGATAGGTCCAAACACATCACTGTGCACAAGCTCTAATATCTGTTTCACCCTCTTACCACCAGAGGGGAAACTCACCCGATTCTACTTCCCATATACACAATTTTCATAGAAATCAAAATCCAAAGAGCTATTACTCATACCTTCTACCATACCTTTACCATGAAGTATTCCAAGGCCTTTCTCTCCAATATGTCCAAGCCTTTGTTGCCACAGTGTTATAGGAAAAAATGACCTCCTCATCAAATAAGAGGTGAAAGACAGGATGACTGAAGCAAATACCACAATTGTAGGCCTTGATTCCACACTATCACTCTTTGCACACTGCTAACCTACTTTATAAAGCTTGCTACCAAGCATAGAGGAGTGTTAGTCACCCCGCTAACTCAAGTTGTTATACCAGGGGGAGCGTTCGTGAAACTAAGGGAAGTTCAATGGGTCAAGCCAACGAATCTGCTCACAAATATCTAGATATTTATCCCTAAATTTGGTCAAGAAAAGCAAGGAAACTCCAAAAATTGAATTATTTGGGGAAATTCCAATATGAGAATGAAGGCAAATGGGAAAAAGGTTGAAAACAGGGTAGGTTCATGGATTTTTCCCTAATGAACTCTAGGAGGAGCTTGGCAGCACTAATTTGATTGCTACATAAGTAGCAAGAGGGCCATTGTGAAAGAGGTCAGAGCATTTGGAAGGATAGCCCATTAAGCTGTTGTGAATCATCATACACTTAACGCATATTTCATTAAAATTGGAATTTTTTTATTACAAGGACATCACTAGAATTGAGTTTTTTGGTTATTTTGAAATTCTATATCCACTATTTAATTCCAAATTTAATAAAATATGTGTTACTTGAAGAAGTGAGCTGAAAGAGGGAGAGAGAGAGAGGAAGAAGGGGCAAGGGAAGGCTGATACAACAGATGGTTGTATTCACTCTTCCACTATAAATACAAAACTGAAGTTGTGTTCCCTACTCCATAGTGTCGGTAATGTTGTTCATTGATTTATTCATTCTAATGCTTGTCGAGATGAGTAGTTAAGTGATACACTAATATATGTTTTTTGTGCATTCTTACATTAGTTTTCAAGAGCGTATGCTATGATTGGTTTTCCTTGTCCTTTGTGCAGGAATTGTCTTGGAGCCGACCTTGGAGGAGTTCTTCTTGCCGCATAGAGATCTCCAAACAAATCTAGAAGGAACTAAAGGTGATACTCTTTCCATAGCTTGTCAATTTATGTTTGATAGATGAACATGTGCATAACTTGGTAGCTTCTGCAGATAATCTTACAGTCTGTCAAAGGTCCCAGGAAGGCCTTTGAGGGTAGCTTTCATTCCACCTACATCGTGCATTTTACCCCATAGCACAATTGGTGACTCCGCTGGGGACTATACATCTAGTTCCCAGTTTACCTAGACTCCTCTTAGTTCTTCTCTTTCTTCTAAGAGCTACCTACTTCTTCAAATCCTTTTCTGATCCACCAACTATCTTGTTACATCCTACTAGTTTGCATTCTCCTTAGAAACTAATCCTAAAGGCCCTTTGTTTGAGCTATTTCCCTCACTAATGCAGGTCGTCAGGCTAAACAGAGCTTTATAAAGCACTGTGCCTGTGTACAGGGAGCGTTAGTGGACCAACTAACTCTCTGTTTACACTAAAATAGAGCATTAGTCTCCCATTTCCATGATTACCAGAAGAGTTTGTGGACCAAAATGGGGGGGGGGTTCTCATGGGCTAAAGTAAGATCTGCAACTATATCATGTTAACAAATTTGGTGTCCTAAAAATTTATTTTTAGGAAAATGTTTTAGTTTTTCTCTCTTAAAATATTTTTTTTTTGAAAGAACGATTAATAAATTGTATTCATCCTTCTGTCGAAATAGTTGTAAGCTGCTTCATTTTGGTTTTCAGTAGTTGTTAGGAAATATTGGAAAAAGAATCTTTTGGTTATGCAAATGTTGAATGGCTTTAGATGCACAGATGAATCCATGAATATGAAAAAATATGAATATGTAAAATAATACTTGTTTACATAAGAAATTGAAAAAAAAATTCAGAGCATTTTTTTGCATGATTTATTGAGTCAAGAGTCTCACCATATTCATATGTCAACACCCCTACCGAAGACAAATAATCAAGTACACTTAAAATTTACATTAAAATCATTAAGTTACTCTTTTGAGCAAACCAACATTAGCTAGGCTAGCACCTTGGGATAAGCATGTGAGTGAACTGCCCAAGGTTGAAAACCAAAACTAGTGTCGTTAACGAGTGAAAAATCCTTCTGCGCTAATATTACCAGGACCACTCCACTAACAACAGAGCGAAATAAGAGACAACATCGGATAGTAATTGAAGGTAGCTCACCTTCTCTTACAAATCCTTTTGGCATTCTATGTACTAAGGGTTCCTTTAGGGATTTCGGAACTGAGTTGGGGACTCAGGTTTCCTGCCCCCACAACATGCTATCTACAACTATGTACCCCCTAGTAATGTTTGTGATATGAGGTATCTCTAGTGGCCAAAACTTCTAGGTACTTATACAAGGTGACTAGGACGGGTTGTCTTGGTACCTAAAACAGACGGATCTACTCTGTTTTCAGTTTTTGGGAGGGTGCTCGTCTTCACGAGAGTACTTGGCCCCTCAATTTGAGGTTTAGGCGAAGCTCTAGAGTAACCATAATTGTACATTTGGCTATCCTTCTTTGTTATTCATTGAGATACTAGGTTTCATCTCCAGTGATCGGTGCTTATCAGACGAGGTACTTTCCATCTATTTGCTGATTGATATATTTAGTGTATTTTTTATTTTTAGGTACCTGAGTGCTATCATTTTTGAGACTTTAAAGAATATCACATTAAAATTTATTTGATAAAACTTAATGGCCATCATGGCTACATATGGCCCTTGTTGTCACTCCAAATGATTGTTATGACTTCCTCCACTCATTGTGGAAGATCTGTTGAGTTCCACTGACTCAGATTCCTCTTCTTCGAGGAATCGGTCTCCTAAATCTCACACAGGATCTGTGTGGATGACCGATGTTTCCAGTTTGCCAAAGGATTTCTTAACGGAAGGATTTCTTCCTCACTTTAACACTCCGCTCACAAATCCGTCGGACCAAATCATGGTTCCCGTGGTACCTGTACTTCCTTCTTTAGTAGGTGGAAATTTCCCATCTATCCAGTCAACACCTCATGGATTGTGGAATTTTAGAGACGCTGTTGGTCCTCTACCACTTCCCCAGTCGGCGGTCATCACAACGCTGGTAATGTGGAATCTCACTATCCCGTTTTTCCCAGGTACAGTAACTCACATAACACCCTCTATAAGTGGAACCTAGCAAATGCCAGGTTCCACTCCTATGGTGCCATAATGCATACCTTCGACAAGTTCCGCATACAGTGCTCCATATAACACTTAATGTGACACTATGGGTAGGGTTCCCATTTACCAACAACACGGTTGGCTGCCAATGTACAGTTCCAACCCCCAAATTCAGATATCTTGGGGGGTTCCCAATATTCATATGCCAATAGGGAATGTCATAGTTCCCCCTCCATTCTTAGGCATGCATGGATAGTCGCTGATTGACATGAGTGTTCCCTCTATCAATCAAAGCCATATGGTTAGTTCTGTGTCAGTAGGGAATCCATAAAGGGTTCCCAACCGATCCATGGGGGCACCCTACTCACAGAATCACATGAGTCAATGGGGCACCACTTATACCGGGGGTAATTTCATTCCCCAGTATGAAAATCCACTCTACAACACCATACCACAAGGCAACTACTACACCATGCAACCCATGTACACTATGGGGAACCAAATCATGGGAGGAGCACAGAGCTCCTTAGGTCATCTGTCATCACCATGGTTCGAGTCGGGGGCACCTAACTCTCTTCCTTTTTTGGCAACGTTGGATATTCTCGACTTATACAAGCTGACAAATGACCCCATCTACCACAACTTACAATGGTCGTCGATCCCACATAAACTACTAACGAACATCCCAAAGTTCAATGGAAAACAAGGGGAGGATCCGGGCACCCATATCACCACCTACCATCTCTGGTGTGTTTCTAAATCTATGGTGGATGATAATGTTCGGTTATGTCTTTTTCCCCACACCCTCACTGGAAATGCCATGAAATGGTATATTGAGATACCACACGCATCAGTAAATACCTTTGACACTTTAGCGATGGAGTTCCTAAAGCACTTTAATTACCTATCTACTATGAGACTGGGACAGAGCTCCTTACTTCATTTCATCACGATACCACCACCCACATCTCCAATCATATTCATCAATGGATATGTAGGCAGAGGTTAGTCAAAGCTCCCCTCCAAGACTTTCACTTATTGGACTGGTTCTGTAGGTCGTTACTTCTGCAAATCGCTAGAGATGTCACTCTAGGTGGTGCGGTCACAAAAGACTAATCCATACGTCATGCCCAACACTTAGATTTGATATATTCACAGTCTGGCACTCTTTATGACATAATCCCCAATGCTCCTAGTAACCCTAATGCTTCCGCCACTCAGCACCCCAGAGTGCACGCCGACGGGATTGTCGGTGCAACCTTTGGGGCTGTTGTAAAACAACTCAGTGGTTCCATTGCCAAGATGGCAGTGGACCCCTCTACCAATATGACTGCTCTTCCTACCACTACGATAAACTCTATGCAGTCTACACAAAACCCTAGTGGTAAGAAAAAGAAGAATAAGAAAAAGACTGCTCCTTTTGAGTAGAAGTCAACAAAGTAGCCCAACCCAAAACAGAAGGTTGTTGCGCCTACTGCTGATGAAAAGGATACACCTGCTAGATTTCCTTACAAACTCTGTACTGAAGACCATGTAACCTGGCGTTGTCTGCGTCTTCAAGAATTCATAGAGTACCTTGCCAAAAGGGATACTGATAAGACCCCCATTGTCCTTAGGAATCCTTTTCCCACTCAGCAATAGAAAAATATTATTGTAAACCAACAACAACCCATGCGAAGGGGCAACGATGGTTCACAAAATCCTTCAGCTGGAGAAGGATCTTCTGCCATTTACACATTTAGAATGGTAGATCTCACCACAAGAGCCAAATCTTATGAAGCTCTTGTTGCTCATGCAATGGAACGTTCCTCAAGTCAAAGCCCACCGTCGCCCAATGATTTGCATATCGCAGGGCCAGTTGCGGACCTTGTAATTCGACCCCCAAAAGGGGCACTTCGACGCACAATGCACAATACATCTGTACGTTCCAACATTGTAGAGGATTTGGCGCAAGCACCGTCGGCTATGTAGGCGCTTGAAGTATTACAAACATGCCCAACATAGCAGAAAGCTTTGCTTCTAGCTATTGGTGGTATCGACCCAGAGGATTCCATGGTTGTTGTTTTCGACATGAACAAGTGTAAACCTCCACTTTCTCACCAGCTTGCATTCCAGGTGCATATCACGACGAAAGGTGAAGGCATACATAGAACTATCATCGACGAAGGTTCTTCGACCTGCGTCATGTCGGCTTCATGTTGGCTCACCTTGGGTTCTCCAACCCTATCCCCGCCATTGAACTCCCTAAAAGCTTTTGACGGCCACACCTTTATACCAAAATGATACTTAGCCAGTTTCCCCATCACTTTGAGTGGGAAAACCGTAATGGTGGACATAGAAGTCATGAACAGAAAACTTGACTATAATCTCTTGCTGGGTTGCAGTTGGACATATGCCATGATGGACATCATATCTACTATCTTTCACATAATCCAATTTCCATTGGATGGAAAGGTAGGTACAGTAGATCTGTTGTCTTTTTGCATTCCTGATTATTCACCATTACCAAGTGGCTTCGTACACCTAGTAGGAGGTGGAACTGAAAGTTATGTCAGTGTAGGTACCGGTCTACTGAAGGCTTCTTCCCTCATGGGTTTTTTCCCTCTTCAGCCACCGCAGGTTTCACACGGGGTCAATATTCTTTCATCTATTCCTCATTGTTACAGGGAAAAGTGTCTACACAGAACTGCTTATCCCACTAAGGTGTGATAGCTACCTTAGAAACAAACAAAGTAAAGCTACTTTTGTTTTTCCTTTATGAATTATAGATAGATAAGAACAAAGAAGACCAACCTCCATCTTGCGCTAATCTCCTGGTTCGATTCCTCTCTCTCTTGATAGTCTTTTGCTACTTGTTCCCTTGCACGCCCGGCTTCACAGAGTACCTGTAAGATCACAATAGCATAGCACTATACAAGAACATGGATCTATAATCATAAACAATCTAGGATCAGATGTAAATTGACCATACAAATGCAGAAAACATAAATGACACAAGAGTATGGAGGAAAACTTGAATAGCTTTTATTGATAAACAAGAAAGAGCCAAGGGAGTCACAACCAGTTGTTCTGACCCAGCATCATCCTCTTAGCAAGGAAGCCCCTCTTCACCTCATACAAAGCTTAGATCACCCAACAATCTGATGTTGTCTCAAGAAACCAACAACAATTCCTTACAATATGCAAAATTCCAGCCTCCGGATCTCTGGGATGAGGGATCCATATATAGATATCTGTAAGGGAGATGAGTTAGCTTGTGATTTGATTAGTGTCTTCCCTCTAATAGTTCTTTCTTCCACTTGGAGATTGATGATCTCTTACTCATCCTTGGTCGAATTTAGAGAGGCAAGTGTCACAGGAGAAGTTTCTGGAAGTTTCCATGCCTCTCCACCTCACGGAATGACACTGCCATTTGCCACTTCTCGCCCATCGCACCCCATAGAAGGGCTTTTTGAAATGCAATGCACCCACACAGTGTGTTTAGGTGAGATGCAATGCACTTTGCCTATGGAGCAGCTGAAATGATCCTGTTTTGACAAGTTCTGAGCAGTTTTTCATGAAGAACTTCTGGGAGAAGCTGTAATCAGTTGACCTTGTTCCTTTAGGGGTTAGAACAACACTTTTAGGGACTTAGGAGTCCTTGGTTTATGGGCATTTCATGCTTGGGGTTGTAGTGCCCGAAAATTTCTATAATAGTTGCCCCCTAAAGCATGAGGTCGTTAATCTTTTGATGTTGGGTGAAATGCTTTATTATGAGGATCCGAAGTTCTTTCAAGCTGGGAGGAGACCTGTAATAAGATAAAATACAATACATTATCTTCATAATATTTTCATGATCTAGCTGAGGTGAGCATCCCCATGCTCAGATTTATAAATTCATTTTCATGTACATAGGACAGATAATCGTACGAGTGTAGACTGATGATTCTGGTAGAGCCATCATCCCTTTGATTGGATGATTATCTGTGCAGCAATGATGTACATTTGATGTCTTTATTTCCCTGAATATATATCGCAGCCTGGGTGGATGAAACTAGATCCGGGGTCTTCAATCTCATTCGATCTTCACTCGAAGTACAAGTCTATCCATGTGAGAGATGTTCTGGAGTCGAACATGGAAAGACATCGCCTGATTACCAGCCAATGATGTAAGTTGTTAACAGGCGCGAGAGGAATCACCGATAATGATAATGACCCTCAAGGTACTGTAGTACAATTCACGTGGTGTTAATAAAGGACTTGGCGTTGAACACCACGCAAAATCTTTTGGTCGAAGGCCATTGATGTAAACCTGTCGCCAGAAGTGAGAAACTTGCCATTGAGGCATGCAAGCTTCAAAGTACTGAACGAGGTGTTCCTAGATCGACTTCTTGGATAATGAGCTGATGTCAACAAGAAGCGATCCGTCATAGGAGGGTCTTGATAAATCCCACATTAATGACATGGAATGGAGCAAATGATTTTAATGGAGGTGAAAACAATCTGATGACATACGATTTAGGGTGGCGGTCATGAAAGAATGGAGTATGAATGTATTGTAGCGGGTGAGACACAGGTGAATTCTCTTAATGACTTCTCTTGAACATATTGGTGACACTAACATGATGGATTGGTATCATTACCCTAAATGTGGATGGTGTGATGGGACCATGGCGATGTGACCAGTGAATGAAACAACCCAACCCGACTTGGATGTGGAGTGAAAGTGTCATGTTCAAGAGCGACTTGCTACCAACAAAGTTTCTTCAAGTTTTCTTCCCAATTTTCCCCAGTCATTGCTGACCAGTACCCCTTTATTTTTGTCAAGCTTGAGGAGGATAACATATGCTTGTTCTATAATTTGCCCTTCGGGAAAACCCATCGCTATGGTTTAACAAGCCTAGCAAAAGTGAAACTCGTTCTTGTCTGTTATGGACAAGTTTGTCGCTATTAAGTTTTAACGAGTTTAATGACAAAGATAACTCGGTCCTTTTCAATTTTAGAGAGTCTGAAAAGGAATGTAAAGGAAACTCCAAAATTCCTTTTTTGTCATCTAATCCCTTAAGTCCGAAAAGGTATAAAACAATACAGAAGGGATGAATTTTCGATACTTTTAACGAGACAAACAAGACAAGCGCTCGATCTTTTTGTGTAATAATCCCTCAGGTCCAAAAAAGATTAAAATTTAGAGGAGGGATAGCACTTATGGTCCCTTTAACGGGCTTGAGAGGCCAATGGCTCAGCAATCTTTTCATATTTTACGAGTCAGTTGAAAATAGCTTAAAGGAGACTCGTCTTTTGAGGAACGAGTGATAAAATTGGGTAGCAGCTGATTCCAAGTAAGGTTTGGAATGTTCCAATCACAACAGTGTTACAAGGATGGCTAGTGAGATCACTCTTTGCAGTTGTTCCTCAAAAGGGGTAAACAATCAAATGGAGGTGAATGATCGGCCAATATAGAGTGGAGGTGATGATGAGAACACGACCAAGGCTTTTAAAGGCTGAAGTACTACATTCACGATGGTAATTTACCGGGAAATAGTTCATTTTTTAATGAGCTTAAACGTGGGGGGAAACATTTGCTCATGGCTTATGTTTATTTTTTAACGAGCTTGAACTATGTGCTAAAACTGCTCGATTAATCCAGTCGTATAATAAGAATGTCCCATTTAAAAACGGAATTTTTTAGAGTTTTGCCCCACATCCTTTCTTTATGCAAGTTAGGAAACAACCTACGAGTTTAAAGGGTTAGAGGACCTACAAATTTAAAAAATAAATGGTCGCTCTTCGCTTGCATTCCAAAAGGTTTGCATGCCCCCAAGTATAAAATAAAGTTTCAAGGCCACCTTTTGTTCTACCAACAAAACATTTGTTTCATCAGGAAAGGTAATCCTCTTTCAGGTTACCAAAGATTGTTCTATTCACAGTGCAAACAAAGCATTTCTTTGGCGATGTCTACCGAAATAGACAAAGTTGAGACAATCCACTCACATAACTTTGACGAGAGAATCTTGTTCCAGTCTAACCCCCTCTTCCAATCATGGACGGGAGTACAGTCTAGTCATATATCTCTCGCGGAAACCTACCCTATACCCAAAGTTTCCCTGCCGAAGCAGACCAGGGTGCATGCCCCCTTGGTTTCATTCATGTCTCTGGAATCACTCGCACTCATCAGGTGGACGGACTGAAGATTGATGAGACATTCCTTGTGTGAAAAGACCATTCAGGGATGTTATATGACTATTTGCTCTGTGTGATCCAGGAAATGAAAGCTGGTCTACGAGCTTGACCACTCTTCCTTCATGCGGAAAACACATCACTCTAAAGAGTGATGAGACAATGGCTGCCATGCAATAAATATAGTCTTGTCCAAGCAGTAGGTTATAATCCAGGGGTCCTTGAACTACCATTACGTTCATGTGAACGATTTTCCCTCTCAGTGTTATGGGCACATTGGGAAGGATCCCTAACGGTCGACTGGTTCCTTTGTCAAAGGCTGTTAGATTTCTCATCTCAGGCAAAAGCGATGGCAAACCAAGCGCTTTCCAAGCAGTCGAGGAAAGGATACTCACAGAAGCCGCTTCATCTATGATGGTACCAGCCATAACCATTCTATATACTTGAGCAATAATTCAGAATGGTACACTAGCCGGTAAATGGGGTCTGCCGATTTGATTCCAGTCGAAGGAGACAACTAGGTTGCTTGGAGGTGGGACCGAATAGACGGTCGGGTACGACTCTGACGAACTTCCCTCCTGTAGTAAAGGAATGGGTAAATTGCCCCCATGTTCATCGGAGTCTGTGGTTACGAAAAGAATTTGGACAGTGTCATCCTTATTCTCTTATGTGATTGTACCATCTGAAGACAGAACCTCTGAAGGCAAGACCAGGTCAACTGCTGCCTCGACCTTTTGACTTTCATCTGGTATGAGTTCAGATGGTTTGTCTTCAATGATAGATGCTTCAGCCGACCATCTGGGCAGGTCAGCCGGTTTTTCAACTAGTGATGGACTCGGCAAGAGTTTTTTATATCCAGGAGGAAGTCGTAATGGTGAAACCGGACGATCGTCCAAAACTCTTTTAGCCTCATCTAAGAAGGGACAACGGTGGATGGCATGATCGCCTTCGCACAGTTTACAAGGAAATCTGTATTTTCCTTTTTGTCCTGGGACTTCACTTTTAGTAGTTGACGGTGTTTTTTCAACATGATCATCACAGGTTGACGACACCGAGTTGTGCAAATGAGGAGACCAGTCCCTTAAGATCCGACGGATGCAAGGACAATCTCTATGATAGTGGTCTTCTTTGCAAATGACACATGGCGATTTAGGCCTGGTCGGTGCAGTGTGTAGATTTTCGCCAGACGACGCTTGGTCGCCCCCTTTCGCTTTCGGCTCCTTCTTCTTCTTCTCCTTCTTCTTCTCAGGTACTTGATTTTTGGCTTTACCAACACCATCAAGCGAAGACGAAGGAGGAGAGGAAGAATTGGAGGAAGTAGAAGGTTGGTGGGTAACTCTGGACTCGTCTAGTTGCTGACTCGACTGTTCAGGAATTGTGGTGTTCTCAATGACAGAGGTTGAGAAGAGCCATACGGGCAAGCCGATTGTCAATCCTGGAAGCGACAATGTGGCCATATGGGGTGCACCAACATCTCCCCAAGAGGAGAAGGGACTAGGATTTCCTCCAAGGGGAATTCCTTGGTTGGTGGGTTCCATTTTCTCAATCTGAGATCAATGTAGGGAAAGGTGATGATTATTCCTTTTAAAATAAATTTTTCCATTGACACAACTTGTTTTTTCAATTTTTAAGAGTCGAGAAAAAACAAAAGATGACTCTAGTCGCCTTCGATTTTTAATGAGCCTAAAGTGACAAGTACTTAGATGGACCTTTTCCGTTAAGGAGTCTGAAAAGGAACAAAAGGGGCTGCTATGGAAATCTAGGTAGAGGGATTACCAAACCAATCGCAAAACTGCAAAATACTTTTTACAGTACGGCAGTCAATCTTCCCGAATGCTGTGTTCAGTGCATTGCGATCGATAGGGCGGCAGACACGGCTTCCTATGGATAAAGGATTAAGCTTATTGTGGTATCCCAAAATATACTCGACGGTACGTGGGAGCTCAAGTCCGTAGTGGCACTTATCATCTCAAAGTGGAGGAATCACCAACCATCAGTGAGAACAACAGTTACCAGGCTTTACGACGCCGGAATACGTCTCTAGCCTAGACTTCTAAATGTTGTGCGTTAGGTTCCAAAGCGTTGTTAGATTCATTGAATTTATTTTATAGTTGATCTTGTTTATGAAGTTTTCCTTTCAGGTTCACCGCGAGATGTAGATGTGTAATTCCTAAAATGCAATCTAATATGATAAACAGTCTTTTATCTTCTTTGTGCAATGAAAATCCTAGCTACTAAGGAAAGAGAGACAATATTCTTTCACAAAGAGCAAAGAGCACACTCTAAATGCACTTTCCTAAATCAAACCAATCAAACAGTCTGAATGAAAATGCACATGCATGTATTTGTTTTCGGCTTTCTTAGTATGTGAATGGAGAAAAGAAAGCTAATGCACAAATCTAAATTACTTTTCAAGTGAAAATTATCAACAAGTTTCTTTTCGAAATCAAAAAATGGAGGCAATCACAACACTTTACGATTTGGAAATGAATACTTGCTTTCGACACAAGAAAAATTACAAATTCAGACCAAATAAAATAGTAACAGGATAATCGACTATCTACAGCAATCAAACTCTTTCCTATGCCTGAAAACGACACTTACGACGCTTTCAAATCAAAGGACGACAGTACGATTACGTTACTTTTGCAAAGGAGAACTGAAAATGACTCAAAAAACACACAAACACATTTACAGTTCTTTTGTACAAAGGAGGCGGAATAACAACAAGGAAAAGGGGTTTCAAACAGAGATATACTGATCATAGGTAGCAAAATTCATGAACAGAACTGGAAAGAATGAATCACAGAAACCAAAACTGAATAATGCCTAGTCTGATCAGCGCACCTGTAACACAAGGAATTTGAAATGCAGCGCACCTACTACACTCGGGAAGTGCGCTGAATTTCAGATTCACAGAACAGTACCCGCGTTGGGCCAGAGACAAGACTTTTCTTGGGTTCCGAGTCACAGTTTGCAGTTCAGTTCATGGGTTTTGGCCGAGCAAATGGTAATCAGTAATGCAACAATCAGGGGTAGATCTAAGGAGGATCTAAGAGCTATCACAAAGGGCAATCAGAGAGTTTGTAAATCAGTTGGTTAAATATATAAACAAATCCCGGAGAGTGACTGAAGCGGCATTTATCTACTTTACATTTTCATAGCAAATGTTGTTCGAAAGCTACCTGGCTCGACTTCAGGCTCCATCTGTAAGTTTATAAAATAGACAACAAGGATGATAAACAAACAAACTAATTCGTCCCCAGCGGAGTCGCCATTTTGTTACAGGGAAAAGTGTCTACACAGAACTGGTTATCCCACTAAGGTGTGATAGCTACCTTAGAAACAAACAAAGTAAAGCTAATTTTGTTTTTCCTTTATGAAGTATAGATAGAGAAGAACAAAGAAGACCAACCTCTGTCTTGCGCTAATCTCCTGGTTTTATTCCTCTCTCTCTTGATAGTCTTTCGCTACTTGTTCCCTTGCATGCCCAGCTTCACAGAGTACCTGTAAGATCACAGTAGCATAGCACTATACAAGAACATGGATCTATAATCATAAACAATCTAGGATCAGATGTAAATTGACCATACAAATGCAGAAAACATAAATGACACAAGAGTATGGAGGAAAACTTGAATAGCTTTTATTGATAAACAAGAAAGAGCCAAGGGAGTTACAACCAGTTGTTCTGACCCAGCATCATCCTCTTAGCAAGGAAGCCCCTCTTCACCTCATACAAAGCTTAGATCACCCAACAATCTGATGTTGTCTCAAGAAACCAACAACAATTCCTTACAATATGCAAAATTCCAGCCTCTGGATCTCTGGGATGAGGGATCCATATATAGATATCTGTAAGGGAGATGAGTCAGTTTGTGATTTGATTAGTGTCTTCCCTCTGATAGTTCTTGCTTCCACTTGGAGATTGATGATCTCTTACTCATCCTTGGTCGAATTCAGAGAGGCAAGTGTCACAGGAGAAGTTTCTGGAAGTTTCACTCTCCACCTCGCGGAATGACACTGCCATTTGTCACTTCTCGCCCATCGCACCCCATAGAAGGGATTTTTGAAATGCAATGAACCCACACAGTGTGTTTAGTTGAGATGAAACGCACTTTGCCTATGGAGCAGTTGAAATGATCTTGTTTTGACCAGTTCTGAGCAGTTTTTCATGGAGAACTTTAGGAAGAAGCTGTAATCAATTGACCTTGTTCGTTTAGGGGTTAGAACAACACTTTTATGGACTTAGGAGTCCTTGGTTTATGGACATTTCATGCTTGGAGTTGTAGTGCCCAAAAATGTCTATAACACCCATGAAAAGACCGATCCATGGATCCTACTGGCTCCTTGAGAAATTGACAGATACGGAGAGAAAATGCCGCTATCACCAGCTGAATCGGCCTACCAAGCTATTCAATTTGCATCTGAATCTCTGGTCACTTTGGTTTCTGCCAATGGTACCACTGCCCCTCTCATAACCATTCTTTCTTTTGATCCACTCAATTAAGTCTTACTGATGGAGGAAGCTATTAGAGAGATCACGAGGTTAGAAGAGCGACCTTGGGAGGATTCACACCATCATGTTTCAATATCTGATTTAGACATGATGCCTCTTCAAATCCTATCACCTGATGCACATGAAATCATTTTCTCACCATGACTATCCAACCTTTGGGCTCGAAAGGAAACAAGGGTAATATTTCAAAAACATTGCTCCTTGATATTTCTGTCATGACAGGCATCGTGGAAAACATACTGATTGGAGCCAATCACAATCCTGAGGAAATTGTGAGATTCACCTACCTGTTTAGGGGCTTCCGTGATGTTTTTCCTTGGTCTTATGAGGAAATCCATGGCATAGACCCTTCTAATGTTAAGAATAATATTAAGTAAGATCGAGCTTTATTTTTATGGTATTTTTCTTGCTCGTTAATTTGAAAAATCCTTGAGTCTCCTTCAGGCTTGTTAAACTACCATGAAGAAGATCAAGTGTCCTTTTCATGGCATTTTTCTTGCTCGTTAATCTAAAAAACCTCGAGTCTACTTCTTTGGGCTCGTTAAACTACTACAAAGATGAATAGAGCACTTTTAGTGATATTTTATTGCTCTTTAAAAAATATAAACATCTCCGAGTTTTCATCGTTGCGCTCGTTAAATCTGTACGACGATGGTCAAAGAACTTTTTGTGATATTTTATTGCTCTTTAAAAAATATAAACACCTCCGAGTTTTCATCATTATTCTCATTAAATACATGAAACGATGCTCTGAGCAGCTCTTTTTTTATCTTTTTCCAGCTCATAAACTAAAAAAGACCAAAGGAGCATTATTTTTAGGTGCTTTTTTCTCGCTCTTTAAACTGAAAAAATCCCGAGCTATGTCTTGTTGCTCGTTAAGCTTGCTAAATATGACCTGAGTACTCTTTTAGGTGATTTTCTTGCTCGTTAAAACTGAAAAATCCTGAGTTTTGTTACTGGGCTCGTTAAAAATAGACGACAGAAATAAGAGAACTTTCTTTTTTGGGACAGTTTCTCACTCTTAAATTGAAAAATCCCTGAGTTTTCCCCTCCTCCGAACTCGTGAAACTATGAAGAAAGGATGAGCCGTTCTTTTCCATCTTTTTCTCACTCATTAAACTGAAAAAGATACCCCAAGCTTTCTTCATCTAACTCATTAAAAATTTTGATGAAGGTATTGAGTTTGTCGTCGCGTGACTCATTAAAAATTCATGACGAAACACGAGTTTAGTCTGTTGCCTTGTACTCATAACAAAATGAGGTCGACATCTATTGGAAAAAGGTTTCTCTTTATCTGGGTTCAATAGATTAAAAGAGGGAAAAGTAACTGATCTGGGTATACTATTAACCTTTTTTCGTACCCGGTTAACAATTATGACAAAGGGACCACCATGGAGTCTCACTTTACAATCTTTTCAAACTCTCTAAATATGAAAAGACCACTGAGTTGTCTAGTCTGGACTCTTTAAATTACACAGACAAGATATATAGTCATTCTTTTTACGATACTTTTCAAACTCTTAAAACATGAAAAAATTAATGAGTTTGCCTGTCTGGACTCATTAAACTAATCAAATAGGGCAAAGAGTCATTCTTTTTGCGATCCTTTTCAGACTCTTTAAACATGAAAATATCGATGAGTTTACCCGTCTGGACTCATTAAATTAATCAGACAGGGAAAGTGGACAATACAACTGTATTCCATATTTGAAAGCATGGTTTGGCAGCAATCGTTCCCTTGAACATGGCACTCCCTCAGATAAACCTTCATTTTGATGGCCTCTCAATATGAACCCTACCAACCTATGAGTTTTAGCCTATATACCCTGATGTAATTGCATCTCCATATCCTAACACTCTGTAGTGTTCATGAGTCTAGTGCTATCTGGTTAAAACCGTTGTCGTGCCTTCTATTATTCAAGGGTCCCCATTTGTTTCCTCTATCAACCAATCATATATATCCCTTCGTCATGCCCTTCATTGTTTAGACCCAAATCTCACAAGATTCCTCAAAAAACAAAATCATTCTTGTTCAGTTTCATGTCAATTGATGTAGGACGCGTCATTGCCTATCTTTCGATAGGTTTCTTCCTATCGACTTCAACAATCTATCAAGGAAGATAACCCAGAAACACATTCATTGCCTTGGTAATTGCAGACATTAGTGGCAAGTTACGTTGTGTTTGATCACAAGTTTTCATTATTGGCTCCTAGTTAAACAATTCTACAAGTGTTCGATGACAAATAAATTTTTCACACTCACTAGTTTGCACTATGCATCTTGGAGACCATCACCATTATTGGTAGCCTTCCTTGTATCTGTTAATGGTCTCCATTATTGACTAGTAATCATATGATTTCATGCATCTTCGACGTCAACACATCTTATCACATGTACCAATCTATGTTGTTCGGTGAAGCGAAAATCCAGATCTTGCATAGAGGCTTGCATCATTCAACCTTGTTTCCTCTCCCAAGCTGTGAATATTGCTCTTTGGAGACAGCTATTTCAGGATGTTCTATTATGACACTAGATCCAATTTATGCTTGTCAGCGACCATCATTGTTATATCTCAGAAGAGAAAATTACTCTGACATAGCTACTGAGCATGGGAATGCCCAACTTAGGACATGATTTTAGCAGTTTATATATATGTATATGTGTTGTATCAGGTTTTCCTTGCCGCCCAAAACTTCTCCCTCTCTACAAAATTTTGACAGAAAATTACAGTTTTAGTAAAGTATTTTGGCCATCATCTTTGCCTCTGATATCATACTTTAGGGGGCATCTATTATAGGACAAAATGACCTCCTCATCAACTCAGAGGTGAAAGACAGGATGACTGAAGAAAAGACCACAATTGCAGGCCTTGATTCCACACTAACACTCTCTGCACACTACTAACCTGCTTTATAAAGCTTGTTACCAAGCATAGAGGAGCATTAGTCACCCTGCTAACACAAGTTGTTAGACTAGGGGGAGCATTAGTGAAACTAAGGGAAGTTCAGTGGGTCAAGCCAACGAATCTGCTCACAAATATCTAGATATTTATCCCTAAATTTGCTCAAGAAAAGCAAGGAAACTCCAAAAATCGAATTATTTGGGGAAATTCCAATCTGAGAATGAAGGGAAATGGGAAAAAGCTTGAAAATAGGGCAGGTTCATGGCTTTCTCCTTAATGAACTCTAGGAGGAGTTTGGCAGCCCTAATTCGATTGCTACATAAGCAACAAGAGGGCCATTGTGAAAGAGGTCAGAGAATTTGGAAGGATAGCCCATTAAGCTGTTGTGAATCGTCATATACTTGAAGAAGTGAGCTGAAAGAGGGAGAGAGAGAGAGGAAGAAGGGGCTATGGAACGTTGATACAATGGATGGTTGTAATCACTCTTCCACTATAAATACATAACTACAGTTGTGTTCCCTACTCCATAGTGTCGATAATGTTGTTCATTGATTTGTTCATTCTGATGCTTGTCGAGATGAGTAATTAATTTATACACTAATATGTGTTTATTTTTCATTCTTACATTAGTTTTCAAGAGTGTATGCTATGATTGGTTTGCCTTTTCCTTTGTGCATGAATTGTCTTGGAGCCAGCCTTGAAGGAGTTCTTCTTGCTGCATAGAGATCTCCAAACAAATCTAGAAGGAACTAAAGGTGATCCTCTTTCCATACCTTGTCAATTTATGTTTGATAAATGAACATGTGCATAACTTGGTAGCTTCTGCAGATAATCTTACAGTCTGTCAAAGGTCCTGGGAAGGCCTTTGAGGGTAGCTTCCATTCCACCTACACCGTGCATTTTGCCCCTCGTCTTCTCTCCATAGACCACTAGATTTTCTGCTCCACTTTCAAGAACCACAGAAATGTTTCACCCATCAACAATAGTTCTACCTTGCAGCTTGTACAGAGTTCCAATATGAACTCCCTGGATCAACACCAGTTCTCCCCAAACCATCTTTCAGGTATCCTTCTCGAACACTATTTTTACAACTGCATCATCCAACTTGCGTACAAAAATCGGATTTCTGGCCAATGCAGGAATATGCAGAACACCCGCAAGTGTTCTAACCCTTACACCTTGCAAATTCAACTTTACTTTTCCGCGACCAACAATTCTAGTCTTCATATCATCCACTAAGAAGACATCACCACCATCGTATTTCTCATACTCGCAGAACCACTCTCTATGGGGAGTGAAGTGAAAGGATGCACCTGAGTCAATCAACTATGCCTCATGGTCTACATGTGTACTTGAAGAAGCCAAGTACACATCCCCACCTTCATCTGAGGTGGTTTTCACCTCTGCAGAAGGAGCATCATCATATCCCTTTCTTTTGTCAAAAGCTTTAGATTTACAGGTTTTCCTTCCTTTCCGCATTTCCAGCACACCACCTTTATAGGTTTTCCTGGAGATTTAGATCTCCCTCTATATTTATATCTCCCACTCAATGACTTATTTTTGTTTCTGTTCTGGGACCGTCCTCGTACAGACAAGGCATCACCATTCTAGCTCTCTGTATTTTTCCGTCTCATCTCCTCCATCATCAAGGATGAAACTATTTTATCAAACTACAAGGCAGTTGCATTGCTACCTATTACAATAACCAGACTATCCCACAAATCAAGTAGAGAACACAACAAACTAATGCACTTATATTCATCTAAAATTCTAATATCAACAAATGCTAACTGACATACCATAGTATTAAATGCGTTCAGATGCTCTGTCACTGAGTCTCCATCTTTCATCCTCAGGTTATACAACTTTTTTAGCAGGAATAGTTTATTCACCAGAGACTTAGATTGGTACAAAGTCCCTAACTTGTCCCACAAAGCTTTCGTTGTAGCTTCCCCTGATACATTAAGCAATACTGAATCTGAGACACACAATCGTATTGTGCTCTTTGCCTTCCAATCCAACTTCCTCCATTCTTCATCGGACACTCCCGTTGGTTTAGTACCCAGATCTACCATGATCCAATAATCTTTATCCACCAACAGATCCTCCATCTTGATTTTCCACAACTCAAAACTCTGACCATTAAATTTCTCAATCTCTATCTTTCCATTGCTCGCCATCTTCTTTCACCACCAGAATCAATCTCGCAGATCTCCCACTGAACAGGGTCTACCACAGTCCCAAGCAAAACCCCTTAGCAACAAAGGCGTTCCCTTGAAGCCAAAACAACTCTGATACCAAATGTAGGTTTTAACCCAGTACAAAAATTACCTGCATATGAATTCTAAAACATAGAAAATAAACAATGTGAGAGCATAACACATAAAACACATATACACATAGATTTTCCCCTAGATCCCAAAACCAGGACTACCAGCTTGATTTTTCATTATATTCCCTTCAATGTTATAATACATATTTATACATGCTAAAGCATCCAATACCATGGACCAAAAACCATCACGTCCAAAACCATGGACCGAAAACCATCGCATCCAAAACCATGTGCAAAATTCATGCACAAAACCATAGGTGGGTTCGCCCAACCTAACATAGGTTCCAAAACCAAAATTTTCTGGGGTGCTGCCCCGGACCCCATAGAGTGGGGTTACCTGCACCCCTCAAATGCCATGTGACCCCCCCGCTATGTAACCGGTCCAACGAAGGGGGTTTCTGCCCCCCCTCTAACCCCCTAGTTAACTACGTGGGCTAGTCGTGGAAATAATATAACACAACCCAACAAATGCCACATTTTTCATGCTCATTCCAATGAAAGGTGTCGTGTTGGATCTTAATGGGTTCAGACCAATTTCCCTATGTAATGCTATATATAAAATTATTTCAGGCATTTAAGTTCGGCTTCTCAAACCTTTACTAAAAATGATTATCAGACCTGAGCAATCAAGCTTTGTGGAAGGTTGGAAAATTATGGATGGTATCCTAATGGCTCATGATGTATTTCATTCTCTGTCTTCGTATAGATCTCCAGGTATTCTTATTAAACTCAACCTCTCTAAATCTTACGACCGTTTGCATTGGAATTATCTCTTATCTATTCTTAAAGCTTGTTTTATCTCATTCATGGATCACTTGGGTTAAATCTATGATCAAGACTCCATTCTCATCAATGGTTCGTCATCTCACACCTTTTGAGGTTCTAGGGGCCTAAGACAACGAGATCCCTTCTCCCCCGTTCCTTTCATTATTACAATAGAGGGTTTGGGACATCTCATTAAATCTACATCTGAGCCTTGTTGTCTCCAAGGCTTAAGGCTTTCTCTATAGACCCATCATATAACGCATCAACAATTTGTCGACAACAATATGTTATATAAGAAGTCAAATTTGAAAGAAGCTAAGAAAATTGGTTTCATCCTTTGGGAGTTTCAGCAGGCCTCAAACACACTCATCAAGGGGAAAATCATATATTTTCCTTTTCAATACCCACCCAAGGGTGCAAATTCATATCGCCCAGACCCTTGGCTTTCATATCAGTTCACTTCCAAGTAATTATCTAGGAGTTTCCTTGGCCTCCAATTCTCTAAGAATGACATGTTGGAAAGAGTTGTCGAGCCATTTTTATCGGAAGCTTTCCATTTGGACCTTTAGGGTTCATAACTTTGTTGGTGGGCTAGTTATTTTAGGAGCAATCTTACAGGCTACACTGATCTATCAATTATCAACCCTTCCATCCTCAAGGCACAGATCGGGCTGAAGTGGGAAATGGTAGCCTGGGATAAATTATGCAAACCCAAGATCCATGGTGGTCTCATCCTAAAAGATCCAGAGCGCTTATCAAAATCCTTCAATCAGAAAATTTGGTATTTTTTTTAGGGTGCACAAGAGATATGGAAGATCCTTTAGTCATTAAAATACATCTCATCTAGCAGCCATGACCCCTTATCTAATCACCAAAATTTATTGAATGGCTCCTCTATATGGAATATAATGGCTAAAACGAATCAGGGTATTATAAAGGATCATGGCTTTTGGGAAGTCGGGAATGGATGTAATGCCATATTTTGAGAGGAGGATTTGATTCAATACCCCAAGCTAATCCAAGAAGAGAACTTATGGGATATCCAAACATTCAGCTCTCAATTAGGACTCGTGCAGGTCAAGGACCTCAGGTCATCAAAATGGAGAGCATGGAAGTCCCCAATGAACTAGCTAGCTCACAATCCCCCTTGTGACTGGGAGGTCTTTATCCTCCAACAATGACTTATATTAAACAATGGAGAACTAAATAAAATCAGATAGGGTCATCCTCCGAGAGGTATTTTTTCTCTCATGGAAGCATATTCTATTCATTCTTCTTCTACATATTTGGCCCCATATTCTTTATGGAAACGAATATGGTATTCTAGGTTATGGCCAAAATTTTCTTTCTTTATTTGGTTAATTGGTCATGGAAAACTTCTTACTTGGGACAAGATTAAGAAAAATGGATTATGTTGTCCTTCCCAGTTTCCTATTTGTTACAGCGCAGAAGAAACAATGGATCATCTCCTTAACTGTTGTCTAATGGCAGTGGATCTTTGGGAATGAATTGCCACACTCTTTGCGGTTGTGGATCGATATGAAAATAGTCTGACAGAATGATTGGAGTCATGGTGTTGGACACTCTTCAATAATCCCATTATGAATAGAGCATGGTGTCTCTCATAAAGCTTTTCACTTTGGAATCTTTGGAAAACTAGAAATAGAGTAGTGCTCCACTCAAAGTTCATCAAGGTTGATCAGGTTTGGGAAGTAATAAAATGTAACAACAAAGAATCCATCTCTATTTCCCCTTGGTCGGAGAAGGATTGGAAAGTTGAGGGTAGGGAGAATGACAGTCTAAAGGTCTTGGCTCTTAGCCCGAATTTTGTTGCACTGGGGTCTGCTCACTTGCCCTTGATGAGAGGAAGCTTGACTGAAACCTTTATCCACCCCCCCTGGGTTTTTTAAGCTAAAATTTGATGGTTCTTCTAAAGGAAACCCTAGTCTAGTTGCAATTGGTGGTTTAATTCATAATGATAAGGGGAAAGTCATGGAATTTTTTTGCGGCCTCGTGCAGAAGCTCTACCAATAATGTCATTGAATTCCTCGTGTTGGAGAAAGGGTTTCAAATTGCAACTGAAATGGGATTGGCTAAATTGCAGGTCTCTGGGGATTCACAAATCACAATTTCTATGTTGTAGAAGTTTATTAATGGGTCCCCACAGGATAAGGTGATCAAAATATAGAGACTTTATCTTATTAGAGAACATATAGAGTCTTGTATTTCCTCCTTCGACTATGTATTCATGGATCACGTGGGTCACGAAGGGAATCAAGTGGCTGATAGGTTAGCCAATTGGGGAAGTGATCACCAAGCTCAATAATTTCTGAATGACTAGCCTTTCAACTCACAAAATGCCAACCTTGAGGAGTTCAGTACGACTATGGCTTTGGCAGAGGCTTCCTTGATGGGGGTGACAAACATCGAGGTTACTTGAATGCATGGGTTATGATGATAAACATCTGGTAGATGGTGTGGAGGCTGGTCACCTCATCCTCCCATTGTGTTAGTAGTACGAGGTAATTAACAGTGTCATTTGTGAGTTTTAAATCGGTCTGTTTTGGATTGAGAGTGGGTGAGGGTCGTTGGTATATGGTGATTGTCAATGTCCAAGTTTGGCATTGTGTTATGACAATTCTCTAGTTAGTTGTTCAAGGATTGAGCTCTTGTGGTCTCACAGGTTTCTCTGGTTAATGGATTTTTTGGGAATGGTGGCAATTTCATAGCCATCGTCTCCTCCTCTGCTTTCAGGTTATAAAAAACAATAAGTTCCCTTCCCTAAGTGTGGTTTCCTACTTTTTTTAGAGGTTTAAGTGAACTTTGTTTGGTTATCAAGTTGACCCTCGAGCCCTTCCGTGTGTTGTTAGTTAATTATCTTCCTGGATCCCTTCTGTGTTTACAGGGGTGTTTGTGTATCTTGTCGATCGGTTTTCTTCTTTTGTCTCTTATTTTCGTGGCTTTTTTGTGGACTCCCGCAACCCACTATTGGGTGAATAGTTATTGGGGTTGGCAGGGGGGGGATTATCCTAAGGTGTCTATGACAATCAGTTATCAGGTGGGGTTCGTGCCTAGTGGGTTGGTGGTTCGATGTCTTGCTGCCTGGCCTGTATCTTTGCTTCTGATCGATTCCTCTAATAGAGGTATCAACAAGACTCTGGTTGGCTTGGTCTTTTTCCTAGTTGTGCCATCATTTGTAAGTCCTCGAGCTAGAGATAGTGGATCGATTGTTCCTCGTCGCCGAAGTCTTCTAGATAATTAGGGGTTGTATGTTACTTTGTTGTGTGTTTTGGTGCATTAGGCGATGATGTTGTTTGTTGTTGTTCCTTCCTTGAAGAGTTTCTTAGGCTTTCATAATGTGACCCATGTCGAATAACTCATGCTCCAAACCCCAAAAGAGGAGAATTTTGGCCAGCCAGGGAAGGCATCGTAAGAATTTGAAGGTGGCAGTTGTGGACCATGTGCCTGAGCATTCCACGCAGGGAGGTAGAAACACTGACAGCATGGGTTGGGTGATCTCGGGGGCCCATGGTGGTAGAGTTGGCTCGAGAGAAACGATGATTGGGAAGAAGGGAAGTGTGAAGCGTGGGAGTGGAGTTGGTGGTCGAGGCAGGACATGTTGGTTGAGGTGTAAAGGGGTTTTTGGTCGGCAATGTTTCTCTAAGGATTGTCAGGACCTGGTCTAGTCTGTTATAGATCAATTGGAAATTCATGATAAGGCTAGGAAGGAATAACATGAAGCTATCATTGCTACGCTCAACCAATTGCATTACCTCCAATGCCATGTCTAGAAGAGGATTGTGGTGGTATGGCAAGGTCAGAATTTCATATCTAGAAAGGTGGAAAATTTGGAAACATGGATGCCTCATTTCAAGTAGTACGTCCAGTGCGCTTACTATCCCCCTCCTCCTATAAGGGCTGGACTAGATAATCTTTCCTCTATTACTTCTAATGACTGAGCATGGTTACAAGTGTTCTACTCATTTTATTTATCTTTTGGTGTTTTTGGCCTGCTAAGTTGTGGATTGTGTCTCTAGTTGTACTTTTGTTTATTTTCCATATGCTGCTAGCAGTAGTCAAAAAACCTGATGTTCAGACTAAGACTACTTGCATTTTGATATCGATATAGTTCCTTTTTGATGAATAAATAGAACCTCGATTTACAAAAAAGAATATTATATCTTAACAATAAGTTAAAATATAGAAACAATTACACATTTACTTTATCTTAAACATTTATTTCCAAATAAAATTTATATATTTTTTATACAATCAAAACTCATATAATTTTAAATAAATTAAATACTAAAAAAACGAATTTCCTACATTTAAAATATCCCACAGAGAAGAAATATGAAACCGAAAAAGAGAAATATGAAACATTCATTTCAAGTGGAATTAATGAAATTTTTTATGGTTGATCATTGTTTTAAGTGGATCTCAAAAGTCATATAATTTTAAAGAATTTAAATTCAAAAAAACCAATTTCCTATATTTAAGCTATGAAGAAATATGAACCAAAAAAAACATTGAAATGTTAACTTTAATTGAAATTAATGAAATTGTTAATGGTTGATCATTGTTTTAAATGGATCACAAAACTCATATAATTTTAAAGAATTTAAATTCTAAAAATCAATTTCCTATATTTAAGATATCCAAGATATCCAAGAAAGAGAAGAAATATGAAACCAAAAAAATATGAAACTTTGATTTTAATTGGGATTGAATTTTTTTTTAAGTTCGGGTTAGTGAGACATGTCTGGGAATTGAACTTTTTAGCAATTAGATTCAAAAGAGGTTATCAACATGCTTTTTGTCCAAAGTAATATCACCCAAAAACATATTTCAAAATCCTTTTTAAAAATAGCATAGATCCATTTTAATTCTAAATCTACAAAAAGTTTAGAATAATCAAATCTTTATAGTTGTAAACTTTTCTTTATATTTTGTACTTAAAAAAATTACATCCTCAGTAATTTTATTTCTATCCTTAATAAATCTCCAATTAAAATAATTCTAAAATAATTTTATTATATAATTAAACATATTTTAATTTTATATTTATTCCATTTGTATTTTAAAAATATCGATATCATATAAACCATATAAACCCACACACATACCATAAAACTGTTTCGTAACTCTTGTAAATATTAGAATATGGAGAGAAAATCGACATTCTCATATGTGAACACAAACAATAGTTTATTTACATGAAATTACAATGTATGGAGACTGTGTTGAAAGCACGAAACACATAATTCAAGCACCAAATTAATGGATGGCATTCAAATATTTAAGATATGGAAACGGCAGGAGAAACATTACCACGAATAAGTCGTGGGCAGAAGATGAAATCTGCCCTGAACTCTCGTGGTTCAGCAGCAATATAATATAAAGCAATATGTATTGTAACACGAAATCTGCCATGAATTCTCATAGAAAATATGTATTGTAAGACATTCCTAATAGAAAATACTGTAACACGAAATCTGCCATAAATTCTCATAAGAAAATATGTATTGTAAGACATTCCTAATAGAAAATATGCATCTGTTCTTGAGCAGAATTCATGTAATATGCAGCAGATTAGATGGACGCCTGGATTTTTATCTCCATTGCAGATTCCAAATATAAGGATGTAGAAAAAAGTCAACAACAATTAACTTTGTAATTATTGAATCTGAAATCGAGATAAGCGCAAGTTCATCACGAACGCTAGGGGAATGTAATACCTGCAAAACAGTTGAATTGAAGAGCATTTAAGGATTGAAATTAGCAAAAGCAATACAGTGAATATGTAATAATGAGTTGTAGTGTGAAATATGTACTCCCGCATTGAGTGTGATGAGGAACAGTTCTGCCGCAGCTTTCAATGCCGCTAATTAACTTGGTTACGTTGATGTGCGCTGCAACTTCACTTCTTATGAGACTGCAACACACAGCAGGAGACCCTCCTGACAGTATGGAACCGCAGTTGTTCTTCAAACCTTGGTCCTCAACTGAACATTCGTCGGCTTCCACATGAATTACAGCAGCAGCCAAGATGAGGCAGATGCATACAAATACAAATCCAAATCCTCTGAAATTCGCCATTCTGCCTCGTTCTCTACAAAATTCTGATTGCAGAAAGGTTGTGTGTGTATGATTACATTTTTGTGGAGGAATGGAATGTTATATAGAGCTTTGGAGAGAACTTAAACTGAGTACCAACCGGACAAGTGAGGCAGCGGTATCTTCACTTGGTTGATGCTTGAAATCCAACTTTTGGTGGTCCAAAAGCTTTTTTCAATGGGAAGGCGTGATCCAAATGGATCTGTGATAAGTCTCAAAGTCTTTATGAAACTTTTAAAAATCATTTCCAAGGCCCAAAATCCTTTAAAGGATCGAAAATATCGCAAAGGGGATGCCCTTAGCATGGCAGAGAAAACCTTCAGAATGAAGAAAAACACTATCGTGAGGCCCAAAACCCCTGAAATCAATGAAAAAACAGAGTAATTGAAGGCGGAATAAGTGATGCACAATAGTTGTCCGATCTAGCTGATCAACGGTCCAGATCGGATTGGTAATCGCAATCGGTGGAAACTATCAGTGGGATATCGCCACTTTATATATATAAATTGCAACGATGACTCGTAGAGTGAATCTAGACCGTCGATCAAGCACGCAAATCGACGACCCATATTAAATTGGCAGATCACTATCAGAGAATGCAGTACAACACTTTATAATGGCCCGAGGGTTATTACGATGAGTGATTACAATATATCACATCGCCGCATTGCATCGGAACTGTGTAGTGGAGTGGGGTCGATAACAACAATGGCAGCGATATTACAGACCCGATAATAATTTAGGCGGCATTGCATATATTTTCAAGTCCGTTATGCGATATTTTATAGTGTTTTAGTGCATTTTTGCAGTTTAAACATATTTTCCAAAATACAAAGGAATGCTTCCTCCCAATATGCGATAACGACCTGTGGGCGGACCCGATAGGGGAATGAATCATATTTAAATGACTTTGAAGTCCAGTGTCTTGAGTTTTTGTGGTTTTTCTTTGTTAAAATGTATTTTCACTGTAAAAACAGAGTGTGGCCGTAACAGGAGTTTCAGAGGCCTGAGGCACTCTAGCGCTACGGAATGGGTGGCCACCTCCTCTCCATGCGTTAAGCAATGATTATATAATGTTGGCAAAGGGATTCAAAGCGTTGAAAGGCCAAAGAGACTAAAAGCTGACGATATGAAATGAACAGGTAGTGCGGTTGGCTTTAAAAGCCACAGATAGAGAGCAAACAGGCAGGCAATGTTGCAAGCAAGTGCGAGACAGAGTTAGGATAGAGATTGAGAGCTGTGAGAGAGTCTATGTACTTAGAAGAAGATTGAGGGATTCAAGTGAAGCTCTTGTAATTGAATCTATTGTGTGTGAGGTTCAAACTGAGATCACTATTGTAAAAACTCTGCTTGAACACTTTATAGAGAGGCCACCACTAAAGGCTAGACTAGGGGATATAGCCCAGGAGTATTGGGTGAACTCCTTATTAAATCTGCTATGTTTTTATGTGTTTGTATATTATAGTCTTTTACAGCTTCAAAGTCTATGTATTTCGCAATCTAATTGATGCATTGCATAAAATAACATAGGCGCATCCATGCACATGAGTCAGTAATACCTTATTACTTGTCTTAGATCTAATTTTCATATCAACTAGTCCCTCTTCTTCTACAAGCTCTTCGCTTCTTCCTTCCTCTATGATTTTATGTTGTATTTGCTTCATCTTTATCTGAAATATCTCTTGTTCCTTCTATATGCTCCCAAATTCTTCTTTGTTCCATTTCTTTAACCTTCCTTTAGGTCTTTTAATACGAGTTGAAATGTGTGCATTTGGTTTCTTCCTTCCATCACATTCTCAGTCCCTTTCCACCATTCCTTCATTTTATCAATAAAGGTAGTTTCTCTTAGCCAGAAAGCCTCAGACCTAAAGGGTCTGTTCTGGTTCTGTTGGTTCATAATGATTTCAAGTTTAATAGGGCAATGGTTTTGTATCACTCTATTTGTTCATCAGAATTATGAATCATGGTTTCTCCATCACACATGGTAAACATTTACCTTTGGTGCCGACCTGCCATCGCACTCCAAGGACTGGTCCTGGTCTTCTTGTTTCTCCTACCTGCTATTGGTTATTGGTATTCTGACATTCCCCACATCTTGATACAACGGGATCTCTCCCCCCCTCTCCTCCTCTGTCATTCTCCTCTGGATCTTAGTGTTTGGGTCTGCCACTTTCAGCAGTCTGTAGATTTTCCAAAGCACTTCCTAACTCATGGCCGCCTAACCATTAGGGTTGCAGAGCTCATTTCCAAAACAGCGTCAATGTGTTTACTTTCCAACAATGTATTTATATTTTTATTTATTTACCATACTTCTTAAATAAATATAAAAAATATTTTATTTATTTACCATACTTCTAATTTATTTGTATTTTTATTTATTTAACGTACCTTTTTTTTTTAGTATTCTTTAACCTCTTAATATTTTAAATTTATATTGTGTTTATATATAATAATAATTAAATTAATTTTTAAATAAAACTCGCTTTATTATATTAATTATAAAGTATTATATTATATTATATTAACTTGATAATTAATTTCACAGCTCGTTTTCTTTTTATCGTCTGACTATGACTATGTATTAAAGACAGACGAGAGTTATGTAAAGTTCTTTGAAAATAGCTGCTCATTCCAGGGGGAAGAGGGTGTCGTTAGAGTTCAACATCGACATGGGAATTTATATTGGGGAGAATTTAATGAGGAGAATTACATATTAAGGGGGCAGGTGAAAGTATTCAACATTTCCCTGACCTCTCTGGTTCAGGTAATTGGAGACCTCTCTGGTTCAGATAATTGGAGGCCAATATCAGTTTTGCGTAATGACATGAAGTCTTTGTTGGATTGACATGTCCCAAACTAGTTTATTTAGGCTGGGCAACAAATCAGCAATTGGCAAAAATTTCTAACCATTTTTGCTCCACCTCACCTCTTTGAGGGGGTGAGGGCATTGAAATTTCAATGCATGACCATCCAATTATTCTGAAGGCAACCCAAAACACAAACATTTGCCTTCAAGTGTTCTAGTTTGAGTATCTTCATGGATGGTAATGGATGAGAAACATATTAAATTATTTTTCTATTTTTTTTTTAAATTTTATTCAGGTATTGTTTCAATCCAATCTTCGATGTATGCAATCACCCTCAATGAATTTCTAGTTGCAAATTTGTGTTATTTAGTCGTTCCTATGCATATATTATATATTCTCTACTTCCACTAAAGAGAACGCCAATGCAAAAATATTGTTATTTCGAGACAATTAACACAACAAATTTGTAAATGAACTTCAATTTTAGGCCACACATCAGTTTAGGATATTAAACTAATGGTGTTGAATTTTATTTATTGGTCTTTGCTTAAAGAAATAGAAAAATAGTCTAATACATCAAGTAGATAAAGAAATAATCTATTCCATAAAATATCTTTAGCCTAATAAATATTATAATTATTTCTTTCTTTATATATTATTGTAAACATTAATAAAATTAATAACAAATATAACATTTAGCAAAACTCAACTTTCTAACCAATAAAATAACTTGACCCCAACTAGCCCAAGATCTACACTTGGAGCTAAGCCACAGAGGGAAGGCTAAGAAAAGCCCGACTCTCGACGAAGAGTGGGTTAGTCGGTATTAGGGCATTGAGTAATTTTTTTTTAATTATATATATACACAATTTCCTCATTTTAAGACTGAATTAAATCTTGAAAAAATCATATCCCTAGTCAAGATTCGTTTTTAATAAGATGTAAATTATTTTGCAGGATACTTTTTAAAGCACAGATACGATGACGTGATAGGCTATTGTGAGACATCATTTAAATTTTCTATGTGAAGTAAAAACATAAAGTTACGAGTGAAATAAAATATATAAATTAATACAATTCAAACAATTTGATGATGAGGATTGTGCCTGTAATTTGAAATATTGTTGGAATTGCAATGATTGGAAAATAAAACCAAAGCTATTTCAACTAATTAAAATTATATATATATATATATATATATATATATATATATATATATATATATATATCATGTAAATATTGTAAGATGCATTTTTATCTTTTGGTCAAATACCAAAATAATTCACTGCCAACACATTATCAAATGCGTTATATACCTACTTGCGAAAGAGAATAAAATAAATAACTTTTCTAAATAAAAGATAAAACATAAAAATGATTGGATTTTGTACCTCGACGCTGGTTTGCAATTTGAACTAGGGTTTTGCTTTAGGGTTTTTTCATTGGTCACTATGGTGGGGCGCGGAGGAGGGAGTTCAGCTCCCTCCTATAGTCAAATGGTTGTGGACAGAAGCAGGGGAGATGGATTGCATCACTTCAAGAAACCAACAGAGATGGTAACAGAGGCTACGAATACAGAAAAACAGAAACCATCAGACCTCAAGGAGAGGAAGAGAATCATGAGAAAGCTAGTAAGGAGAAGAGGACAGAGGTTAGCAGTCATAAATTTAATCCTATGAGTACATTTAGGGTCTGTAAACCCAAGTCGACCACTATTCCTCAAGTTGTTTTAAGTGACCCAGCGATGCAGGTGCACAGAGAACACATGGCGAAATATGTTGTTATCTGTACATTTATGGGGATTTGGCCGATGAAGAAGGCTTTGCAAGCATGGATAAGGAACCATTGGACCAAAGGGGAACATTAACTTTCACCTTCGGTCCAAGGGCTTCTTCACGGTGGCGTTCACAAGCATAGAGGATAAAGACAGAGTGTTCGAGGGAGGACCCTATTTTTACACTTCTGCAGGCCTTTATATAAGACCATGCGTAATGAACTTTGTCCCAAAACGAGAAACTTTAACCTTGGTGCCAATATGGATAAGACTCTACTCCCTTCGTTTAGATTATTCACTGTCGGAGTCTCTAAAGGCTATCGAAAACAAGCTAGGACATTTTATAAATATCTCAGATGCTACTCTAAGAGGCAAATACACTTCCTTCGTCCAGATATGTGTGGAAATGGACTTATCTGGGGCACTTCTAGATGCAATCATTTTAGAAGTGTATGACGAGGAATGGATGCATGTGGTGGACTATGAACACGTCCCATTTAGGTGCCGTAAGTTTCATGAACACGACACCTATACAAGAACTGCCCATTGAACAAGCTGGAGAGCAATATGAAAGCCACTACAGGAAAGGATCCTGAAGGTTTTACTAAAGTTGGGGCTAAAGGGAAAGGAGGCAAGCGATACCAAAAGAAAATTAATCATGACGGATAATCGAGACACAATAGTTTCAAGATCTTAGAAGAAGAAGTCGAAAACAATGAGACAAACCAGGAATCGAGAATATTCCCACTAAGAAGGAAAGGGATGCTAATATGGATGATATACCATAAAACAACAAACAAAAGGATGATATGCCAAGCATTATGGAGCTTAGTAGGGACCACAATATGACCCCAAGTGAGGCTGGAATTGAAGACCATGAACTGTAGGAGATTCTAAAGAGGGAGAATTTAGATCTAGAAAAGTTTCTAGAGCAGGAAATCACCAAAGGGGTAGACTCTCTACCAAAAGAGGAGTTTGACAAGGTTTAACAACTCTTCCTCTGGAGATCACAAACGAAGTGTTTTGGAGTCAAAAGAGACCATGATATCCAGGAGAATAGGGGAGTGAAAATGATGGAGGATATACCGATGCATTCTTCCAAGAACCTGTGTAGGAAAAGAGGAAGGAAAAAATAGAATGAGTTATTGACCGAATATGGGAAACTTATGATTAACTCAGGTAAGATGAGAGATATCACCAGTTACTCCTTTACAAACCTTTCTTAATGAAGCTTACAACTTGGAAAATTAGGGGTCTAGGAAGTAAAAGGAAACAAAAAACTCTTAGCAGTAGAATAAAAGAAGAAAAATCAGATATGGTTTTTATTCAAGAAACAAAATGTTCGATGGACAGGATTAGGCAGATACACAACAAATGGTTAATCAAGTATGAGTATCTAGAGGTTAACGCTGATAACTCGATAGGTGGGATTCTTACCCTATGGGATCCTCAAAAACTTCGAATCCTGGATGCTGAAGCTTCGAGGAACTATCTATCGTTGGTGATTCAACCTTTGGGTGATAAGGAGATCTACATGATCATTAACGTCTACGGTCCCCAAAAACTAGAAGACAAACTTAAGCTTCTTAGCTCCCTTGAGGAGCTGAGAGAGATATCTGGATATGCCCTGTATTCTAGCAGGGGATTTCAATATGATCAGATCTCTTACAGAGAAAAAAGAGGGTACCATAACACTAGGTAGAGAATCCATTGCCTTCCAGAACTTCATGAATAACATGGGGATAGTGGACATAGAAACAATAAATGGAACTTTTACTTGGAATAATAAGAGGGGAGGGGCTTCTCAAGTCACCTCTAAATTAGATAGATTCATAATCTCAGAGGACCTCCTTCTCACAGGTCTTGATATGTCATCTTTAATCCTTCCCATCGGTGGCTCAGACCACTGGCCTTTCAAACTTGAAGCTACTTTTATGGGTACACTGAGGAATAGACCTTTTAGGTTTGAAAATGTCTAGCTTTCTCACCCTGACTTCACCAGTAAGATTGACAAATGGTGGACGAAAGACATGCCCATTCAAGGCACTAAAATGTTCATGTTGCAGCAGAGACTTAAACGCATCAAATATAGGCTTAAATATTGGAACAAAAAATAGTTTCATAATATTTTTAAAGCCAAAATAGAAGTTGAGCAGAAACTCCAGAAGATTAATCAAATCATCATCTTAGAAGGTTTTACCGAGGAATGGAAAATTCAGGCTGACTCTCTTCAGAACAAATGGGAAGATCGGTGAATACAAGAGGATATTTTCTGGAGACAAAAATCGAGGGTGCAATGGATTAGAGAAGGAGAAAGAAACACGAAGTTTTTTCATAGATCAACCTTGGATCACAGATCTCATAACAAAATTTCAAAACTTAAATATTCTCAAGGGAAAGAGCTCACCTCTCACAAAGAAATGAAATCTTTCCTAGTTCAACACTTCCTTAGCATAGCAAAGGAGCCTCTCGTCGATAGAACATGGTTCATTAACAAATTCACAAAGTTCATTCCTAAGCTTGTAACCAGGGAAGACAACCACAATATTAGCAGGCCAGTGTCTAAAGAGGAGGTTAGTGAAGTTATCAATGAGATGCAAAATTGGAAAGCTCCTGGCCCTAATGGTTTCAATGTGGACTTCTACAAAGCTTGCTAGAAAACAATCAAACAAGATATCCTTGATGTTTTGGAAGACTATAGAAGATCCAAAACTATTTTGAAAGCTCTTAATGTGTCTTTCATAGCTTTGATTCCAAAGCAGGAAAAGCTATGACACTGAATAGATTTAGACCCATAGCCTTATGTAATGTGGTGTACAAAATTATTTCCAAAGTGATCGCTAACAGACTTAAGCCTCTTCTTCCTACTCTCGTCCCAGAGGAGCAAACTAGATTTGTGGAAGGAAGACAAATTCTTAACAACATCATACAAGCTCATGAGGCGGTACACTCTCTTAAGAGAAGTAAGCAAGCTGGTATGATCATGCAGCTAGACCTAGCGAAAGCGTATGATAAGCTAAGTTGGTATTACATTAGGGAAGTGCTAAGAGCTATGGCTTCAACCACAACTCGATAAGATGGGCTATGGCCCTTGTATCCATGGCTAGCTTCTCCATTCTGCGTAATGACTCTCCCTCGAGAAACTTTATGCCTTTTAGTGGTTTTAGACAAGGGGATCTCCTCTCCGCCTTCCTCTTTTTTCTGATGATGGAAGGGCTAGGCAGAGCGATCAAAATGGAAAATTCTAAAGGAAGAATCCAGGGTCTGAAACTTACCCAGGATGGTGCTGCTTCTACTCATCAACAATTTTTTGATGACGCAATGTTGCAGGGCATTCCTACGATCAAGGAAGCCAGAGCTTTCAAACAAATCCTGAATGACTTTTCTTTGTTTGTTGGTACAGAGGTAAGCCTCAAGAAATCAAAGGTGTTTTTTCTCAACACTGACATTTATATTCAGAGGAACCTCACCAGAATTCTCGGGTTTCAAAGGGATCAGTTACCTTCCAAGTACCTTGGAATGCCTCTTACTGACAAACCTATGAGCAAGGGAGTGTGGGAGCCGGTAACTAATAAAATTCAGGACAAATTTCAGCAATGGACCTGTAGGTTTTTGAATTTGGTGCAGCGTCCTGTGCTTACAAAGGCTATCCTGCAAGCTATACCCATTTTCATGCTTTCAGCTCTTCCTGCTCCCAAAGGAGTTATGCAACAAATCAGGAGTATTCAATGAGATTTTCTTTGGGGAAAAGGAGAAGAGAAAAAGAAGTGGGATTTGGTAGCTTGGGAAAAGCTCTGCAAACCTAAGGCCCATGGTGGTTTGGGGCTTCATGACCCTGAAATCCTCAGCAGAGTTTTGGGAGCCAAACTTTGGTGGAGGTGGCCCAAGGAATCAGCAACCCCTTGGGCCAAGCTTTGGAAACCGAAATATGTAAATAATTGGAAGGAGAGGGATCATATCTGAATGTTAGGGCTCATCAAGGGCTCCCACATTTGAAACCTTTCTTGGGAGAATAGATCCATTGTCCAACAACATGGTTTTTGGGAGATTCGAGCTGGGAACCTTGCACAGTTTTTGGAGGATAACTAGTAGCAGGAACCAAATTTGTTTAGAGAAGAACTAACTGCTCTCAAAAATGACACTCACAACAAAGGTTTACTTATGGTAAGTGACTTCCGGGATCAGGTAAGGGACAATGGCAAATGGAGAATGTGGGAGGATTTTGGTTATAGTGAAGAGAGTCCTTTGAAGGCCTAGGCAGATTCCCTTGCTCTTAATCTAGAGCAGAGGAAGATTTTGGTGTCATCCCTTCTGACCAACTAAGATGGAGTAGAAATTCCGAAGGCACCTTTAACCTCAAAGAAGCTAAACACATGGCCCTAGGTTTTGATTATCCAAACCCTGATCAGATTTGGAATGACCTTTGGCAGAACTCACAATGGATGAAAATCAAGTTGTTTATATGGTTGGTTCACCAAAAGAAAATTCTCACATGGGAGAATCTTCTGAAAATGGGATTTGTTGGCCCATCCAAATGCCATCTATGTGGCTTACAGGAGGAGACAATGGAACATTTACTAAACCTCTTCCCCTTCACCTCAACCTTGCGTGATTGGGCGACCTCAGTCTTCATGCAAACTGACAGGGACAGACTCAGCATCACCAAAAATTTGAAGAATTGGAGGAAATACTTCTTAGGTAATGAAATAATTAACAAGGCTTGGACTCTAGTTCCACACTTTATTTTATGGGATGTCTAGAAAGAACACAATGGCAGGGTTGTCAAGAATAAAATAGGCTTGTCCCAGAACATCATTGTCCAAATTTTACGATAGCTCAAAGATATCGTACAAGCCCTTATGAGGAAAACTCCTGAGGACCCTCGATCACCCTAGGATGCTAGCATATTGTTGCAGTTGGGTCTCCATTCTCTGGTTCCCCAAGGTGCTGACAAGGATGTGAGAAAAACAACTGTTGGTAATGATATTTGGCAGCCTCCTCCAAATGGTTTTTTGAAAATCAATATTGATGGGGCTTCTAAAGGCAACCCAGGGATGGTTGGATTAGGCGGTGTCATAAGAGATGAGTAGGGGTGCATAAAGGATATCTTTCAAAGTCATTTGAGGACTACCACTAATAACATGGTAGAGCTCATAGCCTTAGAGAAGTGCCTAGAAATCCTGATCAAGTCAAATTTACACAATGCCATCATTGAAGCTGACTCTGAATTGGTCATTAATGCGGCCAAGAAAATGTGTAATGGAATGGCACCTATAAAAGTGTCGAGACATTGGAGGCTATCGCAGGTCTTTCACCAGATTCATTCCCACATGCGAACCTTGAGAACCTTCAACTTCGTTCATGTGCGAAGAAAATCCAATATGTTAGTTGATCATCTGGTGAATGAAGGAGTGCTATGTAAGGAAATATATATTCGGTATGATTGGGATTCTACACCCTTTGGTAAACAGCGTGATGATTGTCAATGACAGGCTGCCAAAGATATGGCGCACTTCCAAACCATGAATAATGAGCAGGAGGAAGACTAGCAGAAGTAGGAGAGAGCGAAAGTCGTTGTGCCTGGTTGAAGTGCCATAGTAAATCCTATCTATAAAAGATCAAATGAAGAGAATAGCGAAGAAGCGAAGTGTTGATGCATAGTATCCATTAGATCTAGAAGATCAATGGATGAGATTTGTTCGTGATGAGCAGCCATGTTTAATTTGCATAAGATGGAGCTAAGAAATGAATGACGAAGATTCAATCTAAGTATTGGCAGAAGGTGAAAGGCGAGAATCAATCTGGGCCGTTAGATCGACATGGTGGATCGATGATGATCAGTAGACTAGCGAGAATAGGAGAGAGCGGAAGTCCTTGAGTTTGGTTGAAATGTCGCAGTAAATCCTAATCATCAATCCCACAGTCAATTCTTACGTCATAGTCAACTACCGGGGTCAAGAGCTAGTTAATCTATATGCTATATGAAGGGTTGCAAACCATAGGATTTAATGGCCTTCGTCATCCAATGGATATCAGGTCGTAAAGAGATCGAACTTTAACCTTAAGGATGAACCCGAACTTTTATAGATTAAGGTTGTATAAACCTTATCGGCTCCACAAGGCTGTTAAATGTCGTATAAGTGGTCCGATGCGATGTCATTGTGGACCATCAGATCAAATTGGTTTTGATCTTCGGCGCTGGATCACCGAGAAACTTTGTTGATCAGAGGAAGTCTTAGTCGTTGGATTGAAGGTAAGATAGACCGTGGAGATTGAGCTATAAGGCTTGGGCAAGCAGTCTCGAGAAGATTATAGGCACGGTTTCAATTTATTTGAAGCTTGGATATTATCGCATATCACATGCGAGAGTGATGAAATCACATGATGGTGCGATGCGATATTTAGACAGTCGTAGATCTCGCGAATGAGATCAACGGTGGAAAAGGGAAATCGCATATCCTAAGTCGAGAATCCTATGTTCATATGCTTTTGAGTCTTTGTAACTCTGCAATGCGACATATGATTTTGGGTTTTGTTGACCCTGTTGTCTGTTAACCATCAACGGGTCTGTCCTTTGTTGGTCTTTACAATTGTAAAAATGTGTACCATATGTAATCTTTTATCGATTAATTGAAGGATCCACTCTTACCTGACCAAAAAAAAACATAAAAATGATTTAAAACTTTAATATTTTTTTTTTTATATGTTACCTTCGAATCCTGGAAACTTGAAAAATGTTTGTCCAAAGAAATAAATACAAATACACATGTTTCATCTATATCCAATAGACATCTGAGTTTATTCATTGAAACTTATAAATTGCGATCACTAACATTTTGTGATACGCATGGCATATCTTACACAACAATCAACATTCTATATAACAACACTCTTAAAAATGAAGACAAGCAGGATCACGACAACATAATTACAAATGAAAAGGAGACTAAAGCTAAGATAATTCTCGTGATAATTGACCCTTAACACCGAAGATACCTTAATTTTTTCTTAAAATTTTAATTTAATTAATCTAAAAAATAATTAATAAAATTATAATTATATCATAATCAAAATTTTATTAATAATACAATATGTATGAGTTATGTATGAGTTTTTAGATTTATTTTAAATTTAAAAAAATAAATAAAGAAATCAATTAAAACTCAAAAGTCAAAGTCTTTTAATATAAATGTAATGCACACATGTCATGAAATGTCTGAGCCTAAAGTCCCTTTGGTCCTAGTTATGTTGATGGGTATCTCTATTATTAAATGTTCACATATTAATCTCTTCTAATTATAAATCTTAATTTATTATTTTGGATGAAAGATGATGATGTATATTCTTAGTCCCTTCTTAATTTGTTATTTTGGATGAAAGATGCCGGTGTATATTGGTGTATTTTCCTAGTCCCTTTTAAATGATAACATGGAGTTTTTAATAATAACTATTTAGCATTTCTAAATATTCACATTTTCACATTTATTTAATATTGTTATAAATTTATCAATTATGATTATCGCTATGATGATCATTTATCAAAACTAATGAGAAGTGAAATCAAAATATAATTATACAACATTTAAATTTATGAAACTTGGTTTATGGATTTGTTTATGAAACATTCTTTGTCTCTATTTTTGGTTTGTTGTTCTGTATTCCTTAGGGACACATGTTCCATGCAATAGTAACACAAAAAAAATATGAGAATTATATGTGTGTTAAATCCTTTTTTTGTTAATAATATGTTATTGTAATATTAACAATAACCTATTATTAACAAAAAAGAGGATTTAATAGACATTCAATTGTCATGGCCAGGTTTACAACTCTCTTCGTATGGAAATGGCGTGGCACACGACAGGTAATGGGACTTGGTTTTACACATAATGCCCATTCGTTATAAATGCATGTTGGGTGTTATAAGGTGGAAGAGGTATGTTAAGAAGAGGAGTGGAGGCAAGGCTCACTCCTCAACCTCTTGCATCCAGTATTTCTATTTGATTTTTGTAATGTTTTGTTTTCCTTCTAAGGTTTTGGACTCTATCTGGGAGGGGGGAACCCTCTTTGGGTTTTATTTTATGTTGGTTCAAGCATGGTGCTAATGTTTTTCATTCTCTATTTACATTTTATAGATATTTGGCTTATCTTTGAATTAATGGTTATATACTTTAATTCGCCTCTTCTTGATAGCAAGTTTAGAGGTATTTGTTATTCTTGACTATTATGGTTTATGGTTGTTGGTATCTAGGGTATTTCTTAGTCTGGTTTTGAAGTGCAGGGTTTTCTTCCTTTATCAATAAAGGGTCAGCTCTCAAATTGTGCTTTGTGTCGATTTCTCTAGTTTATCAGTTTAAATTTCTCTAGGCTAGTGATTTGGGTAGGTTTCAATTCAGTTGTGGCTTAAATTTTTTTCATTCAGTTTCACTACAGCTTTTTTATGCTGTCACTTCTCTTTAGGGTTTTGTCTATAATTGTGGTATGTGCAGGTACTCTTGGTTCTTGAATCTCAGTTTGGTGGTGGAGTTATTGGTATATTATGTCAAATGAAAGTGGTGAATTTTAAAAACTTCTTGAATTTGGGCCTCTTTTATACAAATTGGGGGATTACTTGTGTTGGAAATAATACTGAGAGGGGGGGGTGAATCAGTATTATCAAATTCTTTTAATAAATCTTCCTTATTTGTTCTTTGAATTATTTTTTCATTTCAGTACCATAAAATAATGAGCATGAACAAAGAAAACAGATAGTCACACCAAAGAGCACAAGATGTAAGGTGGAAACCCAATGTGGGTGAAAACCACCTGCTGCAATATGTCTCTATCTTCTTTCAAATTAGAAACTCCTTTTACAATGGTTTTGTACTGGTGCAGTCCTTTACCAGTACGCAGGCTGCAACCTGCAGAGAGCTACAACTCTCTCTCGTTTTCCAGTCTCTCCTGGAAGGGAGCTACAACCCCCTACTTCTTTTCACAAAGCATCAAATGATCATCAAGTACATGTAAGTTACACAGTCAACTGCAGTAACCAGATCAGCAATAACAGAACTAACCCAGAACACCTTATCAACAGAAAAATTCAATCAACAGAAGATTTTAAGACAGATACGTAGTTTTTTCTTTCTCTGGTCTGCGTGCGTACGCACTTCACCTTATGCTCCCCTGCGTATACCCGCAGAGACCCTTCTGCCGCACTGCATACTTTTACTGCAGGTACGCACCCAAAGACACTATCGCGCCGCGTACTGTTACTGCAGGTATGCACCCAGAGACATTATCGCGCCACGTACTGTTATTGCAGGTACGCACCCAGAGATACTATCCCGCCGCGTACTTTTACTGTGCGTACGCACCTGAACCTTTGTCCCTTTGCGTACCCACGTAGTTCTCCTTCTTCTGCTCTGCGTACCCATGCAGTTCTCCTTCTTCTGCTCTGCGTACCCACGCAACTCTCCTGTTTCTGCTCTGCGTACCCACGCAGATCTCCTGTTAAAAACCTGCGTACTTCTGATTAGGGCCGAATTGGCAGTCCACCAGAGTGGCACAGTTGCTCAGATCTGATCATGCGCTATCAACTTCTCTTACATATAGATCAAGCTTTTAAGACCATAACCCAATATTTCAGATCTTAAGATATTCAATTGCAAAATATGCTTAGCCAAGTGATCTCCTTTGCTTTATATAGCCAAGCTCCTCCTAAAATCATGGATCAATACCACGAGCCAAAACCATAATAACACAAATATCATCGGCTAAATACCAAGGGTTAAGCATAAGAAACCCCACGTGTGTTTTTCTCTGCCTTGAAGTAAGTGAATTGGGGGTACGCACCTTCTGAATGGGATAACTGCGGGTATGTACGCACTTTATGTGACACCGGCCTACGTGTACGCACCTTCTATAAGGTGTACCTGCGTACCCCTTATTTTCTTCAATATTTGATAGCTGATCATCAATCTCTGCTGCTAACTTGAAGTATTGTGATCTATCACCTGAATGGGTTGCCATCAAGGACAACACTTTAGCCATAATGCCAACAACTTGTTCGTTCTTTGATCTGGTATTGAAGGAGCGCTGACTCGTCCATTTTTATTGTTTTTCTCGGCAGGGTATTCTAAGTGGTTGTCTACATTGTTATCTTGCATCCTCTATCATGCCTCCTCACCAAAGAATGACAAGTATAAGAGGTGGTGGTGGTAATGTTGTCAAAAATGTGGTTAAACCTTTCTTTTGACAGAGTAGCAACTTTATATGATAATGTTCCCCTTAAGGTGTGTAAAGAAAATTTCCTATTGGAGTCATAAGAGTTTGGAGAACACCCATACCATTCAGAATTAGAAAGTGGTGGATGATATTCTGAAATAGATTCCAGACCTAGGTATATTTCGGAAGAGACGATTGCATTTCTTGTATTCTCTCTCTTTGGATCAATAGATATTGCATCAATAGATGGACACTATGTTAAAGTTAATTCTCAATGACAAACAAGTTGACAATTACAATGTCCTTTTTGTACTAGAGGATATTAAGCACATTTTATGGAATCACAGGTTGAGACTTAATTATGTTGATGCTTTCCTGAATCATGTGGAGAATTATTTGGTGTCAGACTCATCATCAAGAGATATCTTTGATCCTCCTAGAGACCCTACCGATGCTCCAGTTCACAGTGGTCTTGACCTTATCGTTATTTCTTCAGACTAAGACTAGGAAATCATTTTACAATTTTAGTTTATATGGTTGAACACGCCTTAATGTTGCTGATGTTTTTTTTAATCTCGGGGCAATGCAAATGGCTCATGAAATGAAGATATATTTGTGCTTCTCCTATTTTGGCTCTTGTTTTTCTATGCACATGGTTTCGCAGTGCCTTACTTTTTATTTGTTCCAGAGGAATAAAACAAATAATAGTGTAAGATTGAATTATATTGGAAATTGATTGCTAACTGAAGAAGAATTGCAATAAGTGATTGTGTTAGCCACAGAACACTAGAAAACTGAACATGGCTGAATTCCTGCTATATGGATCAAGACATTTGTGGTTTGTGCAATTTACAAGGTCAATCTTTGGTGGAAAAATCATTTTGCAAGTAGTTATCTCTCTGTTGTACCTATGGAAAACTATGGCTTATGTTATTGTTGCCTTACCAAACTGGCTCTTTTTCTATTCAAGGATAAATTTTCATTGTATTTGTGATCATTTAGCGATCTCAGACTATGTGACCCCTGGAGTTTGGTTTTTATTCATATGTCTTCGCTTGTCTCGACTCTTGGGAGCTTGGTATTTAGACTTGATTTGTAACGTGGAGTCCAGTACTATGAAATTCCCTATAGTCCTCTAACTTCTTTTATATTGCCTCTTAGAGCCGGATATGGATGGTGCATGATATGTAATCTCTTTTTCAATAGTAATACAAATTGTAGTGTTTCCAAAAAAATAGGTTATTGTGCTAATATTAACTTAGTGTTAAAATTATTATTAAATTATTGATTTAGTATTAATATTGAATTAGTATTCAATTATAATATTAATAGAAATAACTAGGTGAATGGGTTTCCTTTTTTTTCAACAAAAAGAATCATGTCTTTTTCAATAATAATACAAAATGTTGTGTTTCCAATAAATAAATAAATAAATATATATATATATATATATATATATATATATATATATATATATATATATATATATATATATATATTGTTATTAAATTACTATTGATATTGAGTTAGTATTCAGTTATAATATTAATAGAAAAGCAATCATGCCCTTAGCAACCATATATAATCCTTCTTGAGATGGATGGAGCATGATATGTAATTTATTTTTTGAATAGTAATACAAATTGTTGTGTTTCCAAGAAAATAGGTTATTGTGCTAATATTAACTTAGTGTTAAGATTATTATTAAATTATTGAATTGCTATTAATATTCAATTACAATATTAATAGAAATAGCTAGGTAGATAGGTTTTTTTTTTCAACTAAAGGAATCATGCCTTTTTCAATAATAATACAAAATATTGTGTTTTCAAAAACAAAAAAATATTCTATTAATATTATTATTAAATCACTATTAATATTGAGTTAGTATTCAATTATAATATTAATAGAAAAGGAATCATGTCGTAGAAACCATATATAATCTTGCTTGGGATGGATGGTGTATGATATGTAATTTCTTTTTTCAATACTAATACAGCTTGAGTGGGCCTAATGGTCAATAGCATGTGTTTCCTCCTAAGAGGTCATAGGTTCAAAACCAGAGGGGGGTGGAGTATGTATGCCTTCATAGAGTAGCAGTCACTACATGGAGGTGGGTCCCTTGTGCCACAAACAAGGGGGTCTTATATACCAATTTATTATTATTAATACAAATTACTTCTTTTCCAAAAAAATAAGGTATTGTGCTAATATTAATTTACTGTTAAGATTATTATTAAATTATTGAATTGATATTAATATTGAGTTAGTATTCAATTATAATATTAATAGAAAAGGAATCATGCTAAGAGCAACCATATATAATATTATGTTTCCAAAATAGATAAAAGAATTATTATTTTAATATTATTATTAAATTACTATTAATGTTGAATTGGTATTCACGTTCTCTCCAAAGCTCTATATAACATTGCATTCCTCCACAAAAATGTAATCATACACACACAACCTTTCTGCAATCAAAATTTTGTAGAGAACGAGGCAGAATGGCGAATTTCAGAGGAATTGGATTTGTATTTGTATGCAACTGCCTCATCTTGGATTTGGAGGCGATGTAAGAAAGAAATTACATATCATACACCATCCATATCAAGCAGGATTATATATGGTTGCTACGGTATGATTCTTTCTCTATTAACATTATAATTGAATTCCTTCAATTGAAAAAAAAAACATATCTACCTAGTTATCTCTTTTAATATTATAATTGAATATTAATACCAATTCTATAATTTAATAATAATCTTAACACTAAGTTAATATTAGCACAATAGCTAACTTTCTTGGAAACACACCAATTTGTATTACTATTCAAAAGAGAAATTACATGTCATCCACCATTGATCTCAAGAAGGATTATATATGGTTGCTTAGGACATGATTCCTTTTCTATTAATATTATAATTGAATACTAACCCAATATTAATAGTAATTTAATAACAATATTAATATAGTAAATTCCTTTTTTTTGGGAACACAACATTTTGTATTATTATTGAAAAAGGCATGATTCTTTCTGTTGAAAAAAAAGAAAACCTATTCACCTAGTTATTTCTATTAATATTATAATTGAATACTAATTCAATATTAATACAAATTCAATAATTTAATAATAATTTTAACACTAAATTAATATTAGCACAATAACCTATTTTTTTGGAAACACTACAATTTGTATTACTATTGAAAAAAGAGATTACATATCATGCACCATCCATATCCAAGCAGCTCTAAAATGAAATATAAAAAAAGTTAGACTATAGGGAATTTCATAGGACTCGACTCCACATTACAAATCAAGACTAAATACCAAGCTCCCAAGAGTCAAGACAAGTGAAGACATATGAACAAAAACCAAACTCCAGGGGTCACATAGTCCGAGATGGCTAAATGATCACATATACAATAAAAATTTAGCCTTGAATAGAAACAGAGGCAGTTTGGTAGGGCAACAATAACATAAGCCATAATTTTCCATAGGTACAACACATAGAAAACTACTTGCAAAATGAGTTTTCCACCAAATATTGACCTTGTAAATTGCACCAACCACAAATGTCTTGATCCATATAGGAGGAGGTCAACCATGTTTAGTTTTCCAGTGTTCTATGGCTAACACAATCACTTATTGCAATTATTCTTTAGTTAGCAATCAATTTCCAATATAATTCAATATTACAGTTTTATTTGTTTTGTTCCTCTGGAACAAAAAAAAAGTAAGGCACTGCAAAACCATGTGCATAGAAAAACAAGAGCCAAATTAGGAGAACCACAAATATATCTTCATTTCATGAGCCATCTGCATTGTCCAGATATAAAAAAAAACATCAACAACATTAAGGCATGTTCAACCATATAAACTAAAATTGTAAAATGATTTCCTAGTCTTATTCTGAAGAAATAACAATAAGGTCAAGATCACTGCGAACTGGACTGTTGGTAGGGTCTCTAGGAGAATTAAATATATCTCCTGAGGATGAGTCTGACACCAAATAATTCTCCACATGATTCGGGAAAGCATCAACGTCATTAAGTCTCAACCCGTGATTAAGTAAAATGTGCTTAATATCCTCTAGTGCAAAAAGGACATTGTAATTGTCAACTTGTTTGTCATTGAGAATTAAGTTTAACAGAGTGTCCATTTATTGATGAAATATCTATTGATCCAAAGAGAGAGAATACAAGGAATGCAATCATCTTTTCCAAAATATACCTAGGTCTGGAACCTGTTTCAGAACATCATCCCCCGTGTTCTCAAAACTCTTATGATTCCAATAGGAAATTTTCTCTGATAGTGGTAGTTTGGAATTCAATCGACTTCATGTTATCTAATGTTTGGTGAGATCTCCATATTGCTTTGCATACGTACCAATGTTGTTCTACATCTTCGTTCCCCCAACCAAAGAACTCTGAATATCTAGTAAAGGAGCCTACCATGTTGGTTCGAGTATGTGCTAGAAGCATAAATCCTTGGGCTTCGGGCTGCTAAGATCTTTACAATCCCATGTTACTAACACTTCTAGTCCCATTACTATTAGATGTACCAAAACATGTCTTATATCTAACATGCACATTGTGTACATGTATCACTTTAAGTAACTTAGCAACAAATTTACCAAGGCTATTATAAAGCACCAGGGGAAGGTTGGGTTGAACACTACCTGAACTTTGGGGACTCAGCTGTTGAATTTCATTCTCTGCAAACAATCGCACATCTCATCTTCCATTTCTTCCTTGGGATTGTTGTAATTACTTCCTTTTGGTATCTTCCGTGCAACCTGGGAGGGAGGACTCCTATCATTCTATGAGATTCTATATGTCCTGTTGACATCCCTCTCTTGCTCTGGGTCCTTTACCATCTTACTTCTCTCCTTCAAACTCTCTGACACCGCTCCTGCTTGGTGGGGTCCTACAACTCTCTCTTTTAGTGCCTGTACAAATCTTTCCTACCACTTTTCTTCTTTCAACACTCTCCTTTGCACACTAATATCTCTAGCTTTTTGTGATCCTCCTATATCCATTCCTTCAGCAGCATCCGAGTTCCCCAAATGGTAGCATCCTCCCCTTATATCCTTCCCCCAACACTAGGGTTTTACACTATCATACTCACTCCGTGGAAAGGTATCAAACCTTCCTCCACCATCAACATCTTAATCCAAAGGGGTACCTCTTTTAGCAATTTTCCTCTCAACCCTGATCTGAACATCGCATCCACTTTCAAGGAAGATTGGTAGCTCTCTGCTGCAAACTCAACCACGTACCCCTCTATGGTAGTCTGTACCCAGAAATCTACAGCCCTTGTTAGGTCATTATCCAAGCATTTGAGCATCGTGATATCTACAGGAACCCAATCGTGACGCGTTGGCATCAGTTCTTCTGGCTGGTTTTTTACTTTTAGTCTCCTTAACCAGTTGCACAGCTCCTCTGAGAATTTGCACCAGATAGCAGTAGATTAGTTTCAAAGGGTGGCCTACTCTGATACGAATTGATCCACTAGATTACCCCAATAGCCCCGTATTTCCTTCTTAAAGATCCTTAATACCATATTCCAAACCACTTCTTGTGATTTCAGGTCCCGACAATAGAACCATTTTTTGGCACAAAAATGTCATCAGGGAAGAGACCCTGGGTTCAGGCACAAGGGGCCAACAAGGATCTGTTGTAGTCTAGGACAATGCCAACATTTTCACCTTACCCAAGGGGTAAGGAGTCTCACCCAAGGCGTGCCATGACCGAAAATAGGAAGGGTTGGAGGGATATCAAGGGAGATCCAAACATCAACCATCAATAGCTTAAAGAGATCATTCATCACAACATCATAGTATTACAATCACTATATTCATCAAGAAAAATCCCATTAATTAAAATTTTGAGCAGGTCCATAAATTAGAACAATACACTTGACCATAATACAACACCCAAACTATCTCATTCATTCATTAACATCAACATAGGGAAGGTTCAATACAAAATACATAAGGCACAAAGCCTTTCATCAGATACATAGAATAACATAAACACAAGATGCCTCAGACCTCTTTCTAAGTCTAGCTCTGGCCCTTCCACAATTGCTCAAGTCCTCGGGACCTTGTTTTTCTAAAATCCTGACCCTTTCCAGAAACCAAACCCTTTCTCTTGATGTCTTTTGCTTTTATGTTTTCTTCCATCATCCCCGTTGCCTGTTCTATTTGGTTGTCCTTGCCCTTGGTTGTTTTTCGCTCTCCTTCTTGTCTACTCGGTTGTTGTTATTTTCTTTCACCACCTTATCGTAACTACCTATTTGATGTATGTTCATGCCTCCATCCCTAGCTGTCATATCCAGAACTCAACCGTTGCTCTTGCCACCTATTCTCCACCTTGGTTCCCTCAAAAATTCAAAATTCAAAACAAAGGCCCCAACAATAAATTTCACATCTCTACATATAGTTACATGTTTTTTAATTTTTATAATTAGACATTTTAATGTGATATGCATAGTATTGATGATATATATAGATATATATGTAGATATATAAGTTAGAAAAAATAAATTCAATATTGAATATTTTTATTAATTAAATTTAAATATGAAGTTATGAAATGTTAAAGGATCTTAACTCTAGTTGTTTGGTTTGGTGAACAATTCTTAGACTTACCAGTCATATCGTTGCGCATAGGTGGGTCCTTTGTCCCACAAACAAGGAGGTCTCATACACCAATTTGGTGTCTAGCTTGGTCGTGACCTTAAACTTGAATAATAATAATAATAATAATAATAATAATAATAATAATAAAGTTGACATTAAAATATTTACACTCATTTGTGAATACTACAACATGACATTGCACAACAAACATTAAAATAACTTTTTATTATTAAATATTTTAAATAATATATCATACCATAATTATGGAAAAAATTAGGTATTTACTTTATTTTAAACATTTTTTTCCAATTGACATTTATATATATTTTTATACAACCGAAACTTAAAATAATTTTAAAGAATTCAAATTCTAAAAAAATATTCATTATTTTTTCCTATATTTAAGATACAGAAGAAAGAAGAGAAATATGAAACCTTAATTTTAACTTGAATTAATGAAATTGTTTATGATTTATCAGTGTTTTAAATGGAAATTTTAATAAGATAAAAATATATAATAATAGAAAAAAATAAGATATAATTAAAAGTTAAAAATATTATTTACATCAATTTATTTATATTTATTGTGCTCAGGGGTGCTCTACTATCCCATATGGGAGATTTTACTTCACATGTATATATTTCAAAATTAATTTTTATTTTTTTTAAGATTTGGATGTTGAGACATCTCTAGGGAAATTGAAATTTCTATCACTTGGATTCACAAGGGCTTATCAACATGATTTCTACCAATTAGGCATTTGGAGATTTAACTCCTACTTGTCTTGTGCACATTGAATGAGATTCCTCATCATAAATGTAATTTGGTTAATTATTAATTAGTTGGATCTGAGATATTTAGTCCAACTAAAATAGCTCCTAGATTAGTGTTTGGTTGAGATATTTTCACAACTAAGTGATTGTGTGGTTAAGATAGAATTTTTATCTTCAATCAATGATTGATGTATTTTTATTTGTGATTAATCTAATGTAAGTGTGAAGTTTTGGTGTGCAAATGACTTCACAAAATGGTATTAGAGCCCTTTTGGGATCAACTCCCTTGAAGGAGCTGCCATGATTAGGATAGAGATGTATGTCAGATTAGTATAAGTTTGTGTTTTGAAATTTGTGTGAAATTGTATGTTTGTGTGTGAGATTTGTCGAGGCATCTTTGTCATTTACCATCACTCAACCAAAAGATGCAAGATCATAGAGATATTTGTTGAGGTCATGAATAAAGTTTTTCATGATGAGTGGAATTTTGATAAACGGTGGCAATGGATATCTGGAAAGTATTTTGTCAAAGCCAGTGTGTCAAAAGGTTATTCAAAATTTATATTGTCCATCCCGGTACAGTTGCAACTCAGATTTAGTCCTGTAATGTTTGTTGGTGTTTTTGTGTAGGTGGTTTTCCTAAAGGACCTACGAGTGTAAATATCCAGAGCTAAGGAAGAGTGTTAGAAGAAATAATAAGTATAAGCCAGTAGGAGTCGCATTCGCGAGAGCAACTGACAAAACAAAAAAATCAAGAAGGATTGAGTATTGGCATGGGTTTTGTTGAATCTTTGCCTTAGAAAGTAATCCTACACAAACATGTGTGGAGAATACACTGAATACCTGTAAAAGTTCAAGGAAGATATGACCCATATGATATAGGATATAATGTGAGGCCACTTTCAAGGTCCAATAAATGATATCAAAACTCATGATGTTGGATATTATCGAGATTGAGGTGGATAGTGGGACAATGATCATGAATATTGGTAGCAGCCAAAAGATATGGATGCCCCTAAAACATTGAAACAAATCAACTAATATTTTCCTGGCACTGAGTTTACCACTGATGCCTTTGAAGTTGTGTCGTCTGTAACCATTATTTGGAATAAATTTGACAATTTTATTCAATTTGCTCTGTTAAACTCTAAGGATAGAATATGTGGGGGTTCTTTCCGGCAAAAAGATGGATTCACAACTCATGTTTCTTTTTTGAGACACTTAAAATATCAACATGCACATTATCTATCTTCTATTCATTAAAAATAAGATTACATATATACGTAGTGTTGTCTCAAGATAGGGAGACTATTTTGGACACACAATATGTTGGTTGAGGAAATCTGTCAACCACACACCAAACTAGGAAATGGATCCTAACTACTAGGTAGACTCCTTTACTTAGTGATAATCACAACTAAAGACAAGTAGGAATTAGATATTCCAACACTCCCCCTTAATGAGTACTTGCATCAATATCAGTTTGCAAAATCTAGTTGTGGTCAAATATACCAAAAAAAAGAATATGTTGATGTCCATATAAAGGAGCAACCACCCATCGGAATGCATGGGTACTAACCATTGGAACCACTAGTCTTGTAGGATGTCCTTCGCATACATGGTTCTTCCAACCATTATAATTGCACACCTGTACCTATAAACCCCCTCCATCATTGTTAACGTAGGTTTTTTCAGATTACCCGTAACCATGCTTTGGGTTTTAACGGATGACCCTCAACCATGCCACCAAGTGCTCTCAGCCACCATGGCTCAACTCAGCCACCAAGGCTCAACAATGCCACCAAGACACTCAATTCAGCCACGAAGGCTCTTCATGTTAAAATGATACCATGTTAAAATGAGATACCGCTAGGGCACTCCAGCCACCATGGGCCACAAACTTGCCACTAAGGCACTCCAACCTCTCTGGGCCACAAACTTGCTACCAAGGCACTCCAACCACTCTGGGCCAAGGGTTTTGTCAGCAAACCCTAAACCATGTTTACAGGAATCTCTGTCCCACTTCACTGTTACATGTGGTTTCTGGCTTACCACAAACCGACACTGCAAATACAAAGTGGTTTTTAGATTACCACAAACTATATGGGGATACACATGTCTTACAAGGCTTACATTTCACACTCCAACTTTGGAGTTACTAGGCACATACATTACAAAGACCATGCCAAAACATCCTAGACTTGCTTACATTATAATTGTGATTCACATTACAACATAATAGAGTCTATTCCACAAACACAAACAAACTACTCAAGCAAATTTGGTTGTCCATCATCCTTTAATCACTTTCTGCTTGTGCACTTCATCTTTTGATCACATCTTAGGCATATTTGTCTTTACCAATTAAATATTGGAACTCCATGAACCTGTCATTTGTTAGAATAGCAAATTCTAGAAAAATAGCTTCATATTAAGGTGGCTAATCTCAATATGTATATCAATTTAAATTCCAAAAAAATACTTCACCAAAAAAACATTTACCCAAGTATGCACAAACAACCATGCATTTTCCTTCAAACCGAACACAAAGTTGTTCTCCTCCTTGAATGAAGAATGCAGCTTTTGGTTGGTTTCTTTCCTCAGCAACATAAACCCTTGCCTCTGCATCTCTCTCACTAGCATGATGAGCATGTTTACCAGCACAACCGTTCACTCTATTGCACCTCCAGTTGCTCACCACGCAAAGATTGCATCACCCCTTAGATATATTACATGCAGGTTGACTCTCCAACCTTCATTAATGCCACACCGAAGTCTGCCCTACACACAAACCAATGACTCTTCAAGGAGAATTTGATGGCTATAATTGAAACTCTTCACATATCTTCATTTAATACCATGTAAAATTTTTCTATCCACTCATCTTAAATTAAAAATAAAGAAAATAATTCTTCAACCATGCCATTTTCCATTCTTCAAAACGAGCTCTCCAAGACCCAACAAAAAACACTACATAGCACATCCATCCCTGCCATTTCTTCAATGGCAATCATTCTTTTTGTAATAGCCCCCTGTTGAGAGAGTCTGTGGGAGCCAATTGCCATTGTTACAGATAACACAGTAGGCATTGCGATCGGAATCCCACCAATCAATAGAACTAGAAGATTGTTAATTCCATGTATTTCCTATGTTGAATAGGATACATAACAATGATCTCTACTACCATTCCAATTGCAACGAAGCAAATACAAAAGTTTCCAATGGCTGTAGGAACCTTTTGAAAATGCCCCACATTGTTGGTTGAGTCTACCAAATGAGAAGCCTTCCCAAAGAGTGTGTGAACTCCCATTGCAATAACAACCACCTCAATTTCTTCCTGTGATCTGGATTTAAACAGGAACACAACAAATTACAGAGATAACCATAAATACAGAGATGCAATGGAAATAATACTTCATTTCATTACTGTAAAATATTGAAATATGCTTACAAACAAAAATATAAATAAACCAGCTAGGGCGATGGTAGCTTATCTCTAAGAAGAGATGTGGCGACTACATGCCTCTAAACTGTGTTACAATGAGGCTCGAAGGCCTATTTATTTTTGAGAAGCAACGGAAAACCCTTAACATCCCAAAACCTAACCCTAGAAGATGAAACGCCAAACTGTGGGCCCTGTTTGGGTAAATTGGTACATCAACTTGCCGGGGTCGTAACTTTGGCATATGATCTCTGTTTGACGCGTACAATAGCTCGTTAGAAAGATCTATCTGAGCACGACCACTCTGGGAAGGGCAACAACGTTCCATGGACCCATGTTGCCCCAAGATTTCCCAAAAAGCGTCATTTAGGGCCTCAAAATGGCTCTGGAAGTTCAAGACCCAAAAAACTACTAAAAATAGTAAACTATGCTACAATTTACGAAATTGAAAAATCTGACAGAGACAGTTGTGGGGGTCCAAATGGGATAGGTGGGTGGCCACCAACATCCAACTGGATCATTCCTCCCCCCTTAGGAAGCAATGGTCCCCATTGCGTTGAGCTCCTCCCTGAGATGAGGAAGGTTTTGCTGAGCTGCGTCTCTGGTGAGCTGTTCTGCAATCTTTGAAGTGTCCAAAAACGGTGGGAAGCATGGTCGATGATGGTCCACATTGAACACTTGGTGAAAGAGAAGGAATGGAGGAATGAGTTGCTTCAAAACATTGTTTCCCGTAGCCTTGGTACTAGTGTAAGGACCATGTCAGATTGATCTGAGTTTCTGATGGGTTCTGGTAAGGCGTTCTCTCTACCGATGTAACCAAACTTTGTCACCCACCTGAAACTTGTGTGGTACCCTTATGAGTGAAGATAAGTTGTTCCTGTGTTCTGTCATGACCGTATCCTTTTGCTACTGCTGCTGCGTGGAGGAACCCTTTGCGGGGGTCATGGATGTAGCAACGATCTTCCCCTTACTTTTTGAGTGGACCAGGCACAAAATAAATTTCCTAGTCTGTGATATGAGCTTGCTGCCTTTCTTGGCAGTGACCAAAGAGGTGGCGATAGGTGGGGCTACCTCTGGTATCCTATATAATGAATTATCCAAAGAAATAATAACAGCGCGAGGCCTTGACTCATACACAACATGTCGCCTCCACAAGTATGGCTGGCCTAATAATACATCACAAACATCCACAGGTGTAACATCACATAATACCTCATCTATGAAGGGCTTGATGTTGTAGGGAAGGTGACACTGCTGGTGAAATTTGAGATCTCTTCCTTCATGAAGCCACCCGATACTGTACGGCTGTGGGTGTGGTGTAGTTGGTAGGACCAACCGCTTCACGACCTCTGCTGAAATGAGGTGCTTTTGGCTTCCACTGTCGACAATGAATTCTGGCGGCGAACCCTTCACCCACATCTGTGAGTGGAAAAGACATCCCCCCTCCTCTGGGTCTTCAGGTTCATTCTTCTAGATCTTGTTGGTGGCAACAGTGGCGCTGGGCTCCGCATCAATGATTTGCTTCCCTTTGCCATTCCCCTTGTCGAGTTCTGGCTCAGCGTCGGAACATGCATCTGATTCTAAAGCCTTCAACTCGGCCACCAGCGACTACTTGGTCCGACACTCACTTGTGTTATGAGTGGGACTCTTGTGGAACTCACACCACTTTCCTGTGTCCTTCTTCAGCTTCGTGGTGTTATTCTTTTCTTGCGGCTTTGACGGGTTGTCTTGGGTCACCCCGCGTTGGCTTTGTCCTTTGGGCTTCGGATTTGTAGATCCAAAGTCTCGCTTTTTCTGTTTGAACTTTTGCTCGATTTTGACAACGTATCAGTGCGGCATGCCGAGTGAGGAGATGTTCAGGAACTTGTTGAAGCCCCGAAAATTGGGTCGACAACAAGTGGGATACCCACCCGGTCTGGACCTTGGTTGGCAGCTCCTTATCCGTTTGGTATAGCGGGTCCGACTGGGGATAATGGGACCAGTTTCCCAATCTAAGGGGTGTGTGTGTGTGTAGAGTTGGATGATGCTGATCTAAGAGTATTTTAAGCTAATTTAATTCAAACTTCTAAACTAACTCTATGCTATTGTAATCTAATAAGAAACAACACATCTAATCTACGCTAACCCGGGGTGTATTTCTTCTATTATGCGATCTAAAAAGATTTCGAACAATAACTGGTAATAAAGATCATTCAGCTATCATAAGAATAGAAATCAATTAAGATAAACCACTCTGCATAAAAAGTTAGGCAAAACAGTTGTGAACAGCATATCGCATAATAAGTTATTCATATGTCAAGCACAAATAAATGACTCCACCGTACAGAAGTGCCAAATGGTAACCCACACATTCATACATTAACATATAAACAACTAAAACTGCATATCACTCTAAGAATATAAGCAGAAATTGGTCAAGAGATAAAAGTACCATTTATGACTGATTTCACTCATAAGCTTCAAGCAATAACAATTTATCTCTACTTGTTCCAACATCTACTAAGAGTACAAAAGTGCAACATCAGTAGCAGACATTAAATGCAAACATTGATAAATCTCGATCCATCCATTCATCAAAAACCCCCTCCGAGGGTGCAAAAGTGCATGTTCTGAGGACAAGTTTTTTGAAAAATTTCCGGACCCTTCTCCAAATGCCTGAGAAGGGTTTAAATACTACTAACTAGTTAATCTTAATTACATAAATTTAGGACACGGCTTCAAATGACCGCCCTTCTACTAAAGCAAATTTATTTCTAAAAATTGAATCTAATTTCTAATCGTTTCTGTATTTGCTCCTTAGCGTTGTAATCAATGCAACGTTCGCCTGGGAAGAATCGGCCGGTTGTCTTCTCCTTTCGTTCAAGCGATGAAAATAGAAATAACAAGAGCTGGCACCGTTTTCTGACAAACTAGAAGATATTTTCGAAAATCTTCCTCTGGCTTGGTGTATTCGCTGTGTGTATACTTGGTATAACCCGAATTTCTTTCAAACTAATTGTGTTGTTGCTATTTCGGTTTCTAGCCATGCAAATGACTGAATAAGTTAGGGACTTTGCTCTCTGAACAATTTTCCGTATTGAAAATTGCTTCCGTTCTTTGTTCTAGGCTTTTCTGGAGCGTCTTCCCTCTTTAGCGTTTTTCTTTTTGCTTTACCCAGTTTTAGCTTCAGGATCTTTTGTAAACATGCTGCTTTTGTGCGCCTTTGACTCTGGGTCTTGGATAGTCTATTTCCATCAGTATCTGTTGAGTGATACTCTGGAATCCTCGGTCCTGCTGCATGCGGCATCCGTTTGCGAAGGCATCTCTTCTCTGTTCTCCGAGTATTGATGCTTTCCCCTTTTCCTTAGATGTTTCCTGCACATTGATTTATATTAGTTGTTGCCTTACAGTTTACGCAAAGGAAAAGAGTAATGACGAAAAGATTGACATGAAAGCTTTAAGTTCTAATGAATGTATAATCATGACACTCATAATGACTTGACTCTTCAAAAAACACAACACAATCCTCCTTGGATACTTTGGCGTACAATCATTAATTTCTCTTAAGGCGCGCGCCCAATTTTGGTCTACAGACAACTTTCCTTGAACACTATGTCGAGGAAATTTTGCGATGAGTGATTTCTATGATTCGCATCGCAGTATCGAGGATTGCGATGTCAAGATGTGTCATCACAGGAATTGATGGTCGCATTCATCGCAGATCGCAAATTGCAGATCGCAAGATCGCAAAACGCGCTTAATCATCCAATCATTGTGTGCTGCTTATGCAATGTTTGCGATATGCGACATCGCATATCGGCCTTCGGAGATTCCTTAATTTTTCATTTTAAGAGCGCTTCTCAATATATGCGATGCGATGAATTTCGCGTCGCTCCTTCGCAGCTTAATATTGCACATAGGAAAACGCTTCACTCTCTCTTCGCGATGCGATACAGCTTTAGGGAGTCAAAATACAAAAATTTTGATAAAATGTTTTTTTGGATTTTTTGTTAACGGTCCCCATTTGCTTGGTGTTATTGCTAATACCAAACAAAGAGGGGGGTTGTTGGTGACCACAACAATGGTGATTCACTGTGAAGAACCAGTTATCTCTGCTTTTCTATTGAATTTCCACTTCCGAAGCGGAAAATTTTCATATGTCTAAATTTTGTTATGGACAGATAGAGTACATTACTCCTTATCCTATCAATGATACTTTGTCTCAACCTTTTCATATTCCAATTGTTTGTTTCCTCAGGCTTAGTTCTTTTATCCACACCAGACATTACTCGGTCTTTTTTAAAGATAAAATAAGGTCTTCTCCGCGTGCTGGCTTTTAAAATATCCTCATTTGTCGTAGGTAGAGCCTCTGCTGCCCGCAAGCGTCCATAGCCTCGACACGGTTACCTGTTATCCAGCAATGATCCTTTATCATGATTGAGGTTATTTACAACATTTCAGAGAAAAACCCTTTTTGACACTTTTTCCTTTTTTATTCTCTAAAGAACAATGTCTTGGTTTGGTGGCCAAATTATGACACAGTCATTCACTTGATTTACACTTTTGCTGAACAATCTAGCTCGTGATGAGACCCCTTGTCTTTTGATTGCAACAATCTTGAGTCGTTGCCCTGTTTTGGTAGACAGTATTGGTAAAGTCAGCAAGTTATAATATCTGTGATCATGATAAGCCGGCTCGTGATGAGACCCCTTATTCTTTGAGATATAGTGTTTTCTCGGATTGTTCCTCTGAATGCTGCGATTTCCTTTAGCAGGGAGGAAGTCATTGTTTTTCCTTAAGAAAGCTCTGGACGACAATAATAGAGTTTGAAAACAGCAGCTTTACAGAGAATATTTATTTTATTATTGATACATTTCATTGTGCTGATATAAAACAATTTCTTACCAAAGGTTGCTTTCATCAAAGTTTTTTGAAGTTGAAACTAGCATCATGTCTAGGCTAAAGTTAACTCTACCTGTCAATAATAAAAAATAGATTTTTCGAAAAATTTTGCTACTTGTACAAGCGAAAATCTCAAAATCCGATAGAGAATTGGTGTCTTTTTTATGAACCCTTTTTGTGACCATCTACAATTGGTTTTATTTATAAGAAAGAGAAAAACAAACAAAAACTAAAAACTATCCTACAAAAATAGAAGAATGATCTTCTATGGAAAATACATTTTAAGAATCTGTCCATTAACAGGCAAAGAATCTCTTCTACCTTCCAAATCCTACAACACAAACGTCGATGGGCCTATGACTTCTACAATCTGAAAAGGACCAAGCCACAGCTTCTGAAATTTCGTATGTTTGCCCTTTTCTTCATGAGCCTTATCCCATTTCAAAACTAAATCTCCCATCTGAAAGTTTTTTCTGGTCATTATGCTTGAGTCAAAAGATGATTTTATCAGCGCTTGATGATGTGCATGGGTTTTCTTAGCTTGTTCTCGTTGTTCTTCTAATTTTTTTATTTCCATTTGTCTTAGTTGTATGGAGGAGGTAGATACCTCATCGATGTGTTGTACTAAAGACAAAGAGGGAATGACTAAGTGAGTTGGAAGAACCACTTCTTTCCCATAAACTAAATTAAAGGGAGAAGTGCCGATTGAAGCTTTCTTCGTTATTCTATCTGCCCATAAAGCATTTACCAACGCTTTGTGCCAATTATTTTGGTTTCGGTTGACTGTTCCTTTAATAATCCTGATCAGGTTTTTGTTTGTTGATTCAGCCAATCCATTACCTTGTCGATAGTAGTTGGCTGAATATTTCAATTTGAACCCTCTTTTAATTGCAAACTCAGTCATTGTATTTCCAGAAAAGTATGAAGCATTATCAAATATTAAGGCCGTTGGCAATCCAAACCTAGTGATTATAAATTGATCTATGAATTCAATAATGTTTTCAGAATTAGCTGTCTTGAGAGGAACTGCCTCTACCCATTTAGTAAAATAATCTGTTGCTGTGAGGATGTACCTATGCTACTTAGAAGAGTGAAGAACGATCTCACCTATTATGTCCAAGACCCATTGACTGAATGGTTGCTCGATGTTAACCAGATGTAGTGGCATGGACGATTTCTTTTGTTTCCCTGCAGCAGTCTGGCAGACTTGGCATTTCCTCACGTAACTGTGTGAGTCTTTGAACAGCGTGGGCCAATAATATCCTGCACGTAAGATTTTATGTGCAGTAGCGTCTCCAGCATAGTGTCTGCCTGCTGGTCCATCGTGGAGTTCCTGCAAAACCTTTTCGGCTTCAATTTTCTCAAGACACCTTAGAAGCACAGAATCGTAATTCCTTTTAAACAGAACATCATTTATGAGCTGGTATTGTTTAGCTTTCAATCTCAGAGCTCTTTTCTTGGTGTGATCCAGGTGTGATGGAGCATACCCGTTCTTAAGATAATAAATGGTGTCAGCATATAATGATTCTGCGTCGTTTAGGCTTAGCTCATACGTATGTACCTCCTCAGATGAGTTCTCAAGAATTTGCGATGCTCCAGCCAACATCTTGCAGAAGCCTTGACCTCTTACAATGTTTGCTGGTTTGATCTCAAGATCGCTTTATTGTAAAGCGGTGATCCAATTTGCTCTTTTTTCACCCACATCCTTCTGTATCAGAAGGTTTCTTACCGCTGGAAACGATACTATGACTTTGGTATGGGCTTTAAGTAAGAAAGGTATGAAATACTTGATCGCTTTGAAAACAGCGTATCCCTGTTTTTCCACATCTGAATAGTTGAGTTCAACACCTTGTAAGTTCGAGCTAAAAAATTCGATTGGAGCTTCTGCCTTCTCTTGATTTGCTTGAGTTAGAATCGCGACATAAGATTTCTCTGAGGCAAATGTGTATAAGATAAAAGATTCTGAAAAATTCGGGGTCGCTAAAGATGGAGCGTTAATGATAGCTTGTTTGATCAAGTTGAATTCTTCGTGCTCATCTTGACCCCATTTAAAATTTGAATTCTTTTTAATCATATTTTGCAAAGGAGAAACAATACGTGAGAAGTCTGGGACAAATCTCTTCACAAAATTGATTTGACCAAGGAAAGATTGCATGGCTTTTTTGTTATGAGGCATGGATATTTCAGAAATTTCTTTGATTCTGTCAGGTTCAATGTGAATACCAGATTTTGACACTATGAATCCTAGCAGCTTTCCTTCACTTAATGCGAAAAAAGATTTCTTCGGGTTAAGTGAAATCCCATACCTTAAACATCGTTGAAAGATTTGTTTCAAGTCTTTGAGATGGTCACTTCGCTTCTTGGAGTACACTGTTATATCATCCAGGTAAATCATTACAGATTTATTGACTAAACCTTTAAATGCGATGTCCATGGCTCTCTGAAAGGTAGTGCCGACATTGATCAGACCAAATGGCATCTTCCGATATGCGTATGTGCCCCATTTATTCGGAATGTGGTTTTTAATTGATCATCTGGATGTACCAGCACTTGATTGTATCCTGAAAATCCATCCAAAAAAGACATTAATTCTGAGCCTGCTACTGCCTGTAATATCTGCTCCATAGGTGGGAGGGGAAAATTGTCTTTTTGACTGGCTTTGTTGAGATTCTGGAAATCGATACAGATTCTAATATCTCTGTTTTTCTTTCTAACAGGTACCATATTGGATACCCATTTGGAATGTCTGACGGGGAAAATTATTCTGGCTCTCAACAACTTATTTAGCTCAGGTTTTATCTGATTTTCTAAATTGGGGTGGATTTTTCTGAGTTTCTGCTGGACAGGTTTTTCATTGTCAATCATAGGGATAGTGTGTTGAATGATAGAAGTGTCGTATGTCTTCAGCTCATCGTAATTCTAGGAAAAGACATTTTTGTATTGCCTCAAAAGACGGATATACGCTAATTTTTCTTCAGGGGCTAGGCCGTGGCCTAGATTAACGTTTTGTGGTTTCTCATCGGTTCCTAGGTTTACTAATTCGTAGTTCAGAGTCGAACTGTAGAGTTTAGGATTGGTAGACCTTTTAAACCGACTTTTCAAATCATATAAGTCTTCTAACTTAACCACCGATTTAGGTATAGCATTATCAGTGCCATTTTGTTGTATTTGGTGATCATGATGGTCTTCGTCAATTATTTGATTTGAGTAGGATCCTTCAGAAGTAAGGAAATTTACAATGTCAGGATCATCATTGAATACTCTCCAGTTTGTAATGTTGTCAGGGATGGATGGTCTAAAGATTAATTCTATTGAGAATCTATCTAGACTAAAATCTTCGGAGGGAATAAGTCTAGAGGCTACGTTAGCTAACAGGTCTGCGCTCGCATTTTGAAGTCTTGGGATTGACGAAATATTGAATGCTATGAAATGTGCAGTCAGATCTTGTACTAAAGATTGATAGTGTTTCAAATGACCTGATAGGCAATGTATGGTGTTACGTACCTGTTTGACGATGATCTCAGAGTCTCCGAAAACTTGCAGGTACTTAACGTTCAACCCGATTGCTTTGTATAGGCCTTGCACCAAGGCCTCGTATTCCGCTGTATTGTTTGTGCAATCGAATTCAAGTCTGCACGTAAGCATGGTCTTATTTCCGTCTGGGCTAATCAGAACGCATCCTGCTCCTGCTCCCTCGTTAGATTTAGAGCCATCAAAATATAATTTCCAAAACAAAGATGTATTTACAGGGTTATCTAAAAAATTAACACACTTTGAATTATCAGTTTGGGAAAAATTTTCGACTTGGGACAAAACTGAATTTTCTAAGTAAGGTGAGATATGAGCATTGAAATTGCCGAGGAAAGAATCTACCGAGTAATTGCCTATGATACTGTTGTTGTATGCTATTGACTCATTTTCTCACTCCAATTCCATCACTATGTACTTTTGGTGTAACTCTCGTTCAACCTTTATTTGATTCGGTTTACCATTGTAGGGTAACCACATGTGCGACCAGTCGGTTGAGAAGTATCCATGGAGTTTTTCGGACCAATCCCTGCTAAGAATTAAACCATAGAATTCAGGGATATCAGCTACTAGAATGTCAATCACCTGACATACCTTCGGGTTAGACGACAATCTTATGGTTACTTGATTAAGTTCACCAATCACTTCGACTTGAGATTGATCAAGCTGAACTATGCACACCGCGGATTTTTGTGGTTGAACATTCAACTTGGCACATATTGATCTGGGTAAAATATTCGTTGAAGCACCAGAATCTACCAAACAATTGCGCACATTTTTATTGAAAATTTCATAAGTGAGAAGAAAAGGGGGAGTGTGAGACCTTGATCTTCCTCCAATCAAGGCGATGTCATTTGGGTCAATCTTATTGATCGTGTTGGTTGGAGGTCTTCCCATGTTGTGGGAAGCTACAACTGTAGGTAAAGATGTAGTAGGCATGACATGTAATTCTTTCATCATTATCTTCTGTTGATGTTTCAGTTTGCTCAACTCGTAAAGAGTGATATTAGCCCTAGTCTTTTTCATGTCATCGGTAATGTTGTACTCCATTTCATCCGACACAATGTGTGTTCATGATGGAGGTTTTTGATCTGATTGGACTAGGCTGTATTGAGTCACTTTAGCGGTTGTTTTCTTTGTTGCGACTTTATCTTTTGCGGCAGGGCTTGCGCCCTTCTGCTTAGGGGTAGTTTGGGGAGGATCAAGTTGGTTTTTGCTTCGTGTGCTAACCGGAAATGCTTCTTGATCTTATTCTTGTGGGAGGATGAAATCCCACATTCCTTGTAGTTCCACAACTTCTTCGTCATCGGTCTGCCCTTCAGTGGTATTCTCTTCTTCTTCCTCTTCTTCGGATTCGACGTTTGAGATAGCGTTGGGTGGTTTCACATCCATTGAAGGATTTATTTTAAAAGCTCTATAGGGCTTTTTTGAAGAAGTTTCTGCTACTTGTTTTTTTATGTCAATCATCTCATTGGACATGGTTTTTAACACCTTTTGTAATCCTTCCAAATTGAAAGGATCTTTCGTTTGTTTCTTCTTGGGGTCTTCTTTGTAGGAGACTTTCTTAGATTTGCGTTCCTCTATCGCAGATCTTTTTTCCAGGGCTACTACGCGTTTCTCTACTGCTATCGCCTCTGTCAAGTTTTCAACTAAGGTTGTCTTATTTTCCCTATCGACGAAGATTGCTAAGTTTGATGGTAAGGCTGTAATATACCATTCACATCTCACTTCTTCGCTGGGCTGGGAAGCAGCGGGAATTTTTTTGAGGATTTTATTGAACCATAAATTAAAATCTTTGATGGGTTCTCTAGCCTCGGCTTTAAGATTGGATAGGTCATTGATCAATGTCGTCGTTGATCTGTCATCCCCAAACTTGGTAAGGAATTGACTTTGAAAAATGTCCCAACTTGTGATAGACCCGGAAGGTAATGAAAAGTACCATGACCTGGCTGTCCCTTGCATTGTGTAGGGAAAAAGCCGGAAGATAGCATCCTCGTTGGTAACTCCGTTGAGATTAACAGAAAGCATGAAATTATTGATATGCTCTTCAGCTAGCATGCCTGTTTCTGGATTGAATTTGGGTAGCCATTTCTCAAGATGGGCCGGTATTGGGCTCAGGCGTGGAGGCATTAAAACCGCCCCAGGATTGTTCCATGGAGACTGGGCCATCGTTGAGCTGCTAGTGAATGAAAGTGCAGAGGATTATCCCTGATGCTGGGAAGATGAAGATATTATGATCTTTGATGACTGAAGAGGAGGGCCTGTGGAAGATGGATTAGTGGTTTGGAATGAAGACGTGGGTGGTTGACTTCGTGGTGATGGAGTTGAAATGGACGATGTGGATGAAAGAGTCTCACTGTCAGACTCTGGTGGTGTTTTCCTTGCTCTTTTCCTGGTGGGGAGAGGGAATTTAGTTGGCTGGATGCCAAATTTTTCGCTCTTTAATCTGGTCAGGGGATGAGCAGGATTGTACTGCGAAGTCACGATGCTTTGAGATTTATCAGACCTATGAGTAAAAATAGAGAATCCCTGGAGTTTACGAATTAGGGTTCGAATTTCAGGGGGTTCAATGATAAATTGGTCTGAAATATTAGGGTATGTAGCAGCGGTTGATACTCGAGCGACTTCTGACTCTGGATTTAAACGTACTAGGGAAGTCGGGGGAGTTGATGAGGGAGGTTTACTCTCAGAATGGTATTTAGATTTTGATTTAGGTGCCATTCATAGTTGGGGCCCTCCTTCTAGCGCCAAATATGTTGAAGCCCCGAAAATCGAGTCGACAACAAGGGGGATCCCCACCCGGTCCGGACCTTGGTTGGCAGATCCTTATCCGTTTGGTATAGCGGGTTCGACTGGGGATAATGGGACCATTTTCCCAATTTAAGGGGTGTGCGTGTGTGTAGAGTTGGATGATGCTGATCTAAGAGTATTTTAAGCTAATTTAATTCAAACTTCTAAACTAACTCTATGCTATTGTAATCTAATAAGAAACAACACATCTAATCTACGCTAACCCGGGGTGTATTTCTTCTATTATGCGATCTAAAAAGATTTCGAACAATAACTGGTAATAAATATCATTCAGCTATCATAAGAATAGAAATCAATTAAGATAAACCACTCTGCATAAAAAGTTAGGCAAAACAATTGTGAATAGCATATCGCATAATAAGTTATTCATATGTCAAGCACAAATAAATGACTCCACCATACAGAAGTGCCAAATGGTAACCCACACATTCATACATTAACATATAAACAACTAAAACTGCATATCACTCTAAGAATATAAGCTGAAATTGGTCAAGAGATAAAAGTACCATTTATGACTGATTTCACTCATAAGCTTCAAGCAATAACGATTTATCTCTACTTGTTCTAACATCTACTAAGAGTACAAAAGTGCAACATCAGTAGCAGATGGTGGGCTCCAGTATTGTAGCAATAATGCGACAACTCCTGGAGCTTCCTATCTCTAATTTTATCAACTCGGTAGTTCGTAACAAACTTGGAAGCGACGGTGTTGTATGCACAAGTACTAGCTCTTGTCGCAGCTGTCACTTGGTCAGCTGGCACAAGTCCGCTAGGGCTCAAGCCAACTTCTATATGTTCTCAGAAGAAGCTTTCTAAATGATGGACGAAGGCTATCTCAAAGGAAATTAACCTACTTTGCAATGATGAACTGAAAGCCAACAAAATAGGGAAACCCTAGTAAACCCTAATCTAGCTAGTCTAATCTCTAGGATGCAATGGTGGGAGTGAAAACTTCTAGAAATGATGCCATTACTTCTAGTGATATGAGATGCATGAAACTAAACTACTTCTACTAAAAAGAACATTGTTTTTGTATTTTTGCTTAAGTGGTTTGGAGTTATTATGATTTTGTTTCTTATTAGGGTTTGACTGCGCAGGGGTAGTTCGAAGGGAAAGAAAGCTTGGGAAAGGTCACGAGGGCTAGAAGAGGTTCCAGGGGATCCAAAACATCATTCCACAGAAGTCCACAACGTTCAGGTGCTCGGCAACCGAGGTTACAGGTTTCTACAGGATGTCTGTAGGGGATCCTACAGGAAGCTTGGGATTTCTACAGGAAGTCTGCTAACTTCTATAGGATGTTCTGTGGTTGGAGTTTTGGGTGATGGAGGAGTGGAGGAGTTGTATGGGTGGATAGGTAGGATGGAAAGGGAGCTTATGATGGCTTAGGGATAGAGATATGAGATGAGGAAAGCATGCTTGCAGCTGGTTGGTGAATGGGAGGGTGGAAGCGATGAAAAGTCCAAAAAGATGGAGCTACATGAACAGTAGAAGTGTTGGAAGGAAAACGATCTGAACAGAGGCTGGGTAGGTGGCTTTAGACGCGATCGAGAAGAGGAAGAAGATAACAGAGTGATGCAACGCAGTGTAAAAGAAACAAATCTGCACAAAACCGAGAATTCATCAACCTATCCTAACTGTGTTATTAAATCAACGAACAGCAATGTATACTTCCGAGAAAAATCATGCATGGAGTTGAAATGAAGAAGTACTGCTCAAGATCAGAATGCATGGATGGATCTACAATTGAAATGACTGTGTTGCAGCTTGAATGAAAGTGTAAGACTGCGTTTTTTTTTGTGGTTGGTACGGTCTTCACCCCCAATCTCTAAACAGAGATGGCAATGAGTGCACTGTCAACCTTTTCTTGGAGCTCTAAGGAATGCTGATCCTCCTACTCTAATCTAAGCAATTAAAAGCACTTGAACTGTAAACTAATCCTATTCAATCACATAAAAGAAATCAAATCAACAGACTGTAATTTATAAATGCATGTCAAAACAAAGGAATAAAGTGCTGAAAATAAAGACAAGTCACAATACAAGGAATAGGAGGTCTATTGCTCTCAGGTTGGGCCCTAACCTGAGAGCTATAGCTCCCTTAAAAACTCAGAATTGAATCCGAAGCTGCCTGCCTTTATTGAATAATCATGAGTCTAATATCATGCCAAAACTAGCTTACAAAAAGCAAAAAACCAAGCTGTAGCTCGTGCTTAGAAATTGCAACAGTAGTTCAAAAGTTCAAAAAGCTCCTATCAAAGGCCACGACCTTAATATTTATACATGATGAGGACCCAGCTGGCTTCCTCAATACGTGGAGCTTGGCTTTCCAACTGAAAGTTAAACTGCTGTAAACTGTTGTTCCTGTAGAACCCGTTGGCTGCCTTTAAGCTCGGCGGGGAGAGCTGTTGGAGCTCAGAGTTAGGGTGGAGATCACGAGAGAGGTCATTTAAGGCTATAGAAAACCTCCCTATAAACCTGCAATGCCACCTTTGCTGTCTCCTTGTCTCCTTCTGCGTGGTCTTTGCTCCCTTTAATGCCAAAAAACCTGAAATCATCATGTATTAGCCACATAGATATAATGCCTACCCTTCTTCCTACAAATAACACGAATATACCAAGAAATGAATGCATAAGTGATAAAAGATTAAGGGTTGAGCAAGGTAAGTAGGCCAAATGAGCCCAATTTGTTACCAAAAATTGGGGCTCATCATCACCCCCCAGCTAAAATATTTGCTCATCCTTGAGCAACTTAGTCCAAATCTTCATACTTCATTGCTTTTACTGCTTCCCTTACATCCCAAGCCTCTGTGGTAGTGTCCTCCTTGCTGATATGAAACCCAGATTTCCTGTTCACCTCTTCCCATTGTTCACTGTTATCCTCCTCTGTGCTGCCTTCAGTCAATCCTAGCAGCAGTGGTGGGCCGAGTTTAAGGCCAATCCAGCTGGCCTGGAGGCTTTGCATGGATTTCTTGTAAAGGTCTACCCTTACCAAAGCTTCCCTCATCCGAGTTGGGGTATGGTACTCTCGTATTTTCAAACTGTGTTCCAAGGTATTCCATTTGCGTGTGCATGCTTGGGCAGCATTTTCTCCTAACAGTCTTTCCATGTCTTCAAAATGAGCTATGGCTTGGGCCTGTTGGTCCATAAATATTAAGGAAGCTGTGGGATCAGTAGACAAGTGTTGGTGTGCTGAGATGAGTGCAACTGGATCCTCTGGTTCTGCTCGAATGAACAATGGCTCGTTCAATTCTCGGTTCATGACCGATTTTTCTTCAGCTGCTCTTTGATCCTCATGGTTCAACCATGAAGCGAACGCCATCAATTGCATATCACCCAAGGCAGTATTGGGATCCCAGGAAACTTCATTAGGCAAGGCCAAATTGTGGAGGTAGAACTCTACTAATTTGGCTTTATCTTCTGACGAACTAGTACTGCACAACTCAGAAAATTGCTATGGGTCTTGGATCTGAGAAATACCTCTTTGTGCCAAGGTATTTATTTGGAACTGCAGCCATTGGTCTTTCAAGTACAAACCATAGGATTTTGTAGGTTGTCTACACTGTATTGCCTCCATGGCCCAACTGGCCATGCAGGCCAATTGTGCTTCCTTTTGCTGCAGCTGTTCTTTTAGAGCTTGCACTTCAATTTGTGCTTGTTGTTCTCCTTGCTGTTCTGCTTCCTGTAGAAGTGTCATTGGCTCCTCAAGACCGGTGGTCAGCTCCTTTTTGCCTTGTTGTTCTTCTGTGCTGTCTTTGGAGGATGTACCTGCCCCTGCCCTCAGCTCCTGTAGCTACAATCTTAGCTTTTGGTTTTCTTCCTGTAGGTACACTCTTTGGCAATTAGCCACATGTTTAGCCATGGCAAATTCACTCCTGACCTCCTTGAGTTGCTCTTGTAAGGGACCTATGTCCGCCACACCCTTTGACTTGGCGATCTTCATCCATGTGTGGGTACGGACTCTTTCTTCCTCTAATGCAAAAAACAGGGGTACAGTAAATTTCTGCGGTATGATTTTGCCCGCCTCTAAAAAGGTGTAGTATGAACTCAGACTAGGCTGAGGGCTGGGCTCTGGTATATGTTCTTTTTCTGCCTCTTTAGGTGGCTCTACCTCACCCTCCCTTGGTGGTGATGAGGGTCCTTCTCCTTCCCTCTTCTCTGTTTCCTGTAGCCGGGCCAGAGTGTCCTGTAGAACATTTTCAGCCTCCTGTAGCCGAGCTTTTTCAGTCAACAGGTCTAACCTTTCTTGCCACGTATTTTTCTTTGGGCTCCCCTTCTCATAGGTGACTGTTATCCTTGAGGGGGACTTTTCCTTGGGAGAAGCAGGGGTATCTTCAATGACAATCGGGCTGCTGGACGAAGGCTATGGCTTGCCCGTCTTTATCCTAACACTTCTTCAAGCTTTAAAGTATAGAGGGGTCTCCCTCTTTCTCTTTTCTTTTGGCTTAAGTGGCGTGCTGAGGCCAGCTAGTACAACCGCTGCCTCCCTTGCTAGAATGTCTGCCTTCTTCTCCTTGGGTTTCACCTTTTCAGGGCTTCCTATAGAAGACCCTGTTTTAGCTAATTTTGGGCTTCCTGTAGAAGACCCTGTTTTGGTAATTTTCGGGCTTCCTGTAGAAGACTCTTTTTTTGTTTTTGGGCTTCCTGTAGAAGCCTGTTTCTGCTTTCCTGTAGACACAGGTGTCACCACCTTGGCTTGCTTTGCTGCATGGGTTTTGCTTTTTGATTTGGTTGCGGGTGCTGACGAGGTACTTGTGCTGATGTGGACCTTCTCAGCTTTGTTCGTTCTGCTCTGCAACCTTTTCTCTCTTGCTGACAAGATGGGTGTGTCACCTTTTTCCTCAGCATCCTTTTTCTCGTGCTTCCTCCTTTGTTCTTTCTTTTGCACTGTGGTCAGGGTCTTCTGGCCTGTTTCTTTCTTTCCCGCGGCCACTGCTTCTTTTTCCTCACTACTGGAGGAACCAGTTTCTTCAGTCAACATCCTTATGTCTCCATCTCTTGTCAAATTTCTGAATGCTTCCCATGAGAGGGGAACCTTATATGAATGAAGCCCATCCTCCACGATAAGTTTGATCAATCCATGGTGGGCTACCTGATCTGGTATGCCTTCTTTTAACTTTTTGGTACACTCAATTAGAGACTGTAGCAAGAAATAAGGAATGCTCAGTTTGTTTTCTACAGGAAGATCAATCTCGTGTCTCAATTCAGTGAGCAACCTGAAGTGATACGCGTACACGATGCTAAAACGGCCTTCACAGGTTATATACTTCATGATTTGCAGGCTAACTTCATTCCATGGTGGCAGCAAGCTGGTTCTTCGCACCCCATTTTTGTCCTCCGTGAATTCCTCCTCAGGTGGAAAGAATTATTTCTTTGCCTGCTGGCTCAACTTCCTTTCTTCCTTATCCCATGGAAAACCCATTGGAAGTTCAGTAATGCGATTGATATATTGCGGGGTGAGCTTGAGGCTTAGGCCCCTGAAGTTCACGGTGGCTAGTGTTTTGGATTTCGCCTCAAGGCTTGTAAAAATTCTTCTGCCACTTCGTCGTCATGACCCTGCAACTTGTCACAAAAGGATATCCATTGTGCCCATGTGAAGAGCTCCACCACCTCCTGGTTTTCTCTTAATTTTCATGAATCAGTGGGTTCCCGTCTAATAAACCCACCCGGCATGATAAAAACTGTTACTAGAGGTGGCGAATGCGGAAGAAGTTTAGCTTATTGGGACAGAGCGTAGAATTATGCTTCCGTCGTGCAAATAATCCACAAAACTTATCCCTGAGGACCTTAACACAGTTTAATTCACTGACATCCTGTAGAATGACAGTCTATGCACAGCAGACAACACTTGCAACAACTTTCTATGACCAGACTGTAGACGACGATCCTGCCACCTTTAAAAACCAATTGCATGGAGAGTTCAGGGTTACCTTTTTATCTGCCACCTTTTTACGTGAGGAACCCGCCTTCCTTTAGAAACAGCTTTCCTGTAGGAGCAACTTTCCTGTAGGAGCAGCGCGTGATTTCTGGGGAAGACTGCAGTTGGTCTGCACTCTCGGTGGTGCTTCACAGTCGTTCTGATAGCCAAAGGCTCGGAGTTTCGAACTGCAGAGGGATCCGAATGTTCACTCGAGGTTCAAACGGCGAATGATAAATGCATGCAGCCAATCTAGCCGATTAGATTTGAATCGGAGGAATCCATGGCGCGGGGGTGAGCTGTCCCCGCCGGACCATTGGATGACGTCGTTCCATCATTTGTCTGCGAGTTCACTTACTACTGCATCATCCCTCCAGCAGATCCGCCGTCGTTTCTTCTGCTAAATCCGTTTTTCAGACGGGGATTGTTCTCACGTGTGTGCTGATCATTCCTTTTTTCACGGCTGCCACCCAAACATCTGACTGGACCATTAACCGGTCGACGTGGCCAGTCAACTGGACATACAGCCACTCAACCCATTCTCTTCACACTTTGCAAACAATTCAAAGTAAAATTCATGTGATCTAACGGAAGAAAGGGTCGAGACACTTACCTGCGCGGCTGCAACACGATTGTTTCGAGTTTTGGACAATGATGAATGGATCTATCTGCTGCTGGTGAATTTGCACAGGCCTGGAGGTTCACGTTTACAGGCTGCCGACGATGGAGTTGATGCTTGGCTGCATGCGTCCGCATTCATTGCATATGGCCAGCGCTGTGAATAGTATACACTCTAGCGGGCTTAACTGTTACAGGACTCCTGCGGGATGTCTTGTAACAGTTCTTCCTCCTTGGGTGTATGCTGCACGACGAAGGATCTGGCCTCCCGATCACGCTCCCAGGGCTTCTGGATGACTAGGATGGATATGGTATGAGATCTCAGCATTTTTTCATTTAAAAATTGCTTTTTCTTGATAACTCATTGATCTGCTTTGCTGGTGCAGGTAACTTCGTTGCATGTCGACAAGGATGGCAGGACGAGGTGACAACAATGTGCAAGGGAGATAGCAATAGCTTGCATGCGTCCAAACCGATCCTTAGTCGTTAGATCTCCTCATAAAATGGATTCTGGGCCGTCCTGAATTTCTACAGGAAGTTTCCTGTAGAAATACAGAGCTTCCTGTAGAAAGGTTGCGTTTCCTGTAGAGAGTCTGCACCTTCCTGTAGAAAATCTGCATCTTCCTGTAGAAAATCTGCGTCTTCCTGTAGAAGACTCAAGCCGTGATAAAATTGCACATACCTTGGAGAAAATGAGTATTCTTGGAGGAGGTGCTGGTGAGGTCTCCTGACAGCATGATAAGGACCCTTAGCTTTGAGTTGAGAGGCTTCCTCTCCTCCATAGAACACCTGCAACCTGCATGCAACTTTACATTATGAATTTGTTGACCTTGTTTTTTTTTATTGTTTTTTTTTTTTTTTTTTTTTTTTTGAAAGATAACAGGGGCGCCTCAATGAGGTTTTCACCCTTGCCATCTGCCTTAAGCGCCTCAGAGAGGTTTTCACTCAAGGATCTTTTTTCAAATCTCCTTTTTTTTTGAAAGACAATAGGGGCGCCTCAATGAGGTTTTCACCCCTACCACCTGCCTTGGGCGCCTCAGTAAGGTTTTCACCCAAGGATCTTTATTATTTTTTTTTTTTTTAGATATTTCAGGGTATGCCCAAAGGAGAGGCAGAACCCTTCTCTATGACCAATACTGATTTCTCCATAGTTTTGATGAACTCTTGTCTTGAGAGAGGCTTCCTGTAGATATTCAATCGATGCCCATTGACAAGCATGGGGATGGCTTCCTCATTAATGGTCCGAATAAGAACAGATCCATTGTCATGACATTTTTCCATTGCATATGGTCCTAGCCATCTGGTTCTCAGCTTTCCCTTGAAATCTTTGTATCTGGAGTCATACAACAAAGCCCAATCTCCCGGCTGGAATTGCTTGTCATGGAGATGTTGGTCATGCCACACCTTTCTCTGAAGTTGAACCACTTCTGAGTGAAGGAGGGCCTACATTCGGTGCTCATCCAGTCCATTCAGCTGCAATAACCTTTCTTGTTGTGCATGGCTGAGATCTAGATCTAGCTGAGCTACCATCCTCAAAGTGTTGTATTCAAACTCAATGGACATCAAAGCTTTCTTCCCATAGACCATCTCATAAGGTGTGAAGCCGGTGGTGGTCTTCCAGGTGGTGTTGTAAGCCCATGTGGCCTCAACCAGGCGATCTGCCCAGTCTTTTCTGCTGCTGCTCACCACCTTAGTCAAGATCCCTTCTAATGCTCTATTGGTGACTTCCACCTACCCATTTGCTTGAGGGTGATAGGGGGTGGAAGTCCTATGCTTGATCTTGTGGTGAGCTAGTAAGTCTTCAACCAGGTTAGATGTGAACTGGCTCCCTTGATCGGTGACCAGCTCTCTTGGGTAGCCAAACTTGTAGAAGATGTTTTCTCTTAAGAACTCGGCCACATTTTCTTCTGTTGTTGCTTTGATTGCTTTAGTCTCTGCCCACTTTGTCAGGTAGTCAGTACACACAATGATGTAAGACCTTTGCCTCAAAGGAGGGTTGATTGGACCCACAAAGTCCATGCCCCACTTCTCAAATGGCTCAAGAGTCACTTGAGGTTGGAGAGGCATCTCATCCCTTTGAGTCGGTTTCCCCATTCTTTGGCATTGGTCACATTGGCTGATATATCTTCTGACATCTTGATGAAGTGTGGGCCAATAGTAGCCTGCCTGCAGGATCTTGAAGGAAGTTCTCTTTGCTGCAAAATGTCCTCCACAAGGCCCATCATGACAGGTGAGGAGGATATCAAGGACTTCCTCCTCCCTTACACAACGCCTTAAGATCTGATCAGGGCCAAGCTTGAATAGATTTCCCCCGATCCAAGTAAATGAGGCACTTTTTCTGATGATTCTGCTCTTCTCTCTTGAAGATAGGTGCGGAGGGAACTGTGCTGAAACAAGGTAGTTTTCTATATCAGCAAACCATGGAGAGAGTGCTGAGATAGCAAACAGATGTTCATCGAGCATCTGGTCATCCACTGTTCCATCCTCATCTGCAGACAAATCCAATCTAGATAAAAAGTCAGCAACAACATTTTCTTTACCTGGTTTGTCAACAATGGTCAAATCAAACTGCTGCAACAAAAGTAACCATCTAATAATACGAGCCTTCACATCTGGCTTATTCATTAAATATCTAATTTCAGCATGGTCCATATGTACAAATGTTTGATAGCCAGTGATATAGTGTCGGAACTTGTTCAGTGCATGGACCACAGCCAAAAACTCTTTCTCAGTTACAGTGTAATTCAGCTCAGCTTTGGACAAGTTTTTACTAACAAAGTAAATGGCATATGGAAGTTTTTGTTCAACTTGTCCTAAAGCTGCACCTATGGCTTTGTTCGAGGCATCAGTGTGGATGTGGAAAGGTAGGGCCCAGTTTGGACCTCTCAGGATTGGGGCTGACACCAACTTGTCCTTTAATTCATTCAAAGCCCTCTGACAATCATCAGTCCACTTAAACTCCACATCTTTTGCCAACAGGCCAAACAATGGCGAGGCTAGCTTGCTGAAGTCCTTAATGAATCTCCTGTAATACCCTGCTAATCCTAAGAAACTCCGAACATCCCTTACCTTTTGAGGAGGTGGAACCTTCTTGATGAGAGCAATTTTGTTAGGATCCACCTGTAACCCTTGGCAAGAAATGGTATGGCCTAGCATGGTCCCTTCAGTCATCAGGAATTCACATTTTTCAGGACTAAGGGACAAGTTCATCTCAATGCATTTGGTTAGGACTTTTCCCAGATTGGACAATGCTTCCTGGAAATTGGCCCCATAAGGAGTGAAGTCATCCATATAGATTTCCACTGCATCATGGACCAGCTCCGAGAAGATGCTCAAGACAACTCTCTGGAAGGTAGCAGGAGCATTGCATAGCCCAAAGGGAAGAACTCGATAGGCAAAGGTACCCCAAGGACAAGTGAAGGTGGTCTTATCTTGGTCTTCCAGGCTGATTTGAATCTGGTTGTACCCACTAAACCCATCCAGGAAAGAGAAGAACTTCTTTCCTGCCAGTCCATCCAACACTTGATCTATGAAAGGTAGAGGGAAATGGTCTTTCTTGGTAGCTTTGTTCAGTTCTCGGTAGTCCACACAGATTCTCCACTTCCCATTCTTCTTGGGAACCAACACCAGAGGGGACACCCATTCACTATCTGAGATGGGGTAAATGAATCCAGCATCCAACAGTTTTTGCAATTCTTCCTTGACAATGTCCTTAAGGGCTAGATTCATTCTCCTCTGAGGTTGCCTAACCGGTTTGCAACCCTCTTTGATGTATATGTGATGGGTACAGACTGAGGGATGGACTCCTTTCATCTCCTTATAGCTCCAAGCAAAATCATCTAGGTGACTGGCCAACATGCTACACAGCTCCTTTTCCTGAGAAGGAGATAGGGAGGAGCTGATCTTTAACGTTCTCTCAGGGACGAACTCCACATTCTTGACTCTGGGAGTGACAGGGTTGGTTGTACAAAGATCCACTAAGGTGCTGGCTTGGGCATCCTCCACCAATTTCTCTAAGGAGAGTGCACTGGAAGGTGGATTCTGGATCAAGGTCTCAATCAAGTCATCCTCAGTTGGGGGGTCTCTTCTAGTGGTATCTAGGGTGCACAAAGGTGCTGAGTATACTTCATCCTCTTCTCCATCCTCCAACCAAAGTGGTAAGTCATGCTCTAAGGAAGGTTGGGCAGGAGGATATAAGACTAGCTGCTTGGACATAGGACCATTTTTGATGGTCATATTTCCTGCATGACAACTTATGTAAGCATCTGCAGTGGCTAACCAAGGCCTTCCCAAAATAAGAGGATATCCAGTAAGCTTTGCCTTGGGTTGCAGAACCAAGAAATCTGCAGGGTATTCCCAAGAGTCGACAGAGACCAAGACATCCTCCACAATCCCTTCGGGAGTCACAGTGGAGCGATCTGCAAGTTGCAGAACTGTCGAGGTCTTCCTCAAGGAACCCTGAAGATTGAGTTTGAGCATGGTATCCCTGGTCATCACATTAATGGCAGCCCCCAAATCAATCAAAGTGTGAGGTATGATGATGCCATTGATGTGGACATCTACTACAGGACTCCCAGGATCTAGATACTTTGGGCAGATGACTTGTCCTAACATAAGGTCAGACAGTTGTCCTAAGACATTGATCGTTGAAGCATCTCTCTTTCGTCTGCCTGGGTGTTTAAAACACTTTTCCTTAACCAGTTTGTTGTATATTGGCACATCCTTGATGGCTTGGAGAAGTGGTATTTTCACACACAACTGCTTGAGCTCACCCAGGAGCTCATCCTCCTCTGGGTTGGGTTCTGTGGTGGCTGTTAGTCTCTCAGAAAAGGGTGGAATAGCCTTTGGTTCACTTTCCTGTTTATCTTCCTCATGCTCTGGGGGAGGAGGTTGGTGATCCGGAAGAGTCTTTCCAGATCGAAGATTGATCTCTTGGATCTCCACAGCATAAGTAGGGCATGATGTTTCCCCAGTGTATACCTGCTGGGCCTGTCTATTGTTGGGGTTCGGGTTTGGTTGAGCAGGTATTTGAGGTTGCCTTGGAGGAGCAGGAGGTAATGGTTGAGGTTGAACTGGTGGTGGAGGCAAAATGGCTGGAGGAGTGTTGTATTGGGGCCTCCACCCCGACTGAGGTGCATTCCACTGAGGCTGTGGCTGGGCATGTGAGTGATAAGAATGAGTAGTGGGTTGAGTAGGGTACTGAGGTGGATAAGACCATGGAGGAGGCATAGACCAAGAAGGATGAGCAGGGGGACCCCAGGAAGGCATAGGAGTCGATTGGTTGGGGCTGTAATAGGCTTGAGGTGCCCCTTGCATCCCCTGCTGGTAAGGTCTAGGTTCTTGTGGCCTCCTTTGGTTGAGGTAATAGAGAGGTTCAGTGGGAGCTTTTGTCCCTTGGTACATGGCTTTAAATCCAGGTAAGGCTGGACATTGGTTTGTGGGATGGTCCTCCTCACAAACGAAACACACTTCAACCGAATGCAATGGACATTCGTTCTTAGGGTGTCTCCTGGTACATCTAGGGCAGAAGATAGCCAAGGCTCTCTCAGCTTCTTCCTTCTTCTACTGGATCCTGAATGTGTCCAGCTGCATGGCAATGGTCTATCTCACCTCACTCTTAAGATCTTCCAATTGATTTGCAAACTCATGTTTGGAGAAAGGGACACCAGTTGAGAGGAGGTTTCCTCTACCTCGTTTCCGGGCTACCCTGGAGTGGTTTCTAAACACAGTCTTGATGTGCTCATAAGGCAGTTGGTAAATGTCCCCCCCAGCTAACATGTGAAGGATATCTAAGAGGTCTTCAGGGACTCCTCGGAGCAAGACCAACTTGAGGGATTCAGGGTCAAGTGTGCACCTGGCCCGCTTATAGCTAAGTTGGAACCTCTCCTCATAATCCTCTAAGGACTCATCACTTCCCATGGTCATCCGAAAGATTTCTCCCTTGGTTTCCTTGGACCTACAGTAATCCTGGTACTTGGTATTGAAATCTTGCTGCATCTGAGCCCAAGTGGTGATGCTATTCCCAGGTAAGCCCATGAACCAGCGTAATGCTGCATCCTTAAGAGTTGAAGGGAAGAGTTTCAGCTTTTGCTCATCTTCAGTATAGTCATAGGTTCTACAAAGGATAGCAAACTCAAACAGGAAGGTATCAGGATCTTCAGTAGTCAGTCCATGGAAGTGAGGTAAAGCGGAGGGGCTAATGTTCTTCATTTTCATCTCTCCATTGGTCTCTCGGATGGGGAAGGCACCTTCTATTCTCTCATCTTCTCTTATATTGTCAGCCATAGCTTCAGATGGGATGGTCTCTAATTCTTCTTCTGCTATAGGATCTTCGTATATCTCAGGAGGTTCACCTATAGGTTCTTCTGGATCACTGTCAGCGAAGAAGAGAGAAGGGTGACTCAGAGATGTGGTGGGGGTGTTGGGTAAGAATTTGTCTGTTTTATCTCGATTCCTACGAGGCATGAAATGGAAAGACTTTTTTGATTTCTTTTGTTTTTTCCTATGGTACCTGCAAAACTGAAACAGATTGATCTACAACTAACTATAAAGATGCAGAATTACATTGAAAGCAGGAAAGAACTAATTTACTTTGCTCAAATGAAATTGTTGGAATGGAAATACTAGTCTACGCTTGCACAATTGAAACACTAATCTACACTTGCAGAAATGAAATGGCAGAATTGAAATGCTAATCTATGAAAGCAGGAAATGCTAATCTATGAAAGCAGGAAATGCTAATCTATGAAAGCAGGAAATGTCTATGCTACTTTTGCAGAATGGAAATGAAATAAACTACTTAGCAGAAGGCAAGAGTAAGAAAATAGAAGAAAAGCAACAATTACTAATACTATGATGCTTCCCCGGCAACGGCGCCAAAAAGATGGTGGCCTCCAATATTGTAGCAATAATGCTACAACTCCTGGAGCTTCCTATCTCTAATTTTATCAACCCGGTAGTTCGTAACAAACTTGGAAGCGATGGTGCTGTATGCACAAGTACTAGCTCTTGTCGCAGCTGTCACTTGGTCAGCTGGCACAAGTCCGCTAGGGCTCAAGCCAAATTCTATATGTTCTCAGAAGAAGATTTCTAAATGACGGACGAAGGCTATCTCAAAGGAAATTAACCTACTTTGCAATGATGAACTGAAAGCCAACAAAACAGGGAAACCCTAGTAAACCCTAATCTAGCTAGTCTAATCTCTAGGATGCAATGGTGGGAGTGCAAACTTCTAGAAATGATGCCATTACTTCTAGTGATATGAGATGCATGAAACTAAGCTACTTCTACTGAAAAGAACATTGTTTTTGTATTTTTGCTTAAGTGGTTTGGAGTTATTATGATTTTGTTTCTTATTAGGGTTTGACTGCACAGGGGTAGTTCGAAGGGAAAGAAAGCTTGGGAAAGGTCAGGAGGGCTAGGAGAGGTTCCAGGGGATCCAAAACATCATTCCACAGAAGTCCACAACATTCAGGTGCTCGAAAACCGAGGTTACAGGTTTCTACAGGATGTCTGCAGGGGATCCTACAGGAAGCTTGGGATTTCTACAGGAAGTCTGCTAACTTCTACAGGATGTTCTGTGGTTGGAGTTTTGGGTGATGGAGGAGTGGAGGAGTTGTATGGGTGGATAGGTAGGATGGAAAGGGAGCTTATGATGGCTCAGGGACAGAGATATGAGATGAGGAAAGTGTGCTTGCAGCTGGTTGGTGAATGGAAGGGTGGAAGCGATGAAAAGTCCAAAAAGATGGAGCTACGTCAAAAATAGAAGTGTTGGAAGGAAAACGATCTGAACAGAGGTTGGGTAGGTGGCTTTAGACGCGGTTGAGAAGAAGAAGAAGAAGATAACAGAGTGATGCAACGTAGTGTAAAGGAAACAAATCTGCACAAAACCGAGAATTCATCAACCTATCCTAACTGTGTTATTAAATCAACGAACAGCAATGTATACTTCCGAGAAAAATCGTGCATGGAGTTGAAATGAAGAAGTACTGCTCAAGATCAGAATGCATGGATGGATCTACAATTGAAATGACTATGTTGCAGCTTGAATGAAAGTGTAAGACTGTGTTTTTTTTGGTGGTTGGTACGGTCTTCACCCCCAATCTCTAAACAGAGATGGCAGTGAGTGCACTGTCAACCTTTTCTTGGAGCTCTAAGGAATGTTGATCCTACTACTCTAATCTAAGCAATTAAAAGCACTTGAACTGTAAACTAATCCTATTCAATCACATAAAAGAAATCAAATCAGCAGACTGTAATTTCTAAATGCATGTCAAACAGAGGAATAAAGTGCTGAAAAGAAAGACAAGTCACAATACAAGGAAGAGGAGGTCTATTGCTCTCAGGTTGGGCCCTAACCTGAGAGCTATAGCTCCCTTAAAAACTCAGAATTGAATCCGAAGCTGCCTGCCTTTATTGAATAATCATGAGTCTAATATCATGCCAAAACTAGCTTACAAAAAGCAAAAAACCGAGCTGTAGCTCGTGCTTAGAAATTGCAACAGTAGTTCAAAAGTTCAAAAAGCTCCTATCAAAGTCCACGGCCTTAATATTTATACATGATGAGGGCCCAACTGGCTTCCTCAATACGTGGAGCTTGGCTGTCCAACTGAAAGTTAAACTGCTGTAAACTGTTGTTCCTGTAGAACCCGTTGGCTACCTTTAAGCTCGGCGGGGAGAGTCGTTGGAGCTCGGAGTTAGGGTGGAGATCACGAGAGAGTTCATTTAAGGCTATAGACAACCTCCCTATAAACCTGCAATGCCACCTTTGTTGTCTCCTTGTCTCCTTCTGCGTGGTCTTTGCTCCCTTTAATGCCAAAAAACCTGAAATCATCATGTATTAGCCACATAGATATAATGCATGCCCTTCTTCCTACAAATAACACGAATATACCAAGAAATGAATGCATAAGTGATAAAAGATGAAGGGTTGAGCAAGGTAAGTAGGCCAAATGATCCCAATTTTTTACCAAAAATTGGGGCTCATCAGCAGACATTAAATGCAAATATTGATAAATCTCGATCCATCCATTCATAAAAAACCCCCTCCGAGGGTGCAAAAGTGCATGTTCTGAGGACAAGTTTTTTGACAAATTTTCGGACCCTTCTCCAAATGCCTGATGTTATAGGCATTTTTGTGCCTTACAGCATTGAGCATGAAATATCCATAATTCAAGGGATCCAAAGTCCCTAAAGATGTTGTTACAGCTCCTAAAGGAACAAGGTCAACCAATGACAGCTTCTCCCAGAAGTTCTCCACCAAAAACCACTTAGAAACAGTCAATTCAGGATCAATCAGAGGCTCCACTAGCTGTCTGCGCTGAAATGCAGAGATTACACTGGCTAGGTGCACTGCAACGCAGGTAGAAGTACTACCAGGGTGTGCTGAGCGGGAAATGACAAATGGCAAGTTCATTCAACGAGGTGGAAAGACCCTGGAAGCTTCCAGAATCTTCACCAATGACACTTGCCTCAATGAATTCGACTAGTGATGAGTAAGAGGTTCTCAACCTCCAAGTGGAAGCAAGAACTGACAGAGAGAAGCCACAAGTCAAAAAATGAGCTGACTCATCCTCTCTGCTCACATCTATATATGGATCTCTCACCCAGAGGTTCAGGAGGCTGGAATTTTGTACTTTGCAGAGAATTGTTGTTGGTTTGAGATTGTTATTAGCACATTGGGTGATTTATGCTTTGTTGGAGGAGAGGAATGGATTCCCTTGCTGGGAGGTAGATGCTGGATCGGAACTCACTTGGTTGTATCTCCTCTCAGACTTTATTATCTTATCAATAAACTATTTGAGTTTCTCCTACATGTTGTATACCAATGATGTTTTGTTATGCTTACATGTTTAGCTTAATCTGATCTTGAGCTTTTTATGAATGTATATCTATATCTTTGTGTAGTTTCTCTCTCTTGTGATCTTGCTGGAATTCAGTGAAGCTGGGCCGGTGAAGGAGCAAGAATCTGGGAGCTACCGAAGAGAGGAGTGATTTGGATCGACAAACTAGCAGAAGATACAGGTTAGTTAGATCCTTCTTCCTCACTTGCATTTCATAAAGAACAATACTCGAATAAGTTTCCCTGTTTGTTGCTAAGGCACTATCACCTCTTAGAGTGGGATAGGGGCATTCCGTATTGGATACTTTTCCCAACAACACCTGAGAAGGGTTTAAATACTACTAACTAATTAATCTTAATTACATAAATTTAGGACACCGCTTCAAATGAACGCCATTCTACTAAAGAAAATTTATTTCTAAAAATTGAATCTAATTTCTAACCGTTTCTGTATTTTATCCTTAGTGATGTAAGCAATGCAACGTCTGCCTGGGAAGAGTTGGCTGGTTGTCTTCTCCTTTCGTTCGAGCGATGAAAATAGAAATAACAAGAGCTGGCACCGTTTTCTGACAAACTAGAAGATATTTTCGAAAATCTTCCTCTGGCTTGGTGTATTCGCTGTGTGTATACTTGGTATAACCCGAATTTATTTCAAACTGATTGTGTTGTTGCTATTTCGGTTTCCAGCCGTGTGAATGACTGAATAAATTAGGGACTTTGCTCTCTGAACAATTTTCCGTATTGAAAATTGCATCTGTTCTTTGTTCCAGGCTTTTCTGGAGCGTCTTCCGTCTTTAGCGTTTTTATTTTTGCTTTACCTAGTCTGAGCTTCAGGATATTTTGTAAACATGCTGCTTTTGTGCGCCTTTGACTCTGAGTCTTGGACAGTCTATTTCCATCAATATCTATTGATTGATACTCTAGAATCCGCAGTCCTGCTGCATGCGGCATCCGTTTGCGAAGGCATCTCTTCTCTGTTCTCCGAGTATTGACGCTTTCCCCTTTTCCTTAGATGTTTCCTGCACATTGATTTATATTAGCTGTTGCCTTACAGTTTACGCAAAGGAAAAGAGTAATGACGAAAAGATTGACATGAAAGCTTTAAGTTCTAATGATTGTATAATCATGACACTCATAATGACTTGACTCTTCAAAAAACACAACACAATCCTCCTTGGATACTTTGGCGTACAATCATTAATTTCTCTTAAGGCGCGCGCCCAATTTTGGTCTACAGACAGCTTTCCTTGAACATTATGTCGACGAAATTTTGCGATGAGTGATTTCTGCGATTCGCATCGCAGTATCGAGGATTGCGATGTCAAGATGTGTCATCACAGGAATTGATGGTCGCATTCATCGCAGATCGCAAATCGCTAATCGCAAGATCGCAAAACGCCCTTAATCATCCAATCACTGTGTGCTTCTTATGCGATGTTAGCGATATGCGACGTCGCATATCGGCCGTCGGCGATTCCTTAATTTTTCATTTTAAGAGCGCTTATCAATATATGCGATGCGATGAATTTCGCATCGCTCCTTCGCAGCTTATTATTGCGCATAGGAAAACGCTTCACTCTCTCTTCGCGATGCGATACAACTTTAGGGAGTCAAAATACAAAAAATTTGATAAAATGTTTTTTTGGATTTCTTGTTAAGGGTCCCCATTTGCTTGGTGTTATTGCTAATACCAAACAAAGAGGGGGGTTGTTGGTGACCACAACAGAACTCCATCTCTTCCTGGACGTATCTGTGTAGGCAGCCACGATATTTGAGTACCAGATGCAGCTCAGAATCTTTGATACCCAACTATGTGCGAAGGGTATGAAAAATGTTTGTGAACTCTGGCACATCTTGGTCTCGTCCCTACCGCAGTGTGGTCCATTTGATGTATTTGTCCTCATAGCTTTTGACAGGGTAGTACTGCTCATTGACGACATCCCAGAATGAATCCCAAGTGGGTGCGGCTAAAAATAGTGAGCCTGTGCTTTCATCGTTCTTCTCGTAGTAGGTTTCCCACCAGTCCCTGACATGGGACGCTGCTTTGAGAAGAGCGAAAACAACATTTTGCCGACTCAAAAATTCATGAAAAGAGAAATATCCTTCTAGCAGATTTAACCACTTATCTATGGCATCTGCGTCTAGTTGACCCTCAAATATGGGGATTTCAAAATTAACTTGTACCTTAAACGGTGTGTCATTTCCAGAGTAGCTGTTGGAAGACGATGTGTCGCCTCTAGGTAGCCGCTGAAGGATCTGCAGAAAGCTATCCATCATCGTGTTCCTTTGTCACTCGAGGGCTTCTTCGAGCAAGATTTTGATAGGATATCCTGCCCCCTCGTCTTTCTTCTCATTCGCCATGGGAGGCCGTCGAGATTTGCGAGGCTAGTCTTGCAAAGGTTCAACCAATTCAAGCCCTAACTCCTTATATCCCGACCTCGTTGGGGACATGCAAAGAAAAACAGAGAAAAAGCAGACCACTCTGATACCACTGATCCGGATTTAAATAGGAATGGAACAAATTACAGAGATAACCATAAATACAGAGATGTGATAGCCATAAATACAGATATGCAATGGAAATAATACTTCATTTCATTACTGTAAAATATTGAAATATCCTTACAAACAAAAATAGAAATAAACCAGCTACGACGATGGTAACTTATCTCTAAGAAGAGATATGGTGGCTACATGCCTCTGAACTATGTTATAATGAGTCTCGAAGGCCTATTTATTGTTGAGAAACAATGGAAAACCCTTAAAATTCCAAAACCTAACCCTAGAAGATGAAACGCCAAACCGTGGGCCCCGTTTGGGTAAATTGGTACATCAACTTCCCGGGGTCGTAACTTTGGCATATGATCTCCGTTTGACGCGTACAATAACTCGTTAGAAAGATCTATCTGATCACTACCACTTTGGGAAGGGAAACATCAGTCCATGGACAGATGTTGTCCCGAGATTTCCCAAAAAGCGTCGTTTAGGGCCTCAAAAAGGATTCGAAAGTTCAGGACCCAAAAAACTGCTAAAACTAGTAAACTACGCTACAATTTCGGAAATTGAAAAAGCTGACAGAGACAGTTGTGGGGGTCCAAATGGGATAGGTGGGTGGCCACCAACATCCACCTGGATCATTCCTCCCCCCTTAGGAAGCAATGGTCCCCATTTCGTTTAGTTCCTCCCTGAGATGAGGAAGCTTTTGCTGAGCTGTGTCTCTGGTGAGCTGTTCTGCAATCTCTGATGTGTCCATAAATGGTGAGAAGCATGGTTGACGACGGTCCACATTGAACACTCAGTGCAAGCGAAGGAATGGAGGAATGATGTGTCTCTAATCATTGTTTCCCGTAGCCTTGGTACTGGTGTAAGGACCATGTCGCAGTGATCTGAGTTTCTGATGGGTTCTGGTAAGGCGTTCTCTCTGCAGATGTAACCAAACTTTGTCGCCCACCTGAAACTTGTGTGGTGCCCCTATGGGTGAGGAGAATTTGTTCCTATGTTCTGTCATGCCCATTTCCCTTTGCTACTATTGCTGCGTTGAGGAAACCTTTGTGGGGGTCATGGATGTAGCAACGATCGTCCCCTTACTTTAGGAGTGGACCAGACAAAATAAATTTCCTAGTCTGTGATATGAGCTTGCTGCTTTCTTGGCAGTGACCAAAGAGGTGGCGATAGGTGGGGCTACCTCCGGTATCCTATATAATTAATTATATAAAGAAATAATAACAGTGCGAGGCCTTGACTCATACACAACATGTCGCCTCCACAAGTATGGCTGGCCTAATAATACATCACAAACATCCAGAGGTGTAACATCACATAATACCTCATCTGTGAAGGGCTTGATGCTGTAGGGAAGAAGGCACTGCTGGTGAAATTTGAGATCTCGTCCTTCATGAAGCCACCCGATATTGTACGGCTGTGGGTGTGGTGTAGTTGGTAGGACCAACCGCTTCACGACCTCTGCTAAAATGAGGTTCTTTTGGCTTCCACTATCGACAATGAATTGCAGTGGCGAACCCTTCACCCACATCTGTGAGTGGAAAAGACATTCCCCCTCCTCTGGGTCTTTGGGTTCATTCTTCTAGATCTTGGCGGTGGCAAAAATGGCGCTGGGCTCTGCATAAATGATCTGCTTCCTTTTGCCATTCCCCTTGTTGAGTTCTGGCTCAGGGTCGGAACATGCATCTGATTCTAAAGCCTTCAACTCAGCCACTAGCGACTGCTTGGTCTGACACTCACTTGTGTTATGAGTGGGACTCTTGTGGAACTCACACCACTTTCCTGTGTCCTTCTTCAGCTTCGTGGTGTTATTATTTTCTTGTGGCTTTGATGGGTTGTCTTGGGTCACCCCGCCTTGGCTTTGTCCTTTGGGCTTTGGATTTGTAGATCCAAAGTCTCACTTTTTCTGTTTGAACATTTGCTCGATTTTGAGAGCATATTGGTACACTATGCCAAGCAAGGAGATGTTTAGGAACTACATCTCTTCCTGGATGTATCTGTGTAGGTAGCCACGGTATTTGAGTACCAGATGCAGCTCAAAATATTTGATACCCAACTGTGTGCAAAGGGTATGAAAATTTTTTGTGAACTCTGGCACATCTTGGTCTCGTCCCTGCCATAGTGTGGTCCATTTGATGTATTTGTCCTCATAGCTTTTGACAGGGTAGTACTGCTCATTGAAGACATCCCGGAATGAATCACAAGTGGGTGCGGCTGAAAATAGTGAGCCTGTGCTTTAATCCTTCTGCTTGCAGTAGGTTTCCCACCAGTCCTTGACATGGGGCGCTGCTTTGAGAAGAGCGAAAATAATCTTTTCCCGACTCGAAAATTCATGAACAGAGAAATATCCTTCTAGTAGATTTAACCACTTATCTATGGCATTTGCGTCTATTTGACCCTCAAATATGGGGATTTCAAAATTAACTTGTACCTTAAAGGGTGTGGCATTTCCAGAGTAGCTGTTGGAAGCCAATGCGTCACCTCTGGGTAGCCGCTGAAGGATCTACGCAAAGCTATCCATCATCATGTTCCTTTGTCGCTCGAGGGCTTCTTCAAGCAAGATTCTAATAGGATCTCCTGCCCCCTTGTCTTTCTTCTCATCTGCGATGGGAGGCCGTCGGGATTTGTGAGGCTGGTCTTGCAAAGGTTCGACTAGTTCAAGCCCTAACTCCTTATATCCCGACCTTGTTGGGGACATGCAAAGAAAAACAGAGAAAAAGCAGACCGCTCTGATACCACTGATCCAGATTTAAACAGGAACGCAACAAATTACAGAGATAACCATAAATACAGAGATGCAATAACCATAAATACAGATATGCAGCAGAAATAATACTTCATTTCATTACTATCAAATATTGAAATATGCTTACAAACAAAAATAGAAATAAACCAGCTAGGGCGATGGTAGCTTATCTCTAAGAAGAGATGTGGTAGCTACATGCCTCTAAACTGTGTTACAATGAGGCTCGAAGGCCTATTTATTGTTGAGAAACAATGGAAAACCCTTAACAATCCAAAACCTAACCCTAGAAGATGAAACGCCAAACTATGGGCCCCGTTTGGGTAAATTGGTACATCAACTTCCCTGGGTTGTAGCTTTGGCATATGATCACTGTTTGACGCGTACAATAGCTCGTTAGAAAGATCTATCTGAGCACTACCACTTTGGAAAGGGAAAAATCAGTCCATGGACCCATGTTTCCCCCATATTTCCCAAAAAGCGTCGTTTATGGCCTCAAAATGACTCCGGAAGTTTAGGACCCGAAAAACTGCTAAAAATAGTAAATTGTGCTACAAGTTAGGAAATTGAAAAAGCTGACAAAGACAGTTGTGGGGGTCCAAATGTGATAGGTGGGTGGCCACCAACATCCACCTGGATCACCCTGCTTATAGGTAGATCGTGAAAAACCCTCGTCCCTGGGGTTTCTTGTCACAAGAAGTCACTCACCCGTTATAGTAGATTGGTCAATCTTTAAAGTATCACCTTCAAGAAGACGAACATCAACAGGCATAATGTACCCTAATTTGATATTGATGATATCACCTGGGACAAGAACTAAAGCTTCTTGTTCTTGCCATATTCAATCACAAAGAACCTTGGTATTTGGTGCATGTCTAGCCATGAGGGATGGACAAACAAATGAAGAAAAAAATACTTATCAAATTATTTATTTTCCTCAACCCAGGATGAGCCAAGCTTCCTCAGCCTAGGTAGGCTAGGCCCATGAGGGGCCAGGCCCTCAGGGCTCTGATACCAACTTAAAATATTATCAATTTGCACAATATCTATCTTCTATTCGTTAAAAATAAGATTACATATATACAGAGTGTTGTCTCAATATAGGGAGACTATTTTGGACACATAATCTGTTGGTTGAGGAAATCTCTCAACCATACACCAACTAGGAAATGGATCCTAACTACTAGGAACATACTCCTTTACTTAGTGACAATCACAACTAGAGACAAGTAGGAATTAGATATTCCAACAGAGACATGGTCAAGTTTTCAAGAGATCTTCAAGGTTGGTGAATACAATGTTGGAGATAATCACAGACATATGCCATTATATTGTTAGTCGGAGGACTCTACATTAATGTGATCTATTTTCAAGAAGGATGTCTCAATTTTAAATCACCACATTGGTAACAAATTATCACAAATGATGGACTTATTTTTTATTGGGCAACAATGTATAAGTCATTGGAGGAACTATTGGTGGTGATATAGTTATATTATTTTCTTTTATAGAATAAATTTTGTACTAGATTTTTGTTTGTAAAATTAAGTGATGATGAATTTCATAATCAAATAAAGAGGTCATATTGTAAAACTGGTTCTAGACATTTTGTATCTAGATGGCTTCCCTAGATAAATAATGACTATAGCAGCTAGCACCCATATAAAGTAGTGGATGGGATCTCACCCATAGAATGACTAGTAGTTTAGTTATTGTAAACAGAGGATTTATTGTGTCTAAAGCAACTATTTTAAGAGATTGAGTGGTGTAAAACTCAATATGGATGGTTTTCTAGATAGTTTGGTAGTTGTGGATCTAGGGAAGGATCCCTCATTTGTTGAAGACATGGGAGTGGTCTTCTCATGAGGTTATGTGACAGCTTGGGATGATGTCCAGTAATTCACTTCAATATATCCGTGACTCGGGAGTTTGAGAGTGCAACTTGAGAATCCATTTTACTGACTACACCTTTATGAGGGTTATGATACAACTTGATGGAGTTTTCTCTATGCAATTTCGAAGATGTTTAAAGAAGCTAATGAAGCATTTGAAAACATGAAGATCAAAGACAAGTGTTCTTTAAGGGAGGGACTTGGAGATTTAACTCCTACTTGTCTAGTGCACATTGAATGAGAATCCTCATCATAAATTTAATTTGGTTTATTGTTAATTAGTTTTATCTAAGATATTTAGTCCAGCTAAAATAGTTCCTAGATCAGTGTTTGGTTGAGATATTTACTCAACTAAGTGATTGTATGGTTAATATGGAATTTATATCTTCAAACAACTATTAATGTATTTATATGTGTGATTAATCTAATGTAAGTGTGAAGATAAGTTGTGCAACTGGTCTCACAAAATGTGCTACCACCCATCCATCTTAATTCTCGATCTATCAGGAGCATAGAGGAACCAAATCTCTTAAGGTGAAAACTTCTTGATTTTTTGCACTAAAAAGAGGTTTTCATCCTAAATAATTTAATTCCTTTCCACACTAAATATATCCAGAGTTAAGATGAGTCTAGATTGGTTTTATTATATTTTATTATATTTTAATTGTTTTTTCTCAGCTTGTGGGACTACATCTTCATCATGTCCAATACATCACCTGATCTAGGTGATTTCACATCAAGGAGTGCCTTAACATAACACCGAATCACTATCTATCCAGGACCCGATGGAATAAATATATTTTAGTTTTATATTTATTCCATTTGTATTTTAAAAAATTGATTTATTGAGTGTCTCTGAATGATATCATTAATTTAGTGTATTCACATCATATAAATCCACTAACATACCATAGAAATCTTTTGTGACTTTGTGGTAAATATTAGAATATACAGAGAAAATAGACATTCTAATATGTGAACACAAACAATGGATTATATACATGAAATTAAATATATGAATAAAAACTAAATTATAATATACCAAATTGAATTGAATAGATTTATCATTTCTATTATTTTGTTTAATTGAGATGTTATTGTGTTTTTTATTATATTAATTTTTTTATATAATGCTCCATTTTACTGACACCACAACATCCTTTTACATATTAAGTTGACATTTAAATCTTTAGACTCATTTATGAACACTAAACCATAACACTGCACAACAAACATTAACATATTTTTTTAGTATTAAGTTTTTTAAATATTATATCATCGCAGGAAAATATATTGCTCTGCTAGTGTTTCTGATGTGCTAGGGTTTCAAGGTTTCTGAATCACCACCATTAAAACTACATTTTTCTACTTACGCAACTAACACGCAACCTTGACGTCACTCTATAGCTAAATGGGTATATGTCAAGCCCATCTGGGAGAAGGGGGTATACCCTCTCCTTAAAATCTATGGTAACCGGTGCTCATCATACCTCTAATGGTCCATCCTCCAGTGCATGGTAGTAGAAGGGTAAGAAAGCAGACTCGCCAGCTCTGGGAGCTTAACAGTAGCCCAGAATGCGGGGTCACAAACTCCCAAAGGCATCTAACAACTTGCAAGTAGTGATCCCCAACCACTACCTAGAACAATCTTGACAATTTATGCAAGATCATGCGATAATCTAAAAATTTATGGGCATCTGGCCCAAGGAGTCAAATATTCTTAGATGGATCTAATGCAAATGGCAACCAAAAGCTCCATTTGATATTCACCTCCAGGAAAAGGGTTTCTTCACATTGATATTTGACGATCTAGAATAATTGAAGATAATTCTGGACAACAGGCCTTACTTCATGATAAGTGTGAGATTATTCATGAGACATTGGGAACCCTACTACAACCCAGTGAAGGGAAAGTTCTTGGCAGCACCTATTTCGGTTCAAATTTATTATTTTCCAGAGGATTTCTGGGAGATGGACATCTTGAAACCAATTGGTAATTTCATTGGCAATTTTGTGCAATTCATAGAGATCATCATACACCTACGGTTTTCATCCTAAGCTAGAATCTGTGTTTACATGAACATATCACAACCCCTTCCAGAATCAATGGACATTGAGTATCAGGATGAATTTTGGTCTCAACCATTGGACTATGAACATGTCCCCTCAAATGTAGAAAATTTCATGAGTATGGGCACCTATTCCATGATTTCCCTCGGTGGTAGCAAGAGACCCCCACTCCTTTGGCTAATCCTCCTTGAGATGACTTTCAGGAAGTTCTGCGGTGGCACCATTTAGCCAGTAAAGGTCATCCCACTAATGCTTTTTTGCCACCTCTTTCGGTGACCTTGAATCACCCATCTGGAAATCCCTTTTCTCTTTTGGTAGATTCTAGTGAAAAGGATCAACCAAAAGCACCAAAAGTTGTGTCTCAATATCACGTAGCAATTGAGGTTGAAGCGAGTTCAGAAGACCCTACGAACAAACATCCAAGAAAAATAAAATCACCAGAAGAGCTATCAACTAGAAATGGGATTCAACGAGTCCTCATCCAATCCCAGTAAGCCTTAGAGCATGAATTCAAAATATATTAGCTCAATTCCAATGAGCGGGTTATGGTAGAATTCCTATGGAACTAGGCCAAAGATAGATTAGAAGACATTCCTCAAGAACAATAGGATCAATTCCACTAAATCTACGAATAATGAGAACAATGTCAAGCTACTCTAGAATGCCCCTTGCACCTAGCCTTGGCCTTCCGTGATGAGGAAGCACCCACTAAGTGTGCTAAATCCAGCTCGGGTTCTAGGAAGAAGGGCAGAAAACCTACCAGTGAAAACTCAGGACAAACCAATATCCTCACGAAGTACTATCAACATTCTCTACCCCCTCCTCAATGAATGTTTTTTCCTGGAACATAAGGGGCCTCAAATCAAAGGGAAAGTTAAGGTACTTGAGAGATAGAATTCAGCAGGAAAAAACGAATATCATAGTCTTGCAAGAAACTAAGGTAACACATGAGAAACTAAATGAAACCATGAGAAGAAGATGGCCCATGGTATATTGTATGGAATTGGATGCTAAGGGTATTACAGGAGGGCTAGGAATCCTCTGTGACTCCAAATATATCTCCTTCGGGGCCTGGATCTCTTTCACTAACACTCTTTCAGGCCAATTTTAATGTATAGGCTCCCCAAAGAATGTTTGGTTAATAGGGATGTATAGTCCTACTCTTGTGAGGGTGAAGCCAACTTTTCTCAACATTTTATGGTAGGTAAAAGATATTCTAGGTGCAGACAACTAGATTTTTACAGGAGATTTTAATCTGATCAAGGATCTGGGAAAAAAGAAAGGAGGAGTTAGTTGGTTGGATCCTATCTCTCTCTCATTTTAGGACACTATTCAAGATCTCAAAATAGAAGACATTGATTTAATTAATGTCTCTTTCACATGGAATAATTGACGAGGAGGAAAACACCATAGCGCGTCACATCTGGATCGCTTCCTTATCTCAAATGTTATCCTCTAGCATGACCTATATTTTCAAGCTTCAATCCTTCCATGCATGGGATCAAATCATAGGCCTATATGCCTTGAAATTAACTTGAGGATGGCCCCAAGGAGTATACTTTTCCACTTTCAATATTTGTGGCTAGAAAGACCCAACTTCATTGCAAGTTTAGAGGAATGGTGGAAGCACATTAGCGTGATGGGCGTAGTCATATGGAAACTTTCCAGTTGAAATTGAAAGAACTTAAGAGTAGGATTAAAGCTAGGAATCATTACTATTTCGGAAATATTCACTATGAAAAGAGGTGTTTGGAGGAGGCAATGCGATCAATCTAACAACGGATCATCCTAGAAGGTCGGACTGAAACATTTGCTACACGGGAGGGTTAGGTCCTAATGATTTCAAGCAAAGGAGAAAGTAGGATGAAAGCCTATGGAGTTAAAAATCGATGATCCAATGGCTCAAATAAGCTGAGTGAAACACGAAATTATTTCATATGAATATGTTAAAGCACCAACAATTTAACAGGATACTCTTTGAATAGATGAGGAGGTCAACGACTTGTTCAACATGAGGAGATTTCAAAGGAGTTGATCGCCCAGTTCCATACCATGTTCGTAGACCCAAGGGTAGAGAGAAATGGGGCCACCTCTAGAATTAGGTAATGCATTCCCAACTAATTTCAGAAGATCTGAATGAGGTTCTTATGAGGGATATCTCATATGCAAAATTTGAAGATGTTGTTCGTGCACTCCTCTCAAACAAAAAATTGGGCCCTGATGGATTAACCTCAAAGTTCTTTAAAGCTAGTTGGCACTTTCTTGGGATGGAAATCCATAAATTGGTTGAGGAATCACATCACTCCCAAAGAAAATGGTCAGGTCTGAATGCCACATTTTTCAAGCTCACCCCAATGGAAGGTGTCATATTGGATCCTAATGGGTTCAAACCAATTGCTCTACGTAATGCTATATACAAAAGTATTTCACGCATTTCAGTCCGGCTTCTCAAAGCTTTACTAAAAATGATTATCAGACCTGAGTAATCAGGCTTTGTAGCAGGTTGGAAAATTATGGATGGTATCCTAGTGGCTCATGATGTATTTCATTCTCTGACTTCATCTAGATCTCCAGGTATGCATATTAAACTCAACGTCTCTAAATCTTATGACGATTTTAATTGGAATTATCTCTTGTCTATTCTTAATGCTTTTATTTATCTCATTCATGGATCACTTGGGTGAAATCTATGATCAAGACTCCATTATCATCAATGGTTCATCATCTTGCACCTTTTGAGGTTCTTGGGGCCTGAGACAATGGGATCCCATCTCCCCCTTTCTTTTTATTATTACATCAGAGGGTTTGGGACATCTCGTTAAATCTACATCTGAGCCTTGTCATCTCCAAGGCTTAAGGCTTTCTCTATCGACCCCTCCTATAACACATCAACAATTTGTTGACAACAATATGTTATATAGGAAGTCAACTTTAAAAGAAGCTAAGCAAATTGGTTTCATCCCTGGGGAGTTTCAGCAGGCCTTAGGCACACTCATGAATGGGGAAATCATATATTTTCTTTTTCAATACCCCCTCAAGGGTGCAAAGTCATATGGCCTAGACCCTTGGCTTTCATATTGGTTTGATTCCTATTAATTATCTAGGAGTCACCTTGGTCTCCAATTATCTAAGAATGACATGTTGGAAAGAGTTGTCGAGCCATATTTATCGAAAGCTTTCTAGTTGGACCTTTAGGGTTCATAACTTTGTTGGTCGGCTAGTTATTTTAAGAGAAGTCTTACGGGCTATACTGATCTATCATTTTTCAACCCTTCCATCCCCTCACAGTATTTACAAGGAATTAACAACCAAGTTTTAGATATTTCTTTGGGCAGGGCACAGATCGGGCAGAAGTGGGAGATGGTGGCCTAAGATAAATTATGCAAACCCAAGATCCATGGTGGTCTCATCCTGAAAGATCCAGAGCTCTTACCGAAATCTTTCAATCAAAAAATTTGGTGGCTATGTTTGTAGGGTGGACAAGAGATATGGAAGATCCTCTAGTCATTAAAATACGGCTCATCTAGCGGCCATGACCCCTTATCTAATCACCAACATTTTTCGAATGCCTCCTCTATCTGGAATATGGCTAAAGGGAATTAGGATATTATAAAGGATCGTGGCTTTTGGGAAGTTAGGAATGGATGTAAAGCTAGATTTTGAGAGGAGGATTTGATGTAATACCCTAAGCTAATCCAAGAAGAGCACTTCTGGGATATCCAAACATTCACCTCTTAATTAGGAGTTGTGCAGGTCAAGGACCTCAGGCCGTCAAAATGGAGAGCATGGAAGTCCCCAATGAACTGGCCAGCTCATAATCCCCCTTTGGATTGGGAGGTCTTGATCCTCCAAAAATGGCCTATATTAAACAATGGAGAACTAAATAAAATCAGATGGGGTCATCCTTTGAGAGGCATACTTTATTTGATGGAAGCATATTCAATTGATCCTTCTTCTGCATATTTGGCTCCATATTCTTTAAGGAAACGAATATGGTATTCTAGGTTACGACCAAAATTTTCTTTCTTTCTTTGGTTAATTGGTGATGGAAAAATTCTTACTTGGGAAAAGATTAGGAAAAATGGGTTATGTTGTCCTTCCCAGTTTCCTCTTTGTTACAGCGCAGAAGAAACAACAGACCATCTCCTTAACTGTTGTCTCATGGCAGTGGATCTTTGGGAACGAATTAGCACACTCTTTGGGGTTGTGCATCGATCTGAAAATAGTCTGACAAAATGGTCAGAGTCATGGTGTTGGACACTCTTCAATGATCCTATTGTGAATAGAGCATGGTGTCTCTCATAAAGCTTTTCACTTTGGAATCTTTGGAAAACTAGAAACAGAGTAGTGCTCCACTCAGAGATCATTAGGGTTGATCAGGTTGGCAAGTAATAAAATGTAACAGAAAAGAATACATCTCTATTTCCCTTTGGTCGGAGAAGGATTAGAAAGTTGAGGGTAAAGAGAATGACATTCTAAAGGTCTTGGCTCTTAACCCGAATTCTGTTGCACCGGGGCCTGCTCACTTGCCCTTGATGTGGGGAAGTTGGACTAAAACCTTTATTTCCCCACCTCTTGGGTTTTTAAAGCTAAAATTTGATGGTTATTCTAAAGGAAACCTTGGTCTAGTTGGCTTTGGTGGTTTAATTCATAATGATAAGGGGAAAGTCATGAAAAAATTTTGCGGCCTCATGCAGAAGCTCTACCAATAATGTCATTGAATTCCTCGCGTTGGAGAAAGGGTTTCAAATTGCAACTAAAATGGGATTGGCTAAATTGCAGGTCTCTGGGGATTCACAAATCACAATTTCTATGTTGTAGAAGTTTATTAATGAGTCCCCATAAGATAAGGTGATCAAAATCTAGAGAGTTTATCTTATTGGAGAAGATATGGAGTCATGTATTTCCTCCTTCTACTATGTAGTCATGGAGCACGTGGGTCGTGAAGGGAATCATATAGTTGATAGGTTAGCCAATTGGGGAAGTGATCACCAAGGTCAATAATTTCTCAATGACTGGCCTTTCAACTCACAAAATTCCTACCTTGAGGATTTCAGTAGGACAGTGGCTTCGGAATAGGCTTCCCTAATGGGGGTGACAAACATCGAGGTTACTCGAATGCAAGGGTTATGATGATAAACATCTGGTAGATGTTGTGGAGGTTGGTCACCTCGTCCACCCATTGTGTTAGTAGTACAGGGTAATTAATGGTGTGATGTGTGAGTTTTAAATCGGTCTATTTGGGATTGAGAGTGGGTGAGGGTCGTTGGTATATGGTGATTGTTGATATCCAAGTTTGGTATTGTGTTGTGACAATTTTCTAGTTAGTTGATTGAACTCTGGTGGCCTCACAAGTTTCTCTGGTTAATGGATCTTTTGGGAATGGTGGCAATTTCATAGCCATCGTCTCCTCCTCCACCTTTAGGTTATAAAACACAATAAGTTCCCTTCCCTATATGTGGTTTCCTACTTTTTTTAAAGGTTTAAGTGAATTGTGTTTGCTTATCAAGTCAACCCTCGAGCCCTTCCATGTGTTGTTAGTTAATTATCTTCTTGGATCCATTTTGTGTTTACGGGGGTGTTTGTGTATCTTGTCAATCGGTCTTCTTCTTGTGTCTCTTATTTTTGTGTCTCTTTTGTGGACTCTCGCAACCCACTATTGGGTGAATAGTTATTGGGGCTGTCGAGGGGGGGGCAATTATCCTAAGGTGTCTACGACAATCAGTTATCAGGTAGGGTTCGTGCCTAGTCGATTGGTGGTTTGATGTCATGTTGCTTGGCCTACGTCTTTGCTTCTTATCGCTTCCTCTGGTAGAGGTATCAACAAGACTCTGGTTAGCTTGGTTTTTTTCCTAGTTGTGGTATCATTTGTAAGTCCCCGAGCTAGAGATAGTGGATCGATTGTTCCTTATCAACGAATTCTTTTGGATAAATAAGGGTTGTATGTTACTTTGTTGTGTGTTTGTGGTATCATCTGTAAGTCCCCGAGCTAGAGATAGTGGATCGATTGTTCCTTATCAACGAATTCTTTTGGATAAATAAGGGTTGTCTGTTACTTTGTTGTGTGTTTTGGTGCATTGGGCGATAACATTGTTTATTGTTGTTCCTGTCTTGAAGAGTTTTCTTAGTCTTTCATAATGCGACCCATCTCCAATAACTCCCACTCCAAACATTAGAAGAGGGGAATTTTGGCCAGTCAGGGAAGGCACCGTAAGAATTTGAAGGTGGCGGTGATGGACCATGTGCTTTAGTGTTCCGCGTGGAGAGGTAGAACCATTGGTAGCATGGGTTAGGTGATCTCGGGGGCCCATGGTGGTAAGGGTGGCTCGAGAGAAGCGGTGATTGGGAAGAAGGGTGGGGGTGGAGTTGGTAGTCGAGGCAGGACACGTTAGTTGAGGTGTGCAGGGGTTATTGGTTGGCAACATTTCTCTAAGGATTGTCAGGACCTGGTCTAGTCTGTTATGGATCGATTGGAAATTCATGATAAGGCTAGGAAGGAAGAACATGAAGCTATCATTTTTACCCTCAACCAGTTGCATTACTTCCAATGCCATGTCCAAAAGAGGATCATGGTGGTATGGCGAGGTCAGAATTTGATATCTGGAAAGGTGGAAAATTTGGAAACATGAATGCCTCATTTTGAGCAGCACGTCTAGTGCACTTACCCTCCCCCTCCTCCTATAGGGGTTTTACTAGATAATCTTGCCTCTATTACTTCTAATGACTGAGCATGGTCACAAGTGTTCTACTTGTTTTATTTATCTTTTGGTGTTTTTGGCCTGCTAGGCTATGGATTGTGTTTCTAATTGTACTTCTATTTATTTTTCATATGCTGCTAGCAATAATAAAAAAACCTAATATTCAGGCTAAAACTACCTGCATTTTGATATCTATATAGTTCCTTTTTGATGAATAAATGGAACCTCGATTTACAAAAAAATTATGTATATATATAGATAATATCATAATAATAAATTAAAATAAGGAAACAATTACACATTTACTTTATCTTAAACATTTATTTCCAAATAAATTTATATATTTTTTATACCATCAAAACTCATATAATTTTAAAGAAATTAAATTCTTAAAAAAACCAACTTCCTATATTTTAGATATCCCACAGAGAAGAAATATGAAACCAGAAAAAGAGAAACATGAAACGTTCATTTTAAGTGGAATTAATGAAATTGTTTATGGCTGATCATTGTTTTAAGTGGATCTCAAAACTCGTATAATTTTAAATAATTTAAATTCTAAAAAAACCAATTTCTTATATTTAAGCTATCCAAAAAAGAGAAGAAATATGAACCAAAAAAAGAAATATGAAACGTTAATTTTAAGTGAAATTAAAGAAATTGTTAATGGTTGATCCTTGTTTTAAATGGATCTCAAAACTCATATAATTTTAAAGAATTTAAATTCTAGAAAACAATTTCCTATATTTAAGATATCCAAGAAAGAAAAGAAATATGAAACCCAAAAAATATGAAACTTTAATTTTAACTTCTTATATATATGGGAGATTTTATATATATATATATATATATATATATATATATGATTTTTTAGAGTTTGGTTGGGATAGAATTTTTTTTAATTGATTTTTTTTTAAGTTCGGGTTGGTGAGACATGTCTAGGAATTGAAATTTTTAGCTATTAGATTCAAAAGTGCTTATCAACATGTTTTTTGTCCAAAGTACCTCCATCCAAGAACATATTTCAAAATCCTTTTTAAAAATAGCATAGATCCATTTTAATTCTAGATCTACCAAAAATTTAAAGTAATCAAATCTCTATAGGTATAAACTTTTCTTTATATTTTATACTAAAAAAATTACACCTTCAATAATTTAATTTCTATCTTTAATAAATCTAGCAATAAAATAAATCTAAAATAATTTTATTATATAATTAAATATATTTTAATTTTATATTTATTCCCTTTGTATTTTAAAAATATCAATCATGTAAACCATATAAACCCACAAGCATACCATAAAACTGTTTCGTAACTCTTGTAAATATTAGAATATGGAGAGAAAATCGACATTCTCATATGTGAACGCAAACAATAGTTTATTTACATGAAATTACAATGTACGGAGACTGTGTTGAACGCACGAAGCACATAATTCAAGCACCAAATTGATGGATCGCATTCAAATATTTAAGATATGGAAACGGGAAGAGAAACATTACCACGAATAAGTCGTGGGCAGAAGATGAAATCTGCCATGAACTCTCGTGGTTCAGCAGCAATTTAACATAAAGCAATAACTGTAACACGAAATCTGCCTTGAACTCTCATAGAAAATATGTATTGTAAGACTTTCCTAAATAGAAAATACTCTGTAATAGCATCTGTTCTTGAGCAGAATTTATATAATATGTAGGAGATTAGATTAGATGGACGCCTGGATTTTTATCTCCATTGCAGATTCCAAATATAAAGATGTCGAAAAAACTCAACAACAATTAACTTTGTTCCTTTCCAGTTGATTATTGATTCTGCAATCGAGATAAGCGCAAGTTCATCACGAACGCTAGGGGAATGTAATGCCTGCAAAACAGTTGAATTGAAGAGCATTTATGGAGAATGCAGTGGAGCACTTTACAATGGCCGGATGGTTATTGCGATGAGCGATTCTGATATATCACATCGCCACATCGCATCTTAACTGTGCAGTGGAGCGGGTCGATAACAATAATGGCAGCTATATTACAGACCCGATAATAATATGGGCGGCATTCGGGATTTTATAATGTTTTAGTGCATTTTGCAGTTTAAACATATTTTCCAAAATACAAAGGAATGGTCCCTTCCGATATGCGCGATAGTGACCTGTGGGTGGCCCGATAGGGGAATGAAAAGCACTTTGAAGTCTGGTATATTGAGTTTTGGCCGGTTTTCTCTGTTAAAATGTATTTTCACTATAAAAACAGAGCACGCCCGTTACAAGCGTTTTAAAGGCCACCACTGAAGGTTGGACCCAGGAGTATTGGGTGAATTCCTTATTAAATTTCCTGTGTTTTCATATGTTTGTCTATTATAGTCTTTTACTATTTCAATGTCACCTGTGTTTTCATATGTTTGTCTATTATAGTCTTTTACTATTTCAATGTCTATGTATTTTGCAATCTAATCGATCCATTACATAAAATAACATAGACACATCCATGCACATGAGTGAGTAATACCTTATTACTTGTCTTAGATCTCATTTTTAGATCAACTAGTCCCTCTTCTTCCACAAGCTCTTTGCTTCTTCCTTCCTCTATGACTTTTTGTTGTATTTGCTTCATCTTTATCTGAAGTATATATTGTTCCTTCTATATGTTCCCAAATTCTTCTTTGTTCCATTTCTTTATCCTTCATTTTAAGTCTTTTAATATGAGTTGAAAGGTGTGCATTTGGTTTCTTCCTTCCATCACATTGTCAGTCCCTCTCCACTATTCCTTCATTTATCAATAAAGGTAATTTCTCTTAGCCAGAAAGCCTCAAACGTAAAGGGTCTGTTCTAGTTATGTTGGTTCATAGCGATTTCAAGTTTAATAGGCCAATGGTTCTGTAACACTCTAGTTTGTTCATAGGAGTTATGAATCTTGGTTTCTCCGTCACAAATGGTAAACATTTACCTCTGGTGCCAGCGTGCCATCGCACTCCAAGGACTGGTCGTAGTTTTCTTGTTTCTTCTACAACCTGTTGGTTATTGGTATTCTGCAATTCCCGTGCCGCTAAATCTCAATACAAGGGGATCTCTCCCCCCTCCTCCTTTGTCATTCTCCTCTGTATCTTAGTGTCTTCTGTAGTTTTTCCGAAGCACTGCCTAACTCATGGCCACCTAACCATCGGGGTTGCAGAGCTCAGTTCCAAAACATCGCCAATGTGTTTACTTTTCAACAATATATTTTTATTTTTATTTATTTACCATACTTCTTAAATAAATATAAAAAATGTTTTATTTATTTACCATACTTCTAGTTTATTTATATTTTTATTTATTTAACATACCTCATTTTTTTATCATTCTTTAACCTCCTAATATTTTAAATTTATGTTGTGTTTATACATAATAATAATTAAATTAATTTTTAAATAAAACTCACTTTATTATATTAATTATAAAGTATTATATTATATTAACTTGACAATTAATTTCACATCTAGTTTTCTTTTTATCATCATACTATGACTATGTATTAAAGAGAGATGACAGCTTTGTAAAGTTCTTTGAAAATAGTTGTTCATTCTAGGAGGAAGAGGGTGTCATTAGAGTTCAACATTGACATGGGAACTTATATTGGGGAGAATTTAATGAGGAGAACTATGTATTAAGGGGGCAGGTGAAGTTATTCAACATTTCCCTGACCTCTCTGGCTTAGGTAATTGGAGGCCAATATCAGTTTTGTGTAATGACATGAAAGCTTTTCCAGATTGACATGTCCCAAACTAGTTTATTTAGGTTGGGCAACAACTAAGCAATTGGCAGAAATTTCTAACCACTTTTGCTCCACCTCACCTCTTTGAGCGGGTGAGAGCATTGGAATTTCGATGCATGACCATCCAATTATTTCCATGGCAACCCAAAACATAAACATCTGCCTTCAAGTGTTCTAGTTTGAGTATCTTCATGGATGGTAATGGATGAGAAACATATTAAATTTTTTTTCTAAATTTTTTTTTAAATTTATTGAAGTATTGTTTCAGTCCAATTTTCGATGTATGCAATCACCCTCAATGAATTTCTAGTTGCAAATTTGTGTTATTTAGTTGTTCCTATGCATATATTATATATTCTCTACTTCCACTAAAGATAATGCCAATGCAAAATATTATTATTTCCAGACAATTAACACAACGAATTTGTAAATGAACTTCAATTTTAGGTCACGCATCAATTTAGGATATTAAACTAATGGTGTTGAATTTCATTGGTTAGTTTTTGCTTAAAGAAATAGAAAAATAGCCTAATACATCAAGCAAATAAAGAAGCCCCAAGGGATAGCTCAAATGGTCGAGTTCCCGTTGCTAAAGCACTTTTCCAGTTTGTGAGGTCACGGGGTCAAATCTCCTCAACGCCCTCGGGGTTAGGCCTGTTAAGATTGGCTGACGGGCAGATCCCTTCGGGTGGATCTGCCCCGATATTTTCCCATGGATGTAGCGGCCACTCAGTGACCGTGAACCACAGCTTAGAAAAAAATCAAGCAGATAAAGAAATAATATATTCCATAAACTATCTTTAGCCTAATAAATATTAAAATAATTTCTTTCTTTAAATATTATTGTAAACATTAATAAAATTAATAACAAATATAACATTTAGCAAAACTCAACTTTCTGACCAATAAAAAAACCCGACCCTAACTAGCCAAAGATCTACCCTTGGAGCTCAGCCACAGAGGGAAGGCTAAGAAAAGCCCGACTCTTGATGAAGAGTGGGTTAGTCGGTATTAGGGCATTGAATAAAAATATTTTTAATTATATATATACACAATTTCCTCATTTTAAAACTGAATTAAATTTTGAAAAAAATATATCCCTAGTCAAGATTTGTTTGTAATAAGATGTAAATTATTTTGCAAGATACTTTTTAAAGCACGGGTACGATGACATGGTAGGCTATTGTGAGACATCATTTAAATTTTCTATGTGAACTGAAAACATAAAGTTACGAGTGAAACAAAATATATAAATTAATACGATTCAAACAATTTGATGATAAGGGTCGTGTTTGTAATTTGAAATATTGTTAGAATTGCAATGATCAGAAAATAAAACCAAAGCTATTTCAACTAATGAAAATTAAAATTAAAATAATATATATATATATATATATATATATATATATATATATATATATATATATATAATGTAAATATTGCAAGATGCATTTTAACTTTTGGTCAAATACCAAAATAATTCACTGCCAACACATTATCGAATGTGTTATACACCTACTTGCGAAAGAGAGAATAAAATAAATAACTTTCTTAAATAAAAAATAAAACATAAAAATGATTGGATTTTTCACTTCGGCACCGGTCTGCAATCTGAACTAGGGTTTTGCTTTAGGGTTTTGTCGTTGGTCACCATGGTGGGGTGCAGAGGAGGGAGTTCAGCTCCCTCCTATAGTCAAGTGGTTGCAGACAGAAGTAGAGGAGATGGATCGCATCGCTTCAAGAAACCAACGGAGATGGTAACAGAGGCTACGAATACAGAAAAAACATAAACCATCAAACCTCAAGGAGAGGAAGAGAATCATGAGGAAGCTAGTAAGGAGAAGAGGATAGAGGTTAGTAGTTAGAAAGTTGATCCTATGAGTACATCTAGGGTCTGTAAACCCAATTAGACCACTATTCCTCGAGTTGTTTTAAGCGACCCAGCGATGTAGGTGCAAAGAGAACACATGGTATAATATGCTATTATCTGTAAATTTATGGGGATTTTGCCGACAGAGAAGGCTTTGCAAGCATGGATAAGGAAGCACTGGAAACCAAAGGGGAACATTAAATTTCGCCTTGGGTCCAAGGGCTTCTTCACAGTGTTGTTCACAAGCTTAGAGGATAAAGATAGAGTGTTCGAGGGAGGACACTATTTTTACACTTTTGTAGGCCTTTATATGAGACCATGGGTAATGAACTTTGTCCCAGAATGAGAAACTTTCACCTCGGTGCCAGTATGGATAAGACTTTACTCCCTTTCTTTAGATTATTCATTGTTGGAGTCTCTAAAGGCTATCAGAAACAAGCTAGGGCATTTTATAAAGATCTCAGATGCTAGTCTAAGAGGCAAATACACTTCCTTTGCCCGGATATGTGTGGAAATGGACTTATCTGGGGAACTTCCAGATGCAATCATTTTAGAAGTGTATGAAGAGGAATGGATGCAAGCGGTGGACTATGAACACGTCCCATTTAGGTGTTATAAGTGTCATGAACACGGGCACCTATACAAGGACTGCCCATTGAACAAGCTGGAGAGCAATACGAAAGCCACTACAGGTAAGGATCCTGAAGGTTTTACTAAGGTTGGGGGTAAAGGGAAAGAAGGCAAGTGATACCAAAAGAAAATTAATGAAAACGGACAACCGAGCCACAATTGTTTCATGATCTTAGAAGAAGTCGAAAACAACGGAACAAACCAGGAACCAGAGAATATTCCCACTAAGAAGGAAAGGGATGCTAATATGGAGGATATACCAGAAAACAACAAACAAAAGGATGATATGAAGAGCATTATGGAGCTTAGTAGGGACCATAAGATGACCCCAAGTGAGGCTGGAATGGAAGACCATGAACTGCGGGAGATTCTAGAGAGGGAGAATTTAGATCTAGAAAAGTTTCTGGAGTAGGAAATCATCGAAGGGGTAGACTCTCTGCCAAAAGAGGAGTTTAACATGGTTCAACAACTCTTCCTCTAGAGATCACAAACGAAGTTTTCTAGAGTCAAAAGAAACCATGATAGCCAAGAGAGTAGGGGAGTGAAAACGATGGAGGATATAATGATGCATTCTTCCAAGAACCTGGGTAGGAAAAGACGAAGGAAAAAATATAATGAGTTGCTGACCGAATGTGGGAAACTTATGATTAACTCAGGTAAGATGAGGAATCTCACCAGTTACTCCTTTACAAACCTTTCTTAATGAAGCTTACAACTTGGAACATTAGGGGTCTAGGAAGTAAAAGGAAACAAAGGACTCTTAGCAGTAGAATAAAAGAAGAAAAATAAGAGATCATTTTTATTCAAGGAAAAAAATGTTCGATGGACAAGATCAGAGAGATACACAAAAAATGGTTAATCAAGTATGGGTATCTAGAGGTTAACGCTGATAACTCAGCGGGTGGGATTCTTACTCTATGGGATCCTCAAAAACTTGGAATCCTAGATGCTAAAGCTTCTAGGAACTATCTGTCACTGGTGATTCAACATTTGGGTGATAAAGAGATCTACATGATCACTAATGTCTACGGTCCTCAAAAAATAGAAGACAAACTCAAGCTTCTCACCTCCCTTAAGGTGATAAGAGAGAAATATCTGAATATGCCCTGTATTCTAGCAGGGGATTTCAATATGATCAGATCTCTTACAGAGAAGAAAGCTGGTACCAGAACACTAGGTAGAGAATCCATTGCCTTCCAGAACTTCATGAATAACATGGGGCTAGTGGACACAAAAACAATAAATGGCACTTTTACTTGGAATAATAAGAGGGGAAGGGCTTCTCAAGTCCCCTCTAAATTAGATAGATTCATAATCTCAGAGGACCTCCTTCTCATAGGCCTTGATATGTCATCTTTAATCCTTCCCTTTTATGGCTTGGACCACTAGCCTGTCTAACTTGAAGCTACTTTTATGGGTACACTGAGGAACAAACCTTTTAGGTTTGAAAATGTCTAGCTCTTTCACCTTGACTTCACCAGCAAGATTGACAAATGGTGGACGAAAGATATGCCCGTTCAAGGCAACAAAATGTTCATGTTGCAGTAGAGACTTAAACACATCAAATATAGGCTTAAATATTCGAAAAAAAGAGTTTGGTAATATCTTTAAAGCCAAAAGAGAAGTTGAGGAGAAACTCCAGGAGATTAATCAGATCATCCTCTCAAAAGGTTTTACCAAGGAACGGAAAATTCAGGCTAGCTCTCTTCAGAACGAATGGGAAGATTGGTGCATGCAAGAGGATATTTTCTGGAGACAAAAATCAAGGGTGAAATGGATTAAAGAAGGAGAAAGAAACACGAAGTTTTTTCATAGATCAACCTTGGATCACAGATCTCATAACAAAATTTCAAAACTTAAATATTCTCAAGGGAAAGAGCTCATCTCTCACAAATAAATGAAATATGTCCTAGTTCAACACTTCCTTAGCATAGTAGAGGAGCCTCTCGTCGACAAAAATCGGTTCATTAACAAATTCAAAAAGTTCATTCCTAAGCTTGTAACCAAGGAAGACAACCACAATATTAACAGGCTAGTGTCTGAAGAGGAGGTTGGTGAAGTTATCAATGAGATGCAAAATTGGAAAGCTCCTGGCCCTAATCGTTTCAATGTGGACTTCTTCAAAGATTGCTGGAAAACAATCAAACAAGATATCCTTGATGTTGTGGAAGACTCTAGAAGATCCAAAACTGTTTTGAAAGCTCTTAGTGCCTCTTTCATAGCTTTGATTCCAAAGTAGGAAAAAGCTATGACACCAGATAGATTCAGACCCATAGCCCTATGTAATGTGGTGTACAAAATTATTTCCAAAGTGATAGCTAACAGACTCAAGCCTCTTTTTCCTGCTCTCGTATCAAAGGAGCAAACTGGAATTGTGGAAGGAAGACAAATTCTTAACAACATCATACAAGCTCATGAGGTGGTACACTCTCTTAACAGAAATAAGCAAGCTGGTATGATCATGCAGCTAGACCTAGCGAAAAAGTATGATAAGCTAAGTTGGTATTACATCAAGGCAACGCTAAGAGCTTATGGCTTCGACCACAACTCAACAAGATGGGTTATGGCCCTTGTATCCATGGCCAGCTTCTCCATTCTACATAACGACTCTACCTCTAGAAACTTTACGCCTTTTAGGGATCTCGGACAAGGGGATCCGCTCTCCCCCTGCCTCTTTCTTCTCACTATGGAAGGGCTAGGCAGAGCAATCAAAATGGAAAATTTTGAAGGAAGAATCCAGGGTCTGAAACTTACCCCGGATGGTGCTGCTTCTGCTCGTCAACAATTTGTTGATGACACAATGCTACTGGGCATTCATACGGTCAAGGAAGCCAGAGCTTTCAAACAAATCCTAAATGACTTTTCTTTGGCCTCTAGTACAGAGGGAAGCCTCGATAAATCAAAAGTGTTTCTTTTCAACTTTGACATTTCTATTCAGAGGAACCTCGCCAGAATTCTTAGGTTTCAAAGAGATCAATTACCTTCCAAGTACCTTGGAATGCCTCTTACTGAAAAACCTATGAGCAAGGGAGTCTGGGAGCTGGTAACTAATAAACTTTAAGACACAGTTAGGAAATGGACATGCAGTATTTTGAATTTGGCGGGGTGTCTTGTGCTTACAAAGGTTGTCTTGCAGCCTATACCCATTTTCATGTTTTGAGCTCTTCCTGCTCCCAAAGTAGTTATGCAACAAATTAGGAGTATTCAATGAGATTTTCTTTGGGGAAAAGGAGAGGAGAACAAGAAGTGGCCTTTGGTAGCTTGGGACAAGCTCCACAAACCTAAGGCCCATGGTGGTTTGGGGCTTCATGACCCTGAAATCCTTAGCAAAGTTTTGGGAGCCAAACTTTGGTGGCGGTGGCTCAAGGAATCAGCAACCCCTTGGGCCAAGCTTTGGAAATAGAAATATGCAAATAATTGGCAGGAGAGGGATCATATCCGAATGTTAGGGCTCCTCAAGGGCTCCCAAATTTGGAACCTTGCTTGGGAGAATAGATCCATTGTCCAGCAACATAGTTTTTGGGAGATCCGAGCTAGGAACCTTGCATGGTTTTCGGAGGATAACTAGCAGTAGGAACCAAATTTGTTTAGAGAAGAACTAACCACTCTCAAAAATGACATTGACAACAAAGGTTTACTTATGGTAAGTGACTTCTGGGATCAGGTAACGGAGAATTGTAAATGGATAATGTGGAAGGATCTTCGTTATAGTGAAGAGAGTCCTTTGAAGGCCTAGGCAGATTCCCTTGCTCTTGACTTGGAGCAAAGGATGATTTTGGTGTCATCCTCTTCTGACCAAATAAGATGGGGTAGAAATGCTGAAGGCACCTTTAACCTCAAAGAAGCCAAACACATGGCCCTAGGTTCTACCCCTTCACCTCAACCTAGTGTGATTTTGCAGCCTCAGTCTTTAGGCAAACTAACAGGGACAGACGTAGCATCACCAACAATTTGAAGAATTGGAGGAAAGACTTCTTAGGTAATGAAATAATTAACAAGGCTTGGACTCTGGTTCTAGGCTTTATTTTATGGGATGTCTAGAAAGAATGCAATGGCAAGATTGTTAAGAAAAAAACAGGCTCGACCCAGAACATCATTGTCCAAATTTTACGACAAATCAAAGATACCGTACAAGCCCTTATGTGGAAAATTTCTAAGGACCCTCCATCGCCCCAGGATGCTAGCATATTTCTGTAGTTGGGTCACCATTCTCTGGTTCCCCAAGGCACTGACAAGGGTGTGAGCAAAACAACTGTTAGTAAAGATAACTGGCATCCTCCTCCTCATGGTTTTTTGAAAATCAATATTGATGGGGCTTCTAAGGGCAACCCAGGGATGGCTGGATTTGGCGGTGTCATAAGCGATGAGTAGGAGCACATAAAGGATATCTTTTAGAGTCATTTGGGGACTGCCACTAATAACATGGCAGAGCTCATGGCCTTAGAGCAATGCCTGGAAATCCTAATCGAGTCAAATTTACACAATGCCATCATTGAAGCTGACTCTAAATTGGTCATTAATGCGGCCAAGAAAATGTGTAATGGAACGACACCTAGAAAAGTGTTGAAACATTGGAGGCTATCACAGGTCTTTCAATGGATTCATTCCCACTTGTGAACCCTGAGAACCTTCAACTTCGTTCATGTGGCAAGAAAATCCAATATGTTAGCTGATCATCTGGAGAATGAAGGAGTGCTATGTAAGGAAAGATATATTCGGTATGATTGGGTTTCTATACCCTCTGGTAAACTGCGTGATGAATCTCAACGACAGGCTGCCAAAGATACGACGCACTTCCAAACCATGAATAATGAGCAGGAGGAAGACTAGCAGAAGTAGGAGAGAGCGGAATTCCTTGTGCCTGGTTGAAGTGCCATAGTAAATCCTATCTGTAAAAACCCAAAGGAAGAGAATAGTGAAGAAGTGAAGTGTTGATGCATAGTATCCATTGGATCTAGAAGATCAACGGACGAGATTTGTTCATGATGGGCGGCCAGGTTTAAGTTGCATAAGATGGAGCTAAGAAATGAATGACGGAGATTCAATGTAGGTATTGGCGGAAGGTGAAAGGCGAGAATCAATCCGGACCATCAGATCGACATGGTGGATCGACGCTGATCAATAGACTAGTGGGAGTAGGAGAGAGCGGAAGTCCTTGAGTCTGGTTGAAATTCCGCAGTAAATCCTAATCGTCAATCCTACAGTCAATGCTTACGTCATAGTCAACTATCGGGGTTGAGAGCTAGTTAATCCATATGCTAGATGAAGGTTCATAGACCGTAGGATTTAATGGCCTTCGTCATCCAACGGATATCGGGCTGTAAAGAGATTGAACTTTAACCTTAAGGGTGAACCCGAACTTTTATAGATTAAGGTTGTATAATGCTTATCAACTCCGTAAGGATGTTAAATGTCGTGTAAGTGGTCCGATGCGATGTCATTGTGGACCGTCGGATCAAATGGGTTTTGATCTTCGCCACTGGATCACCAAGCAACTTTTTTGATCGGAGGAAGTCTCAATCGTCAGATTGAAGGTAAGATAGATGGTGGAGATTGAGTGATAAGGCTTGGGCAAGCGGACTTGAGAAGATTATAGGCATGGTTTCAATTTATTTGAAGCTCGGATGTTATCGCATATCAGATCTAAGAGCGATGAAATCACATGATGGTGCGATGCAATATTTAGACAGTTGTAGATCTCGTGGACAAGATCAACGGTGGAGAAGGGAAATCGCATATCGCAAGTCGGGAATCCTATGTGCATATGCTTTTGAGTCTTTGTAACTCCACAATGTGATATATGATTTTGGGTTTTGTTAACCCTATTGTTTGTTAACCATCAACGGGTCTATCTTTTGCTGGTCTTTACACTTGTAAAGACATGTACCATATGTAATCTTTTATCGATTAATTGAAGGATCCACTCTTACTTGACCATAAAAACATAAAAATTATTTAAAAATTTAATATTATTTTTTTCGATATGTTACCTTCGAATCATGGAAACTTGAGAAATGTTTTTCCAAAGAAATAAATACAGATACACATGTTTCATCTATATCCAATAGACATATGATTTTATTCATTGCAACTTATAAATAACGATCACTAACATTTTGTGATACACATGGCATATCTTACACAACAATCAATGTTCTATATAACAACATTCTTAAAAATGAAGACAAGTAGGATCTCGACAACATAATTACAAATGAAAAGGAGACTAAAGCTAAGATAATTTTCATGATAATTGACCCCTGACACCCAAGGTACCTTACTTTTTGGTTAAAATTTTAATTTAATTAATCTAAAAAAATAATTAATAAAATTATAATTATATCATAATCAAAATTTTATTAATAATAAAATATATATGAGTTTTTAGATTTATTTTAAATTTAAAAATAAAAATAAAAAATCAATTAAAACTCAAAATCTTTTAATCTAAATGTAATGAACACATGTCATGAAATGTCTGAGCCTAAAGTCCCTTTGGTCCTAGTTATGTTGATGGGTATCCCTATTATTAAATTTTCACATATTAATCTCTTCTAATTATAAATCTTAATTTATTATTTTGGATGAAAGATGTTGGTGTATATTCTTAGTCCCTTCTCAATTTGTTATTTTGGATGAAAGATGCTGGTGTATATTCGTGTATTTTCCTGGTCCCTTTTAAATGATAAGATGGAGTTTTTAATAATAACTATTTAGAATTTCTAAATGTTCACATTTTCACATTTATCCAATATTGTTATAGATTTATTAATTATGATTATGATGATGATGATCACTTATCAAAATTAATGAGAAATGAAATCAGAATATAACTATACAACATTTAAATTTGTGAAACTTGGCTTATGGATTTGTTTATGAAACATTCTTTGTCTATATTTTTGGTTTGTTGTTCTATATTCCTTAGGGACGCATGTTCCATCCAATAATAACACAAAAAAAAAATATTAGAATTATATGTGTTAAATCCTCTCTTTTTTTTGTTAATAATAGGTTATTGTATTATTAACAATAACCTATTATTAACAAAAAAAGGATTTAATAGACATACAATTGTCATGTGCCAAGTTTACAACTGTCTTCATTTGGCAATGGCATGGCACACTATAGGTAATGGGACTTGGTTTTTCACATTATGCCCATTCATTATAAATGTATATTGGGTGTTATAAGGTGGAAGAGGTATGTTAAGAAGAGGAGTGGAGGCAAGGCTCACTCCTCAACCTCTTGCATCTAGTTATTCTATTTGATTTTTGTAATGCTTTGTTTGCCTTCTAAGGTTTTGGACTCTGTCTCGGAGGAGAGAACCCTCTTTGGGTTTTCTTTAATGATGGTTCAAGCATGGTGCTGATGTTTTTCATTCTCTATTTACATTTTACAAATATTTGGCTTGTATTGGAATTAATGGTTATATACTTTAATTCACCTCTTCTTGATAGTGAGATTAGAGGTATTTTTTATTCCTGACTATTACGGTTTGTGTTTGTTGGTATCTAGGGTATTTCTCAATCTGGTTTTGAAGTGCATGGTTTTCTTCCTTTATCAATAAAGGGTCATCTCTTAATTTGTGTTTTGTGTCAATTTCTCTAGTTTAATGTTTTAAATTTCTCTAGGCTAGTGATTTGGGTAAGTTTCAAGTCAATTGTGGCTTAAATTTATTTCCTTCAGTTTGACTACACCTTTTTTATGTTGTCACTTCTCTTTGGGGTTGTGTCTATAATTGTGGTATGTGCAGGTACTCTTGGTTATTGAATCTTAGTTTGGTGGTGGAGTTATTGGTATATTATGCCAAATGAAACTGGTGAATTTCAAAAACTTCTTGAATTTGGGCCTCTTTTATGGAAATTGGGGGATGACTTGTTTGTTCTTCAGTCTAATATTGAAGGAGTGTTGACTCATCAATTTTTATTGTTTTTTTCGGCAGGGTACTGTAAGCGGTTGTCTACGTTGTTATCTTGCATCCTCTATCATGCCGCCTCACCAAAGAATGACAAGTATAAGAGGTGGTGGTGGTAATGTTGTCATAAAATGTGGTTGAACCTTTTCTTTTGACACAGTAGCAACTTTATTTGATAATGTTCCCTTTAAGGTGTGTAAAGAAAATTTCCTATTGGAGTCATAAGAGTTTGGAGAACAACCATACCATTCAGTATTCGAAAGTGGTGGATGATGTCCTGAAACAAGTCCTAGACCTAGGTATATTTTGGAAGAGACGATTGCATTTCTTGTATTCTCTCTCTTTGGATCAATAGATATTGCATCAATAGATGGACACTATGTTAAACTTAATTCTCAATGACAAACAAGTGGACAATTACAATGTCCTCTTTGCAATAGAGGATATTAAGCACATTTTAGGGAATCACAGATTGAGACTTAATGACATTGATGCTTTCCTGAATCATGTGGAGAATTATTTGGTGTCAGACTCATCCTCATGAGATACCTTTGATCCTCCTAGAGATCCTACCAACGCTTCAATTCGCATTGATCTTGACCTTATTGTTATTTCTTCAGACTAAGACTAGGAAATCATTTTACAATTTTAGTTTATATTGTTGAACACGCCTTAATTTTGTTGATGTTTCTTTTAATATCGGGACAATGCGGATGGCTCATGAAATGAAGATATATTTGTGGTTCTCCTAGTTTTTCTCTTGTTTTGCTATGCACATGGTTTTGCAGTGCCTTACTTTTGTTTTGTTCCAGAGAAACAAAACAAATAATAGTGTAAGATTGAACTATATTGGAAATTGATTGCTAACTGAAGAAGAATTGCAATAAGTGATTGTGTTAGCAATAGAACACTAGAAAACTAAACATGGTTGACCTCCTCCTATATGGATCAAGACATTTGCGGTTGGTGCAGTTTACAAGGTAAATCTTTGGTTGAAAAATCATTTTGCAAGTAGTTATCTCTGTGTTGTACCTGTGGAAAAGTATGGCTTATGTTATTGTTGCCTTACCAAATTGGCTCTTTTTCTATTCAAGGCTAAATTTTTATTGTATTTGTGATCATTTAGCCATCTCGGACTATGTGACCCTTGGAGTTTGGTTTTTGTTCACATGTCTTTGCTTGTCTCGACTCTTGGGAGCTTGGTATTTAGACTTGATGTGTAATGTGGAGTCGAGTCCTATGAAATTCCCTATAGTCCTGTAACTTTTTTTATATTGCCTTTTAGAGCTGTTTGGATATGGATGGTGCATGATATGTAATCTCTTTTTTCAATAGTAATACAAATTTTAGTGTTTCCAAAAAAATAGGTTATTGTGCTAATATTAACTTAGTGTTAAAACTATTATTAAATTATTGAATTGGTATTAATATTGAATTAGTATTCAATTATAATATTAATATAAATAACTAGGTGAATATGTTTTTTTTTTTTTTTTCAATGGCAAGAATCATGCCTTTTTCAATAATAATACAAAATGTTGTGTTTCCAAAAAAAAGAAAGTTATTATGTTGATATTGTTATTAAATTACTATTAATACTGAGTTAGTTTTCAATTATAATATTAATAGAAAAGGAATCATGCCCTTAGCAACCATATATAATCCTTCTTGAGATGGATGGTGCATGATATGTAATTTCTTTTTTGAATAGTAATATAAATTGTTGTGTTTCCAAGAAAATAGGTTATTGTGTTAACATTAACTTAGTTTTAAGATTATTATTAAATTATTGAATTGGTATTAATATTCAATTATAATATTAATAGAAATAACTAGGTAGATAGGTTTATTTTTTCCACTGAAAGGAATCATGCCTTTTTCAATAATAATACAAAATATTGTGTTTTCAAAGACAAAAAAAATTTATTATATTAATATTATTATCAAATTACTATTAATATTGAGTTAGTATTCAATTATAATATTAATAGAAAATGAATAATGTCATAGCAACCATATATAATCCTGTTTGGGATGGATGGTGTATGATATGTAATTTCTTTTTTCAATAGTAATACAGCTTGAGTGGGCCTAATGGTTAAGAGCATGTGTTTCCTCCTAAAAAGTCACATGTTCAAAACTAGAGGGGGGTAGAGCATATATGCCTCCTTAGACTTAGCACTCAAATTGCTGGGTGGAGATATTAATTTACTGTTAAGATTATTATTAAATTATTGAATTGATATTAATATTGAGATTGGACCATAATATTGAATTAATATTCAATTTTAATATTAACAGAAAAAGAATCATACTTGGAGCATCCATATATAATCTTAATTGAGATTGAGATTAGATCATAATATTGAATTAGTATTCAATTATAATATTAAGAGAAAGAATTATAATTGGAGCATCCATATATAATCCTACTTGAGATTGGACCATAATATTGAATTAGTATTCAATTATAATATTAACAGAAAAAAAATGATATCATAATGTTAAATTAGTATTCAATTGTAATATTAACCGAAAAAGAATGATATCATACTTGGAGCATCCATATATAATCCTACTTGAGATTGAACACAATCCTACTTGAGATTGAACCATAAAATTTGTGGAGAACAAAACTTTACCACTAACATACATATTCTGATTCTAAATCCTGACAAAGGAACATGAATGTCGTACAAAATATCTATTTATTTATGGATTGATTGTGAATACTTACTGTGAATAATATTATTACAGATGTGAATGATTCAGGTGGCGGCTTGTTCTGTTGGTAATCAGTAATCACAGTTTACGTTTTTTCCAAAAATCTATATAACATTCCATTCCTCCACAAAAATGTAATCATACACACACAACCATTCTGCAATCTGAATTTTGTAGAGAACGAGGCAGAATGGCGAATTTCAGAGGATTTGGATTTGTATTTGTATGCATCTGCCTCATCTTGGCTGCTGCTGTAATTCATGTGGAAGCCGACGAATGCTCAGTTGAGGACCAAGGTTTGAAGAACAACTGCGGTCCCATACTGTCAGGAGGGTCTCCTGCTGTGTGTGCGTGTGTTTATTGTTTACTCCTCAGGTTGCAGCGCACATCAACGTAACCACGTTGGTTAGCGGCATTGAAAGCTGTGGCAGAACCGTTCCTCATCACACTCGATGTGGAAACGGGAAGAGAAACATTACCACGAATAAGTCGTGGGCAGAAGATGAAATCTGCCATAAACTCTCGTGGTTCAGCAGCAATATAATATAAAGCAATATGTATTGTAACACGAAATCTGCCATGAACTCTCAGAGAATATGTATTGTAAGACTTTACTAAATAGAAAATACTGTGTAATAGCATCTGTTCTTGAGCAGAATTCATGTAATATGTAGTAGATTACATGGACGCCTGGATTTTTATCTCCATTGCAGATTCCAAATATAAGGATGTAGAAAAAAGTCAACAACAAACTTTGTTCCATTCCAGTTGATTATTAAATCTGAAATCGAGATAAGCGCAAGTTCATCACGAACGCTAGGGGAATGTAATGCCTGCAAAACAGTTGAATTGAAGAGCATTTAAGGATTGAAATTAACAAAAGCAATACAGTGAATATGTAATAAAGAGTTGTGGTGTGAAATATGTACTCCCGCATCGAGTGTGATGACGAACAGTTCTGCCGCAGCTTTCAATGCCGCTAACCAACTTGGTTACGTTGATGTGCGCTGCAACTTCAGGAGTAAAAATTAAACACACGCACCCCAAATCTGCACTTCTTATGAGACTGCAATACACAGCAGAAGGAGACCCTCCTGACAGTATGGAACCGCAGTTCTTCAAACCTTGGTCCTCAACTGAACATTCGTCGGCTTCCACATGAATTACAGCAGCAGCCAAGATCAGGAAGATGCATACAAATATAAATCCAAATCCTCTGAAATTCGCCTTTCTGCCTTCTTCTCTACAAAATTCTGATTGCAGAAAGGTTGTGTGTGTATGATTACATTTTTGTGGAGGAATGGAATGTTATATACAGCTTTGGAGAGAACGTAAACTGTGATTACTGATTACCAGCAGAACAAGCGGCCACGTCTGTAATAATATTATTCACAGTAAGTATTCACAATCAATCCATAAATAAATAAATATTTTGGACGATATTCATGTTACTTTGTCAGGATTTAGAATCAGAATATGTATGTCACTTTCTGTTAATGGTTAGTGTTGGATTCCTTTTATGTTAATATTATAATTGAGTACTAATTCAATATTATGGTCCAATCTCAAGTACTAATTCAATATTATGGTCCAATCTCAATTAAGATTATATATGGATGCTCCAAGTATGATTCTTTTTCTGTTAATATTATAATTGAATACCAATTCAATATTATGGTCCAATCTCAATTAGGATTATATATGGATGTTCCAAGTATGATTTTTTTCCTTTTAATATTATAATTGAATACCAATCCAATCTCAAGTAGGATTATATATGGATGCTCCAAATATGATTCTTTTTCTATTAATATTATAATTGAATACCAATTTAATATTATGGTCCAATCTCAAGTAGGATTATGTATGGATGCTCCAAGTATGATTCTTTTTCTATTAATATTTTTATTGAATACTAATTCAATATTAATAGTACTTTAATAATAATATCAATATAACAATTTTTTTTTTGGAAACACAATATTATATATGGTTGTTCTGAGCATGATTCCTTTTTCTGTTAATACTATAATTGAATACTAACTCAATATTAATAGTAATTTAATAATAATATTAATATAATAAATTTTTTTTGTTTTTGGAAACACAATATTTTGTATTATTATTGAAAAAGGCATGATCCTTTCAGTTGAAAAAAAAAAACTTATCTATATAGTTATTTTTATGAATATTATAATTGAATACTAACTCAATATTAATATCAATTCAATAATTTAATAATAATCTTAACACTAAATTAATATTAGCACAATAACCTATTTTTTTGGAAAAGGAGCAATTTGTATTACTATTGAAAAAAGAAGTTACATATCATACACCATCCATGTCAAGCAGTTATATATGGTTGCTACAGCATGATTCCTTTTCTATTAATATTATACTTGAATACTAACTCAATATTAATAGTAATTTAATAATATTATTAATATAATAATTTTTTGTTTTGAAAACACAATATTTTGTATTATTATTGAAAAAGGCATGATTCCTTCAGTTGAAAAAAAAAACCTATCTACCTAGTTATTTCTATTAATATTATAATTGAATATTAATACCAATTCAATAATCCAATAATAATCTTAACACTAAGTTAATATTAGCACAATAACCTATTTTCTTGGAAACACAACAATTTGTATTACTATTAAAAAATGAAATTACATATCATGCACCATCCATCTCAAGAAGGATTATATATGGTTGCTAAGCGCATGATTCCTTTTCTATTAATATTATAATTGAATACTAACTCAATATTAATAGTAATTTAATAACAATATTAATATAATAACTTCTTTTTTTTTTGAGACACAACATTTTGTAATATTATTGGAAAAGGCATGATTCTTTCCATTGAAAAAAAAAGAAAACCTATTCACCTAGTTATTTCTATTTCTATTATAATTGAATACTAATTCAATATTAATACCAATTCAATAATTTAATAATAATTTTAACACTAAGTTAATATTAGCGCAATAACCTATCTTTTTGGAAACACTACAATTTGTATTACTATTGAAAAAAGAGATTACATATCATGCACCATCGATCTCAAGAAGGATTATATATGGTTGCTGAGGACATGATTCCTTTTCTATTAATATTATAATTGAATACTAACTCAATATTAATAGTAATTTAATAACAATATTAATATAATAACTTTTCTTTTTGAAACACAACATTTTGTATTATTATTCAAAAATGCATGATTCTTTTAGCTGAAAAAGAAAAAAGAAAACCTATTCACCTAATTATTTCTATTAATATTATAATTGAATACTAATTCAATATTAATACCAATTCAATAATTTAATAATAATTTTAACACTAAGTTAATATTAGCAGATTAACCTATTTTGTTGGAAACACAACAATTTGTATTACTATTGAAAAAAGAGATTACATATCATGCACCATCCATATCCAAACGGCTCTAAAAGGAAATATAAAAGAAGTCAGAAGACTATAGGGAATTTCATAGGACTCAACTCCACATTAGAAATCAAGTCTAAATACCAAGCTCCCAAGAGTCGAGATAAGTGAAGACATATGAACAAAAACCAAACTCTAGGGGTCACATAGTCCAAGATGCCCAAATGATCACAGATACAATAAAATTTTAGCCTTGAATAGAAAAAAAGCTAGTTTGGTAAGGCAACAATAACATAAACCATAATTTTCCATAGGTACAACACAAAGATAACTACTTGCAAAATGAGTTTCCCACCAAAGATTGACCTTGTAAATTGCACCAACCACAAATGTCTTGATCCATATAGGAGAAGGTCAACCATGTTCAGTTTTCCAGTGTTCTATGGCTAACACAATCACTTATTGCAATTTTTCTTCAGTTAGCAATCAATTTCCAATATAATTCAATCTTACAGTGATATTTCTTTTGTTCCTATAGAACAAAACAAAAGTAAGGCACTGCAAAACCATGTACATAGCAAAACAAGAGCCAAACTAGGAGAACCACAAATATATCTTCATTTCATGAGCCATCCACATTGTCCAGAGATTAAGAAAAAAAAAAAAAAAAAAACATCAGCAACATTAAGGCATGTTCAACCATATAAACTAAAATTGTAAAATGATTTCCTAGTCTTAGTCTGAAGAAATAACATAAGGTCAAGATCACTGTGATCTGGAGCGTCGGTAGGGTCTCTAGGAGGATCAAATATATCTCTTGACAATGAATCTAACACCAAATAATTCTCCACATGATTCGGGAAAACATAAACATCATTAAGTCTCAACCTGTGATTCTGTAAAATGTGCTTAATATCCTCTAGTGTAAAAAGGACATTGTAGCTATCAACCTTTTTGTCATTGAGAATTAATTTTAACAAAGTGTCCATCTATTGATGCAATATCTATTGATCTAAAGAGAGAGAAAGCAAGAAATGTAGTCGTCTCTTCCGAAATATACCTAGGTCTGGAACCTGTTTCAGAACATCATCCCCCACTTTCGAATTCTAAATCGTATGGGTGTTCTCAAAACTCTTATGATTCCAATTGGAAATTTTCTCTGATAGTGGTAGTTTGGAAATCAATTGACTTCACGTTATCCAATGTTTGGTGAGATCTCGATATTGCTTTGCATAGGTACCAATGTTGTTCTACATCTTCATTCCCCCAACTAGAGAACTGTGGATATCTAGTAAAGGAGCCTACCATGTTGGTTCAAGTATGTGCTAGGAGCATAAATCCTTGGGGTCTGGGCTGCTAAGATCCTTGCAATCCCAAGTTACTAACACTTCTAGTCCCACTAGTATCAGATGTACCAAAACATGTCTTATATCTAACATGCACATTGTGTATGCATATCATTTTAAGTAACTTAGCAACAAATTTACCAAGGCTATTGTAAAGCACTAGGGGAAGGTTGGGGTGAACACTACCTAAACTTTTGGGACTCGGCTGCAGAATTTCATCTGGAATATCATTCTCTGCAAACAATCAGACACCTCATCTTCCATTTCTTCCTTGGGATTGTTGTAATTACTTCCTTTTGGTATCTTCCCCGCAACCTTGGAGGGAGGACTCTTGTCATTCTTTAAGATTCTATATGTCTTGTTGACATCCCTCTCTTGCTTTGGGTCCTTTACCATCTTACTTCTCTCCTTCAGACTCTCTGACACCGCTCCTGCTTGGTGGGGTCCTGCAACTCTCTCTTTCAGCACCTGTACCACTCTTTCCTGCCACTTTTCTTCTTTCAGCACTCTCCTTTGCACACTGATATCTCTAGCTTTTTGTGATCCTCCTATATCCATTCCTTTAGCAGCATCCCAGTTCCCCAAATGGTAGCATCCTTCCCTTATATCCTTCCCCCGGCACTGAGGTTTTATGATATCATGCTCACTACGTGGAAAGGTATCAAACCTTCCTCCACCATCAACATCTTAATCCAAAGGGGTACCTATTTTTGCAATTTTCCTCTCAACCCCGACCTGAACATCGCATCCACTTTCGAGGAAGATTGGTGGCTCTCTGCTGCAAACTCGACCATGTACCCTTCTATGGTAGTCTATACCTAGAAATATACAGCCCTCGTTAGGTCATTATCCAAGAGTTTGAGCATCATGATATCTACAAGAACCCAATCATGACATGTTGGCATCAGTTCTTTGTGTTGGTTTTTTACTTTTAGTCTGCTTAACCATTTGCACAGCTCCTCCGAGAATTTACACCAGAAGATCTTGTATTGATTTCTTGTCACCTCCAATTACAATATTTCTTCATTCACTTGAGCAGTAGATCGGTTTCGAAGGGTGGCCTACTCTGATACGAACAGATCCACTAGATTATCCCAATAGCCCCGTATTTCCTTCTTAAAAATCCTTAATACCATATTCCAAACCACTTCTTGTGATTTTAGGTCCCGGCAATGAAAAGATTTTTTGGCACAAAAATGTCATCAGGGAAGAGACCCTAGGTTTAGGCACAAGGGGCCAACAAGGATATGTTGTAGTCTAGGACAATGCCAACATTTTCACCTTACCCAAGGGGTAAGGAGTCTCACCTCAGGCGTGCCACAACCAAAACAAGGAAGGCTTTGAGGGATATCAAGGGAGATCCAAACATCAACCATCAATAGCTTAAAGAGATCATTCATCACAACATCATAGTATTACAATCACTATATTCATCAAGAAAAAGCCCATTAATTAAAATTTTGAGCAGGTCCATAAATTAGAACAATACACTTGACCATAATACAACACCCAAACTATCTCATTCATTCATTAACATCAACATAGGGAATATTCAATATAACATACATAAGGCACAAAACCTTTCATCAGATACATAAAATAACATAGACACTGGATGCCTCAGACCTCCTTCTAAGTCTAGCTCTGGCCCTTTCAGAATGGCTCAGGTCCTCATGACCTTGTTTTTCTAAACTCCTGACCCTTGCTAGATACCAACCCCTTTCTCTTCATGTCTTCTGCTTTTATCTTTTCTTCCGTTGTCCGCACTGCCTGTTCTGTTCAGTTGTCCTTGCCCTTGGTTGTTTTTCTCTCTCCTTCTTGTCTGCTCGGTTGTTCCTGTTTTCTCTCACCACCTTGTCGTAACTTCCAGTTTGATGTATGTTCATGCCTCCATCCCTAGCTATCATATCCGCAACTCAACTGTTGCTCCTGCCACCTGTTCTCCACCTTGGTTCCTTCAAAACTTCAAAATTCAAAATGAAGGCCCCAACAAAAAATTTCACATCTCTACATATAGTTACATGTTTTATAATTTTTATAATTAAGCTTTTTAATGTGATATGCATAGTATTGATGATATATATAGATATATATGTACATATATAACTTAGAAAAAATAAATTCAATACTAAATATTTTTATTAATTAATATGAAGTTATGAAATGTTAAAAGATCATAACTCTACTTGTTTGGTTTGGTGAAAAATCCTTAGACTTAGCAGTCATATTGTTGCACATAGGTGGGTCCTTTGTCCCACAAACAAGGAAGTCTCATACACCAATTTGGTGTCTAGCTTAGTTGTGACCTTAAAATGAAATAATAATAATAATAATAATAATAATTAAGTTGGCATTAAAATATTTACACTCATTTATGAACGCTATGTGACACTGCACAACATACATTAAAATAACTTTTTATTATTAAATTTTTTAAATAATATATCATACCATAATTATGGAAAAAATTAGGTATTTACTTTATCTTAAACATTTTTTTCCAATTAACATTTATATATATTTTTATACAATCGAAACTTAAAATAATTTTAAAGAATTCAAATTCCCAAAAAAATATACATTATTTTTCCTATATTTAAGATAGGGAAGAAAGAAGAGAAATATGAAACCTTAATTTTAACTTGAATTAATGAAATTGTTTATGGTCTCTCATTGCTTTAAATGGAAAGTTTAATAAGATAAAAATATATAATAATAGAAAAAATAAGATATAACTAAAAGTGAAAAAACATCAATTTATTTATATTTATTGTGCTCACGGGTACTTTACTATCCCATATGGGAGATTTTACTTCACATGTATATATTTCAAAAAGATATATTTCAATTTTTTTATTTTATTTTTAAGTTTAGATGTTGAGATATCTTTAGGGAAATTGAAATTTCTATTACTTGGATTCACAAGGGCTTATCAACATGATTTCTGCCAATTAGGCATTTGGAGATTTAACTCCTACTTGTCTTGTGCACATTGAATGAGATTCCTCATCATAAATGTAATTTGGTTAATTATTAATTAGTTGGATATGAGATATTTAGTCCAACTAAAATAGTTCATAGATTAGTGTTTGGTTGAGATATTTTCATGAATAAAGTTTTTCATGATGAGTGGAATTTTGATAAATGATGGCAACGGATATCTGGAAAATATTTTGTCTAAGCCCGTGTCTCAAAAGGTTATTCAAAATTTATATTGTCCATCCTAGTACAAATGCAACTCAGATTTAATCCTGTAATGTTTGTATGTGTTTTTGTGTAGGTGGTTTTCCTAAAGGACCTATGAGTGTAAAGATCCATAGCTAAGGAAGAGTGTTTGAAGAAATAATAAGTATAAGCTAGTAGGAGTCGCATTCACTCAAGCAACTGACAGAACAAAAATTCAAGAAGGATTGAGTATTGGCATGGGTTTTGTTGAATCTTTGCCTTGAAAAGTGATCCTACACAGATGTGTGGAGCATACACTGAATACCTGTAAACTTTCAAGGAAGATATGACCCATATGATATAGGATACAATGTGAAGCCACTTTCAAAGTCCAATAAATGATATCAAAACTCATGATATTGGATATTATCGAGATTGAGGTGGTAGTGGGACAACGATCATGAATATTGCTAGCAGCCAAAAGATATGGACACCCCTAAAACATTGAAACAAATCAACTAATCTTTTCTCGGCACCAAGTTTACCACTGATGTCTTTGTAGTTGTGTCATCTGTAACCATTATTTGGAATAAATTTGACAATGTTCTTCAATCTCCTCTATTAAACTCTAAGGATTGAATATGTTGGGGTTCTTTACGGCAAAAAAATTGCTTCACAACTCATGTTTCTTTTCTGAGACACTTAAAATATCAATATGCACATTATCTATCTTCTATTCATTAAAAATAAGATTACATATATACAGAGTGTTGTCTCAAGAGAGGGAGACTATTTTGGACACACAATCTGTTGGTTGAGGAAATCTCTCAACCACACACCAAACTAGGAAATGGATCCTAACTACTAGGAACAGACTCCTTTACTTAGTGAGAATCACGACTAGAGACAAGTAAGAAATAGATATTCCAACACTCCCCCTTAATGAGTACTTGCCTCAATATCAATTTGAAAAATCTAGTTGTGGTCAAATATACCAAAAAAAGAATATGTTGATGTCCATATAAATGAACAACCACCCACCGAAATGCATGGGTACTAAATGCTACAACCACCAGTCTTGTAGGATGTCCTTCGCATACATGGTTCTTCCACCCATTATAACTGCACACCCGTACCTGTAAATCCCCCTCCATCATTGTTAACCTGGGTTTTTTCGAATTACCCGTAACCATGCTTTGGGTTTTAACAGATCACCCTCAACCATGCGACCAAGCGCTCTCAGCCAGAATGGCTCAACTCAGCCACCAAGGCTCAACATAGCCACCAAGGCTCAACAATGCCACCAAGGCACTCAATTCATCCACGAAGGATCTTCATGTTAAAATGATACCGTGTTAAAATGAGATACCACTAGGGCACTCCAACCACCATGGGCCGCAAACCTGCCACTAAGGCACTCCAACCACTCTAGGCCACAAACCTGCCACCAAGGCACTCCAGCCACTCTCGGCCAAGGGTTTTGTTGGTGAACCCTAAACCATGTTTTCAGGAATCTCTATCCCACTTCACTATTACATGTGGTTTCTAGCTTACCACAAACCAGCACTGCAAAAACAAAGTGGTTTTTAGATTACCACGAACTGTATGGGGATACACATGCCTTACAAGGCTTACATTTCACACTCCAACTCTGGAGTTACCAAGTACATACATTACAAAGACCACACCAAAACATCCTAAACTTGCTTACATTACAACTGTGATTCACATTACAACATAATAGAGTCCGTTCCAAAAATATAAACAAACTACTCAAGCAAATTTGGTTGCCCATCATCCTTTAATCGCTATCTGCTCATGCACTTCATCTTTTGATCACATCCTAGACATATTTGTCTTTATCAAGTAAATATTGGAACTCCATGAACCTGCCATTTGTTAGAATAGCCAATTTTAACAAAATAGCTTCATATTAAGGTGGCTAATCTCAATATGTATATCAATTCAAATTCCAAAAAAATACTTCACCAAAAAACATTACCCAAGTATGCACAAACAACCATGCTTTTTCCTTCAAATCGAACACAAAGTTCTTCTCCTCCTTGAATGAAGAATGCAACTGCTGGTTGGTTTCTTTCCTTAGCAATAGAACCCTTGCCTCTACGTTTCTCTCACCTGCATGTTGAGCATGTTTACGAGCACAACTGTTCACTCTCCTGCACCTTTAGCTACTCACCACGCGGAGATCGCATCACCCCTCAGATATATTACATGTAGGTTGACTCTCCAACCTTCATTAATGCCACACTCAGGTCTGACCTACACACAAATCGACGGCTCTTCAAGGAGAATTCGATGGCTATAATTGAAACTCTTCACATCTCTTCATTTAATATCATGTAAAATTTTCTTGTCCACTCATCTTAAATTAAAAATAAAGAAAGCAATTCTTCAACCATGCCATTCTCTATTCTTCAGAACGGGCTCTCCAAGACCCAACAATAAACACTACATAACACATCCATCCCTACCACTTATTCAATGGCAATCATTCTTTTTGTAATATCCCCCTGTTGAGAGAGTCTGTGGGATCCAATTGCCATTGTTACAGATAACACAGTAGGCATTGCAATCGGAATCCCACCAATCAACAGAACCAAAAGATTGTTAATTCCATCCTTGTATTTCCTATGTTGAATAGGATACATAACAATGATCTCTACTACCATTCCAATGGCAATGGAGCAAATACAAAAGTTTCAATGACCATAAGAACCTTTTGAAAATTCCCCACATTGTTGGCTGAGTCTATGAAATGAGAAGCCTTCCCAAAGAGTGTGTGAACTCCTGCTGCAATAAAAACCGCCTCAATTTGTCCCTGCTTATAAGTAGAACCTGAAAAAACCTCATCCTTATGGTTTCTTGTCACAGGAAGTGACTCACCAATCAGAGCAGACTGGTAATAATTTTAAGGATCACCTTAAAGAAGACGAGCATCAGCGGGCACAATGTCCCCTAATTTGGTACTGATGATATCACTTGGGACAAGAATTGAAGCTTCTTGTTCTTGCCATCTTCCATCATGAAGAACCTTGGTCTTTGGTGCAAGTCTAGCCATGAGGGATGGACAAACAAATGAAGAAAAAAAATACTCATCAAACTCTTTATTTTCCTCAACCCAAGACAGGCCAAGCTTCCTCAGCCCGGGCAGGCCAAGCCCATGAGGGGCCAAGTCCTCAGGGCTCTGATACCAACTTAAAATATCAATATGAACATTATCTATCTTCTATTCATTAAAAATAGCATTACATATATATAGAGTGTTGTCTCAAGATAGGGAGACTATTTTGGACACACAATCTGTTGGTTGAGGAAATCTCTCAACCACACACCAAACTAGGAAATGGATCCTAACTACTAGGAATAGACTCCTTTACTTAGTGAGAATAACAACTAGAGACAATTGTAGGAATTACATATTCCAACAGAGACATGGTCAAGTTTTGGAGAGATCTGAAAGGTTGGTGAATACAATGTTGGAGACAATCGCAGACTTATGCCATTATATTATTAGTCGGAGGACTCTACATTAATGTGATCTATTTGCAAGAAGGATTTCTCAATTTTAAATCACCACATTGGTAACAAATTAGCACAAAGGATGGACTTATTTTTTATTGGACAACAATGTATAAGTCATTGGAGGAACTATTGGTGGTGATATAGTTATATTATTATTTTTTATAGAATAAATTTTGTATTAGAATTTTGTTTGTAAAATTAAGTGATGATGAATTTCATAATTAGATAAAGAGGTCATATTGTAAAACTGGTTCTAGATACATTTTGTATCTAGATGGCTTCCCTAGATAAATAATGAGTATAACAGCTAGCACCCATATAAAGCAGTGGATGGGAGCTCACCCATAGAATGACTAGTAGTTTAGTTATTGCAAACAGAGGATTGATTGTGTCTGAAGCAACTATTTTAAGAGATTGAGTGGTGTAAAATTCAATATGGATGGTTTTCGAGATAGTTTGGTAGTTGTGGATCTAGGGAAGGATCCCTCGTTTGTTGAAGACATGGGAGTGGTCTTCTCATGAGGTTATGCGACAGCTTGGGATGATGTCTAGTAATTTACTTCAAGATATCCGTGACTCAGGAGTTCGAGAGTGGAACTTGAGAATCCATTTTACCGACTACACCTTTATGAGGGTTATGATACAACTTGATGGAGTTTTCTCTATGAAATTTCAAATATGTTTAAAGACGCTAATGAAGAATTTGCAGACATGAAGATCAAAGACAAGTGTTCGTTAAGGGAGGGACTTGGAGACTTAACTCCTACTTGTCTAGTGCACAATGAATGAGATTCCTCATCATAAATGTAATTTGGTTTATTGTTAATTAGTTTTATCTAAGATATTTAGTCCAACTAAAATAGTTCCTAGATCAGTGTTTGGTTGAGATATTTACTCAACTAAGTGATTGTGTGGTTAATATGGAATTTATATCTTCAAACAACTATTAATGTATTTATATGTGTAATTAATATAATGCAAGTGTGAATATTTGTTGTGCAACTGGTTTCACAAAATGTGCTACCACCCATCCATCTTAATTCTCGATCTATCAGGAGCATAGAGGAACCAAATCTCTTAAGGTGCAAACTTCTTGATTTTTTACACTAAAAAGAGGTTTTCATCCTAAAGAATTTAATTCCTTTCCACACTTAATATGTCTGGAGTTAAGATGAATCGAGATTGGTTTTATTATATTTTAATATATTTTAATTTTTTTTTCTCAGTTTGTGGGACTACATTTTCATCATGTCCAATATATCACCCGAACTAGGTGATTTCACATCAAGGAGTGCCCTAACATAACACCCAATCACTATCTATCCAAAACCTGGTGGACCAAATATATTTTAGTTTTATATTTATTCCATTTGTATATTAAAAAATTGATTTATTGAGTGTCTCTAAACGATATCATTAATTTAGTGTATTCACATCATATAAATCCACAAACATACCATAGAACTCTTTCTTGACTTTGTGGTAAATATTAGAATATAAAGGGAAAATAGGCATTCTAATATGTGAACACAAACAATGGATTATATACATGAAATTCAATGTATGAATAAAAACTAAATTACAATATACCAAATTGAATTGAATAGATTTATCATTCCTATTATTTTGTTTAATTGAGATGTTATTGTGTTTTATTATTATATTAATTTTTTATATAATGCTCCATTTTACTGACACCATAACATCCTTTTACATATTAAGTTGACATTTAAATATTTAGACTCATTTATGAACACTAAACCATAACACTTCACAACAAACATTAAAATATTTTATTATTATTAAGTTTTTAAAATATTATATCATCACAGGAACATATATTTCTCTACTAGTGTTTTTGATGTGCTAGGGTCTCAAGGTTTCTGAATCACCACCACTAAAACTGCACTTTTCTACTTACGCAACTAACACACAACCTTGACGCCACTCTATAGCTCAATGGGTATATGTCAAGCCCTTCTGGGGGAAGGGGGTCTACCCTCTCCTTCAAATCTATGGTAACCGATGCTCATCATACCTCTAATGGTCCATCCTCCAGTGCATGGCAGTAGAAGGGTAAGAAAGCAGATTCACTGGCTTTGGGAGCTTAACGGTAGTCCAGAATGTGGGGTCATAACCTCCCAAATCGATCTAAAAACTCACGAGTAGTGATCCCAAACCAGTACCTAGAACAATCTTGACAATTTATGCAAGATCATGTAATAATATGTAAATTTATGGGCATCTGGCCCAAGGAGTCAAATATTCTTAGATGGATCCAACTCAAAAGGCAACCAAAAGCTCCATTTGATCTTCACCTCCAGGAAAAGGGTTTCTTCACATTGATATTTAACAATCTAGAATAACTGAAGATAATTCTGGACAATAGACCTTACTTCATGACAAGTGTGGGATTATTCATGAGACATTAGGAACCCTACTACAACCCAAAGAAGGGAAAGTTCTTGGCAGCGCCTATTTCTTGCATGAATTTTGGTCTCAACCATTGGACTATGAACATGTCCCCTCAAATGCAGAAAATGTCATGAGTATGAGCACCTATTCCATGATTTCCTTTTGTGGTAGCAAGATACCCCTGCTCCTCTGGCTAATCCTCCTAGAGATGACTTTTGGAAGGTTCTGCGGCAGCGCCATTCAACCAGTCAAGGTCATCCCACTAAAGCTTTTTTTCCACCACTTTCGGTGACCTTGAATCGCCCATCTAGGAATCCCTTTACTCTTTTGGTAGATTCTAGTAAAAAGGATCAACCAAAAGCACCAAAAGTTGTGTCTCAATATCAAGCATCAATTGAAGTTGAAGCGAGTCCAGAAGACCCTATGAACAAACATCTAAGAAAATTAAAATCACCAGAAGAGCTATCAACTAGAAATGGGATTCAATGAGTCTTCGTCTAATCCCAGTAAGCCTTAGAGCATGAATTCAAAATATTTTAGCTCAATTCCAATGAGCGGGTTATGGTAGCTTTCCTACGACACTGGGCCAAAGCCAGATCAAAAGACATTCCTCAAAAGCAATAGGATCAATTCCACTAAATCTACAGATAATGAGAACAATGTCAAGCTACTCTAGAATTCCCCCCGCACCTAGCCTTGGCCTTCTATGATGAGGAAGCACCCACTAAGTGTGTTGAATCCAGCTCAGGTTCTAGGAAGAAGGGCAGAAAACCTACCAGTGAAAACTCAAGGCAAACCAATGTCTTCACAAAGTACTATTAGCGTTCTCTACCACCTACTCAATGAATGTTTTTTCCTGGAACATAAGGGGCCTCAACTCAAAGGGAAAGTTAAGGTACTTCAGAGATAGAATTCAGGAGGAGAAACTGGATATCGTAGTCTTGCAAGAAACTAAGGTAACACATGAGAAACCAAGTGAAATCACGAGAAGAAGCTGGCCCATGGTATATTGTATGGAATTGGATGCCAAGGGTAGAATAGGAGGGCTAGGAATCCTCTGTGACTCTAGATATATCTCCTTCGGGGCCTGGATCTCTTTCACGAACACTCTTTCAGGCCAATTTTAATGTGTAGGCTCCTCAAAGAAGGTTTGGTTAAGACGGATGTATAGTCCTACTCTTATGGGGGCAAAGCTAAATTTTCTCATCATTTTATGGTAGATAAAAGATATTCTAAGTGCAGACAACTAGATTCTTATAGGTGATTTTAATCTGATGAAGGATCTGGGAAAAAAGAAAGGAGGAGTTAGTCGGTTGGATCCTATATCTCTCTCCTTTTAGGACACTATTCAAGATCTCAAAATAAAAGACATTGATTTCATTAATGGCTCTTTCACATGGAATAATCGATGAGGAGGAAAACACCATAGTGCCTCGCATCTGGATTGCTTCCTTATCTCAAATGTTATCCTCTAGCAGGACGTATATTTTCAAGCTTCAATCCTTCCATGCATGGGATCAAATCACAGGCCTATCTACCTAGAAATTAACTTGAGGATGGCCCTGAGGAGTATACATTTCCACTTTGAATATTTGTGGCTAGAAAGACCCAACTTCATTGCAAGCTTAGAGGAATGGTGTAAGTACATCAGTGTGATGGGCGTAGTCATATGGAAACTTTCGAGTTGAAATTGAAAGAACTTAAGAGAAGGATTAAAGCTAGGAATCATTTTGATTTTGGAAATATTCACTATGAAAAGAGGTGTTTGGAGGAGGCAATGCGGTCAATCTAACAACAGATCATCCCAAAAGGTCAGACTGAAACTCTTGCAACATAGGAGGGTTAGGTCCTAATTATTTCGAGCAAAGGAGAAAGTAGTATGAAATCCTATGGAGTTAAAAATCAATGATCCAATGGCTCAAATAAGGTGAGAAAAACATGAAATTATTTCATCAGAATATGGTAAAGCACCAACAGTTTAGCAAGATCTTCTCTTTGAATAGATCAGGAGGTCAACATCTTGTTCAACATGAGGAGATTTCAGAGGAGTTGATTGCCCAGTTCCATACCATGTTCATAGACCCAAGGGTAGAGCGAAGTGGGGTCATCTCCAAAATTAGGTAATGCATTCCCCAACTAATTTCAAAAGATCTGAATGAGGCTCTTATGAGCGATATCTCATATGCAGAATTTGAAGAGGTCGTTCGTGTGCTCCTCTCAAACAAAAATTTGGGCCTTGATGGATTAACCTCAAAGTTCTTTAAAGTTAGTTGGCACTTTCTTGGGATAGAGATCCATAAATTGGTTGAGGAATCACATCACCCCCAAAGAAAATGGTCAGGTTTGAATGCCACATTTTTCACGATCATCCCAATGAAAGGTGTCATATTGGATCCTAATGGGTTCAGACCAATTGCCCTATGTAATGCTATATACAAAATTATTTCACACATTTCAGTCTGGCTTCTCAAACCTTTATTAAAAATGATTATCAGACCTGAGCAATCAAGCTTTGTGGAAGGTTGGAAAATTATGGATGGTATCCTAGTGGCTCATGATGTATTTCATTCTTTGTCTTTGTCTAGATCTCCAGGTATTCTTATTAAACTCAACCTCTCTAAATCTTATTATGGTTTGAATTGGAATTATCTCTTGTCTATTTTTAATGCTTTTGTTTATCTCATTCATGGATCACTTGGGTGAAATCTATGATCAAGACTCCATTATCATCAATGATTTGTCATATCGCACCTTTTGAGGTTCTAGGGGCCTAAGACAACAGGATGCCCTCTCCCCCTTTATTTTTATTATTACAACAGAGGGTTTGGGACATCTCATTAAATCTATATCTGATCCTTATCATCTCCAAGGCTTAAGGATTTCTCTATCGACCCCTCCTATAATGCATCAACAATTTGTCGACAACAATATGTTATATTGGAAGTGAACTTTAAAAGAAGCTAAGAAAATTGGTTTCATCCTTGGGGAGATTCAACAGGCCTTGGGCACACTAATCAATGGGGAAAATCATATATTTTCTTTTTTAATACCCACCCAAGGGTGCAAAGTCATATGGCCCAAACCCTTGGCTTTCATATCGGTCCGCTTCCTAGTAATTATCTAGGAGTTGCCTTGGTCTCCAATTCTCTAAGAACGACATGTTGGAAAGAGTTTTCAAGCCATATTTATCAGAATTTTTCTAGTTGGACCTTTAGGGTTCATAACTTTGTTGGTTGGCTAGTTATTTTAAGAGCAGTATTATAGGCTATACCGATCTATCAGTTTTCAACCCGTCCATCCCCTCACAGTATTTACAAGGAATTAACAGCCAAGTTTTAGATATTTCTTTGGTCGAGGCACAAATCTGGCGGAAGTGGGAGATGGTGGCCTGGGATAAATTATGCAAACCCAAGATCCATGGTGGTCTCATCCTGAAAGATCCAGAGCTCCTATCGAAATATTTCAAACAAAAAATTTGGTGGCTGTGTTTGTAGGGTTGACAATAGATATGGAAGATCCTCTAGTCATTAAAATACGACTCATCTAGCACCATGACCCCTTATCTTATCACCAAAATTTGTCGAATGGCTCCTCTATCTAGAATATGGCTAAAGCGAATTAGGATATTATAAAGGATCATGGCTTTTGGGAAGTCAGGAATGGATGTAAAGCTATATTTTGAGACGATGATTTGATGCAATACCCCAAGCTAATCGAAGAAGAGCACTTCTGGGATATCCAAACATTCACCTCTAAATTAGGAGTTGTGTAGGTCAAGGACCTCAGGCCATCAAAATGGAGAGCATGGAAGTCCCCATTGAACTTGCTAGCTCACAATCCCCCTTTGGACTCGGAGCTCTTGATCGTCCAACAATGACCTATATTAAACAATTGAGAACTAAATAAAATCATATGGGGTCATCCTCTGAGAGCCATATTTTATCTTATGGAAGCATATTCTATTCATTCTTCTTCTACGTATCTGGCTCCATATTATTTATGGAAACAAATCTTGTATTCTAGGTTATGGTCAAAATTTTCTTTCTTTCTTTGGTTAATTGGTCATGGAAAACTTCTTACTTGGGACAATATTAGGAAAAACTGGTTATGTTGTCCTTCCCAGTTTCCTCTTTGTTACAACGTAGAAGAAACAGCAGACCATCTCCTCAACTGTTGTCTCATGGTAGTGGATCTTTGGGAACGAATTGCCACACTCTTTGGGGTTGTGGATCGATCTGAAAATAGTCTGAGAGAATGGTTGGAGTCATGTTGTTGGACACTCTTCAAAGATCCCATTGTGAATAGAGCATGGTGTCTCTCATAATGCCTTTCACTTTGGTATCTTTGGAAATGATCTGAATTTGAAACTACTTGAAATTTTTTTGCAAGGTATTCTACTCATAATTAAACATGTTTAAAAGATTTCCATGTCTTGCAGAAAGAAAACACATGAAATTTTCAGCTGTTCATGACCCATTCAAGCATAGCAAAGTTATTTTCTTTTACTATTTAACACATTAAAATGAATTTGTTCTGCAAAATAAATCAACCACAAATGTAAAAGAAGTTGATAAAGCAGTTCACCCCCTCCAGGGCTACGTCTGCTTGGTCCAAAGCTCCCAACCAGGCTTGTCCTTGTTTTATTAAATGCTCAAATTGAAAATACAGATGAATAGAAGCATCTACAGGAGAAATAGATGGTAAAAATGGATTCATAACAATTGAATCCTTTAGGATTGACTATTGGATCACCTCCAATGGATACCTGCAACCCTATACAGTCTTCACAAAACTGGGCCCTAGTGGCTCCTAGAAATTTCACGGCTCCAAAACCTCTGCAAATGACCACATATGGCTGTAATACCTACACCAATGGCTTCAAAAGGTCAAAAATACCCAAAATCAAAAACAAATTCATCCAAAACCGACTTTCCTAGCCAAAGTTATCGCCATTTAAAGTTTCTCTAGTTTACCCCTAGAAAAACTCCAGCTAACTTTAGTTAACCCCAGATAGCTCCGCCAATTATGGCGGGTCCGCCAAATTTGGCGCTCCTGCCAAAATTCTGCCAACTTAACTGCAGTTACATTTAATGTTTGGTAGTTGCCTCGAATTTCATGCCCGGCGGAATATTCTTTTTTTAATTTTTTTTTGAAAAATTAAAATTTCTAATGTTATGGACAAATTCTTCTTTTTGCCATAACTTCCTCATACGGCGACCGTTTTTCAAACCGTTTGTGGCACCGGAATCGGGAAGATGAGAACCTTCTATTCATTCAACTTTGAACCAGTTATAAGCACTTTAAATTTTGAGCATTTTACGACACTTAGGACATGAGCACTTGATCACGCCTCCCCATTGGGAAGCTTTTGGACCCCAAAAGCCTTCAACTACCTGTTAAAGAGGTGAGGGTACAGCTCCCTCACTCTGTCCACCTCCATCCACTTTGCCTTGTTCGTTTTGCTGCCTTTGAAACCAACCTGAACATAATCTACACTGCCCCTCCTTGAAGTGCATGTCCTTCTGTCAAGGATTGTATCTTCTTTCAGCTCATCTAAGAATTCTGGTGAGAAATCTTCTATAGGTGGCATCTTAATAGCATTTTCATGATCAGCAATCAAAGGAGGTTCATACAAACGTAAGTTCTCCACATTGACAACAGAATACATTTGCATGTAGGAAGGAAAATCTAATTGAAAAGCATTATTTCCAACCTTCTTGAGGATTTTGAATGGACCATAACGAATAGGCTTCAGCTTTTTACCTTCTCCTTGCATCCTTTCCTTACTAATGTACAGCCATACCTCATCTCCTTCTTGAAACTTGTGATCGACTCTATGCTTGTCATGTCTTTCCTTGTACTTGCCTTGACTCTTCTCAAGCTGTTCTTGAATTTTCTGATGTATTTGCTGAATTCTTTCAATGAATGAACGAGCTTTGTCAATGTCACTATGTCCCTCAATGGCGACATCTTTCTCAAGAATGAAATCAAGAGGTGATTTTGGCAAGTAACCAAAACAAGCTTCAAACAGTGAGGTGTTTGTGGAAGAGTGCTTGGCATGATTGTAAGCATGTTGTATGTAGTGCAAATGTTCATCCCAAAGCTTGGGATGCTTGCTGCAATAACCTCTCAAGAGGTGCACAATGTTTCTGTTCACAACTTCGGTTTGTCCATCTGTTTGCGGATGGAAAGCAGTACTTTTCTTCAACTTTGTGTCCATCATCTCCCATAGGTTAGACCAAAAATTCCCCACAAATATGGAATCCCTATCACTAATAATGGAAGTAGTCAAACGAAAGTGAATCCATACATGATGAAAAAATAATTCAGCAGTTTGTTCAGCAGTTATAGTTTTCTTACAAGACATAAGTATACACATTTTGCTGAAACGATCAACTACTACATATAAATAATCATGCTGCTTTTGAGATTTTGGCAAACCTCCTACAAAATCCATAGAGATGCTCTCCCATGGTCTAGAAGGTACCGGCAAAGGAGTATACAACCCAAGCTTCCTATTGCTAGGCTTGCTTGTAGCACATAATGAACAACCTCTTATGAACCTTGAAACAGAATCTATCATGCGAGGCCAATAGCAATACCTCTGTAGATGTGCAACTGTTTTTCTCACACCAAAATGGCCAACAATAAGAGAAGAATGAGCTTCTCTTATGACATTTATCCTCTCCCCCTGTGGTATACACAACTTGCCCAAATGAAACAGCAAATTATTATGCATGTGATAGTCATTTTCCTCTACATGATTCCCTTTACTCAAGTTAGCATACACATATTTAAAGTCATCATCAGATGTATATTGTTCTATGAAACTATCATGTACAATGGAAGCATTCTTAAGTAAAGTAACAACACCAATAATAGGCCTTGAAAGCATATCAGAAACCTTATTCAAAGTACCTTTCTTATACCTTATTACTAAATGGAACTATTGCAAGAAGCCCATCCATCTGAAGTGTCGTGACTGTTATAACTTGCTTTGTGATTGCAAGTACTGTAAGGGCTGATGGTCGGTATGTATAATAGTTTCTTTGCCCATCAAGTAGTGTTTCCACTTTTTGACACTTTGTACCAACGCATACAACTCCTTATCATATGTAGGATAATTTACAACAGCACCATTAAAAGTTTCAGAATGAAAAGCAATAGGCTTACCATGCTGTAGAAGAACTGCACCCATAGCATAATCACTAGCATCAGTTTGTATCACAAATGGTTGTCTCAAATCCGGTAATGCAAGGACTGCAGCTGAACTAATCTTCTCTTTCAAAGATTCGAAAGCTTTTTGCTGCTTGCCTCCCCATTGGAAAGCATGCTTCACACTTGTCACTGCATGCATAGGAGCTACTATAGAAGAGAAGTTAGAGATAAACTTCCTCCAATATTGAGCTGCACCCAAAAAACTTCTTACCTCTGTTATGGATATGGGAGTAGGCCACTTCACAATAGCCTCAATCTTAGCAGGATCAATTCTCAAAGCACCTCCTCCTACTATGTGTCCCAAATAAACCAAAGAAGTCTTTCCAAATTCACACTTTGACATTTTAAGAAATAACTGATTCTTCTTCAAAACATCAAGTACTTTTATAACATGCATGACATGATCTTCTCTAGACTTGCTGAAAATTAAGATATCATCTAAGTAGACAATAACGAAATCATCAAGAAAAGGATGCAAGACATCATCCATTACCCGCATGAAAGTTGCAGGTGCATTGCACAAACCAAACGGCATCACAAGCCACTCAAAGAGTCCTTGTTTGGTTTTAAAGGTTGTCTTCCAAATGTCACTTTCTTCAATTCTTACTTGATGATATCCACTGCGCAAGTCTACCTTAGTGAAATATCGAGCATCTTTCAGTTGGTCTAGCAAATCATCTATCCTTGGGAGTGGGTAACGATTCTTTACCGTTATCTTGTTCAAGGCCCTGAAATCAACACACATACGCCAAGTGCCATCTTTCTTTGGAATCAATAGAATCGGTGACCCACATGGCGAAGTACTTGGCCTTATGAAACCCTTGTCCAACAAGTCCTTGATTTGCTTATTTATTTCAGCATTCTCCATAATAGACATGCGGTACATGCCTATGTTTGGAAGAGGACAATCTGGATGCAAATGGATTTCATGTTGAATCTCCCTCTTAGGAGGAAAACCTGTTGGCTCCTGAAACATCTCATGATATGCATCAACTACATCATACAGATCTGATTTAAGTTTTGGATCACAATTGTCAAATGACTCATGATTCACATCAACCTTGGGCTTAATCATAAGAAGAACAAAATTCTTACTTGAATTGACTAGCCTTTTTAACTGTCCTGCATTCACCATTGCTATATTTGTCTTCTTGCGATGAGCTCTAACAATGAACTCCTTGCCATCTTTGAACAGATGATATTTGTTTTCATGGCGATGAAAGATAGCTTTCCTGTCAAACAAGTAAGGACTTCCCAAAACAATTCCTGCTATATCAAAAGGTACCACATCAAGTTCAACTGTGTCCATAAAATGTGCAGTAATTGCAAAGCACAATGTGCATTTTCTTGAAACTTGTAAATTTGCATCCTTGGAAATCCATCCAAGTGGATATGGCTTCGGATGTGGAACAATCTCAAGTTTTAGCTGCTTGACCAAGTCCTTTGATATAAGGTTTGCTTGTGACCCACTATCAAAAAGTGTGTCAATTTCAGTATGTTTTGAAATCACCCTCACATGAAACAGTTCAATTCTTTCTTCCTAATTAGCAGCTTGTACATGGCAGTTTGAGGTACTAGTGCTAGCTTGAGTTTCAATTTCTTTTCCCTTCAAGTTTTTCAAACCCGTGGCTGCAATTTTGGTTTCGTCAGCTGAATCTTCCCCTAAATCTTGTGGTGTAGATGTAGTAGCAGCAGTTTTCTGTTTCCCTTTGGATTTGTTAAATTGAGGTTTTTTTTCAGGATATAATTTCCAACAGTTTTTCTCCTCATGGCCTGGTTTAGAACAATGTTTACAAATCATTTTCTCACTCTCCTGTTTGACAGATGCATTCTTTTTGCCCTTTCCCTTAGAGGTTTTCTCTTTGTTTTTCCCCTTGGGGGGCTTGTTTCTACCCTCTTCAAATGTGTTTTTTCCCCTTGCCTCTAAATGGGTAGCTTGGACACAAACCTCATCCAGGCTAGTAGGGTTAAACATCAAGATGGTGTGTCTAAGGTAGCTATGCAAGCCACCGATGTATTTCAGCAAGGTTTCTTGGGTCTGTAAATCTACCCCTAACAAGAGAGCTCTTCTCCTGAATTCTTGGGTGTAGTCTTGGACACTCTGACCCTTAAGTTGTCTGAAATTTTGCCAATTCATAATGGCATTCTGCATGTGAGCAAGAGGATAAAACTGTTTTTTAATGGCTAACAGAAATTCAGGCCATGTTAAGGTAACCTTACCAAATTTTTTGATCTCCTCTTTAGTCTTGGCCTCCCACCGGACCAGTGCTGCTCCATCCATTCTCAAAGAAGCCAACTGAATATTTGTGGCATCGTCATGCATATTTTGGATCCTCAAGTAAACTTCCAACTACCTAATCCAGTTGTCTAGTTTTTATGCATTCGCTTCACCATTAAACATAGGTAATTCGAATTTTACATCAAGCTTCAAAAAAGGACTTTTTCCAGAGGATCTATGCTTATGAACAGAAGAAGACGAAGATGAAGAGGAAGAAGGTGAAGATGGGGGTGGTGGATCACCATTTCCTCCATGTCCTTTCTTGGAATGATCATCATCCTTCTTACCTCCTGAAGAGCCCTCTCCTTCATGTGGATGTTTGGACCCTTCTCCATCCAATTTCTCATTTCTTTCTTGGTACAATATCCTCACCATTCAGTGAGGTCTAAGAAAGCCTTTCTGAAGACTCTTTCTTCTTCTCTTGGATCTGTCTCTATAGGAATTTCTCCTTCATGTTCAGACATCCTTGAAGCTTCTGCTCAGACTCTTGAGGGTGAAATTGAAGGTGGAGGTGATGGCTCTCTGGCCTTCCTTGACTGAGGATTCTCTCGTTCTCTAGTCAACTGTCCTTGCCCTCTTTTAAGTTTCAACTTGGTAAGCATCAATACTTTGCAAGACAATTAGAAGATATTTGCATAAAACCGTGAGCTCTGATACCAACTTGATCTGAATTTGAAACTACTTGAAATTTTTTTGCAAGGTATTCAATTCAAAATTAAACATGTTTAAAAGATTTCCATGTCTTGCAGAAAGAAAACACATGAAATTTTCAGTTGTTCATGACCCATTCAAGCATAGAAGAGTTATTTCCTTTTACTGTTTAACACATTAAAATGAATTTGTTCTGCAAAATAAATCAACCACAAATGTAAAAGAAGTTGATAAAGCAGTTCACCCCCTCCAGGGCTACGTCTGTTGGGTCCAAAGCTCCCAACCGAGCTTGTCCTTATTTTTTTTAAATGATCAAATTGAAAATACAGCTGAATAGAAGCATCTACAGGAAAAATAGATGGTAAAAATGGATTCATAACACTTGAATCCTTCAGGATTGACTATTGGATCACCTCCAATGGATACCTGCAACCCTATACAGTCTTCACAAAATTGGGCCCTAGTGGCTCCTAGAACTTTAACGGCTCCAAAAACTCTGCAAATGACCTCAGATGGCTGTAAGACCTGCACCAATGGCTTCAGAAGGTCGAAAATACCCACACAAAAAAAAAAAAAAAACGTCCAAAACCGACTTTCCTAGCCAAAGTTATGGCCATTTATAGTTTCTCTAGTTTGCCCCTAGAAAAACTCCAGCTAACTTTAGTTAACTCCAGATAGCTCCACCAATTATGGCGGGTCCGCCAAATTTGGCACTCCTGCCAAAATTCTGCCAACTTAACTGTAGTTACATTTAATGTTTGGTGGTTGCCTCAGATTTCGTACCCGGTGGAATATTCTTTTTTTAATTTTTTTTTGAAAAATTAAAATTTCTAATGTTATGGACAAATTCTTCTTTTTGCCATAACTTCCTCATACCGCGACCGTTTTTCGAACCGTTTGTGGCACCAGAATTGGAAACACAAGAACTTTCCAGTCATTCAACTTTGAACCAGTTCTAGGCACTTTAAATTTTGAGCATTTTACGACACTTAGGACACGAGCACCTGATCAGGAAAACTAGAAACAGAGTAGTGCTCCACTCAGAGATCATCAGGGTTGATCAGGTTGGGAAGTAATAAAATGTAACAACAAAGAATCCATCTCTATTTCCCCTTGGTCGGAGAAGGATTGGAAAGTTGAGGGTAGGAGAATGACATTCTAAAGGTCTTGGCTCGTAACCCAAATTCTGTTGCACCGTGGTTTGCTCACTTGCCCTTGATGAGGGGAAGCTCGACTGAAGCCTTTATCTTCTCCCCTCTTGGATTTTTTATGCTAAAATTTGATGGTTCTTCTAAAGGAAACCTTGGTCTAGTTGGTCTTGGTGGTTTAATTCATAATGATAAGGGGAAAGTCATGAAAATTTTTTGCGGCCTCATGCAGAAGCTCTACCAATAATGTTGTTGAATTCCTCATGTTGGAGAAAGGGTTTCAAATTGCAACTGAAATGGGATTGGCTAAATTGCAGGTCTATGGGGATTCCAAAATCGCAATTTCTATGTTGCATAAGTTTATTAATGGGTCCCCACAGGATAAGGTGATCAAAATCTAAAGACTTTATCTTATTGGAGAACATATAGAGTCATGTATTTCCTCCTTCGACTATGTAGTCACGGAACACATGGGTCGCGAAGGGAATTGAGTGGCTGATAGGTTAGCCAATTGAGGAAGTGATCACCAAGGTCAATAATTTCTCAATGACTAGCCTTTCAAATCACAAAATTCCCACCTTGAGGATTTCAGTAGGACAGTGGCTTCGAAAGAGGCTTCCCTGATGGAGGTGACAAACATCGAGGTTACTCAAATGCATGGGTTATGATGATAAACATTTGGCAGATGGTGTGGAGGTTGGTCACCTCATTCTCCCATTGTGTTAGTAGTACGGGGTAATTAATGGTGTGACATGCAAGTTTTAAATTGGTATGTTTGGGATTGAGAGTGGGTGAGGGTCATTGGTATATGGTGATTGTCGATATCCATGTTTGGTATTGTGTTGTGACAATTTTCTGATTATTTGATTGAACTTAGGTGGTCTCACAGGTTTCTGTGGTTAGTGGATTTTTGGGAATGGTGGAAATTTCATAGCCAACGTCTCCTCCTTTACCTTCAGGTTATAAAACATAATAATTTCCCTTCCCTATGTGTGGTTTCCTACCTTTTTTAGAGGTTTAAGTGAATTATGTTTGGTGATCAAGTCAACCCTCGAGCCCTTCTATGTGTTGTTAGTTAGTTATCTTCCTGGATCCCTTTTGTGTTTACGGGGGTGTTTGTGTATCTTGTCAATTGGTCCTCTTCTTCTGTCTCTTATTTTTGTGTCTCTTTTGTGGACTCCCGCAACGCACTGTTGGGTGAATAGTTATTGGGGCTGGTGGGGGGGGGTGGCGATAATTATCCTAAGGTGTCTATGACAATCAGTTATCAGGTAGGGTTCGTGCCTAGTGGGTTGGTGGTTCGATGTCATGTTGCCTGGCCTACGTCTTTACTTCTTATCGCTTCCTCTGGTAGAGGTATCAACAAGACTCTGGTTAGCTTGGTTTTTCTCCTAGTTGTGGTATCATTTGTAAGTCCCCGAGCTAGAGATAGTGGATCGATTTTTCCTCATCGCCTAAGTCTTCTGGATAATTAAGGGTTGTTTGTTACTTTGTTGTGTGTTTTGGTGCATTGGTCGATGACGTTGTTTGTTGTTGTTCCTATCTTGAAGAGTTTTATTAGTCTTTCATAATGCGACCCATGTCGAATAACTCCCACGCCAAACGCTAGAAAAGGGGAATTTTGGCCAGCCAAGGAAGGCACCATAAGAATTTGAAGGTGGCGGCGATGGACATTGTACCTAAGTGTTCCGCGCGGGGAGGTAGAACCACTAGCAACATTGGCTGGGTGATCTCGGGGGCCCATGGATGTAGGGGTGGCTTGAGAGAAGCGGTGATTGGGAAGAAGGGAAGTGTGAAGCATGGGGGTGGAGTTGGTGGTTGAGGCAAGACATGTTGGTCAAGGTGTAGAGGGGTTATTGGTCGGCAACGTTTCTCTAAGGATTGTCAGGACCTGGTCTAGTCTGTTATGGATCAATTGGAAATTCATGATCAGGCTAGGAAGGAAGAACATGAATCTATCATTTTTACGCTCAACTAGTTGCATTACTTCCATTGCCATGTCCAAAAGAGGATCGTGGTGGTATGGCGGGGTCAGAATTTGATATCTGGAAAGGTGGAAATTTTGGAAACATGGATGGCTAATTTCAAGCAGCACGTCTAGTGCACTTACTGCCCCCCTCCTCCTACAGGGGTTGTACTAGATAATCTTACCTCTATTACTTCTAATGACCAACCATGGTTATAGGTGTTCTACTCGTTTTATTTATATTTTGGTGTTTTTGGCATGCTAAGTTGTGGATTGTGTCTCTAGTTGTACTTCTATTTATTTTCCATACGCTGCTAGCAGTAATCAAAAAGCCTAATGTTCAGCCTAAGACTACCTACATTGCCTAATGTTCAGGCTAAGACTACCTACATTTTGATATCGATATAGTTCCTTTTTGATGAATAAATAGAACCTCGATTTACACAAAAAAATATATTATATCATAACAATAAGTTAAAATAAAGAAACAATTACACATTTACTTTATCTTAAATATTAATTTCCCAATAAAATTTATATATTTTTTATACAGTCAAAACTCATATAATTATAAAGAAATTAAATTCTAAAAAAACAATTTCCTATATTTAAGATATCCCATAGGGAAGAAATATGAAACCAGAAAAAGAGAAATATGAAACGTTCATTTTAAGTGGAATTAATGAAATTGTTTATCGTTCATCATTGTTTTAAGTGGATCTCAAAACTCATATAATTTTAAAAAATTTAAATTCTAAAATAACCTCAAATTTTGTACTAAAAAAAATTTGCATCCTCAATAATTTAATTTCTATCCTTAATAAATCTACAATTAAAATAAATCTAAAATAATTTTATTGTATAATTAAATATATTTTAATTTTATATTTATTCTATTTGTATTTTAAAAATATCGATATCATATAAACCATACAAACCCACAAACATACCATAAAACTGTTTCGTAACTCTTGTAAATATTAGAAAATCGACATTCTCATATGTGAACACAAACAATAGTTTATTTACATGAAATTATAATGTATGGAGACTGTGTTGAAAGCAAGAATCACATATTAATGGATGGCATTCAAATATTTAAGATATGGAAACCACGTAGCCCTCACCACGAAGATGAAATCTGCCATGAACTCTGCAATAATTGTAACACGAAATCTGCCATGAACTCTCATAGAAAATATGTATTGTAAGACTTTCCTAAATAGAAAATACTGTGTAATAGCATCTGTTCTTGAGCAGAATTCATGTAATATGTAGTAGATTACATGGACGCCTGGATTTTTATCTCCATTGCAGATTCCAAATATAAGGATGTAGAAAAAAGTCAACAACAATTAACTTTGTTCCATTCCAGTTGATTATTGATTCTGCAATCGATATAAGCGCAAGTTCATCACGAATGCTAGGGGAATGTAATGCCTGCAAAACAGTTGAATTGAAGAGCATTTAAGGATGAATTACAGCAGCAGCTTCCATTCTAAATCCTCTGAAATTCGCCATTCTGCCTCGTTCTCTACAAAATTCTGATTGCAGAAAGGTTGTGTGTGTATGATTACATTTTTGTGGAGGAATGGAATGTTATATACAGCTTTGGAGAGAACGTAAACTGTGATTACTGATTACCAGCAGAACAAGCGGCCACGTCTGTAATAATATTATTCACAGTAAGTATTCACAATCAATCCATAAATAAATAAATATTTTGGACGATATTCATGTTACTTTGTCAGGATTTAGAATCAGAATATGTATGTCACTTTCTGTTAATGTTTAGTGTTGGATTCCTTTTATGTTAATATTATAATTGAGTACTAATTCAATATTATGGTCCAATCTCAAGTACTAATTCAATATTATGGTCCAATCTCACTCCAAGTATGATTCTTTTTCTGTTAATATTATAATTGAATACCAATTCAATATTATGGTCCAATCTCAATTAGGATTATATATGGATGTTCCAAGTATGATTTTTTTCCTTTTAATATTATAATTGAATACCAATCCAATCTCAAGTAGGATTATATATGGATGCTCCAAATATGATTCTTTTTCTGTTAATATTATAATTGAATACCAATTTAATATTATGGTCCAATCTCAAGTAGGATTATGTATGGATGCTCCAAGTATGATTCTTTTTCTATTAATATTTTTATTGAATACTAATTCAATATTAATAGTACTTTAATAATAATATCAATATAACAATTTTTTTTTTTGGAAACACAATATTATATATGGTTGTTCTGAGCATGATTCCTTTTTCTGTTAATACTATAATTGAATACTAACTCAATATTAATAGTAATTTAATAATAATATTAATATAATAAATTTTTTTTGTTTTTGGAAACACAATATTTTGTATTATTATTGAAAAAGGCATGATCCTTTCAGTTGAAAAAAAAAAACTTATCTATATAGTTATTTTTATGAATATTATAATTGAATACTAACTCAATATTAATATCAATTCAATAATTTAATAATAATCTTAACACTAAATTAATATTAGCACAATAACCTATTTTTTTGGAAAAGGAGCAATTTGTATTACTATTGAAAAAAGAAGTTACATATCATACACCATCCATGTCAAGCAGTTATATATGGTTGCTACAGCATGATTCCTTTTCTATTAATATTATACTTGAATACTAACTCAATATTAATAGTAATTTAATAATATTATTAATATAATAATTTTTTGTTTTGAAAACACAATATTTTGTATTATTATTGAAAAAGGCATGATTCCTTCAGTTGAAAAAAAAAACCTATCTACCTAGTTATTTCTATTAATATTATAATTGAATATTAATACCAATTCAATAATCCAATAATAATCTTAACACTAAGTTAATATTAGCACAATAACCTATTTTCTTGGAAACACAACAATTTGTATTACTATTAAAAAATGAAATTACATATCATGCACCATCCATCTCAAGAAGGATTATATATGGTTGCTAAGCGCATGATTCCTTTTCTATTAATATTATAATTGAATACTAACTCAATATTAATAGTAATTTAATAACAATATTAATATAATAACTTCTTTTTTTTTTGAGACACAACATTTTGTAATATTATTGGAAAAGGCATGATTCTTTCCATTGAAAAAAAAAGAAAACCTATTCACCTAGTTATTTCTATTTCTATTATAATTGAATACTAATTCAATATTAATACCAATTCAATAATTTAATAATAATTTTAACACTAAGTTAATATTAGCGCAATAACCTATCTTTTTGGAAACACTACAATTTGTATTACTATTGAAAAAAGAGATTACATATCATGCACCATCCAGGGACTCCACATTACAAATCAAGTCAAAATAACAAGCTCCCAAGAGTCGAGACAAGTAAAGACATATGAACAAAAACCAAACTCCAGGAGTCACATAGTCCGAGATGGCTAAATGATCATAGATACAATAAAAATTTAGCCTTGAATAGAAAAAGGGCAAGTTTGGTAAGGCAACAATAACATATGCCATAATTTTCCATAGGTACAACATAGAGATAACTACTTGCAAAACGATTTTTCCACCAAAGTTTGACCTTGTAAATTGAACCAACCACAAATGTCTTGATCCATATAAGAGGAGGTCAACCATGTTTAGTTTTCCAGTGTTCTCTGGCTAACATAAGCACTTATTGCAATTCTTCTTCAGTTAGCAATCAATTTCCAATATAATTCAATCTTACACTGTTATTCATTTTGTTCCTCTGGAACAAAACAAAAGTAAGGCACTGAAAAACCATGTGCATAGAAAAACAAGAGTCAAACTAGGAGAACCACAAATATATCTTCATTTCATGAGCCATCCGCATTGTCCCGAGATTAAGAAAAAAAAAACATCAGCAACATTAAGGCGTGTTCAACCATATAAACTAAAATTGTAAAATAATTTCCTAGTCTTAGTGCAAAGAAATAACAATAGGTCAAGATCACTACGAACTGGAGCGTCAGTAGGGTCTCTAGGAGGATAAAAGATATCTCCTAAGGATGAGTCTGACACCAGATAATTCTCCACATGATTCAGGAAAGCATCAACGTCATTAAGTCTCAACCTGTGATTCCGTAAAATTTGCTTAATATCCTCTAGTGCAAAAAGGACATTGTAATTTTCAACTTGTTTGTCATTGAGAATTAAGTTTAACATAGTGCCCATCTATTGATGCAATATCTATTGATCCAAAGAGAGAGAATACAAGAAATGTAATCGTCTCTTCTGAAATATACCTAGGTCTGGAACCTGTTTCAGAACATCATCCACCACTTTCGATTTCTGAATGGTATGGGTGTTCTCCAAACTCTTATGACTCCAATAGGAAATTTTCTTTACACACCTTAAGGGAAACATTATCAAATAAAGTTGCTATTGTGTCAAAAGAAAAGGTTCAACCACATTTTATGACAACATTACCACCACCACCTGTTATACTTGTCATTCTTTGGTGAGGAGGCATGATAGAGGATGAAAGATAACAATGTAGACAACTGCTTAGAGTACCCTGCCAAAAAAAACAATAAAAATGGACCAGTCAATACTCCTTCAATACCAGACTGAAAAAAAAAACAAGTCATCCCCCCATTTCCATAAAAGAGGCCCAAATTCAAGAAGTTTTTGAAATTCACCACTTTCATTTGACATAATATACCAATAACTCCACCACCAAACTGAGATTCAAGAACCAAGAGTACCTGCACATACCACAATTATAGACACAACCCCAAAGAGAAGCGACAACATAAAAAAGGTGTAGTCAAACTGAAGGAAATAAATTTAACCCACAATTGACTTGAAACTTACCCAAATCACTAGCCTAGAGAAATTCAAAGTGATAAACTAGAGAAATCGACACAAAACACAAATTGAGAGTTGACCCTTTATTGATAAAGCAAGAAAACCCTGCACTTCAAAACTAGACTGAGAAATACCCTAGATACCAACAACCACAAACCATAATAGTCAGGAATAACAAATACCTCTAAACTCGCTATCAAGAAGAGGTGAATTAAAGTATATAACCATTAACTCAAAGACAAGCCAAATATCTGTAAAATTTAAATAGAGAATGAAAAACATCAGCACCATGCTTGAACCAAAATAAAAGAAAACCCAAAGAGGGTTCCCTCCTCCTAGACAGAGTCCAAAACCTTAGAAGGCAAACAAATCATTACAAAAATCAAATAGAAATACCAGATGCAAGAGGTTGAGGAGTGAGCCTTGCCTCCACTCCTCTTCTTAACATACCTCTTCCACCTTATAACACCCAACATGCATTTATAATGAATGGGCATCATGTGTAAAACCAAGTCCCATTACTTGTCGTGTGCCATGACATTACCAAATGAAGACAGTTGTAAACCTGGCAGGCACATGACAATTGTATGTCTATTAAATTTTTTTTTGTTTGTTAATAATACAATAACCTATTATTAATAGAAAAAGGATTTAACACACATATAATTCTCATATTTTTTTGTGTTACTATTGCATGGAACGTGTGTCCCTAAGTAATACAGAACAACAAACCAAAAATAGAGACAAAGAATGTTTCATAAACAAATCCATAAGCCAAGTTTCACAAATTTAAATGGTGTATAGTTATATTTTAATTTCACTTCTCATTAATTTTGATAAGTGATCATCATAGTCGTAATCATAGTTAATAAATTTATAACAATATTGGATAAATGTGAAAATGTAAACATAGTTAATAAATTTATAACAATATTGGATAAATGTGAAAATGTAAACATTTAGAAATGCTAAATAGTTATTACTAAAAACTCCATCTTATCATTTAAAAGGGACTAAAAAAATACACCAATATACACCAACATCTTTCATCCAAAATAATAAATTAAGATTTATAATTAGAAGAGATTAATATGTGAACATTTAATAATAGGGATACCCATCAACATAACTAGGACCAAAGGGACTTTAGGCTCAGACATTTCATGACATGTGTGCATTACATTTAGATTAAAAGACTTTGAGTTTTGAGTTTTAATTGATTTGTTTTTTTTTTTTTTTAATTTAAAATAAATATAAAAAATCATATATATTGTATTATTAATAAAATTTTGATTATGATATAGTTATAATTTTATTAATTATTTTTTTAGATTAATTAAATTAAAATTTTAACCAAAAATTAAGGTACCTTGGGTGTCAGGGGTCAATTATCACAAGAATTATCTTAGCTTTAGTCTCCTTTTCATTTGTAATTATGTTTTCATGATCCTGCTTGTCTTCATTTTTAAGAATGTTGTTATATAGAATGTTGATTGTTGTGTAAGATATGCCATGTGTATCACAAGATGTTAGTGATCGCAATTTATAAGTTGCAATGAATAAAATCATATGTCTATTGGATATAGATGAAACATGTGTATCTCTATTTATTTCTTTGGACAAACATTTCTCAAGTTTCCAAGATTCGAAGGTAACATATCGAAAAAAATAATATTAAAGTTTTAAATCATTTTTATGTTTTTTTTTTGGTCAAGTAAGAGTGGAGCCTTCAATTAATCGATAAAAGATTACATATGGTACATGTCTTAGTGTAAAGACCAACAAAAGACAGACCCGTTGATGGTTAATAGACAACAGGGTCAACAAAACCCAAAATCATATATCACATCGCGGAGTTACAAAGACTCAAAATAATATGCACACAGGATTCTCGACTTGCGATATGCGATTTCCCTTTTCCACTGTTGATCTCGTCCGCGAGATCTATGGCTGTCTAAATATTGCATCGCACCATCATGTGATTTCATCTCTCTCGCATGCGATATGCGATAATATCTAGGCTTCAGATAAATTGAAACCACGCCTAATCTTCTCGGATCTACTTGCCCAAGCCTTATCCCTCAATCTCCACCATCTATCTTACCTTTAATCCGACGATTAAGACTTCATCTGATCAACAGAGTTACTTGGTGATCCAACACCAAAGATCAAAACCAATTTGATCTGACGGTCCACATTGACATGCATCGGATTACTTACACGACATTTAACAACCTTTTCAGAGCCGATAAGGATTATACAACCTTAATCTATAAAAATTCGGGTTCGCCCTAGAGGTTAAAGTTAGATCTCTATACGACCCGATATCTGTTGGATGACGAAGGCCATTAAATCCTACGATCTGAAATGCTTCATCTAGCATACAAATTAACTAGCTCTCGACTCCCATAGTTGACTATGACATAAGCATTGACTATGGGATTGACAATTAGAATTTACTGTGGCATTTTAACCAAACTCAAGGACTTCCACTCTCTCCTACTCCTGCTAGTCTAATGATCATCATCGATCCACCATGTCGATCTGATGGTCCAGATTGATTCTCGCCTTTCACCTTCCACCAATACTTAGATTGAATCTCCGTCGTTCATTTCTTAGCTCCATCTTATGTAATTTAAACCTAGTCGCCCATCACGAACAAATCTCATTTGTGCATCAACACTTCACTTCTTCGCTATTCTCTTCATTTGAGTTTTCACAGATAGTATTTACTATGGTTCTTCAACTAGGCACAAGGACTTCCGCTCTCTCCTACTTTCGCTTGTCTTCCTCCTGCTCATTATTCATGGTCTATAAGTGCACCATATCTTTGGTAGCATGTCGATGACAATCATCACATAGTTTACCATAGGGTATAGAATCCCAATCATACCGAATATAGCTTTCCTTACGTAGCACTCCTTCATTTGCTAGATGATCAGCTAACATATTGTATTTTCTTCGGACATGAATGAAGCTGAAGGTTCTTAGGGTTCACAAGTTGGAATGAATCCGCTGAAAGACCTACGATAACCTTCAATGTTTCGACACTTTTCCAAGTGTCATTCCATTACACATTTTCTTGGCTACATTAATGACCAATTCAGAGTCAGCTTCAATGATGGCATTGTGTAAATTTGACTCTATCAGGATTTCTAGGCACTTCTCTAAGGCCATGAGCTCTTCCATGTTATTAGTGGCAATCCCCACATGACTATGAAAGATATCCTTTATGTGCCCCTACTCATCTCTTATGACATCGCCAAATCCAGCCATCCCTGGGGTGCCCTTAGAAGCCCCGTCAATATTGATTTTCAAAAAACCATGATGAGGAGTCTGCCAGATATCTTTACCAACAGTTGTTTTGCTCACACCCTTGTTAGTGCCTTGGGGAACCAGAGAATGGAGACCCAACTGCAGCAATATGCTAGCATCTTCGAGTGATGAAGGGTCCTCAAGAATTTTCCACATAAGGGCTCGTACGGTATCTTTGAGCTGTCGTAAAATTTGGACAATGATGTTTTGGGTTGAGCTTGTTTTGTTCTTGAAAATCCTGCCATTAGGTTCTTTCTAGACATCCCATAAAATAAAGCTAGAACCAGAGTCCAAGCCTTGTTAATTATTTCATTACCTAAGAAGTCTTTCCTCTAATTCTTCAAAGTGTTGGTGATGCTGAGTCTGTCTGTCACACGGAATCTGTCAAGGGTGCGGACACGACTGACCTTCCTAGAAGTCTAAGACATTCTAATGACAAACAAGACAAAATGGAGTGATCTTTCTCTAAATACACCTTTTACAACATGAAAACTACAAGTGTTTAGGCTTACCTTATTCCAAAACGCTGTTGTTGAAGTCCGTTCTTGACGATCCGGATGAGCTCCTCCTTCAAGTCAATTCCTGCAACCACAAACAATCAAACAATTACCAAGCACTTGCATTTCATATAATAAAACATATATTCAACATGCAGACCAAGGAACACATGAAATAACTCATTAACACAAGCTATTGAGAAAAATAAACCAGTTTGTATTAATAACGAAACAAAGAAACTCTTACAACCTGGCCTTGGTGTTGTGCAAGTTCCTCCCAGGGTCCATCAAGGGTTTTCCTCTACTTTGACAAAGCTCACCCTCTCCCAAGTAGAATCAAGTGAAGACAATCTCTCCTCACAAAGGCTCTAATGGAAGACCTAAATCCTGCAGCATTTACCCAAAGAAAATGTATAGCTCCAACCTCTTCTCCTTCTGGCTCAATGCCTTTATTTATAGTGCTGTAAAGAGGTTATTCAGGTCCACTATCAATGGGATCATCCCCCTCTTTGGGTGGGATAGGTCCCTTATTGATGGGATAAGTTCCCCCTTAATAGAGATACATGAACCAACTGGAGGCGCATCCATTTCATCAAACCGACCTCTAGAATGTTCTAGAAGTAACCACAAGTAACTTTTTCAAGATAAAACTCGCGCATTTTGCTTTTACAGAGGGACGCACCTGTCCCTTAACATACAGAGCGTCTACGGATGCAGATTTTGTGAACATGGTCAGCGTCCCCGCAGGTAAGGCTAGAGAGAACCTGCGACCCCAGAGATAAACATAGTTTTGACAAGACTTTCTCTCTTCTTTGAGTTTGAGATGGATAGCAGAGGCATAAGACTTGCCTAAGAGGGTAGCATGACCGTTGATTTGAGCCATACTAACTGTAAGTGGTCATGGTGACATTTTTTAGTGTAATAGATTGCCCCCTAAAGTGCGAAGCCTGGAATAGATTTAGGGTTTTGTAATTCTAGGAAGGGTGAAGCGCTTTATCATTTCAAGGATTGTCTTGTGGATGGCCTGGTTGGAACCTGCAATTTTCAACACAAAATACATGGATAAGATTATATCATCACTGAGGTAGGCATTCCCATACTCAGATTCAAAACTTTAACTAATGGACTAACTATTCTGATACAGGAATGATCTTGCAGTACATCATTTTTATAGACTTTTGTAGACACAGTATGGACGCAGCCATCTGTTTATGATTAGTCTACATAGATAATGAATACAAAACTCCTCGCAGCCTGGATGGTAGAAACTAGATCCAGGGTCTTCACTTCTACTTCCCGAATTGGTACGATTCTAGCCATGTGATTAAATGATTCGATGTCGAACATGTTAGAAACCACTTGATTACCAGTTGATGATGTAAACTGTTAACAAGCGTGAGAGAGACCACCAGTAATGTCAATGGTTCTCAAAGTACCAAGCACAACCCGTGAAATGTGAATAGATGTTTTGATGTCGAACACTTCACGGAATCCTTTGATCGAAAGTCAATGATGTAAACTGACGTCAAAGGCGAGAAACCTGCCATTGATGCATGCAGACTTCAAGGTACTGTCGATTCCTAAGTCATCTTTCTAGATAATGTGTCGATGTCGATAGAAAGTGACCCGTTGCAGGCAAGCCCGCAACACGAAATCATTGTTCAAGTTGAAGAAATGTTGCTGTAAGGACTGACTCAGGGATGGTCAAATGGATGACAAGTATTTTGCAGATGAAAGTTTTGCTTGCAGACCTCTTGAACACATAACGACACAACAGATGGCTTGGTGACGAATAACTCAAAGTTAATCCCCGGAACCCGGTTAAAGACTTTCAAAGTGGTTTGGTCAACTGTGAGGTAAAAGATTTCCCAACCCAGGTGAATGAAAAGTGTCGTGTTCAAGAGTGGTAATAAAGTTTCTTTTGAGACAAAAGGTAACAAACAGGTTCATTCTTCTCTCTTTTCCCCCACCATTTCTGGCAAGTACCTCTTTATTTTTAACAAGCTTGAGGAGGATAACATATGCTTGATTATAAGCTCATCCTTCGGACGAGTCCAACCTAGTTTAAATTCGAACCCTAGGAAGGAGTGGTTCGTTCCTGTTTGTAATTGAACAGGTCCTCTACTGTAAAAGTTTAACGAGCCCAGTATAGGAGAAACTCGGCGTTTTTCAACTTTAGAGAGTCTGAAAAAACTAAAGGAGACTCCACGTTGAACTTTTTCGTATATTTGTGTCCCTCAAGCCCGAAAAAGTATAAAATAATACCTGGGGGAACCGCTTGATCTTGCGACCAAGGAGTACTTTCATAATAGTGTCGTTGACCTGAAAATTAAAAAGCGATCAAGGACACGTCGTTTTATTTCCTTATCGAGTTTGAAACGACAAAAACCCGACAATCTTTTCCTGATTTTGCGGTCAGAAAAGAGCTAAAAGGGGACCGTCTTTTAATTCCGTTTTAACGAGTGTAAAAGAAACGCTCGGCGATCTTTTCATATTTTAGGAGTCAGAAAAGGGCTTAAAAGAGAACTCCAAGGTTTCACTTTTTCGTAAGTTTTAACGAGTTCGAAAAAGGGATAAAAATGTACTCATGGTTTTCACTTTTTTCGTAAATTTTAATGAGTTCGAAAAAAAATGATAAAAATGTACTCATGGTTTTCACTTTTTTCGTAAATTTTAATGAGTTCGAAAAAAAATGATAAAAATGTACTCATGGTTTTCATTTTTTCGTAAGTTTTAATGAGTTCGAAAAAATGATAAGAATGTACTCATATGTCCGACTTTCAATTTAATTTACGAGCAGGAAAAGACGGAAAGAACTCGGCATTTTCATTTGTTTTACGAGAATGAAAGATAGCAAAATAATCTCGGTATTTTCATGAGTTTAACGAGTCTTGAAAATAACTGAAATTGACTCGATATAGGTTTCATTTTTACAAAAGCTTGAAACAGAGAAAAACTATGCTTCATAGTAGTTTCATTTTTACACAAGCTTGAAACAGAGAGAAAACTGTGCTTGATGCCCCCTAAGCGTAACTGCTAGAGCACATGCCCCCCATCTTCATTTCATTCAACTAAGTACAAGCTGGATGGAATGAAGGCTCATGTTACGAGATCATTTGAAAAACTCGACCTAAAACTATGAGAAAATTATGCAAAAAACTGAAATAACTAACCTAAATACTTAACATTTATGAGATCTAGTCAATCTCTCGACTCAAGTAGAGGAGGATTTGTTTCATTTTTTAACGAGCTTGACACAGGAAAAGAACTATGCTCGGATTCAGTTTCATGTTTATGCAAGCTTGAAATGAAAAACTATGCTTGTTATAAGTTCGCGTGCCCCCAGCATAATGACGCAAAACGAGGTACATGCCCCCCAAACTTCATTGCATTCAATGAGGTGGATGGAATGAAGCTTTACTTTCAAGATCTTGGAAAGACTTGTGGGAGTTGTTTCATTTTTTAAACGAGCTTGACACAAGATAAGGAACTATGCTCGTAACTATTCTCTACAATCTACCTAACAAAAACTTAACTCTAAAAACCTTGATTCATTTTTTAACGAGCTTGACACAAGACAAGGAACTATGCTCTAAAATCCTTGATTCATTTTTTAATGAGCTTGACACAAGACAAGGAACTATGCTCATGACTACTCTCTACAATCTACCTACTTAACCTACCCTTGTTTCATTTTTTAACGAGCTTGACACAAGACAAGGAACTATGCTCAAAAAGTTCGCATGCCCCCAGTATAATGATGCAAAGCGAGGTGCATGCCCCCTAGGCTTCATTGCATTCAACCGGCTGGATGAAATGAAGGTTTACTTTCAATATTTAACTTGAAAAGGGAGTTGTTTCATTTTTAAGGAGGTTGACACAAGAAAAGAACTATCCTCATACCTGATTCTTTTTTTTTTTAACGAGGTTGACTCAGTAACAGGAACTATCCTCATAGCTGATTCATTTTTTAACGAGGTTGACTCAGTAACAGGAACTATCCTCAAAACCCTAATTTCTACAATCTACCTACATATCCTAAAATCTAGCTGATTCATTTTTTAATGAGGTTGACTCAGTAAAAGAACTATCCTCATAACTCCTTGTTTCATTTTTTAATGAGCTTGACACAAGACAAGGAACTATGCTCATGACTCCTAGTTTCATTTTTTAACGAGGTTGAGACTAGAAGAAACTATCCTCAAACCTGATTCATTTTTTAACGAGGTTGACTCAGTAACAGGAACTATCCTCAAAATCCTACTTTCTAACTATCTATATGACCTAAAAACTAGCTGATTCATTTTTTAATGAGGTTGACTCAGTAAAAGAACTGTCCTCATAGACATCCAATTTCATTTTTTAACGAGGTTGAGAGAGGAACAAACTATCCTCGTACTCACTGATTCATTTTTTAACGAGGTTGACACAGTAAAAGGAACCTTCCTCGTACCTGATTCATTTTTTAACGAGGTTGACTCAGTAACAGGAACTATCCTCGCTAATCCTACTTTCCTATATAAGCTATCCTTGTTTCATTGTTTTAACGAGGTTGACACAAGACAAGGAACTATCCTCGAACTAACTGATTCATTTTTTAACGAGGTTGACACAGTAAAAGGAACTTTCCTCGGAACTCCTTGTTTCATTTTTTAATGAGCTTGACACAAGACAAGAAAACTATGCTCATGACTTCCAGTTTCATTTTTTAATGAGGTTGAGACTAGAAGAAACTATCCTCACGCTAGCCTGTTTCATTTTTTAACGAGGTTGATACAGGAAAAAACTATCCTCGTACCATTGATCATGGCTTCCAACGGGAAGAAAGACATGTCAATGGACACACCTTGATCATGGCTTCCAAGAGGTCTTCATCAGAAGGAAGAATACTTCTCTGGAAGGAACACATGTCAAGGGACTCAAAAGGGATAAGAACATCGTGTTCAAGTAATCCCATAGAGTTTTCCATGTCAATTACCGGATCTAAATCAAAGGAAGATGAGCAAACAGTGAGAGGCTCACTTACTTCGGTAACTGAAAACATGGGACCGGTTGCCACATAATTTACCCGTGGCGGGGTAGATACCACTTGAGAATCATGAACATTTGGGGCTGTCATATTATTGGCAGTTGAGACAAGACTAGGGAACGAAAGCTGGTCTACAGTCACAATATGTCCATTGTGAGGGAAAGACATCACGCGAAAGAGTGTCGATACGACAGCTTTCATTGCATAAACATAGTCTCGCCCAAGGAGTAAATTGAAATCCAAGGGACCTCGAACTACCATAAGATCAATACAGACAGTTTTACCTTCCAAGGTAATAGAAAACTTAGGAAGGATCCCTAAAGGTTCACTAATGGTTCGGTTAAAAGCTTTCAGATTCTGCGTAATAGGCGCAAGCTGAGGGGAACCCAAAGCTTTCCAAACAGTTGAGGATAAAATACTGACAGAAGCACCTTCATCTACCTGAGTACGATGTATGTCCCTACCACCAGCCTTGACAATGATTTGGAAAGGGATGGAGGAAGGAAGACAAGGTTCTGTCAGTCTATTCCAATCAAAGGAAAAGACCTCAGTGCTTGGAGGGGGTTCTGTAGAAACAGGTGAAATGCCCCCTGGCATAGAAGAATCTGATGTAACAAGAAGAACATCAGCGGTATGAAATTTACTCTCGAAAAGGAGAGTGTGATCGACCGAATGTGAAATTGAATCGACCACTTGATCAACTAATGGATCATCAACCTGAGTGACATGAGTTTCACTCTCCAATGGAAGAGTGTGATTGACTGTACTTGAAGTTAGATCAATCACTCCGTCAGTTGACGGTAGGTTGAGAGAAAGTTTACGGTAACCAGTTGGAAATTCTTGCTGTGGAACAGTAAGGTTTTCCAACAATGTTGAGGCTTCATCCATGTGAGGGCAAATGTGAGTTTGATGACTCCCTTTGCATAACTTACAAGGAAACCTAACTTTACCCTTTTTCCCAGGAACCTGACTATCACTGGTTGATGGATCAATGGAAAGTTGATGAGATTTTTCTGACCATACTTCCAAGACCTTTGGAATACTAGGACAATTGACAAGGAAGTGGTCACCCTTACAAAGCCTGCAAGGGTATTTGGGTTTACGATGCATGTCGGAATTTTCCTCAACACAACTAACACTTACAGCCATGGTTGGTTGGTTGACTTCTTTCTTATCTTGCTTCTTCTTCTTCTTCTTCTTCTTCCCTTTCTTCTTCTTCTTAGCCTCCTGGTTACTAGCATCAAGGCTTTTACCAGGTGAAGAGGAAGAAATGGAGGAAGAAAAATTAGGCGAAGAAGGTAAAGGGTCAACAGAAGGTTGGTGATGTTGAGATGGTGAACTCTGTTGAGGTGAAGCATCTGGTTGAGATGGAACAATTGGAGTATTTTGGGCCAACGAAGTTGAAAATAACCATATCGGTAAACCTATTGTAAATCCAGGTAATGACAAAGTAGCCATATAAGGAGGACCAACATTTCCAAAGTAAGGAAAAGTACTAGGATTCTCATTAGGAGGGGTTCCTAGGTTGATAAATTCCGGAACATTTGCCATTATATTCAACTTCAGTGAATTTTATTAACAATTTAAAACTAAAATTAACAATTCACAATTCACACCTAACAATTAAAATTCACAATTCACACCTATGGTCTCTAAAAGTAAAAACAAACAAATTAACACGCGCTATCAAATCTAGGAGTCAAACCACACACAAACAGTAAGCTCTCCGGACCGAAAACACTAGTTGGTGATGAAGCCCAACCTCGCAGAATTCAGTACAGAAATGGCGGGTGGAACAGTTAACCCGGCAAGCTGCTTAATGAATAGACCGGCACAAGTTCCTCCACTTTAACCGTCTCGAAGTGAAGTGAACCCCCCGGAAAATCCAAGTGAGTATAACCGACGTCTGCTCCAGGTACAGTGGGACCTTCCCTCCACCGTCACCTCGGTAGAACCCTAAAGATTATGGTCACTAAGGTCACCAACAGTAACAAATACACCTGGGGGAACAGTCTAAACTCCGACAGCACGCAAGGGCAGAGTAGCAAGCTCAATCCCCTTACCGGCTCCTTGACAACAATCCAAGGTTTACTGATAAGTGACCCCTAGCTCCTCGACAATGGTTAATCCGAGGTTTACCGTTTGTAATACGTACTGTCTGGCGTCGTTCCCAACGAGGGGGGAATGATCCCCTCACTGGTTCGGACACGAGCTCGTGCTTCTCCTTTAAGAGGAGCTTTCCCAGAGTGCAATTGAAACAATTGGATTTATTCTACTCAAGATAAACTATCTGTTTGGTTTTGTAGTCTTGGAGAGTTAAGTACTCACCTACTCCAAGACCCTAGCCTAAGCTATGTTGGTGTTTCAGAGCCCTAGAAATGTAAAAATTACTAGATGAATTTTAATTAAGCGCTGTGTTATTAAGGCTGTTATTACTCAAAGGGGTAAATGGAGATGAAACCAATGGTGTTATGACCCGACTCAACTGAATGCAATCGAATATGATAATGCAATCCTTTCAATTCGATGAATCCTAACTAGAGTAAGGAGAGAGTTTCCATTGACTTCCAACAATGCAAAAAATTGATCATTAAGAGAAAATTTAACAAATTCTCTAATGCACTAATTTCATCAAGAAAAACTAATGCAAATCAATTCCAAACCAATTTTTATTTTTATTTTTGTGTAAATTCAAATCAAAGAAAGTTGATCTAAATCTACAATTGATTTTTCAGAATGTAAACTATGCAATTGTAATCTATGCACAATTCACATGAAAAGTATGCAAATGTAATCTATGCACATTTTTCATTAATATTCTGAAAATGAGAATTCTAATTGTGGAAATGTGATCTATGCAAAAGAATTCTCAAACACAAGACGATTCTAATGTGATCTAAGAACCAATCAAGTGCAAATTGAGAAAATTGGGTGAGAGTTCCAAAGATCAAAACATAAAAACACTCAAAGGCGATTAACACTCATACACAATTTAGCCCCCCCCGGCGAATGAGGGGGAAATTTTTTTGCAAAAACAAAAGCAAAAAGATGCAAAATTGTGAAAAGACTGAGAGAAACCTCCAAGTAATGACCAAAGGAAATCAAATTAAGAATTTCTCAAAAAAGAGACTCAAAACACCCAATTGATGAAAGCTAAAAGCAGGAATGCTAATGAAACAAGTTCAGGTGAAAATTTTTGACAGGGTACTAAAGGATCTGGGCAGAAAACACTAAGAAAACCAAAATCTAAAAGCAATTAAAGCAAAAATGGAGTTTTCCTAAATTTTTACAGGAAGACGCAGGCAACCCGTTAGAACAGGCGCTGGCCCGCTCTGTGCAAACGGCAACAGCGCGTCCAAAGACGCACTATGCAGTACTCAGAGGGTGCGTCCTTCTGGAAAAGTTAAGAAAAACCAAATCTAACTAAATCTAAAGCTAAGCCACCCAAATACTAATTCTCACAGTCAAAAACCAGAAAATAAAAATGATTTTCTCAGAGCAAAGTTCACACAAAGGAAAAGACTTTCTCATTAATGGATTCCCCAGCGGAGTCGCCAATTTGTCACACGGAATTTGTCAAGGGTGCGGACACGACTGACCTTCCTAGAAGTCTAAGACATTCTAATGACAAACAAGACAAAATGGAGTGATCTTTCTCTAAATACACCTTTTACAACATGAAAACTACAAGTGTTTAGGCTTACCTTATTCCAAAACGCTGTTGTTGAAGTCCGTTCTTGACGATCTGGATGAGCTCCTCCTTCAAGTCAATTCCTGCAACCACAAACAATCAAACAATTACCAAGCACTTGCATTTCATATAATAAAACATATATTCAACATGCAGACCAAGGAACACATGAAATAACTCATTAACACAAGCTATTGAGAAAAATAAACCAGTTTGTATTAATAACGAAACAAAGAAACTCTTACAACCTGGCCTTGGTGTTGTGCAAGTTCCTCCCAGGGTCCATCAAGGGTTTTCCTCTACTTTGACAAAGCTCACCCTCTCCCAAGTAGAATCAAGTGAAGACAATCTCTCCTCACAAAGGCTCTAATGGAAGACCTAAATCCTGCAGCATTTACCCAAAGAAAATGTATAGCTCCAACCTCTTCTCCTTCTGGCTCAATGCCTTTATTTATAGTGCTGTAAAGAGGTTATTCAGGTCCACTATCAATGGGATCATCCCCCTCTTTGGGTGGGATAGGTCCCTTATTGATGGGATAAGTTCCCCCTTAATAGAGATACATGAACCAACTGGAGGCGCATCCATTTCATCAAACCGACCTCTAGAATGTTCTAGAAGTAACCACAAGTAACTTTTTCAAGATAAAACTCACGCATTTTGCCTTTTACAGAGGGACGCACCTGTCTCTTAACATACAGAGCGTCCACGGATGCAGATTTTGTGAACATGGTCAGCGTCCCCGCAGGTAAGGCTAGAGAGAACCTGCGACCCCAGAGATAAACATAGTTTTGACAAGACTTTCTCTCTTCTTTGAGTTTGAGATGGATAGCAGAGGCATAAGACTTGCCTAAGAGGGTAGCATGACCGTTGATTTGAGCCATACTAACTGTAAGTGGTCATGGTGACATTTTTTAGTGTAACACTGTCCCTGTCAGTTTGACTAAAGACTAAGGCTGCCCAATCCCACAAGGTTGAGGTGAAGGGGTAGAGGTTTAGTAAATGTTCGAGCTTCTCCTCCTATAATCCACATAGATGGCATTTGGATGGGCCAACAAATCCCCTTTTCAAAAGATTATCCCATGTGAGAATTTTCTTTTGGGGAACCAACCACATAAACAACTTGATTTTCATCGATTGCAATTTCTGCCAAAGGTCATTCCAAACCTGATCAGGGTTTGGATAATCAAAATCTAGGGCCATGTGTTTAGCTTCTTTGAGGTTAAAGGTGCCTTCGGCATTTCTACCCTAACTAAGTTGGTCAGAAGAGGATGAAACCAAATTCTTCCTCTGCTCCAGGTCAAGAGAAAGGGAATCCGCTTGGGCCTTCAAAGGACTCTCTTCACTATAGCTAAGATCCTTCCACATTCTCCATTTACCATTGTCCCTTACCTGATCCCAGAAGTCACTTACCATAAGTAAACCTTTTTCGTCAGTGTCATTTTTGAGAGAGGTTAGTTTTTCTCTAAACATATTTGGTTCCTGCTACCAGTTATCCTCCCAAAACCATGCAAGGTTCCCAGCTTGGATATCCCAAAAACTATGTTGCTGGAAAATGGATCTATTCTCCCAAGAAAGGTTCCAAATTTGGGAGCCCTTGATGAGGCCTGTTAGTGTCGGTATCTTCATGCCTCCGTCAGTGATCAAATTCTCTTGTTGCATTGCATATTAGGTGTCTCGCCTAGTTAGCTACATTCCATTAGGAGCATGGATCATCTGACGATAGTGGCTTGTTATACATTTTTCCTCATGTCCTTTACCTGCTGGCCCATTTCCATCCATTTAGATTGTCTGCAGTCAATTTTTGTTTTTTCTTAAATCTACAAGGGTCATTTTTAGAGTTTTAGTTTCATTAGGTCTAAGGATTCATCAAAAAGGTCTTCAAAATGTTCAATAATGGTCAGTAGGTGCATGAGGAGGTTGAATAAAGTCCCAGTACCAATAATTTCATAATCACATGCTCATAAATGTATTTTTCCTCAAAACCCTGTTTTGAGGAAAAACAGAGTATTTTATGTTTTTATGTATAAATTGATGTAATGTCAATGCTTTCATATGTAAATAGCTTCAATGGCAACCCTGGTCACCTTGCTAAGCTTCAGAAACTCCATCCCCTACAAGGCAAACAAAAAATCAAATCATTCAGTTCATCAAAGGCAAAAATAAAGTAAACTGCCCAAAAAACAGAGTTTAAAAGTAAGTCACAATGCAAACATTACAAAAGTGGGTTTTATGAATGAAAAATCAAAATCCCTTGTATATAAATCATTTTTCATGTTCAAAGAGCTCATTTGCATTCAAAGAAGAAAGATTGAGCAAGAGAAGGCCATGTTGAACAAAGGGAGCAAGACTGCAGCAAAACTGTGCAAGTTTGTGGGCGCGATGCATTGGGTGAGAGGCTTGGCGCATATAAGTGGCACGGCGCATTGGGCCAGCCTCCACAGTGTAAAAAATACATTGGCATGATGCATATAAAAGGCGCAGCGTGTTGGGTTTGTGATGCGGCGCATAGAGCTGCAAGCCCGATTTCACCATAAACTCCCTCAAATTTCCAAATTTGCTCAATCCTATGGTGTGCAAGTAAGTCTAGATTTCTTCCCTTGCTAGTGAAAGAGTTTTTCTTAAAATTTATGGTGGTTTAGTGTGAAAAAACTCAAACCCTACCTCTTTGCAATTTTTGCTCAAAAACAATTGCCTAGGGTTTGTATTTGTGTTTTTGCTACCAAGTCTACTCCATCACCCCTCACTCTTTGACTCCTCCATTCATTTTTCAGTTTCATCCACTCATTCCCTAATTCCCATATTCCTAAAAATCATTCACCCCTATCCCCAATTCCCATTATCCCAAACCCTAGCTACAAAATCCCCAAACCCTAATTGCTATCCCATAGCCTAAAACCTGTCCCTAAAACCCTTCCATTCCCCAAAAAACTTGTCATAACATTCCCAAAACCCCTCATACCCTCTCCCTCCATAGTCCCTTATACATTCTCACCCTTGGTGGCAGAAAACTAAAAACACCATAAATCTCTTCATACTCATCAAGAAAACTCACACATTACCAAGCATGGAGTCTGATCCTTCCTATGACCAAGATGAAGAGACACATAGTGACTCTCCCACAGAAAGGCATGCAGAAAGGAGACCTCACAAGGGTGGCAAACATATGCGAGAGGAGCCTACTTCACTTGCCGAGCTGCAGACCTGCCCTCTTGCTATCACATGATTTCAACACCAATCTTGTTATCAGTTCTGTGAGATGGTTGCTAGAGTCTAGTACCATCATGAGTTGGCTAGGTTGTTTGTGCTTCATCTACATAATGGCCAAGTCACTCTAGCAGGTGTGACATTCACCTTGACACCGGAGTCTATTTCTCTAGCAACCAGCATTCCAAATGTCGGAGAGCAGTGGAATAAAAGGCAGCAAATTGACAGGGAACACTATGAACCATACATCAAGGCTGGTTATTTGAGACAACTCAGCAGGGTTTTTCCTTTTCGGTACCTGAAAGACTCATATGCTCCCTTGATGAAACTCATAATTAAGTATTTCAGTTGTGAGGGCTAGTTTTCTTGCCTATATGCTTATCACATCAGATTGTTGATGCACTGTACCAGGGTGATAATGATGAATCTCCCCCACTTCATGTGCCGAAATATTGAGAAGATGACCACCCTAGTGCAAAAGAAGACTCCTCGGTAGCAGTATAACAGTATATATCATTTTGCACTCATCAAAATTGTGGTCATGCATCACCTTGGTTTGCAGGACATCTCATGGGAGGATTTCATTTCTCATGAGTTCTTCATGGCTCCTCAGGTACCTCCAGAAGCTTTTCATGAGATAGGTGGACCTTCACATCAGCAGGAGAGTCATGAGATATAGACCGCTAGTGTGCCAATGTTTGTCGCCTATCAAAAGGGAACTAGAAGGTTGTTTGCAGCAGCAAAGCGAGTATTATCTCCACCCAAGGTGGAAGGGGTCTCGCTTCCTTCATTAACAAAGTAGGTTCAGGACAAGGGCAAGAGGCCATTACATGATGAGGGGCCTTCAGGTGAGTAGGAGACTGATTTCATTCTCATTCAGGATGATGACACTAATTTGGGCCCATAAAGCTCAAAGCTCAAGGAGATCATCCAAGAGCAACAGGTAGACATGAATGATTTGTCTCTAAACTTAGAAAGAGCCAGGTGCAAAATAAAATACCTGGAGCAAAGAAACAAGCAGCTAGAGGATCAGCAAACCATTATAGAACTGCAAAACATACAAGAAAACCACCAAGCTGCTAAGAGGAGGAATGATCAAGAATCTTGGCTTGAGAGAGTGAGTATCCACTTAGAAAGGTTGCTAGAGAAGGCCGACAGGGAGAAAACAATGTTCAGGCATATGGCCTACCATTACATGGCAAGAAATAAAAGTTGTAAGGCAAGAATCAGAAACTTGAAGGCAAAGTTGAAGAGGGCATCGAGGAGGCGAAAGGAGCAAGATAGAATTCAGATCTTGGCTGAGGCTTCCTTGGCCCAATAAAGCACTTGATGGAGAACACTCAGCCCAAATTTCAAAAAAAATGGGACACTTTTTTCATTTTTGGAATTTTTGGGCCAAAACACAGTTTTTTTTGCCCAATGCGCCACGCCACCTGGCGCTCGATTTTGATAGAGGCTTTTGAAAAAAATCAGCACTTTTGGATTTTTCATGGAAAAATATGCATGCTCACCAATGACCAAGGAATTTTGACAGGTTTTGGGCCCCGAAAATGGTCAAAAACACCCCAAAAATGACCTTTTTCCCCCTATTTGGACACACAGGAAGCAGTGTTGGGAAAACTCAATTTTGGAGGGGAAAATGGAGGCCAAATTCAAAAATTCCACTTTTTCTAGAAAGGCAACAGGTAGAAATTTCTGACAAGAACACTTGGAGCAAATTTGGACACCAGGAAGGCCTCCAAAAGTGGCTTCAAACAGGCGCTATACATAGGGAAATCAGCGCGGTGCATTAGGGAAATTTTGCCCAGTTTGACAAAAAATACTCTGTTTTTTGTCTAGCTTCTTGACAGTTTGACTTTTCTCCTTCTTAATGTCAAAATCATGATGTAATTATTGTAATTTGATGGATCTTGATGTAGTTATGCTAAATTTTCACTCATAGAGGTAGATTCATCCATGGAAAAGTAGTTTGCAACTGAATGAATTAGTTCCCTAGTTTTTAGAGGCATGTTGTTCCACTGCCTACTTTTTAGTTCTCAGTTGAGAATTTATTGGAACAGATCCTAAACTTATGAGATCGACCCCTAGAGGCTAGGATGAGTTATTGTTTGTCTATATCTTGTGATTTTTCAGTCATTAGCATGGTTGGACTTTTGAGAAAGCTTGGAGCTTCATTGTATACATTTTTCAGCAGTTTTGGCTAAGGAATAGACCAGGGTTTGTAGCACTCTATGGGATTCATGTGGCATCTTGCTTTGATATTGTGTTTCCTTCTATAAATGTAAGTTTACTTGTGTTTTATGTATGCCATTCTCTCTCTTATTTCATCTTAACTAAAACAAACAAGGATAAAGGTAGAATCCATTGAAATTTGTAGTGCTCTACCTAGGGTTTGCTTAGTTATCTATGTTTTCAGCTGTTTGAAGAGGATCCCTGAGGTTTTATTGCCCTCTTCAACTCCTCATCTGTCTTAAGCTCTCCATTTCATTCAATTTGAAGTGTCAAATCAATTGCCTACCTTGCCCCATTGAGATCTCTGCAAAACTGAGCCTCATTCCCCAAACCCAAAATCTGCCTTTCCATTTGAGCCAACAAAACATCATCAAGTTCAATCAAACCCTTTTGCACACATACCTAGCCTAAAATCAGTCTTCCTCCAAGTCATATCAAGCCTCATTGATCTTTTTTGTTGAGATTGACAGGAGAGAGCCCTCTCCCGAGCTGGTATGGCTAGCTACTAGGTTAAGCGTGGTTCGATGTTATCATAGATCCTACCTTTCTCAGTGTTGGGACTCAGAAATGTCATATTTTCATCCACCTTTTTCCTTGCATTTCATCATTCCATTAACCTGTTATCATATCACTTTCCTACATACACTTGGGTTTCACCTTCTTATTTTCCAATTTTATTCATTTTTGTATTATAAGTAAATTTATGATTAATTATTAGAAAATGTACATATTTTTATATATCTCAAGAATACGTGAGTTTTGTTATGTGTACGAAACATGTCTCCTCCACCATATCAAGGAGATAATTATGCAAGCCTTTTTCTACGAAGAAAATCATGGAGGCATATCGAGAAAATCATGGAGGCATATCTTATCAAGGAGAAAATCATGGAGGCATATCTTATCAAGGAGAAAATCATGGAGGCATATCTTATCCTAAGGAGAAAATCATGGAGACATATCTTACCCAAGATAGTTGAGAGATTTGTGGGATCATGGTTGAGAGATTTGTGTGATGATATCTTGTAATAATAGGAAACTAGTTGAGAGTGCTTGAGGGAATATTTGAATGTAATTATGGAAAGGTTATCTTCCTGATGTATATAAGAGAGTGCTCTCTCTTCATTGTAATGAATAATGAATAATAGAGAATGGAGATTACTTTGTGTCATATTCTTATGCTTTCATGATTTGTAATTTAGTTATTGTAATATAATTTAACATAGTTTTATTGTTGTGAGCTCACATATGTTGTTTTCCATTCACTTCTTCACATGTTGTATTTATTTTCCTTTATGCAATTTCATGCTTTCCTAGTTAGTGTTTCAATGCTTTAATTTGATTTCAGTAATTTAGATTAGATTAGATTAGATTAGTTCCACTTCAGTCCTGCATATACAGTGCATGTGTCTCGTAAGTCTACGGACCTCGGATTGATAAATTAAATAGTTGGGTAAATACTACAACGGAATTAAACGAACATAGTATCACCCAACATTTTGGCGCCGTTGCCAGGGAGGCACGATGGATTGAAGTTTAGTTTGATTTTTCTGCAAGTGTGTTTAGACATGTTCCTAACTCCGAGGTGTTAAATGCAGTAAGACGTGGGGAACAGCCTACGCATCGCATTCGAGATACCGTAATGGGCTCGACCTCTTATGGATCAGGGCATGTAGGGTGTGTTTACATTTATGCAAGTGTGAATTTTGATTTCTGCAGGTGTGTTTGATTTTCGCAACTGTGAAGAATGTGTGATGAATTCATGGTTCATGGTTATAATTAAAACATTCAATTACTCAATGAATGTGCAATCCTTGTAAGAGGGTTTAATTGAATTATTGAATTCAAGATTATTTCTGTGGTCCTTTTTGTTTTTAGTGTGCTGATTTTTATTTGTTTTTTTTTCCTTTCAACATGATTTTATAATGAGTGTCAGCTTGGAACTACTCACTCAGATCCTTGCAGAAGTTGGAATCTCCTCTTCCCTGGAAAAGGAGATCTTGACAAAAATTGAAAGTTCAACTACTGCCCAAGAAATATCAACATCTGAAGAATCTTGCGTATCTGATGGCGAACAATCATTAGAACAAGAGATCGAGGAAGAAGAGCAGCAGATCGGAGAAGAAGAACAGGAATTACAGCATAATCTGAGTAAGAGTAACTGTGCTTATCAAAGCTTCATCGAACAATGGTTCCAGGTAACTACTAGATTAGATTCATCTTTTAATTTTTTAGTTGATTTGCAGTTACAGCAACCAGACTCATTCACTGTCAAATATTTTCATCCATCATTTGAAAACCTGCTACTGAATCTATTGTTGTCACTGCTACGTGAATGGCTTCATTGGAAGTTTAACTACACGTAACTAATTTGTAAATTCTAATTAGTATAGAGTAGGTAGGCTTTCAGTTTTAGTTTTTGCTTTCATTTTTAATTCTGCTTTTACCTAGAATAAGTATGCTCTCCTCCTGCGTCTTTGTACGATCTCGAGGATCAGAAAATAGGTTTCAGTTTTGCTTAGAATAAGTATGCTCTCCTCCTGCGTCTTTGTACGATCTTGAGGATCAGAAAATAGGGATGATTTAGACTAATTTCAGGAATAAATAAATGTTTGCACTATGCTTGATCAAAACATCTTTCAATATGCAAATTTTTGTGTCCATTTGTTAAAAAGAAAATTTAAAGCTAACCATTTTTGTTTTTAAAGATAGGATTAATTTCATTTTCTACACTATTAATAATAAAAATAACAAAAAATAAATAAAAAAAATAACAAAATAGTTGTTGGATCCCCACTCAAATCCGCCATTCAGGTAGTCCTTTCTCCTCTGTAACACCCCTTCCCACCTTTTGACTCGCTTTTATTTGTCTTCACACTGACATCTCTTCCTCGCAATTCGATCTATCAACAGCTGACTCGCTTCTCTTTATCTGCACAAACACATATTCCTAAATCTTCACCTCTGAAACTTCAAACCCATAAATGAGGGAAAGCTGCAAATAAAGCAGAGCAAACACAATTTACATCCCAGTATCCGATTTGCATAACTAAATTAAAGGCACGGTGGCTCCGACGCCTTGCTAATCCAGTTGTTGTTCATCAGCAGCCGGGGAGTGCCACGATTTTTTACACCATACCCCCTGAACTGCCCTTTTGGGACCAAGACAAACTTAATTGAAGGCGGTCCCGACTCCCTGCTGTAAATTTACTATTCGGAATGGATGATTGCAGCCACATGGTTGTGATTTCTCTTTGTATAAAAGCTCACATTCCTTTGACTCGCGATCCGATTTCAAGATTTTCTGTGAGAAGTTTTCGCTTGGCCTTAGGACGGGACAGACGTAGAATTGTTATTTAAGCCCAATCTGGAAACTTTTGTGGAGAATCCTTGCTTTCGTTGCGTGGACAATGGCAGGGGAGAACAATAATACTTTGGAGGCCGAGGAATCGATAATAAAGCCACAGCCTTTCCCACTCTTCAATTTAAAGGGATCTCTCCATGAAATCCTGGGACCAGGAAAGGCTCTTGATTTGATCCTTTGGAGGAGAAGAAATATTAGCAGTGGTGTCATTGCAGTTGCAACAACAGTATGGTTCTTGTTTGAGCGATGTGGATACACTTTACTGTCTCTTGTTGCCAATGTGCTCATGCTTTCGATTACAATTTTGTTTCTCTGATCAAATTTTGTTTCCTTGAACTTTTCATCCAGAAATTCTTCATCGATTCGTACAAATGGACGGAAAATCGCTCTGTTGGGTACTTCTGGTTTTCGTGGTGAACTCTTCATTGATTTCATTAGCAAATGCGGCAGCATCGGAGTCTACTTATTGTGATTTGGATACCAGCTACCCGGTGAAGGTTAAATCGGTGGATATCAATCCTAATCCAGTTGTGAGCGGTGCTCCGGCCACATTTAAGATTTCTGCAATTTCGGACGAGGCGCTTTCTCGTGGACAATTGCGTATTCATGTATTTTTTTATGGAGTACTGTCCATACGAAAAGTCATGATCTTTGTACCAAGACAACATGCCAGGATTCACTCCACCTGGCTCATATACGCTTAAGATGAAGTTGATTGATGCCGATGACAATCAATTGACTTGTGTTAATGTCGGCTTCCAAATTGTTCATGGTAGCCTAATTGACCAAATCTGAGGCACAGTGACTACGGGACTGCTAGAGACAATTTGATTACTTATTGCTGAATTCTGATCTGAAATTTTCGATTAGTTTTGGATCTCAGAATGTATTGGTTATTTATTTGACTTGTATGCATCTGATTTCCTGCAACATCATTATAATTAGAATGTATCCTTTGGTTTGTGTTACATATCCATGGAGAATTGATTGGCAATATTTTGACTGAGACTGTTATGGCTCTGGATCCTCCCTCCACGTGTTGATCCTCTTGCTTATGCATGGTACAAATTGTAAATAAAAACATGTCATAATTTCTTGGAACGGCTTCGATCCCACGACCTCCTGCCCGAGTCATGTAACACACGGTCCTTTTCGGCCAATCCCATCATTTCGCCGATAACAGGTCCTTCACAAAGCTTCGATGGTTGTCTTGCTTCAGCAATTAAACCACCAACATAAACCTGTTCTCTATTGTTAACCCGCCTAACATGACTATCCCTCCTATTCGATGTTGATGATGCCCTCAGTCTCTTCTCCAATCGCTCCCGTGCCTCCAGTATAACTTCATTGAGGAGATCATTATCATTCTGTCTTGTCTGGCATAGGGTTATAGGTCTTGTCATTGGATTGCTTGCAGCTCTGCGATCAGCAAAAGGCACGGCACACCATGTCTTTCCAGCGGCCCCAGAATTCTGGCTATGATTTGAAGAGACAGCTCTGAGATAAGACCATCGACGAGCGTGCGCTGCTGGCAGCATTCCCGTTACTGGAATTTCAACCAAAACAACTGAAAATTCACCTGAAGTAATGTGATCGGAATGTCAAGACTGTATCAATCCCCTGCCTTCCTAAAACTCTCCTCTTCCAGAGCCTCCTATTCAATTGCATCTTTCCTATTACCTCCTGTGGTTTGTAATGGGGATTTTTTTTTTTGGGCCATATGTGTGTTCTATAGTTATGCAAGTACTTTCTTTCATGGGTGTTTTTTAATCAGGTTTAATTTTTTTTATTCTTTATTATTTTTGTTTTTAATACATAAAATTAAAAAAAATTAAAAAAATAAAAATAAAATAAAAAAAAAAAAAAAATCAATTGCCCTCATTCATTCATAAACTAACTATTTGTTCCCTCAGAAATACAGCAACATTTTTGAATGTTTTCAATCAATTTTCCTGCAAATCAATCAAAACATTTTGAAAAAGTGTTGCACAATCAATGAGTAAATTGCATGAGGACATGCAATAATTTTAGTTGGGGGGAAATCAAAGTATGTTGGATTTTTTTTGTGAATTTATGGGCAAAAGTTAGGATGCATATACTAACAAGTGAAATGAGATTGGTGTTATGTGTAGGACAACGAGAAGCTTATGCAGAAAGCTCAACATTACGATGCGACACCTTTTTCATCCACAATTAGAGTTATTTCGGAAAATAATTAAAAAAAAAATGGACATTTTGTAAATTCTTGAAATGCGCTAATTTGTTTTTGAGTCACTTCATACAGGATCGATGGAGATGGCACACGAAGATGACAATTTTTATGCAGGAATGGTGCTAAGTTTTTCAGAGTATGCAAAGTGATTTTTCCAAATCACAATGAAACATGCATCATTGGACGCTTGAAGGAACAAATTCTTCACTGCACATATCATGACATTTTCCACTACACACCTTTTGCGTCATGATTACTTCCATTTTTCCTTCCACATACCTAGACCATCCTTGTGTTGCAGCCCATCTTCCATTTCCTTATCTTTCACGACTTCATGCACGCATATTTTTCTAAATCGCATACATCCATTTATCCTTTTTAGTTTAGTTTTTCCTTCTAAGTTTGCCTTCTGAATTAAACTCATTCCCTTTCCATGATCACATTACCTTGATTTCCTAGCCATGCTGATCCACACTGCTTGTCCGTGAGTTCTTTCCATTTATAGTCCTACCAAATCTTTTTGTACAAACTCACGTTGACTGATGTGGGATTCCTTAAGGCCCACCTTTAAACAAGTCTTTCCCCATCGACATCAGCACCTTACCTGGGAAATAGACTAGAGTTCATTTTGAGTACCTAGAGGCTTGCATGCCTTAATGACAAGTTCTCTCGCTGGCGATCATGGGAATACATCAATGTCCCTTGATCATCAGATCTTGCAAGTGGCTTGACCTCGACACATCCATTCGCACTTCGCAAGATGTACTCCGGTACCTTGGCACTCATTGACATCAATGGTGAGTTGCCTCGCATTGGTTAACGGCATACATCAATGGCCGGTAATCCAATGATTTCTATTCATGCTCGACATCGACACATTCATTCACATGTTTAGAATTGTACCATCGGGTTTGTAGCGGGTGAAGACTATACACTTTTTCATGACTCCCTCAGCAGTCACAGCAGCATGCATTCTGATCTATGAGAGTACCACAGTACCACTCTCAGCATTTATCTTTTCCATGATTCAGCATCAGCAGTTCAGATTCCTTCATTCTCCAGGATCCAGTTACATCAGTCACATTTTCCTGATCCAGCAGCAGCAGCAGCTACATTCCTATTGCATACTTCATCATTCTTGGGTAAGTAGAGGTATGTTGTTTTCTAATCTTTAATCATGCAATTCCTTATATGCTAACTTGAATATTTTGGAAAATTCCCTCACCATGCTACATTTCCTTTCACACGCCATGTTAAGTTGCATGCAGACATGCAACCAATTCAGTTGAGGGGGGGGAGAACTACATTCACTACATATTCACTTCCATGATTCCATTTCTTCACCACTATCACTCCATTTACCATTCACCAACATTTATTTTCCAATGATACTTTGTTGCACTTTGTTTCATACGCAATATTGGCATGCTTCATTAATATTACAAAAGGGCTTTCTTATGCACATTATGATTTCCAGTGAGTGTTTACATTATTGAAGAAAAGAGAACAGAAAATGAAATGAATGTTGTTAACACAAGAACCAACATTATTTGTATTCATGGTTGTCACACAAGAACCAACCATATTCATGGTTGTCACACAAGAACCAACCATAAGAAAATGTAAATTGTTACTAAATGTCTCTCATATATCCTGGAAACATTTAAGACATCATCATGTAAAGCCAAAGTTCAATATGCCAAATATTCTTAAAAGATACCCATGCATGGTTGCATGAGGACATGCAACAAGTTCAGTTGGGGAGGATGTTGGGACTCAGAAATGTCATATTTTCATCCACCTTTTTCCTTGCATTTCATCATTCCATTAACCTGTTATCATATCACTTTCCTACATACACTTGGGTTTCACCTTCTTATTTTCCAATTTTATTCATTTTTGTTTTATAAGTAAATTTATGATTAATTATTAGAAAATGTACATATTTTTATATATCTCAAGAATATGTGAGTTTTGTTATGTGTAGGAAACATGTCTCCTCCACCATATCAAGGAGATAATTATGAAAGCCTTTTTCTACGAAGAAAATCATGGAGGCATATCTTATCAAGGAGAAAATCATGGAGGCATATCTTATCAAGGAGAAAATCATGGAGACATATCTTATCCTAAGGAGAAAATCATGGAGACATATCTTACCCAAGATAGTTGAGAGATTTGTGGGATCATGGTTGAGAGATTTGTGCGATGATATCTTGTAATAATAGGAAACTAGTTGAGAGTGCTTGAGGGAATATTTGAATGTAATTATGGAAAGGTTATCTTCCTGATGTATATAAGAGAGTGCTCTCTCTTCATTGGAATGAATAATGAATAATAGAGAATGGAGATTACTTTGTGTCATATTCTTATGCTTTCATGATTTGTAATTTAGTTATTGTAATATAATTTAACATAGTTTTATTGTTGTGAGCTCACATATGTTGTTTGCCATTCACTTCTTCACATGTTGTATTTATTTTCCTTTATGCAATTTCATGCTTTCCTAGTTAGTGTTTCAATGCTTTAATTTGATTTCAGTAATTTAGATTAGATTAGATTAGATTAGCTCCACTTCAGTCCTGCATATACAGTGCATGTGTCTCGTAAGTCTACGGACCTCGGATTGATAAATTAAATAGTTGGGTAAATACTACAACGGAATTAAACGAACATAGTATCACCCAACACTCAGCCTGAGGTAGATTTAGGCACTAACAAGCACTAAATTCAGATATGATCCCTCTCTTGCCAATTATTTGCATATTTCTATTTCCAAAGCTTGGCCCAAGGGGTTGCCGATTCCTTGAGCCACCTCCACCAAAGTTTGGCTCCCAAAACTCTACTAAGGATTTCAAGGTCATGAAGCCCCAAACCACCATGGGCCTTAGGTTTGTAGAGCTTGTCCCAAGCTACGAAAGCCCACTTCTTTCTCTCTTCTCCTTTTCCCCAAAGAAAATCTCGTTGAATACTCCTGATTTGTTGCATAACTCCTTTGGGAGCATGAAAATGGGTATAGCCTACAAGACAGCCTTTGTAAGCACAAGACGCCCCACCAAATTCAAAAACCTGCAAGTCCATTTCCTAACTTTGTCCTGAAGTTTATTAGTTACCAACTCCCACACTCTCTTTCTCATAGTTTTTTCAGTAAGAGGCATTCCAAGGTACTTGGAAGGTAACTGATCCCCTTAAAACCTAAGAATTCTGGTGAAGTTCCTTTGAATAGAAATGTCAGTGTTGAAAAAAAACACCTTTGATTTTTCGAGGCTTACCTCTGTACCAGCACCCAAAGTAAATTCATTCAGGATTTGTTTGAAAGCTCTAGCTTCCTTGGTCGTAGGAATGCCCTACAACATTGTTTCATCAACAAATTGTTGATGAGTAGAAGTAGCACCATTCGAGGTAAATTTCAGAGCCTAGATGCTTCCTTTAGCATTTTCCATTTTGATCGCTCTACCTAGCCCTTCCATCATGAGAAAAAAGAGGAAGGGGGAGAGCAGATCCCCTTGTCTGAGACCCCTAAAAGGCATAAAGTTTCTAGAGGGAGAGTCGTTAAGCAGAATGGAGAAGCTAGCCATGGATACAAGGGCCATAACCCATCTTATCGAGTTATGGTCAAAGCCATAAGCTCTTAGCACTGCCCTGATGTAATACCAACTTAGCTTATCATAAGCTTTCGCTAGGTCTAGCTGCATGACCATACTAGCTTGCTTATTTCTCTTAAGAGAGTGTACCACCTCATGAGGTTGTATGATGTTGTTAAGAATCTGTCTTCCTTCCACAAATCCAGTTTTCTCCTCTGAGACGAGAGCAGGAAGAAGAGGCTTGAGTCTGTTAGCGATCAATTAGGAAATAATTTTGTACACCACATTACTTAAGGCTATGGGTATGAATCTGTCCAGTGTCATATCTTTTTCTTACTTTGGAATCAAAACTATGAAAAAGGCATTAAGAGCTTTCAAAACAGTTTTGGATCTTCTAGAGTCTTCCACAACATCAAGGATATCTTATTTGATTGTTTTCCAGCAAGCTTTGAAGAAGTCCACATTGAAACCAATAGGCCAGGAGCTTTCCAATTTTGCATCTCATCGATAACTTCGCTAACCTCCTCTTCAAACACTGGCTAGCTAATATTGTGGTTGTCTTCCCTGGTTACAAGCTTAGGAATGAACTTTGTGAATTTGTTAATGAATCAAGTTCTATTGATGAGAGGCTCCTCTACTATGCTAAGGAAGTGTTAACTAGGACAGATTCCATTTCTTTGTGAGAGATGAGCTATTTCCCTTGAGAATCTTTAAGTTTTGAAATTTTGTTATGAGATCTGTGATCCAAGGTTGATCTATGAAAAAACTTTTTGTTTCTTTCTCCTTCTCTAATTCCATTTCACCCTCAATTTTTGTCTCCAGAAAATATCCTCTTGCATGCACCGATCTTCCCATTCATTCTGAGGAGAGTCAGCCTGAATTTTCTATTCCTCGGTAAAACCATCTGAGATGAGGATCTGATTAATCTCCTGGAGTTTCTTCTCAACTTCTCTTTTGGCTTTAAAAATATTGCCAAACTCTTTTTTGTTCCAATCTTTCAGCCTAGATTTGATGTGTTTAAGTTTGTGCTGCAACTTGAACATTTTAGTGCCTTGAACGGGCATATCTCCCATCCACCATTTGTCAATCTTGTTGGTGAAGTCAGGGTCAGAGAGTCAGACATTTTAAAACCTAAAAGGTCTATTCCTCGGTGTACCCATAAAAGTAGCTTCAAGTTGGACAGGCCAGTGGTCTGAGCCACTGAAGGGAAGGATTAAAGATTACATATCAAGGCTTGTGAGAAGGAGGTCCTCTGAGATTATGAATCTATCTAATTTAGAGGCAACTTGAGAATCGGCTCCCCTCTTATTATTCCAAGTAAAAGTGCCATTTATTGTTTCTGTGTCCACTAGCCCCATGTTATTCATGAAGTTCTGGAAGGCAATGGATTCTATACCTAGTGTTCTGGTACCGCCTTTTTTTCCTGTAAGAGATCTGATCATATTGAAATCCCCTGCTATAATATAGGGCATATCCAGATATCTCTCTCTCAGCTCCTCAAGGGAGGTGAGAAGCTTAAGTTTTTCTTTTAGTTTTTTAGGACCATAGACGTTAGTGATCATGTAGATCTCCTTATCACCCAAAGGTTGAATCACCAGCGATAGATAGTTCCTAGAAGCTTCAGCATCTAGGATTCAAAGTTTTTTAGGATCCCATAGGGTAAGAATCCCACCCACCAAGTTATGAGTGTTAACCTCTAGATATTGATACTTGATTAACCATTTGTTGTGTATCTCTCTGATCTTTATGACTTTTCTTCTTTTATTCTATTGCTAAGAGTTCCTTGTTTCCTTTTACTTCCTAGACCCCTAATGTTCCAAGTTGTAAGCTTCATTAAGAAAGGTTTGTAAAGGAGTAGCTAGTGAGATCCCTCATCTTACCTAAGTTAATCATAAGTTTCCCACATTAGGTCAGCAGCTCATTCTATTTTTTCCTTCCTCTTTTCCTACCCGGGTTCTTGGAAGAATGCATCGATATATCCTCCATCGTTTTCACTCCCCTATTCTCCTGGATATCATGGTTTCTTTTGACTCCAGAACGCTTCATTTGTGATCTCCAGAGGAAGAGTTGTTGAACCCTTTCAAACACCTCTTTTGGCAGAGAGTCTACTCCTTTGGTGATTTCCTGGTCCTAAAACTTTTCTAGATCTAAATTCTCCCTCTCTAGCATCTCCCACAGTTCATGGTCTTCCATTCCAGCCTCACTTGGGGTCATCTCGTGGTCCCTACTGAGCTCCATAATGCTCAACATATCATCCTTTTGTTTGTTGTTTTCTGGTATATCCTCCATATTAGCATCCCTTTCCTTCTCAGTGGGAATATTCTCCAATTCCTGGTTTGTCTGTTTCTTTCGACTTCTTCTTCTAAGATCTTGAAACTATTGTGGCTCGATTGTCCGTCTTCATTAATTTTCTTTTGGTATCGTTTTCCTCCTTTCCCTTTACCCCCAACCTTAGTAAAACTTTCAGGATCCTTGCTTGTAGTGGCTTTCATATTGCTCTCCAGCTTGTTCAATGGGTAATCCCTGTATAGGTGCCTGTTTTCATGACACTTACGACACCTAAATGGGATGTGTTCATAGTCCACCGCTTGCATCCATTCCTCGTCATACACTTCTAAAATGATTGCATCTGGAAGTGCCCCAGATAAGTCCATTTCCACACATATCCGGGCGAAGGAAGTGTATTTGCCTCTTAGAGTAGCATCTGAGATCTTTATAAAATGCCCTAGCTTGTTTCCAATAGCCTTTAGAGACTCTGGCAGTGAATAATCTAAAGGAAGGGAGTAGAGTCTTATCCATACTGGCACCGACGTGAAAGTTTCTTGTTTTGGGACAAAGTTCATTACCCATGGTCTCATATAAAGGCCTGCAGAAGTGTAAAAATAAGGTCCTCCCTCGAACACTCTGTCTTTATCCTCTAAGCTTGTGAACACCACCGTGAAGAAGCCCTTGGACCCAAGGTGAAAGTTAATGTTCCCCTTTGGTTTCCAGTGGTTCCTTATCCATGCTTGCAAAGCCCTCTCCATCAGCCAAATCCCCATAAATTTAGTGGTCAAGTTTTGGTCTCCAAATATGATTCTTTTTCTATTAATATTATAATTAAATGCGAATTCAATATTATGGTCCAATCTCAAGTAGGATTATATATGGATGTTCCAAGTATGATTCTTTTTCTGTGAATATTATAATTGAATACTAATTCAATATTATGGTCCAATCTCAAGTAGGATTATATATGGATGCTCCAAGTATGATTATTTTTCTCTTAATATTATAATTGAATACTAATTCAATATTATGGTCCAATCTCAAGTAGGATTATATATGGATGCTCCAAGTATGATCCTTTTTCTGTTAATATTATAATTGAATACTAATTCAATATTATGGTCCAATCTCAAGTAGGATTATGTATGGATGCTCCAAGTATGATTCTTTTTCTATTAATATTATAATTGAATACTAATTCAATATTGTGGTCCAATCTCAAGTAGGATTATGTATGGATGCTCCAAGTATGATTATATTTTTGTTAATATTATAATTGAATACTAACTCAATATTAATAGTAATTTAATAACAATATTAATATAATAATCTTATAAAGAATGATAGACACACATACCTCATTCATGATTGGATCATGAATGAAAGGGACATATATCCTTCATTACGTAATTACATATATAATTAATGACTGGATTCGAGAGCGTAATTACATATATAATAGCAACATTTTTTGTCTTATCTCTTAGCAGCATAGATACAGTTATGGACAGGAAGGTGAGGCCAATGCACATAAGAGATGTTGAGTACCTAAGGATTGGACTCAAAGGTTCAAAACCAAGCAGTGCAAAATGGATAGAGATTGGACAAGTGAGGCAGTTGTATCCTCACTTGGTTGATGCTTGAAAACCAAATTTTGGTGGTCCAAAAGCCTTTTTCAGTGGGAAGGATTGATCTAAATGGATCCGAGAGATCTCTCCAAGTCTTCATGAAACTTTTAAAAATAATTCCCAAGGCCCAAAATCCTTTAAAGGATTGAAAATATCGTAAAAGGAATTCCCTTAACATGGCAAAGAAAACCTTCCGAATGAAGAAAAACACTATCGAGAGGCACAAAACCAGTGACATCAATGAAAAAAATAGAGTAATTGAAGGCAAAATAAGTGATGCATAGTAGTTGTCCGATCTGGCTGATCAACGGTCCAGATCAGATCGATAATCATAATCGACGGAGACTATTCGCGGGATATCGACGCTTTATATATATAAATTACGATGGTGATTGGCAGAGTGAATCTAGACTGTTAATCAAGCGTGCAGATCGACAACCCATATTAAATCAGTGGATTGCTATCGCAGAATGCAGTGGAGCACTTTATAATGGCCCAAGGGTTATTGCGATGAGCGATTGTGATAGATCACATCACCACATTGCATCGGAACTGTGCGGTGGAGTGGGGACAATAACAATAATGGCAACGATATTACAAACCCAATAATAATATAGGTGGCATTGCATATATTTTCAAGTCCGGTATGCGGATTTTATAGTGTTTTAGTGCATTTTTGCAATTCAAACATATTTTCCAAACACAAAGGAATGGTTCCTCCCGATATGCGATAGCGACCTGTGGGTGGACCCGATAGGGGAATGAATCATATTTAAAGGACTTTGAAGTCCGATATATTGATTTTTGGCGGGTTTTATTTGTTAAAATGTATTTTCACTGTAAAAATAGAGCACAGCCATTACAGGCGTTTCAGAGGCCCTAGGCACTCTAGCGCTATGAAATGGGTGGCCACCTCCACTCCATGTGTTAAGCAATGATTGTATAACGCTGGTAAAGGGATTCGAAGCACTCAGAGGCTGAGGAGACTAAGAGCCGAGGATATGAAATGAAAAAGAAGCGCAGTTGGCTTTAAAAGCCACAGACAGAGAGCAAACAGGCAGGCAGTGTTGCAAGCAAGTGCGAGACAGAGTTAGGACAGAGATTCAGAGCTGTGAGGGAGTCTGTGTACTTAGAGGAAGCTTGAGGGATTCAAGTGAAGCTCTTGTAATTACATTTGTTGTGTGTGAGGCTAAAACTGAGCTCACTATTGTAAAAATTCTGGTTGAAGACTTAATAGAGAGGCCACCACTGAAGGTTGGACCAGGAGATGTAGCCCAGGAGTATTGGGTGAACTCCTTATTAAATCTACTGTGTTTTTCTCTGTTTGTATATTATAGTCTTTTACTGCTTCAAAGTATATGTATTTTTCAATCTGATCGATCCATTGGATAAAATAACATAGGCACATCCATGCACATGAGTCAGTAATAACTTATTACTTTTCTTAGATCTCATTTTCAAATCAACCAGTCCCTCTTCTTCTACAAGCTCTTCGCTTCTTCCTTCCTCTATGATTTTCTATTGTTTTTTCTTCATCTTTATCTGAAGTATCTCTTGTTCCTTCTGTATGTTCCCAAATTCTTCTTTGTTCCATTTCTTTATCCTTCCTTTTAGGTCTTTTAATATGATTTGAAAGGTGTGCATTTGGTTTCTTCCTTCCATCACATTCTCAGTCCTCTCCACCATTCCTTCATTTTATCAATAAAAGTAGTTTCTCTTAGCCAGAAAGCCTCAAACCTAAAGGGTCTGTTCTGGTTCTGTTGGTTCATAGCGATTTCGAGTTTAATAGGCCAATGGTTTTGTATCACTCTATCTTGTTCATCGGAATTATGAATCTTGGTTTCTCTGTCGCACATGGTAAACATTTACCTCTAGTGCCAGCCTACCATCGCACTCTAAGGACTTGTCCTGGTTTTCTTGTTTCTCCTACCTACTATTGGTTACTGGTATTCTAACATTCCCCTGCCACCACATCTCAATATAATTGATCTCTCCCCCCCTCTCCTCCTCTATCATTCTCCTCTGGATCTTAGTGTCTGGGTCTGCCGCTTTTAGTAGTCTATAGTTTTTCCAAAGCACTACCTAACTCATGGCCACCTAACCAATAGGGTTGTAGAGCTCAGTTCCAAAACATCGTCGATGTGTTTACTTTCCAACAATGTATTTTTATTTTTATTTATTTACCACACTTCTTAAATAAATATAAAAATGTTTTATTTATTTACCATACTTATAGTTTATATATATTTTTATTTATTTAACATACCTCTTTTTTGAGTATTCTTTAACCTCTTAATATTTTAAATTTATATTGTGTTTATAAATAATAATAATTAAATTAATTTTTAAATAAAACTCACTTTATTATATTAATTATAAAGTATTAAATTATATTATATTAACTTGATAATTAATTTCATGGCTCGTTTTCCTTTTATCGTCTGACTATGACTATGTATTAAAGATAAACGAGAGTTATGTAAAGTTCTTTGAAAATAGTTGTTCATTCCAGGAGGAAGAGGTTGTCATTAGAGTTCAACATCGACATGGGAATTTATATTAGGGAGAATTTAATGAGGAGAATTACGTATTAAGGGGGTAGGTGAAGGTATTCAACATTTCCTTGACCTCTCTGGTTCAAGTAATTGGAGGCCAATATCAGTTTTGTGTAATGAAATGAAGTCTTTAACAGATTTACATGTCCCAAACTAGTTTATTTAGGTTAGGTAGCAAATGAGAAATTGGCATAAATTTCTAACCATGCTCCACCTCACCTCTTTGAGGGGGTGAGGGCATTATAATTTCAATGCATGACCATCCAATTATTTCTAAGGCAGCCCAAAACATAAACATCTGCCTTCAAGTGTTCTAGTTTGAGTATCTTCATGGATGGTAATGGATGAGAAACATATTCAATTATTTTTCTATTGTTTTTTTAAATTATTCAGGTATTGTTTCAATCTAATTTTCGATGTATGCAATCAACCTCAATGAATTTCTAGTTGCAAATTTGTGTTATTTAGTCATTCCTATGCATATATTATATATTCTTTACTTCCACTAAAGAGAACACCAATGCAAAATATTATTATTTCGAGACAATTAACACAACAAATTTGTAATTGAACTTCAATTTTAGGTCACGCATCAGTTTAGGATATTAAACTAATGGTGTTGAATTTTATTTGTTGGTATTTGCTTAAACAAATAGAAAAATAGCCTAATACATCAAGCATATAAAGAAATAATATGTTCCGTAAACTATATTTAGCCTAATAAATATTAAAATATTTTCTTTCTTTAGATATTATTGTAAACATTAATAAAATTAACAACAAATATCACATTTAGCAAAACTCAACTTTCTAACCAATAAAAAAACCCGACCCCGACTAGCCAAAGATCTGCCCTTGGAGCTAAGCCACAAAGGGAAGGCTAAGAAAAGCCCTACTCTCGACGAAGAGTGGATTAGTCGGTATTAGGGCATTGAGTAAAAATATTTTTAATTATATATATACACAATTTCCTCATTTTAAAACTAAATTAAATTTTGAAAAAATCATATCCCTAGTCAAGGTTTGTTTTTAATAAGATGTAAATTATTTTGCAGGATACTTTTTAAAGCACGGGTACGATGACGTGATAAGCTATTGTGAGACATCATTTAAATTTTCTATGTGAACTGAAAACATAAAGTTACGAGTGAAAAAAAATATATAAATTAATACGATTCAAACAATTTGATGATAAGGGTCATGCCTGTAATTTAAAATATTGCTAGAATTGCAATGATCGGAAAATAAAACCAAAGCTATTTCAACTAATGAAAATTAAAAGAATATATATATATATATATATATATATATATATATATATATATATATATATATATACATACATACATACATACATACATACATACATACATACATACATATATATAGATATATATATATATATATATATATATATATATATATATATATATATATATATACATACATATATATATATATAGATATACATATATATATACATACATATATATATATATAGATAGATATATATATATATATATATATATATATATATATATATATATATATATATATATATATAAATATTGCAAGATGCATTTTAACTTTTGGTCAAATACCAAAATAATTCACTGCCATCACATTATCGAATGAATTATACACCTACTTGAGAAAGAGAGAATAAAATAAATAACTTTCCTAAATAAAAAATAAAACATAAAAATGATTGGATTTTGCATCTCGGTGCCAGTCTACAATCTGAACTAGGGTTTTGGTTTAGGGTTTTGTCATTGGTCACCATGGTGGGACACAAAGGAGGGAGTTCAGCTCCCTCCTATAGTCAAGTGGTTGCAGACAGAAGTAGGGGAGATGGATTGCATCGCTTCAATATACCAACGGAGATGGTAACAGAGGCTATGAATACAAAAAAATGGAAACCATCTGACCTCAAGGAGAGGAAGAGAATCATGAGGAAGCTAGTAAGGAGAAGAGGACAAAGGTTAGTAGTTAGAAAGTTGATCCTATGAGTACATCTGGGGTCTGTAAACCCCAGTCGACCACTATTCCTCAAGTTGTTTTAAGTGACCCAGTGATGCAGGTGCACAGAGAACACATGGAAGAATATGTTGTTATCTGTAAATTTATGGGGATTTGACTGACGGAGAAGGCTTTGAAAGCATGGATAAGGAACCACTTGAAACCAAAGGGGAACATTAACTTTCACCATGGGTCCAAGTGCTTCTTCACATTGGTGTTCACAAGCTTAGAGGATAAAGATAGATTGTTCGAAGGATGACCCTATTTTTACACTTTTGCAGGCCTTTATATGAGACTATGGGTAATGAAATTTCTCCCAGAACAAGAAACTTTCACCTTGGTGCCAGTATGGATAAGACTCTACTGCCTTCCTTTAGATTATTCACTGCCAGATTCTCTAAAGGTTATCGGAAACAAGCTAGGGAATTTTATAAAGATCTGAGATGCTACTCTAAGAGGCAAATACACTTCCTTCACCCAGATATGGTGGAAATGGACTTATCTGGGGCACTTTTGGATGTAATCATTTTAGAAGTGTATGATGAGGAATGGCTGCAAGCGGTAGACTACAAACACATCCCCTTTAGGTGCCATAAGTGTCATGAACACGTGCACCTATACAAGGACTACCCATCGAACAAGCTCTAGAGCAATACGAAAGCCACTACAGGCAAGGATCCTGAAGGTTTTACTAAGGTTGGGGGTAAAGAGAAAGGAGGCAAGGGATACCAAAAGAAAATTAATGAAGATGGACAAACGAGCAACAATAGTTTCAAGATCTTAGAAGAAGAGGTAAAAAAAAACGAGACAAACCAGGAATCTGAGATTATTCCCACTGAGAAGGAAAGGGATGCTAATATGGAGGATATACCAGAAAACAACAAAAAAAAGGATGATATGCCGAGAATTATGGAGCTTAGTAGGGACCACAAGATGACCCCAAGTGAGGCTGGAACGGAAGACCATCAACTACGGGAGATTCTAGAGAGGGAGAATTTAGATCTAGAAAAGTTTTTAGAGCAGGAAATCACCAACTGGGTAGACTCTCTGCCAAAAGCGTTATTTGACAGGGTTCAACAACTCTTCCTTTGGAGATCACAAACGAAGTGTTTTGGAGTCAAAAGAAACCATGATAGCTAGGAGAACAGGGGAGTGGAAACGATGGAGGATATACCATTGCATTCTTCCAAGAACCCAGGTAGGAAAAGCGGAAGGAAAAAATAGAATGAGCTGCTAACCAAATGTGGGAAACCTATGATTAACTCAGGTAAGATGAGGGATCTCACCAGTTACTCCTTTACAAACCTTTCTTAATGAAGCTTACAACTTGGAACATTAGGGGACTAGGAAGTAAAAGGAAATAAGGAACTCTTAGCGGTAGAATAAAAGAAGAAAAATTAGCTATGGTTTTTATTCAGGAAATAAAATATTTGATGGACAAGATCAAAGAGATACACAACAAATGGTTAATCAAGTATGAGTATCTAGAGGTTAACACTGATAACTTGGCGGGTGGGATTATTACCCTGTGGGATCCTCAAAAACTTGGAATCCTTGATGCTGAAGCTTCTAGGAACTATCTATCGCTGGTGATTCAACCTTTGGGTGATAAGGAAATCTACATGATCACTAACATCTACGGTCCTCAAAAACTAGAATACAAACTTAAGCTTCTCACCTCCCTTGAGGAGCTAAGAGGGAGATATCTGGATATGCCCTGTATTCTAGCAGGGGATTTCAATATGATCATATCTCTTATAGAGAAAAAGGGAGGTACCAGAACACTAGGTAGAGAATCCATTGCCTTCCAGAACTTCATGAATAACATGGGGCTAGTGGACAAAGAAACAATAAATGGCACTTTTACTTGGAATAATAAGAGGGGAGGGGCTTCTCAAGTTGCCTCTAAATTAGATAGATTCATAATCTCAAAGGACCTCCTTCTCACAGGCCTTGATATGTCATCTTTAATCCTTCCCTTCGGTGGCTCGGACCACTGGCCTGTCCAACTTGAAGCTACTTTTATGGGTACACCGAGGAATAGACCTTTTAGGTTTGAAAATGTATGACTCTCTCACCCTGACTTCACCAACAAGATTGACAAATGGTGGATGGAAGATATGCCTATTCAAGGCACTAAAATGTTCATGTTGCAGCACAGACTTAAACACATCAAATCTAGGCTTAAATATTGGAACAAAAAAGAGTTTGGTAATATTTTTAAAGCCAAAAGAGAAGTTGAGCAGAAACTCCAAGAGATTAATCAGATCCTCATCTCAGAAGGTTTTACTGAGGAATAGAAAATTTAGGCTGACTCTCCTCAGAACGAATGGGAAGATCGGTGCATGCAAGAGGATATTTTCTAGAGAAAAAAATTGAGGGTGCAATGGATTAGAGAAGGAGAAAGAAACACAAAGTTTTTTCATAGATCAACCTTGGATCACGGATCTCATAATAGAATTTCAAAACTTAAAGATTCTCAAGGGAAAGAGCTCATCTCTCATAAAGAAATGGAATCTGTCCTAGTTCAACACTTCCTTAGCATAGCAGAGGAGCCTCTCGTCAACAGAACTCGGTTCATTAACAAATTCACAAAGTTCATTCCTAAGCTTGTAACCAGAGAAGACAACCACAATATTAACTGGGGAGTGTCTGAAGAGGAGGTTAGTGAAGTTATCAATGAGATGAAAAATTGGAAAGCTCCTGGCCCTAATGGTTTCAATGTGAACTTCTTCAAAGCTTGTTGGAAAACAATCAAACAAGATATCCTTGATGTTGTGGAAGACTCTAGAAGATCCAAAACTGTTTTGAAAGCTCTTAATGCCTCTTTCATAGCTTTGATTCTGAATCAGGAAAAGCTATGACATCGGACAGATTCAGACCCATAGCCTTATGTAATGCAGTGTACAAAATTATTTCCAAAGTGATCGCTAACGGACTCAAGCCTCTTCTTCCTGCTCTCGTCTCATAGGGGAAAACTGGATTTGTGGAAGGAAAACAAATTCTTAACAACATCGTACAAGCTCATGAGGTGGTACACTCTCTTAAGAGAAATAAGAAAGCTGGTATGACCATGCAACTGGACCTAGTGAAAGCGTATGATAAGCTAAGTTGGTATTACATCACGGTAGTGCTAAGAGCTTATGGCTTCGACCACAACTCGATAAGATGGGTTATGGCCATTGTATCCATGGCTAGCTTCTCCATTCTTCTTAACGACTCTCCCTCTAGAAACTTTATGCCTTTTAGGGGTCTCAGACAAGGGGATCCGCTCTCCCCCTTCCTCTTTGTTCTCATGATGGAAGGGTTAGGCAGAGAGATCAAAATGCCAAATGTTGAAGGAAGAATCCAGGGTCTGAAACTTACCCCAAATGGTGTTGCTTCTACTCATCAACAATTTTTTGATGACACAATGTTGTAGGGCATTCCTACGATCAAGGAAGCCATAGCTTTCAAACAAATCCTGAATAACTTTACTTTGGCCACTGATACAGTGGTAAGCCTCAACAAATCAAAGGTGTTTTTTTTCAACACTGATATTTCTATTCAGAGGAGCCTCACCAGAATTCTCGAGTTTCAAGGGGATCAGTTACCTTCCAAGTACCTTGGAATGTCTCTTACTGACAAACCTATTAGCAAGGGAGTGTGGGAGACGTTAACTAATAAAATTTAGGACAAAGTTAGGAAATGGACCTGTAGGTTTTTGAATTTGGCGGGGCGTCTTGTGCTTACAAAGGTTATCTTACAGGCTATACTCATTTGCATGTTTTCAGCTCTTCCTGCTCCCAAAGGGGTTATGCAACAAATCAGGAGTATTCAACGAGATTTTCTTTGGGGAAAAGGAGAAGAGAAAAAGAAGTGGACTTTGGTAGCTTGGGACAAGCTCTACAAACCTAAGGCCCATGGTTGTTTGGGGCTTCATGAACCTGAAATCCTCAGCAGAGTTTTGGGAGCCAAAATTTGGTGGAGGTGGCTCAAGAAATCGGCAACCCCTTGGGCCAAGCTTTGGAAATAGAAATATGCAAATAATTGGCAGGAGAGGGATCATATACGAATGTTAGGGCTCATCAAGGGTTCCCACATTTGGAACCTTGATTGGGAGAATAGATCCATTGTCTAAGAACATAGTTTTTGGGATATCTGAGCTAGGAACCTTGCACGGTTTTGGGAGGATAACTAGCAGCAGGAACCAAATATGTTTAGAGAATAACTAACCGCTCTCAAAAATGACACTGACAACAAAGGTTTACTTATGGTAAATGGAGAATGTGGAAGGATCTTGGTTATAGTGAAGAGAGTCCTTTGAAGGCCCAGGCAGATTCCCTTGCTCTTGACCTAGAGCAGAGGAATACTTTGGTGTCATCCTCTTCTGACCAACTAAGATGGGGTAGAAATGTTGAAGGCACCTTTAACCTCAAAGAAGCTAAACGCATGGCCCTAGGTTTTAATTATCCAAACCCTGATCAGGTTTGGAATGACCTTTGGCAGAACTCGCAATGGATGAAAATCAAGTTGTTTATGTGGTTGGTTCACCAAAATAAAATCCTCACACGGGATAATATTTTGAAAAGGGGATTTGGTGGCCCATCAAAATTCCATCTATGTGGCTTACAGGAGGATACAATGGAACATTTACTAAACCGCCACCCCTTCACCTCAACCTTGTGGGATTGGGCCCCCTCAGTCTTTAGGCAAACTGACAGGGATAGACTCAACATCACCAACACTTTGATGAATTAGAGGAAAGACTTCTTAGGTAATGAAATAATTAACAAGGCTTGGACTCTAGTTCCAGGCTTTATTTTATGGGATGTCTAGACAGAATGTAATGGCAAGATTTTCAAGAACAAAACAAGCTCAACCCAAAACATCATTGTCCAAATTTTACAACAGCTCAAAGATACTATACGAGCCCTTATGTGGAAAATTCCTGAGGACCTTCCATCACCCCAGGATGCTAGCATATTGCTACAGTTGGGTCTCCATTCTCTGGTTCCCCAAGGCACTAACAAGAGTGTGAGCAAAACAACTATTGGTAAAGATATCTAGCAGACTCCTCCTCATGGTTTTTTGAAAATCAATATTGATGGGGCTTCTAAGGGCAACCCAGGGATGGTTGGATTTGGCAGTTTCATAAGAGATGAGTAGGGGAGCATAAAGGATATCTTTCACAGTCATTTGGGGACTGCCACTAATAACATGGCAGAGCTCATGGCCTTAAAGTGGTGCCTAGAAATCCTGATCGAGTCAAATTTAAACAATGCCATCATTGAAGTTGACTTTGAATTGGTCATTAATGTAGCCAAGAAAATGTGTAATGGAACAGCACTTGGAAAAGTGTCGAAACATTGGAGGTCATCACAGGTCTTTCAGCAGATTCATTCCAACTTGCGAACCCTGAGAACCTTCAGCTTCGTTCGTGTGCGAAGAAAATCCAATATGTTAGCTAATCATCTGGCGAATGAAGGAGTGCTATGTAAGGAAAGCTATATTCGGCATGATTGGAATTCTATACCCTCTGGTAAACTGCATGATGATTGTCAACAATAGGCTGCCAAAGATATGGTGCACTTCCAAACCATGAATAATGAGTAGGAGGAAGACTAGCAGAAGTAGGAGAGAGCAGAAGTCCTTGTGCTTGGTTGAAGTGTCGTAGTAAATCCTATCTATGAAAACTCAAATGAAGAGAATAGAGAAGAAGTGAAGTTTTGATGCACAGTATCCGGTGGATCTAGAAGATCAACAAATGAGATTTTTTCGTGATGGGAGGCTAGGTTTAAGTTGCATAAGATGGAGCTAAGAAATTAATGACGGAGATTCAATCTAAGTATTGGCAGAAGGTGAAAGGTGAGAATCAATCTGGACCATCAAATCAACATGGTGGATTGATGATGATCAGTAGACTAGCAGGAGTAGGAGAGAGAGGAAGTCCTTGAGTTTGGTTGAAATTCTGCAATAAATCCTAATCGTCAATCCCACAGTCAATGCTTACGTCATAGTCAACTACGGGGGTCGAGAGCTAGTTAATCTGTATGCTAGACAAAGGGTCACAGATCATAGGATTTAATGGCCTTCGTCATCCAACCGATATCGGGCCATAATGGGTTCGAACTTCAACCTTAAGGGAGAACCCGAACTTTTATAGATTAAGGTTGTATAATCCTATCAACTCCTTAAGGCTATTAAATGTCGTGTAAGTGGTCCGATGTGATGTCATTAAGGACCGTCAGATCAAATGGGTTTTGATCTTCGGCGTTGGATCACCGAGCAACTCTATTGATTGGAGGAAGTCTTAATCGTCGGATTGAAGGTAAGATAGATGGTGGAGATTGAGCGATAAGGCTTGGGCAAGGGAACCCAAGAAGATTATAGCAATCGTTTCAATTTATTTGAAGCTTGGATTTTATTGCATATCGCATGTGAGAGAGATGAAATCACATGATCGTGTGATGCGATATTTAGATAGCCATAAATCTCATGGACGAGATCAACGGTGTAAAAGGGAAGTCACATATCGCAAGTCGGGAATCCTGTGTGCATATGCTTTTGAGTCTTTGTAACTCCGCGATGCGATATATGATTTTGGGTTTTGTTGACCCTGTTGTCTGTTAACCATCAACGGGTTTGTCTTTTGTTGGTCTTTACACTTGTAAAGACGTGTACTGTATGTAATCTTTTATCGATTAGTTGAAGGCTCCACTCTTACTTGACCCAAAAAAAACATAAAAATGATTTAAAACTTTAATATTATTTTTTGCGATATGTTACCTTCAAATCCTGGAAACTTGAGAAATTTTTGTCCAAAGAAATAAATACAGATACACATGTTTCATCTATATCCAATAGACATATGATTTTATTCATTGCAACTTATAAATTGCAATGACTAACTGTAAAAATTTCTGTTTTCCCACCCCGGTTTTCAGTTTCACCTTATTTCTCCCATGTAGTTAAATGCCCATTCCCATTACCATACATTTAACAGACTGAAAAAAATAAATATGGCTGAAAACACAAATTCTGGAAATTTTTCAGAATGTTGGAAATTGCAGAAATAAAAATCAGCAATCAAAAACAGCCATTAAAACACATTAAAACACTGATATTTTTGGTCAACTTGACCCTGGAAAAACCCCCTACAACTCTTTGGGAAAACCAGTTTGAGAGCTCTTCTTTATTTCTGAAAATTGCCTTTTTACAGTGAGAATTATTCAGCGAAAAATCAGCAAGCAAATTTACAACTTATCTCCTTTCCCGTGTCTCACAGCAATCTGGAAATTACAGCAAACAGGACAGCAATAAATGCTGTACGACCTCCGTTTTGTGTGCAGAAAAATCAGCAAACTGCTCCTCGATGTTTGTGCAAAAATCTGCCTTTCACTATGTGCTGAATCAATTGTACAAATCTGCTCAACTGCTGCCTTGGAATGTGTGCCAAGCTACTGTCTCCTTCTCCTTCCTGCTCAGAAATCTCTCTTTCTCTCTTGCTCTCCTTCTCCCAATCTGCTCATGAAATAATGAATGACCTTTTCCTCCTTTTCCTCCTTTAATATAACTCCAAGTGACTTTTGGGTGATCCAAGTGACTTTTGGGTGATCTCTAAATCCAATGGCTGAAATAGATTTAGATCAATGGTTGAGATTAAATGCCCATTTAAATCTCACTTTCTATTTTTTAATTCACCCCACCTTAATAAAGACCCACTTAGTCATTTATTTCCAAAGTCACCTTTCCTTTCTAATTTTTCATTGACTTTATAAAAGTCACTTTAAAATTAGACTTAATAACTTTATCACTTAAAGTCACTTTTAAATTAGATTTAACTTTATAAAATTATAAAGTCACTTTAGGAGAAAAATTAAATTCTTTTGGACACTTTTCCCTAGGCCAAAGATCAAGGCCTAAGGGAACCACCCATCCTCCGGTACCAAATTTCAACACTCCCTCTTACCGAGGAAGGTGTTCCTCACCACACCCATCTTGTCTCTGAAGTAGACATGCTTGCCCCGTGGTAAGGCTTTGGTAAGGATATCTGCAACCTGCTCATCAGTGGAAATATACTCAAGCTTCACAGCTCCCTTCTGAACATAGTCTCTGATGAAATGATATCTGATCCCGATATGCTTTGACCTGTCATGAAATACTGGATTCTCCGTGAGTTTAATGCAACTCTGATTATCACAGTAAATCACTGAAGGTCTGAACGGCTGACCAAATAAGCCAAACAACATCTTGCGAAGCCAGATGGCCTCACAACTAGCTAGACTGGCTGCCATATACTCTGCTTCCGCTGAACTCAGTGCTACTGACTGCTGCTTCCGGCTGAACCATGACACTACTGTTGAACCCAACCCAAAACAACACCCTGAAGTGCTCTTCCTATCAGAAGCACAACCTGCCCAATCAGAATCAGTGTATCCTGCCAATCTCACTCCATCTCCCTGCCTGTAGTCCAGACCATAATCCACTGTCCCCTGCAAGTACTGCAAAATGTGTTTTGCAGCCACCCAGTGAACCTTCCTAGGCTCACACATAAACTGACTCATCGTGTTGACTGCAAAACAGATATCTGGTCTAGTGTTGACCAAATACATCAAGGAACCAATCAGCTGCCTGTACAATGTGGGATCCACCAACTCGAAATCCGAAGCATGAAGCTTCTTCCAGTTGGTGATCATCGGTGTCGACATGGGTCTACAATCCTCCATGTGGAATCTGCTAAGGATGTCCACAATATACTTCCCCTGCCCCAGGAAGAAATGACCCTCCTCCTGCCACACCTCCAAACCCAAAAAGTAATGCATCAAGCCGATGTCCTTCATCTCAAACTCCGCCGCAAGATCTCTCTTGCAGTGCTCTATGAGTCTCTCTGCACCTGTAATGATCAAGTCATCCACATACAGCACCAGAATGAGAGGCTCCTCACCAATCACAATAAAGTAAAGGTTCGGATCTGCCTCACTCTTTGTGAAACCCATCCCCTGCAAGTATGCATGTATCCTGGAGTACCAAGCTCTGGGAGCTTGCTTCAGGCCATAAAGGGCCTTCTTCAATCTGCACACATGGGACTCCTTCCCATGCACCTCAAAGCCCTGTGGCTGCTCAATGTACACCTCCTCCTGTATGAAGCCATTGAGAAATGCGGTCTTCACATCCATCTGGTGGATCTTCCAACCCATCTCTGCTGCTATCGATATAATGGAGTGGATCGAAGTATATCGAGCCACGGGAGCGAAGGTCTCCTCATAATCAACTCCCTCTACCTGGGAGAACCCTCTAGCCACAAACCTCGCTTTGAATTTCTCAATGCTGCCATCTGCAGCATGCTTTACCTTGTAAAGCCATCTGGAAGTAACCACGGATTTGCCCTCAGGCCTCGGCACCACCTCCCAAACATCATTCTTCATGATAGAAGAATACTCCTCCTGCATGGCCTCTCTCTAGACCTGCTGGCTAGCTGCCTCCTCATAGCTAGAAGGCTCAGAGTCAAGGATGCTGGTAACCATCGCCATATAGCTACAGAACCTCTCAGGTGGTCTACTCTCTCTGACCGGCCTCTTCGGCTCAGCAACAGATGTGGCATCTCTCAAGGTGTCCTGAAGCCACTTGGGCTTCCTCTTCCTTGAGCATGCTTCTCCCATAGGAGAATGAAACTCCTCCTCCTCATCACCATCAGTAGCCTGAACTCCTGACTATCTGTCTGCTGTCCTCCTACCTGCACCTGAACCTGTAGAAGCTGAGGTACCGTGTGAACTGTCCATCAGTGGACTCCCTAGTGAACTGCTCTGTGAACTGCTCTGCATGCTGCCGGGAGCACCACCCCTCTGGCTCGGCGAGCCACTGCTCACTGATGGACCTGACATCCTCATAGATGTACCTCCGGATCCTCCTGATCCCTGCCCACTCGATCCTTGCGACTGACTCAACTGCTGCTGAGGGTCTGGCTGATCCAGATACTCTAACTCCCGTGACCTCCTAAAGGCCCTGTCCTCCTCGAACTTCACATCCCATCTGACAACAACTCTCCTCTGTGTAGGAATGTAAATCCGAAAGGCCTTTGAGGTCTCACTGTAGCCCACAAAGATACCCTTCTCTGCGGTGGGCTCTAGTTTGGTCCTCTCCTCCTTGGGTATATAGGAGTATGTAATGCATCCAAAGATATGAAGATGACCAAGATCAGGTTTCTTCCCAGAGAAAGCCTCCTCAGGAGTCATGTGCCCCAAGGCACGATGCAGACTCTTGTTCTGCAAGTAAACAGCTGTGTTGCAGGCCTCTGCCCACAAGAACAATGGCAACCCCTGATCATGTATCATGGCTTTGGCAGCCCCTATGATGGATCTGTTCTTCCTCTCTGCAACTCCGTTCTGCTGGGGGTTGTAAGGAACGGTAAACTCCCTCCTAATGCCTGCCTCGGCACAATAGTCAGCAAAATCTCCAAGGGTGTACTCTCCTCCATTGTCTGACCTCAAGGACTTGATCTTTCGACCTGTCTGAGTCTCCACAAGAGCTCTCAACTCCTGAAACCGCTTGAAGACCTCACTCTTGGTCTTCAAAAAATAAATCCAGGTCCTCCTGGAGTGATCATCAATGAATAACACATAGTACTCATATCCACTCAAGGAAACATGAGACATCCAACCGCTCACATCGGAATGAATCAAATCAAGTATCCCCGTCGCTCTGCTGTCACTGCTGGGAAAAGGGGATTTGGCAAACTTGCCCATCACACAACCTATGCAAGTATCAAAGTGATCAGTACTGAAATCTGGCACACCTGTAGTGATCTCCCGCAATGTCCTCAAGGCTCCGTGATACATGTGTCCCATCCTGCGGTGCCAAATCTCACACAACTCAGAACTGCTAGCTCTGCTGTCGGTACTACTGCTCAATGCCAAAAGGGGATGGAATGCAAACTTGTACACCTTTGCATGGCGTACACCTATCACTCTAGCTGAATCAGCTGGAGCGTCCCTGGGATACATCAACACCTGTCCTCCCCTGAACAGTACCTCATATCCTCTGTCCTCCAAAGCTGAGACGGATATGAGGTTCTTCCTCATCCCTGGCACATAAAGAACCTCTGACACCTGTTATAGACATTTTTGTGCCTAACCGCATGGAGCATGAAATGTCAATAATCTGAGGGATCCAAAGTCCCTAAACATGTTGTTCTTACCCTTAGAGGAACAAGGTCTGCAAACCACAGCACTGAAAATCAGTTCTCCACCTGAAAACACTCAAAAACAGGCTATTTCTGGATCATGTCAGCTGCTCCACTGAGCATCTGCGCTGAATGTCAACTGATCCTCCTTGTACCTGCGCTAAAGGTCAAAACTGATGAAGGCTACCTGCGCTGGGCGAGATTGGCCAAGTGGCACAGTCATTCTGCAAGGTGTCAACTGCCCAGGAAGTTTCCAAACTGACACTTGGGTCAAGGAATTCGCCTAGTGATGAGTAAGAGGGTCTTGATCTCCAAGTGGAAGCAAGATTCTCCAAATGGACTCAAGAACTGAAGATTAACTAAAGTGGGAGAGGACACAAGTCAGCTTCAGGCTAGCCTCAAGATGACTCATCCTTTCTCCAAAACCCTATATATAGAGCTCTCTCATGAGGTCTAAGGGGGCTGGAATTTTGTACAAGTAAGGAAGTGATGTTGGTTTGTGTATAGAGCTATTGGGTGTTTTTCTTGAAGGAGGTGAAGAGGAGATTTCTTTCAGCTGGGAGGTGTTGCTGGATTGGGCCCATTGTGGTTGTAACTCTCTCAGAACTTTACTTCTATTATCAATAAAGTATTTGAGGTTCTTCTATATGCATGTGTCTTTATGATGAATAGATGCTTGTATATTTGATTTATGCTAATCCTATAATCGATTATGGATGTATGCTTCTTGTAGTTTCCTTTTCTTGTGCTTTTACAGGATCTGTGTGTAGCTGGGCCGGTGAAAGGACAAGGAGCTAGGAGCAAGCGGCAAGGAGTGAAGACTGGGTCGACTATTAGCACAAGATAATGGTTAGTAGATCATCCTTTTCTTCCCTCTCTCATCTCATAAAGAAGAAACTTTGAATAGCTTTGCATTCAGTTGTTGCTGGAGTACTATCACCTTCAGAGTGGGATAGAGGCATTCTTCATTAGATACTTTTCCCCCCAACAACACCTTCAAGGGAGGTTTGGACTCCCTCTGAAATGTCATTGTCCCCACCCCGACTGCTCTAACAACTCTGTCATCACCGAGTACTACCTCAATATCAGTGCCACTCTCTGAAAGCTCTGAGAAGTACTCCCGAACTCCTGTCATGTGACGTGAAGCCCCACTATCCACATACCAGATACCTGAAGATGCTCCACTAATCGAGGGAAAAGCATGCTCCCTTTGAACCTGTGTGGCAGGTGATCCTGTACTAGAGGACTCACACGTAGTGAACGCAAACTCTCGGTCAAAACGACCAGTAAAGTCCTCAATCTCTGCTGAAGCTGCCACGTCCTGGTTCTTCCCCTTCTTCTTCTTCTTCTTCGGACACACAACTGCATAGTGTTCCATCTTTTGACAATTCCAACACTTCACCTTGGAATAGTCCTTCTGTGAGTTACCCTGTTTACCTTTACCTTTGCCTTTGCCCCCACCACTGCTTGTGGAAGCCTGCTTCTTCCCTTTGCCTTTCTTTCCTCCTGCCACCAGTGCTACGTCCTCATCCTGCTCAACTGGCTTGGCTGCCCCAAGCTGTCCTTTCCTGATCTCTGTCTGAATACAATCATCCCAAAACCTCTCCCATGTGGGAAGGGTCTCACATGCACAAACCCCATCAGCAAAGTTCAACCATGAACGGGGGAGGCCATTCACTGCAATACGCACCAACTCAGTGGATGGAATGGCCTCTCCAATCGCTGCCAACTCATCTCTCACATTGGTAATCTTTGTGAGATATCCAACTGCACTATCATTCTCCATCTTAATGTTCTTCAGCTTCTCCTTCAGGACCATCTTCCGGTTCTCATTGGTACTCTGGTAGAGATTGGACAATGCTGTCCACATCTCATGGGCATTGCTCTTTCCTCTCACATGAGGAATGCAATGGTCTTTGATTCCGTCTAGAATCAGCCTCTTACCCTTATTGTTCTTCTTTTTATACTCAGCCAACTGAGTAACATCAGTGGGCACAACAACAGGGTTCTGTGCAGTATGCACCATGATATCCCAGACTTCTGCCTCCTCAAAGATACTCTGCATTCTCTCCTTCCAAACGCTGTAATTTATATGCCCATCCAGCCTATCCTCCACCCTCAATCCCAATGACATCCTGTTGTCCTAAAACTGAAAAATAGCACTGTTGTAGTAAAGATAAAACTGTTGTTTATGAAAAAATCAGCTTGCTAGAATTTTCTGAGTGAAAAATCAGCAACTGTAATTTTTCCTTTTGCTGTCCCAAACTGCCATTTAGCACTCAAGCTCTGATACCATGTAGAAATTTTTGTTTTCCCACCCCGGTTTTCAGTTTCACCTTATTTCTCCCATGTAGTTAAATGCCCATTCCCATTACCAAACATTTAACAGACTGAAAAAAATAAATATGGCTGAAAACACAAATTCTGGAAATTTTTCAGAATGCTGGAAATTGCAGAAATAAAAATCAGCAATCAAAAACGGCCATTAAAACACATTAAAACACTGATATTTTTGGTCAACTTGACCCTGGAAAAACCCCCTACAACTCTTGGGGAAAACCAGTTTGAGAGCTCTTCTTTATTTCTGAAAATTGCCTTTTTACAGTGAGAATTATTCAGCAAAAAATCAGCAAGCAAATTTACAACTTATCTCCTTTCCCGTGCCTCACAGCAATCTGGAAATTACAGCAAACAGGACAGCAATAAATGTTGTACGACCTCCGTTTTGTGTGCAGAAAAATCAGCAAATTGCTCCTCGATGTTTGTGCAAAAATCTGCCTTTCACTATGTGCTGAATCAGCTGTACAAATCTGCTCAACTGCTGCCTTGGAATGTGTGCCAAGCTGTTGTCTCCTTCTCCTTCCTGCTCAGAAATATCTCTTGCTCTCTTGCTCTCCTTCTCCCAATCTTCTCATGAAAGAATGAATGACCTTTTCCTCATTTTCCTCCTTTAATATAACTCCAAGTGACTTTTGGGTGATCCAAGTGACTTTTGAGTGATCTCTAAATCCAATGGCTGAAATAGATTTAGATCAATGGTTGAGATTAAATGCTCATTTAAATCTCACTTTCTATTTTTTAATTCACCCCACTTTAATAAAGACCCACTTAGTCATTTATTTCCAAAGTCACTTTTCCTTTCTAATTTTTCATTGACTTTATAAAAGTCACTTTAAAATTAGACTTAATAACTTTATCACTTAAAGTCACTTTTAAATTAGATTTAACTTTATAAAATTATAAAGTCACTTTAGGAGAAAAATTAAATTCTTTTGGACACTTTTCCCTAGGCCAAAGATCAAGGCCTAAGGGAACCACCTGTCCTCCGGTACCAAATTTCAACACTAACATTTTGTGATACGCATGGCATATCTTACACAACAATCAACATTTTATTTAACAACATTCTTAAAAATGAAGACAAGCAGGATCACGACAACATAATTACAAATGAAAAGGAGACTAAAGCTAAAATAATTCTCGTGATAATCGACCCCTGACACCCAAGGTACCTTACTTTTTAGTTAAAATTTTAATTTAATTAATCTAAAAAAATAATTAATAAAATTATAATTATATTATAATCAAAATTTTATTAATAATACAATATATATGAGTTTTTAGATTTATTTTAAATTTAAAAAAAAAATAAACAAATCATTTAAAACTCAAAACTCAAAGTCTTTTAATCTAAATGTAATGCACACATGTCATGAAATGTTTGAGCCTAAAGTCCCTTTGGTCCTAGTTATGTTGATGGGTATCCCTATTATTAAATGCTCACATATTAATCTCTTCTAATTATAAATCTTAATTTATTATTTTTGATAAAAGATGTTGGTGTATATTCTTAGTCCCTTCTTAATTTGTTATTTTGGATGAAAGATGTTGGTGTATATTGGTGTATTTTCCTAGTCCCTTTTAAATGATAAGATGGAGTTTTTAGTAATAACTATTTAGCATTTCTAAATGTTCACATTTTCACATTTATCCACTATTGTTATAAATTTATTAACTATGATTATGACTATGATGATCACTTATCAAAATTAATGAGAAGTGAAATCAAAATATAACTATACAACATTTAAATTTGTGAAACTTGGCTTATGGATTTGTTTATGAAACATTCTTTGTCTCTATTTTTGGTTTGTTTTTCTGTATTCCTTAGGGACACATGTTCCTTGCAATAGTAACGCAAAAAAATATGAGAATTATATGTGTTTTAAAACCTTTTTATGTTAATAATAGGTTATTGTATTATTAACAATAACCTATTATTAACAAACAAACAAAAAGATTTAATAAACATACAATTGTCATGTGCCTGCCGGGTTTACAACTATCTTCGTTTGGCAATGGCGTGGCACATGACAAGTAATGGGACTTGTTTTTACACATGATTCCCATTCATTATAAATGCATGTTGGGTGTTATAAGGTGGAAGAGGTATGTTAAGAAGAGGGGTGGAGGCAAGGCTCACTCCTCAACCTCTTGCATCCGGTATTTCTATTTGATTTTTGTAATGCTTTGTTTGACTTCTAAGGTTTTGAACTCTGTCTGGGAGGAGGGAACCCTCTTTGGGTTTTCTTTTATGTTGGTTCAAGCATGGTGCTGATGTTTTTCATTCTCTATTTAAATTTTACAGATATTTGGCTTGTCTTTGAATTAATGGTTATATACTTTAATTCACCTCTTCTTGACAGCGAGTTTAGAGGTATTTGTTATTCCTGACTATTATGGTTTGTGGTTGTTGGTATCTAGGGTATTTCTCAGTCTGGTTTTTAAGCGCAGGGTTTTCTTGCTTTATCAATAAAGGGTCAGCTCTCAATTTGTGTTTTGTGTCGATTTCTATAGTTTATCACTTTCAATTTTTCTAGGCTAGTGATTTGGGTAAGTTTCAAGTCAATTGTGGGTTAAATTTATTTCCTTCAGTTTGAGTACACCTTTTTTATGCTGTCACTTCTCTTTGGGGTTGTGTCTATAATTGTGGTATGTGCAGGTACTCTTGGTTCTTGAATCTCTGTTTGGTGGTGGAGTTATTGGTATATTATGTCAAATGAAAGTGGTGAATTTCAAAAACTTCTTGAATTTGGGCCTCTTTTATGGAAATTGGGGGATGACTTGTTTGTTCTTCAGTCTGTTATTGAAGGAGTATTGACTCGTCCATTTTTATTGTTTTTTTCGGCAGGGTACTCTAAGCGGTTGTCTACATTTTTATCTTGCATCCTCTATCATGCCTCCTCACCAAAGAATGACAAGTATAACAGGTGGTGGTGGTAATGTTGTCATAAAATGTGGTTGAACCTTTTCTTTTGACACAATAGCATCTTTATTTGATAATGTTTCCCGTAAGGTGTGTAAAGAAAATTTCCTATTGGAGTCATAAGAGTTTGGAGAACACCCATACCATTCAGAAATCGAAAGTGGTGGATGATGTTCTGAAACAGGTTCCAAACCTAGGTATATTTCGGAAGAGACGATTACATTTCTTGTATTCTCTCTCTTTGGATCAATAGATATTGCATCAATAGATGGGAACTCTGTTAAACTTAATTCTCAATGACAAACAAGTTGACAATTACAATGTCCTTTTTGCACTAGAGGATATTAAGCACATTTTACGGAATCACAGGTTGAGACTTAATGACGTTGATGCTTTCCTGAATCATGTGGAGAATGATTTGGTATCAGGAGATATCTTTGATCTTCCTAGAGACCCTACTAATGCTCCAGTTTGTAGTGATCTTGACCTATTGTTATTTCTTCGCACTAAGACTAGGAAATCATTTTACAATTTTAGTTTATATGGTTGAACATGCCTTAATGTTGCTGATGTTTTTTTTTTTATCTTGGGACAATGTGGATGGCTCATGAAATGAAGATATATTTGTGGTTCTCCTAGTTTGACTCTTGTTTTGCTATGCACATGGTTTTTCAATGCCTTACTTTTGTTTTGTTCCAGAGGAACAAAACGAATAACAGTGTAAGATTGAATTATATTGGAAATTGATTGCTAATTGAAGAAGAATTGCAATAAGTGATTATGTTAGCCATAGAACACTGGCAAACTAAACATGGTTGACCTCCTCCTATATGGATCAAGACATTTGTGGTTGGTTCAATTTACAAGGTCAAACTTTGGTGGAAAAATCATTTTGCAAGTAGTTATCTATGTGTTGTACCTATGGAAAATTATGGCTTATGTTATTGTTGCCTTACCAAACAAGCTCTTTTTCTATTCAAGGCTAAATTTTTATTGTATCTGTGATCATTTAGCCATCTCGGACTATGTGACCCTTGGAGTTTGGTTTTTGTTCATATGTCTTCACTTGTCTCGACTCTTGGGAGCTTGGTATTTTGACTTGATTTGTAATGTGGAGTCCAGTCCTATGAAATTCCCTATAGTCCTCTAACATTTTTTATATTGCCTTTTAGAGCCCTTTGGATATGGATGGTGCATGATATGTAATCTCTTTTTTCAATAGTAATACAAATTGTAGTGTTTCCAAAAAAATAGGTTATTGTGCTAATATTATCTTAGTGTTAAAATTATTATTAAACTATTGAATTGGTATTAATATTGAATTAGTATTCAATTATAATATTGATAGAAATAACTAGGTGAATAGGTTTTCTTTTTTTTCAATGGAAAGAATCATGCCTTTTCCAATAATAATATAAAATGTTGTGTCTCCAAAAAAAAAGAAAATTATTATATTAATTTTGTTATTAAATTACTATTAATATTGAGTTAGTATTCAATTATAATATTAATAGAAAAGGAATCATGCCCTTAGCAACCATATATAATCCTTCTTGAGATGGATGGTGCATGATATGTAATTTCTTTTTTGAATAGTAATACAAATTGTTGTGTTTCCAAGAAAATAGGTTATTGTGCTAATATTAACTTAGTGTTAAGATTATTATTGAATTATTGAATTGGTATTAATATTCAATTATAATAGAAATAGAAATAACTAGGTAGATAGGTTTTTCTTTTCAACTGAAGGAATCATGCCTTTTTCAATAATAATACAAAATATTGTGTTTTCAAAAACAAGAAAAATATTATATTAATAATATTATTAAATTACTATTAATATTGAGTTAGTATTCAATTATAATATTAATAGAAAAGGAATCATGACCTAGCAATCCTGCTTGACATGGATGGTGTATGATATGTAATTTCTTTTTTCAATAGTAATACAAATTGCTCCTTTTCCCAAAAAAATAGGTTATTGTGATAATATTAATTTAGTGTTAAGATTATTATTAAATTATTGAATTGATATTAATATTGAGTTAGTATTCAATTATAATATTCATAAAAATAACTATATAGATAAGTTTTTTTTTTCAACTGAAAGGTTCATGCCTTTTTCAATAATAATACAAAATATTGTGTTTCCAAAAACAAAAAAAACAAAATTATTATATTAATATTATTATTAAATTACTATTAATATTGAGTTAGTATTCAATTATAATATTAACAGAAAAGGAATCATGCTCAGAGAAACCATATATAATATTGTGTTTCCAAAAAAAAAATTTGTTATATTGATATTATTATTAAAGTACTATTAATATTGAATTAGTATTCAATTATAATATTAAGAGAAAAAGAATCATACTTGGAGCATCCATATATAATCTTACTTGAGATTGGACCATAATATTGAATTGGTATTCAATTATAATATTAACGGAAAAATAATCATACTTGGAGCATCCATATATAATCCTACTTGAGATTGGACCATAATATTGAATTGGTATTCAATTATAATATTAACAGAAAAAGAATCATACTTGGAGCATCCATATATAATCCTACTTGAGATTGGACCATAATATTGAATTGTTATTCAATTATAATATTAACCTAAAAAAAATCATACTTGGAGCATCCATATATAATCCTACTTGAGATTGGACCATAATATTGAATTGGTCTTCAACTATAATATTAACAGAAAAAGAATCATACTTGGAACATCCATATATAATCCTACTTGAGATTGGACCATAACATTGAATTAATACTCAATTATAATATTAACAGAAAAAGAATCATACTTGGAGCATCCATATATAACCTTACTTGAAATTGGACCAAAATATTGAATTAATATTCAATTATAATATTAACAAAAAAAAATCATGCTTGAAGCATCCATATAAAATCCTCCTACTTGAGATTGGACGACCATAAAATTTGTAGACACCAAAACTGAACCACTAACCATTCAGAAAGTGACATACATATTCTGATTCTAAATCCTGACAGAGTAACATCAATATCGTCCAAAATATTTATTTATTTATGGATTGATTGTGAATACTTACTGTGAATAATATTATGACAGACGTGGCGGCTTGTTCTGCTGGTAATCAGTAATCACAGTATATAACATTCCATTCCTCCACAAAATTGTAATCATACACACACAACCTTTCTGCAATCAGAATTTTGTAGAGAACGAGGCAGAATGGCGAATTTCAGAGGATTTGGATTTGTATTTGTATGCATCTGCCTCATCTTGGCTGCTGCTGTAATTCATGTGGAAACCGACGAATGTTCAGATGAGGACCAAGGTTTGAAGAACAACTGCGGTTCCATACTGTCAGGAGGGTCTCCTTCTGCTGTGTGTTGCAGTCTCATAAGAAGTGCAGATTTGCGGTGCGTGTGTTTAATTTTTACTCCTGAAGTTGCAGCGCAGATCAACGTAACCAAGTTGGTTAGCGGCTTTGAAAGCTGCGGCAGAACTGTTCCTCATCACACTCAATGCGGGAGTACATATTTCACACTACAGCTCATTATTACATATTCACTGTATTGCTTTTGTTAATTTCAATGCTTAAATGCTCTTCAATTCAACTGTTTTGCAGGCATTACAATCCCCTAGCGTTCGTGATGAACTTGCGCTTATCTCGATTTCAGATTCAATAATCAACTGGAATGGAACAAAGTTAATTGTTGTTGACTTTTTTCTACATCCTTATATTTGGAATCTGCAATGGAGATAAAAATCCAGGCGTCCATGTAATCTACTACATATTACATAAATTCTGCTCAAGAACAGATGCTATTACACAGTATTTTCTATTTAGGAAAGTCTTACAATACATATTTTCTATGAGAGTTCATGGCAGATTTCGTGTTACAATTATTGCTTTATGTTATATTGCTGCTGAACCACGAGAGTTCATGGCAGATTTCATCTTCTGCCCACATTATAATTTCATGTAAATAAACTATTGTCTGTGTTCACATATGAGAATGTCGATTTTCTCTCCATATTCTAATATTTACAAGAGTTACGAAACAGTTTTATGGTATGCTTGTGGGTTTATATGGTTTACATGATATCGATATTTTTAAAATACAAAGGGAATAAATATAAAATTAAAATATATTTAATTATATAATAAAATTATTTTAGATTTATTTTAACGGTAGATTTATTAAGGATAGAAATTAAATTATTGAGAATGTAATTTTTTTTAAGTACAAAATTTGAGGTTATTTTAGAATTTAAATTTCTTAAAATTATATGAGTTTTGAGATCCACTTAAAACAATGATGAACCATAAACAATTTCATTAATTCCACTTCCCTATGGGATATCTTAAATATAGGAAATATAGGAAATTGGTTTTTTTAGAATTTAATTTCTTTAAAATTATATGAGTTTTGATTGTATAAAAAATATATAAATTTTATTTGGAAATAAATATTTAAGATAAAGTAAATGTGTGATTGTTTCTTTATTTTAACTTATTGTTATAATATAATATATATTTTTTTTGTAAATTGAGGTTCTATTTATTCATAAAAAAGGAACTATATCAATATCAAAATGTAGGTAGTCTTAGCCTCAACATTAGGCAATGTAGGTAGTCTTAGCCTGAACATTAGGCTTTTTGATTACTGCTAGCAGCGTATGGAAAATAAATAGAAGTACAACTAGAGACACAATCCACAACTTAGCATGCCAAAAACACCAAAAGATAAATAAAACGAGTAGAACACCTGTAACCATGGTCGGTCATTAGAAGTAATAGAGGTAAGATTATCTAGTACAACCCCTATAGGAGGAGGGGGGCAGTAAGTGCACTAGACGTGCTGCTCGAAATTAGCCATCCATGTTTCCAAAATTTCCACCTTTCCAGATATCAAATTCTAACCCCGCCATACCACCACGATCCTCTTTTGGACATGGCATTGGAAGTAATGCAACTCGTTGAGCGTAAAAATGATAGCTTCATGTTCTTCCTTCCTAGCATGATCATGAATTTCCAATTGATCCATAACAGACTAGACCAGGTCCTGACAATCCTTAGAGAAACGTTGCCGACCAATAACCCCTGCACACCTCAACCAACATGTCTTGCCTCAACCACCAACTCCACCCCAATGCTTCACACTTCCCTTCTTCCCAATCACTGCTTCTCTCGAGCCACCCCTACCACCATGGGCCCCCGAGATCACCCAGCCAATGTTGCTAGTGGTTCTACCTCCCCGCGTGGAACACTTAGGCACATGGTCCATCACCGCCACCTTCAAATTCTTATGGTGCCTTCCTTGGCTGGCCAAAATTCCCCTTTTCTAGCGTTTGGAGTGGGAGTTATTCGATATGGGTCGCATTATGAAAGACTAATAAAACTCTTCAAGACAGGAACAACAGCAAACAACGTTATCGCCCAATGCACCAAAACACACAACAAAGTAACAAACAACCCTTAATTATCCAGAAGACTTCGGCGACGAGGAACAATCGATCCACTATCTTTAGCTCGGGGACTTACAAATGATACCACAACTAGGAGAAAAACCAAGCTAACCAGAATCTTGTTGATACCTCTATCAGAGGAAGCGATAAGAAGTAAAGACGTAGGCCAGGCAACATGACATCGAACCACCAACCCACTAGGCACGAACCCTACCTGATAACTAATTGTCATAGACACCTTAAGATAATTATCGCCACCGCCCCACCAGCCCCAATAACTATTCACCCAACAGTGGGTTGCGGGAGTCCACAAAAGAGACACAAAAATAAGAGACACAAGAAGAGGACCAATTGACAAGATACACAAACACCCCCGTAAACACAAAAGGGATCCAGGAAGATAACTAACTAACAACACATAGAAGGGCTCGAGGGTTGACTTGATAACCAAACATAATTCACTTAAACCTATAAAAAAAGTAGGAAACCACACACAGGGAAGGAAAATTATCATGTTTTATAACCTGAAGGTAAAGGAGGAGACGTTGGCTATGAAATTTCCACCATTCCCAAAAATCCACTAACCAGAGAAACCTGTGAGACCACCTAAGTTCAATCAACTAATCAGAAAATTGTCACAACACAATACCAAACATGGATATCGACAATCACCATATACCAATGACCCTCACCCACTCTCAATCCCAAACAGACCAATTTAAAACTTGCACGTCACACCATTAATTACCCCGTACTACTAACACAATGGGAGGATGAGGTGACCAACCTCCACACCATCTACCAGATGTTTATCATCATAACCCATGCATTTGAGTAACCTCGATGTTTGTCACCTCCATCAGGGAAGCCTCTTTCGAAGCCACTGTCCTACTGAAATCCTCAAGGTGGGAATTTTGTGATTTGAAAGGCTAGTCATTGACAAATTATTGACCTTGGTGATCACTTCCTCAATTGGCTAACCTATCAGCCACTCAATTCCCTTCGCGACCCACGTGTTTCGTGACTACATAGTCGAAGGAGGAAATACATGACTCTATATGTTCTCCAATAAGATAAAGTCTTTAGATTTTGATCACCTTATCCTGTGGGGACCCATTAATAAACTTCTGCAACATAGAAATTGTGATTTGGGAACCCCCATAGACCTGCAATTTAGCCAATCCCATTTCGGTTGCAATTTGAAACCCTTTCTCCAACATGAGGAATTCAACAACATTATTGGTAGAGCTTCCGCATGAGGCCGCAAAAAATTTTCATGACTTTCCCCTTATCATTATGAATTAAACCACCAAGGCCAACTAGACCAAGGTTTCCTTTAGAAGAAACATCAAATTTTAGCTTAAAAAATCCAAGAGGGGAGAAGATAAAGGCTTCAGTCGAGCTTCCCCTCATCAAGGGCAAGTGAGCAAACCACGGTGCAACAGAATTTGGGTTACGAGCCAAGACCTTTAGAATGTCATTCTCCTACCCTCAACTTTCCAATCCTTCTCCGACCAAGGGGAAATAGATATGGATTCTTTGTTCTTACATTTTATTACTTCCCAACCTGATCAACCCTGATGATCTCTGAGTGGAGCACTACTCTGTTTCTAGTTTTCCTCATCAGGTGCTCATGTCCTAAGTGTCGTAAAATGCTCAGAATTTAAAGTGCCTAGAACTAGTTCAAAGTTGAATGACTGGAAAGTGCTTGTCTTTCCGATTCTGGTGCTGCAAACGGTTCGAAAAACGGTCGCGGTATGAGGAAGTTATGGCAAAAAGAAGAATTTGTCCATAACATTAGAAATTTTAATTTTTCAAAGAAAAATTAAAAAAGGAATATTCCACCGGGCACGAAATCTGAGGCAACCACCAAACATTAAATGTAACTGCAGTTAAGTTGGCAAAATTTTGGCAGGAGTGCCAAATTTGGCGGACCCGCCATAATTGGCGGAGCTATCTGGAGTTAACTAAAGTTAGCTGGAGTTTTTCTAGGGGCAAACTAGAGAAACTATAAATGGCCATAACTTTGGCTAGGGAAGTCGGTTTTGGACGATTTTTTATTTTTTTTTATTTTGGGTATTTTCGACCTTCTCAAGCCATTGGTGCAGGTCTTACAGCCATCTGAGGTCATTTGCAGAGGTTTTGGAGTCGTGAAAGTTCTAGGAGCCACCAGGGCCCAATTTTGTGAAGACTGTATAGGGTTGCAAGTATCCATTGGAGGTGATCCAATAGTCAATCCCGAAGGATTCAAGTGTTATGAATCCATTTTTACCATCTATTTCTCCTGTAGATGCTTCTATTCAACTGTATTTTCAATTTGAGCATTTAATAAAAACAAGGACAAGCTCGGTTGGGAGCTTTGGACCCAGCAGACGTAGCCCTGGAGGGGGTGAACTGTTTTATCAACTTCTTTTGCATTTGTGGTTGATTTATTTTGCAGAAAAAATTCATTTTAATGTGTTAAACAGTAAAAGGAAATAACTCTGCTATGCTTGAATGGGTCATGAACAACTGAAAATTTCATGTGTTTTCTTTCTGCAAGACATGGAAATCTTTTAAACATGTTTAATTTTGAATTGAATACCTTGCAAACAAATTTCAAGTAGTTTCAAATTCAGATCAAGTTGGTATCAGAGCTCAGGGTTTTGTGCAAATATCTTCTAATTGTCTTGCAAAGTATTAATGCTTACCAGGTTGAAACTTAAAAGAGGGCAAGGACAGTTGACTAGAGAAAGAGAGAATCCTCAGTCAAGGAAGGCCAGAGAGCCATCACCTCCACCTTCAATTTCACCCTCAAGAGTCTCAGCAGAAGCTTCAAGGATGTCTGAACATGAAGGAGAAATTCCTATAGAGACAGATCCAAGAGAAGAAGAAAGAGTCTTCAGAAAGGCTTTCTTAGACCTCACTGAATGGTGAGGATATTGTACCAAGAAAGAAATGAGAAATTGGATGGAGAAGGGTCCAAACATCCACATGAAGGAGAGGGCTCTTCAGGAGGTAAGAAGGATGATGATCATTCCAAGAAAGGACATGGAGGAAATGGTGATCCACCACCCCCATCTTCACCTTCTTCCTCTTCATCTTCGTCTTCTTTTGTTCATAAGCATAGATCCTCTGGAAAAAGTCCTTTTTTGAAGCTTGATGTAAAATTCGAATTACCTATGTTTAATGGTGAAGTGAATGCACAAAAGCTAGACAACTGGATTAGGTAGTTGGAAGTTTACTTGAGGATCCAAAATATGCATGACGATGCCACAAAGATTCAGTTGGCTTCTTTGAGAATGGATGGAGCAGCACTGGTCTAGTGGGAGGCCAAGACTAAAGAGGAGATCAAAAAATTTGGTAAGGTTACCTTAACATGGCCTGAATTTCTGTTAGCCATTAAAAAACAGTTTTATCCTCTTGCTCACATGCAGAATGCCATTATGAATTGGCAAAATTTCAGACAACTTAAGGGTCAGAGTGTCCAAGACTACACCCAAGAATTCAGGAGAAGAGCTCTCTTGTTAGGGGTAGATTTACAGACCCAAGAAACCTTGCTGAAATACATCGGTGGCTTGCATAGCTACCTTAGACACACCATCTTGATGTTTAACCCTACTAGCCTGGACGAGGTTTGTGTCCAAGCTACCCATTTAGAGGCAAGGGGAAAAAACACATTTGAAGAGGGTAGAAACAAGCCCCCCAAGGGGAAAAACAAAGAGAAAACCTCTAAGGGAAAGGGAAAAAAGAATGCATCTGTCAAACAAGAGAGTGAGAAAGTGATCTGTAAACACTATTCTAAACCAGGCCATGAGGAGAAAAACTGTTGGAAATTATATCCTGGAAAAAAACCTCAATTTAACAAATCCAAAGGGAAATAGAAAACTGCTGCTACTACATCTACACCACAAGATTTAGGGGAAGATTCAGGTGATGAAACCAAAATTGCAGCCATGGGTTTGAAAAACTTGAAGGGAAAAGAAAGTGAAACTCAAGCTAGCACTAGTACCTCAAACTGCCATGTACAAGCTCCTAATGAGGAAGAAAGAATTGAACTGTTTCATGTGAGGGTGATTTCAAAACATACTAAAATTGACACACTTTTTGATAGTGGGTCACAAGCAAACCTTATATCAAAGGACTTGGTCAAGCAGCTTAAACTTGAGACCGTTCCACATCCAAAGCCATATCCACTTGGATGGATTTGCAAGGATGCAAATTTACAAGTTTCAAGAAAGTGCACATTGCGCTTTTCAATTACTGCACATTTTATTGACACAGTTGAACTTGATGTGGTACCTTTTGATATAGCAGGAATTGTTTTGAGAAGTCCTTACTTGTTTGACAGGAAAGCTATCTTTCATCGCCATGAAAAAAAATATCATATGTTCAAATATGGCAAGGAGTTCATTGTTAGAGCTCATCGCAAGAAGACAAATATAGCGATGGTGAATGCAGGACAGGTAAAAAGGCTAGTCAATTCAAGTAAGAATTTTGTTCTTCTTATGATTAAGCCCAAGGTTGATGTGAATCATGAGTCATTTGACAATTGTGATCCAAAACTTAAATCAGATCTGTATGATGTAGTTGATGCATATCATGAGATGTTTCAGGAGCCAACAGGTTTGCCTCCTAAGAGGGAGATTCAGCATGAAATCCATTTGCATCCAGATTGTCCTCTTCCAAACATAGGCATGTACCGCATGTCTATTATGGAGAGTGCTGAAATAAAGAAGCAAATCAAGGACTTGTTGGACAAGGGTTTCATAAGGCCAAGTACTTCGCCATGTGGGTCACCGATTGTATTGATTCCAAAGAAAGATGGCACTTGGCGTATGTGTGTTGATTTCAGGGCCTTGAACAAGATAACAGTAAAGAATCGTTTCCCACTCCCAAGGATAGATGATTTGCTAGACCAGCTGAAAGATGCTCGATATTTCACTAAGCTAGACTTGCGCAGTGGATATCATCAAGTAAGAATTGAAGAAAGTGACATTTGGAAGACAGCCTTTCAAACCAAACAAGGACTCTTTGAGTGGCTTGTGATGCCGTTTGGTTTGTGCAATGCACCTACAACTTTCATGCGGGTAATGGATGATGTCTTGCATCCTTTTCTTGATGATTTCGTTATTGTCTACTTAGATGATATCTTAATTTTCAGCAAGTCTAGAGAAGATCATGTCATGCATGTTATAAAAGTACTTGATGTTTTGAAGAAGAATCAGTTATTTCTTAAAATGTCAAAGTGTGAATTTGGAAAGACTTCTTTGGTTTATTTGGGACACATAGTAGGAGGAGGTGCTTTGAGAATTGATCCTGCTAAGATTGAGGCTATTGTGAAGTGGCCTACTTCCATATCCATAACAGAGGTAAGAAGTTTTTTGGGTGCAGCTCAATATTGGAGGAAGTTTATCTCTAACTTCTCTTCTATAGTATCTCCTATGCATGCAGTGACAAGTATGAAGCATGCTTTCCAATGGGGAGGCAAGCAACAAAAAGCTTTCGAATCTTTGAAAGAGAAGATTAGTTCACCTCCAGTCCTTCCATTATCGGATTTGAGACAGCCATTTGAGATACAAATTGATGCTAGTGATTAAGCCTATTGCTTTTCATTCTGAAACTTTTAATGGTGCTGTTGTAAATTATCCTACATATGATAAGGAGTTGTATGCGTTGGTACAAAGTGTCAAAAAGTGGAAACACTACTTGATGGGCAAAGAAACTGTTATACATACCGACCATCAGCCCTTACAGTACTTGCAATCACAAAGCAAGTTACAACAGTCACGACACTTCAGATGGATGGGCTTCTTGCAACAGTTCCATTTAGTAATAAGGTATAAGAAAGGTACTTTGAATAAGGTTGTTGATATGCTTTCAAGGCCTATTATTGGTGTTGTTACTTTACTTAAGAATGCTTCCATTGTACATGATAGTTACATAGAACAATATGCATCTGATGATGACTTTAAAGATGTGTATGCTAACTTGAGTAAAGGGAATCATGTAGAGGAAAATGACTATCACATGCATAACAATTTGTTGTTTCATTTGGGCAAGTTGTGTATACCACAGGGGGAGAGGATAAATGTCATAAGAGAAGCTCATTCTTCTCTTATTGCTGGCCATTTTGGTGTGAGCAAAACAGTTGCACATCTACAGAGGTATTGCTATTGGCCTCGCATGATAGATTCTGTTTCAAGGTTCATAAGAGGTTGTTCATTATGTGCTACAAGCAAGCCTAGCAATAGGAAGCTTGGCATGAATACTCCTTTGTCGGTACCTTCTAGACCATGGGAGAGCATCTCTATGGATTTTGTAGGAGGTTTGCCAAAATCTCGAAAGCAGCATGATTATTTATATGTAGTAGTTGATCGTTTCAGCAAAATGTGTATACTTATGCCTTGTAAGAAAACTATAACTGCTGAACAAACTGCTGAATTATTTTTTCATCATGTATGGATTCACTTTGGTTTGCCTACTTCCATTATTAGTGACAGGGATCCATATTTGTGGGGAATTTTTGGTCTAACCTATGGGAGATGATGGACACAAAGTTGAAGAAAAGTACTGCTTTCCATCCGCAAACAGATGGACAAACCGAAGTTGTGAACAGAACCATTGTGCACCTCTTGAGAGGTTATTGCAGCAAGCATCCCAAGCTTTGGGATGAACATTTTCACTACATACAACATGCTTACAATCGTGCCAAGCACTCTTCCACAAACACCTCACCGTTTGAAGCTTGTTTTGGTTACTTGCCAAAATCACCTCTTGATTTCATTCTTGAGAAAGATGTCGCCATTGAGGGACATAGTGACATTGACAAAGCTCATTCATTCATTGAAATAATTCAGCAAATACATCAGAAAATTCAAGAACAGCTTCAGAAGAGTCAAGGCAAGTACAAGGAAAGACATGACAAGCATAGAGTCGATCACAAGTTTCAAGAAGGAGATGAGGTATGGCTGTACATTAGTAAGGAAAGGATGCAAGGAGAAGGTAAAAAGTTGAAGCCTATTCATTATGGTCCATTCAAAATCCTCAAGAAGGTTGGAAATAATGCTTTTCAATTAGATTTGCCTTCCTACATGCAAATGTATTCTGTTGTCAATGTGGAGAACTTACGTTTGTATGAACCTCCTTTGATTGCTGATCATGAAAATGCTATTCAGATGCCATCTACAGAAGATTTCTCACCAGAATTCTTAGATGAGCTGAACAATCCTTGACAAAAGGACATGCACTTCAAGGAGGGGCAGTGTAGATTATGTTCGGGTTGGTTTCAAAGGCAGCAAACCGAACAAGGCAAAGTGGATGGAGGTGGACAGAGTGAGGGAGCTGTACCCTCACCTCTTTAACAGGTAGTTGAAGGCTTTTGGGGTCCAAAAGCTTCCCAATGGGGAGGCGTGATCAAGTGCTCATGTCCTAAGTGTCGTAAAATGCTCAAAATTTAAAGTGCTTATAACTGATTCAAAGTTGAATGGATAGAAAGTGCTCATATTCCCGATTCCGGCTCCGCAAACGGTTCGAAAAACGGTCGTCGTATGAGGAAGTTATGGCAAAAAGAAGAATTTGTCCATAACATTAGAAATTTTAATTTTTCAAAAAAAAATTAAAAAAGGAATATTCCGCCAGGCATGAAATTCGAGGCAACCACCAAACATTAAATGTAACTACAGTTAAGTTGGCAGAATTTTGGCAGGAGTGCCAAATTTGGCGGACCCGCCATAATTGGCGGAGCTATCTGGGGTTAACTAAAGTTAGCTGGAGTTTTTCTAGGGGTAAACTAGAGAAACTTTAAATGGCCATAACTTTGGCTAGGAAAGTCGGTTTTGGATGAATTTTTTTTTTTATTTTGGGTATTCTTGACCTTCTAAAGCCATTGGTGCAGGTCTTACAGCCATATGTGGTCATTTGCAGAGGTTTTGGAGCCGTGAAAGTTCTAGGAGCCACTAGGGCCCAGTTTTGTGAAGACTGTATAGGGTTGCAGGTATCCATTGGAGGTGATCCAATAGTCAATCCTGAAGGATTCAATTGTTTTGAATCCATTTTTACCATCTATTTCTCCTGTAGATGCTTCTATTCAGCTGTATTTTCAATTTGAGCATTTAATAAAACAAGGACAAGCCCGGTTGGGAGCTTTGGACCAAGCAGACGTAGCCCTGGAGGGGGTGAACTGCTTTATCAACTTCTTTTACATTTGCGGTTGATTTATTTTGCAGAACAAATTCATTTTAGTGTGTTAAATAGTAAAATAAAATAACTCTGCTATGCTTGAATGGGTCATGAACAGCTGAAAATTTCATGTGTTTTCTTTCTACAAGACATGGAAATCTTTTAAACATGTTTAATTATGAATTGAATACCTTGCAAACAAATTTCAAGTAGTTTCAAATTCAGATCATTTCCAAAGATACCAAAGTGAAAGGCATTATGAGAGACACCATGCTCTATTCACAATGGGATCTTTGAAGAGTGTCCAACAACATGACTCCAACCATTATGTCAGACTATTTTCAGATCGATCCACAACCCCAAAGAGTGCGGCAATTCGTTCACAAAGATCCACTACCATGAGACAACAGTTCAGGAGATGGTCTGTTGTTTCTTCTACGCTGTGACAAAAAGGAAACTGGGAAGGACAACATAACCAGTTTTTCCTAATCTTGTCCCATGTAAGAAGTTTTCCATGACCAATTAACCAAAGAAAGAAAGAAAATTTTGGCCATAACCTAGAATACAAGATTTGTTTCCATAAATAATATGGAGCCAGATACGTAGAAGAAGAATGAATAGAATATGCTTCCATAAGATAAAATATGCCTCTCAGAGGATGACCCCATATGATTTTATTTAGTTCTCGATTGTTTAATATAGGTCATTGTTGGAGGATCAAGACCTCTGAGTCCAAAGGGGGATTGTGAGCTAGCAAGTTCAATGGGGACTTCCATGCTCTCCATTTTGATGGCCTGAGGTCCTTGACCTACACAACTCCTAATTGAGAGGTGAATGTTTGGATATCCCAGAAGTGCTCTTCTTGGATTAGCTTGGGGTATTGCATCAAATCATCGTCTCAAAATCTAGCTTTACATCCATTCCTGACTTCCCAAAAGCCATGATCCTTTATAATATCCTAATTCGCTTTCGCCATATTCTAGATAGAGGAGCCATTCGACAAATTTTGGTGATAAGATAAGGGGTCATGGTGCTAGATGAGTCGTATTTTAATGACTAGAGGATATTCCATATCTATTGTCAACCCTACAAACACAGCCACCAAATTTTTTGTTTGAAATATTTCGATAAGAGCTCTGGATCTTTCAGGATGAGACCACCATGGATCTTGGGTTTGCATAATTTATCCCAGGCCACCATCTCCCACTTTCGCCAGATTTGTGCCTCGACCAAAGAAATATCTAAAACTTGGTTGTTAATTCCTTGTAAATACTATGAGGGGATGGAAGGGTTGAAAACTGATAGATCAGTATAGCCTATAATACTGCTCTTAAAATAACTAGCCAACCAACAAAGTTATGAACCCTAAAGGTCCAACTAGAAAGATTCTGATAAATATGGCTTGAAAACTCTTTCCAACATGTCGTTCTTAGAGAATTGGAGACCAAGGTAACTCCTAGATAATTACTAGGAAGCGGACCGATATGAAAGCCAAGGGTCTGGTCCATATGACTTTGCACCCTTGGGTGGGTATTAAAAAAGAAAATATATGATTTTCCCCATTGATTAGTGTGCCCAAGTCCTGTTGAATCTCCCCAAGGATGAAACCAATTTTATTAGCTTCTTTTAAAGTTCACTTCCAATATAACATATTGTTGTCGACAAATTGTTGATGCATTATAGGAGGGGTCGATAGAGAAAGACTTAAGCCTTGGAGATGATAAGGATCAGATATAGATTTAATGAGATGTCCCAAACCCTCTGCTGTAATAATAAAAATAAAGGGGGAGAGGGCATCCCGTTGTCTTAGGCCCCTAGAACCTCAAAAGGTGTGAGATGACAAACCATTGATGATAATGGAGTCTTGATCATAGATTTCACCCAAGTGATCCATGAATGAGATAAACAAAAGCATTAAAAATAGACAAGAGATAATTCCAATTCAAACCATAATAAGATTTAGATAGGTTGAGCTTAATAAGAATACCTGGAGATCTAGACGAAGACAAAGAATGAAATACATCATGAGCCACTAGGATACCATCCATAATTTTCCAACCTTCCACAAAGCTTGATTGCTCAGGTCTGATAATCATTTTTAATAAAGGTTTGAGAAGCCAGACTGAAATGTGTGAAATAATTTTGTATATAGCATTACATAGGGCAATTGGTCTGAACCCATTAGGATCCAATATGACACCTTTCATTGGGATGATCGTGAAAAATGTGGCATTCAAACCTGACCATTTTCTTTGGGAGTGATGTGATTCCTCAACCAATTTATGGATCTCTATCCCAAGAAAGTGCCAACTAACTTTAAAGAACTTTGAGGTTAATCCATCAGGGCCCAAATTTTTGTTTGAGAGGAGCACACGAACGACCTCTTCAAATTCTGCATATGAGATATCGCTCATAAGAGCCTCATTCAGATCTTCTGAAATTAGTTGGAGAATGCATTACCTAATTTTGGAGATGGCCCCACTTTGCTCTACCCTTGGGTCTATGAACATGGTATGGAACTGGGAAATCAACTCCTCTGAAATCTCCTCATGTTGAACAAGTTGTTGACCTCCTGATCTATTCAAAGAGAAGATCCTGCTAAACTGTTGGTGCTTTAACATATTCCGATGAAATAATTTCATGTTTTTCTCACCTTATTTGAGCCATTGGATCATTGATTTTTAACTCCATAGCATTTCATACTACTTTCTCCTTTGCTCGAAATAATTAGGACCTAACCATCCTATGTTGCAAGAGTTTCAGTCTAACCTTCTGGGATGATCCGTTGTTAGATTGACCGCATTGCCTCCTCCAAACACCTCTTTTCATAGTGAATATTTCCAAAATCAAAATGATTCCTAGCTTTAATCCTTCTCTTAAGTTCTTTCAATTTGAACTCGAAAGTTTCCATATGACTACGCCCATCACACTGATGTGCTTCCACCATTCCTCTAAGCTTGCAATGAAGTTGGGTCTTTCTAGCCACAAATATTCAAAGTGGAAATGTATACTCCTCAGGGCCATCCTCAAGTTAATTTCCAGGCAGATAGGCCTGTGATTTGATCCCATGCATGGAAGGATTGAAGCTTGAAAATATAGGTCCTGCTAGAGGATAACATTTGAGATAAGGAAGCGATCCAGATGCGAGGCACTATGGTGTTTTCCTCCTCATCGATTATTCCATGTGAAAGAGCCATTAATGAAATAAATGTCTTTTATTTTGAGATCTTGAATAGTGTCCTAAAAGGAGAGAGAGATAGGATCCAACCGACTAACTCCTCCTTTCTTTTTTCCTAGATCCTTCATCAGATTAAAATCACCTATAATAATCTAGTTTTCTGCACCTAGAATATCTTTTAGCTGCCATAAAATGCTGAGAAAAGTTAGCTTTGCCCCCATAAGAGTAGGACTATACATCCGTCTTAACCAAACCTTCTTTGAGGAGCCTACACATTAAAATTGGCCTGAAAGAGTGTTCGTGAAAGAGATCCAGGCCCCGAAGGAGATATATCTAGAGTCACAGAGGATTCCTAGCCCTCCTATACTACCCTTGGCATCCAATTCCATACAATATACCATGGGCCAGCTTCTTCTCGTGATTTCACTTGGTTTCGCATGTGTTACCTTAGTTTCTTGCAAGACTACGATATCCAGTTTCTCCTCCTGAATTCTATCTCTGAAGTACCTTAACTTTCCCTTTGAGTTGAGGCCCCTTATGTTCCAGGAAAAAACATTCATTGAGGAGGTGGTAGAGAACGCTAATAGTACTTTGTGAAGACATTGGTTTGCCTTGAGTTTTCACTGGTAGGTTTTCTGCCCTTCTTCCTAGAACCTGAGCTGGATTCAACACACTTAGTATGTGCTTCCTCATCATAGAAGGCCAAGGCTAGGTGCGGGGGGAATTCTAGAGTAGCTTGACATTGTTCTCAATATTTGTAGATTTAGTGGAATTGATCCTATTGCTTTTGAGGAATGTCTTTTGATCTGGCTTTGGCCCAATGTCATAGGAAAGCTACCATAACCCACTCATTGGAATTGAGCTAATATATTTTGAATTCATGCTCTAAGGCTTACTGGGATTAGACAAGGACTCATTGAATCCCATTTCTAGTTGATAGCTCTTCTGGTGATTTTATTTTTCTTAGATGTTTTTTCATAGGGTCTTCTGGACTCGCTTCAACTTCAATTGATGCTTGATATTGAGACACAACTTTTGGTGCTTTTGGTTGATCCTTTTCACTGGAATCTACCAAAAGAGTAAAGGGATTCCCATATGGGCGATTCAAGGTCACCGAAAGTGGTGGAAAAAAAGCATTAGTGGGATGACCTTGACTGGTTGAATGGCGCTGCCGCAGAACCTTCCAAAAGTCGTCTCAAGGAGGATTAGCCAGAGGAGCAGGGGTATCTTGCTACCACAAAAGGAAATCATGGAATAGGTGCTCATACTCATGACATTTTCTGCATTTGAGGGGACATGTTCATAGTCCAATGGTTGAGACCAAAATTCATGCAAGAAATAGGTGCTGCCAAGAACTTTCCCTTCTTTGGGTTGTAGTAGGGTTCCTAGTGTCTCATGAATAATCCCATACTTGTCATGAAGTAAGGTCTATTGTCCAGAATTATCTTCAGTTATTCTAGATTGTTAAATATCAATGTGAAGAAACCCTTTTCCTAGAGGTGAAGATCAAATGGAGCTTTTGGATGCCATTTGAGTTGGACCCATCTAAGAATATTTGACTCCTTGGGCCAGATGCCCATAAATTTACATATTATTACATGATCTTGCATAAATTGTCAAGATTGTTCTAGGTAGTGGTTTGGGATCACTACTCGTGAGTTTTTAGATCGCTTTGGGAGGCTATGACCCCACATTCTGGACTACCGTTAAGCTCCCAAAGCCAGTGAATCTGCTTTCTTACCCTTCTACTGCCATGCACTGGAGGATGGACCATTAGAGGTATGATGAGCATCGGTTACCATAGATTTGAAGGAGAGGGTAGACCCCCTTCCCCCAGAAGGGCTTGACATATACCCATTGAGCTATAGAGTGGCGTCAAGGTTGTGTGTTAGTTGCGTAAGTAGAAAAATGCAGTTTTAGTGGTGGTGATTCAGAAACCTTGAGACCCTAGCACATCAAAAACACTAGTAGAGAAATATATGTTCCTGTGATGATATAATATTTAAAAAACTTAATAATAATAAAATATTTTAATGTTTGCTGTGAAGTGTTATGGTTTAGTGTTCATAAATGAGTCTAAAGATTTAAATGTCAACTTAATATGTAAAAGGATGTTATGGTGTTAGTAAAATGGAGCATTATATAAAAAATTAATATAATAATAAAACACAATAACATCTCAATTAAACAAAATAATAGAAATGATAAATCTATTCAATTCAATTTGGTATATTGTAATTTAGTTTTTACTCATACATTGAATTTCATGTATATAATCCATTGTTTGTCTTCACATATTAGAATGCATATTTTCCCTTTATATTCTAATATTTACCACAAAGTCAAGAAAGAGTTCTATGGTATGTTTGTGGATTTATATGATGTGAATACACTAAATTAATGATATCGTTCAGAGACACTCAATAAATCAATTTTTTAATATACAAATGGAATAAATATAAAACTAAAATATATTTGGTCCACCAGGTCTTGGATAGATAGTGATTGGGTGTTATGTTAGGGCACTCCTTGATGTGAAATCGCCTAGTTCGGGTGATATATTGGACATGATGAAAATGTAGTCCCACAAGCTGAGAAAAAAAAATTAAAATATATTAAAATATAATAAAACCAATCTTGATTCATCTTAACTCCAGACATATTAAGTGTGGAAAGGAATTAAATTCTTTAGGATGAAAACCTCTTTTTAGTGCAAAAAATCAAGAAGTTTGCACCTTAAGAGATTTGGTTCCTCTATGCTCCTGATAGATCGAGAATTAAGATGGATGGGTGGTAGCACATTTTGTGAAACCAGTTGGACAACAAATATTCACACTTGCATTAGATTAATTACACATATAAATACATTAATAGTTGTTTGAAGATATAAATTCCATATTAACCACACAATCACTTAGTTGAGTAAATATCTCAACCAAACACTGATCTAGGAACTATTTTAGTTGGACTAAATATCTTAGATAAAATTAATTAACAATAAACCAAATTACATTTATGATGAGGAACAATTGATCCACTATCTGTAGCTCGGGGACTTACAAATGATACCACAACTAGGAGAAAAACCAAGCTAACCAGAGTCTTGTTGATACCTCTATCAGAGGAAGCGATAAGAAGAAAAGATGTAGGCCAGGCAACATGACATCGAACAACCAACCCACTAGGCATGAACCCTACCTCGTAACTGATTGTCGTAGACACCTTAGGATAATTATCACCCCCCCACCAGCCCCAATAACTATTCACCCAACAGTGGGTTGCGGGAGTCCACAAAAGAGACACAAAAATAAGAGACACAAGAAGAGGACCGATCGACAAGATACACAAACACCCCCATAAACACAAAAGGGTCCAGGAAGATAATTAACTAACAACACATAGAAGGGCTCGAGGGTCGACTTGATAACCAAACATAGTTCACTTAAACCTCTAAAAAAGTAGGAAACCACATATAGGGAAGGGAAATTATTATGTTTTATAACCTGAAGGAAAAGGAGGAGATGATAGCTACGAAATTGCCACCATTCCCAAAAAATCCACTAACCAAAGAAACCTGTGAGACCACCAGAGTTCAATCAACTAACCAGAAAATTGTCACAACACAACACCAAACTTGGATATCAACAATCACCATATACCAATGACCCTCACCCACACTCAATCCGAAACAGATCGATTTAAAACTCGCACATCACACCGTTAATTACCCCGTACTACTAACACAATGGGAGGATGAGGTGACCAACCTCCACACCATCTACCAGATGTTTATCATCATAACCCATGCATTCGAGTAACCTCGATGTTTGTCACCTCCATCAGGGAAGCCTCTTCTGAAGCCACTGTCCTACTGAAATCCTCAAGGTGGGAATTTTGTGATTTGAAAGGCCAGTCATTAAGAAATTATTGACCTTGGTGATCACTTCCTCAATTAGCTAACCTATCAGCCACCTGATTCCCTTCGCGACCCACGTGCTCCATGACTACATAGTCGAAGGAGGAAATACATGACTCTATATGTTCTCCAATCAGATAAAGTCTTTAAATTTTGATCACCTTATCCTGTGGGGACCCATTAATAAACTTCTGCAACATAGAAATTGCGATTTGGGAATCCCCAGAGACCTGCAATTTAGCCAATCCCATTTCAGTTGCAATTTGAAACCCTTTCTCCAACACGAGGAATTCAACAACATTATTGGTAGAGCTTCCGCAGGAGGCCGCAAAAAAATTTCATGACTTTCCCCTTGTCATTATGAATTAAACCACCAAGGCCAACTAGACCAAGGTTTCCTTTAGAAGAACCATCAAATTTTAGCTTAAAAAACCCAAGAGGGGGGAAGATAAAGGTTTTAGTTGAGCTTCCCCTCATCAAGGGCAAGTGAGCAGACCATGGTGCAACAGAATTTGGGTTACAAGCCAAGACCTTTAGAATGTCAATCTCCCTACCCTCAACTTTCCAATCCTTCTCCGACCAAGGGGAAATAGATATGGATTCTTTGTTGTTACATTTTATTACTTCCCAACCTGATCAACCCTAATGATCTCTGAGTGGAGCACTACTCCGTTTCTAGTTTTCCAAAGATACCAAAGTGAAAAGCATTATGAGAGACACCATGCTCTATTCACAATGGGATCTTTGAAGAGTGTCCAACACCATGACTCCAACCATTCTATCAGACTATTTTCAAATCGATCCACAACCCCAAAGAGTGCGGCAATTCGTTCCCAAAGATCCACTACCATGAGACAACAGTTAAGGAGATGGTTTGTTGTTTCTTCTGCACTGTAACAAAGAGGAAACTGGGAAGGACAACATAACCAATTTTTCCTAATCTTGTCCCAACTAAGAAGTTTTCCATGACCAATTAACCAAAGAAAGAAAGAAAATTTTGGCCATAACCTAGAATACAATATTTGTTTCCATAAAGAATATGGAGCCAGATACGCAGAAGAAGAATGAATAGAATATGCTTCCTTAAGAGAAACTATGCCTCTCAGAGGATGACCCCATCTGATTTTATTTAGTTCTCCATTGTTTAATATAGGTTATTGTTGGAGGATCAAGACTAGGGCCTCCCAGTCCAAAGGGGGATTGTGAGCTGGCAAGTTCATTGGGGACTTCCATGCTCTCCATTTTGATGTCCTGAGGTCCTTGACCTACACAACTCCTAGTTGAGAGGTGAATGTTTGGATATCCCAGAAGTGATCTTCTTGGATTAGCTTGGGGTATTGAATCAAATCCTCGTCTCAAAATCTGGCTTTACATCCATTCCTGACTTCCCAAAAGCCATGATCCTTTATAATATCCTAATTCGCTTCAACCATATTCTAGATAGAGGAGCTATTCGACAAATGTTGGTGATAAGATAAGGGATCATGGCACTAGATGAGCCATATTTTAATGACTAGAGGATCTTCCATATCTATTGTGCACCCTACAAACACAACCACCAAATTTTATGTTTTAAAGATTTTGATAAGAGCTCTAGATCTTTCAGGATGAGACCACCATGGATCTTGGGTTTGCATAATTTATCCCAGGCCACCATCTCCCACTTCCGCCCGATTTGTGCCCCAACCAAAGAAATATCTAAAACTTGGTTGTTAATTCCTTGTAAATACTGTGAGAGGATGGAAGGGTTGAAAACTGATAGATCAGTATAGCCTCTAAGACTGCTCTTAAAATAACTAGCTGACCAACAAAGTTATGAACCCTAAAGGTCCAACTAGAAAGCTTCTGATAAATATGGCTTGAAAACTCTTTCCAACATGTCGTTCTTAGAGAATTGGAGACCAAGGCGACTCCTAGATAATTACTAGGAAGCGGACCGATATGAAAGCCAAGGGTCTGGGCCATATGACTTTGCACCGTTGGGTGGGTATTGAAAAAGAAAATATATGATTTTCCCCATTGATGAGTGTGCCTAAGCCCTGCTGAAACTCCCCAAGGATGAAACCAATTTGCTTAGCTTCTTTTAAAGTTCACTTCCAATATAACATATTGTTGCCAACAAATTGTTGATGCGTTATAGGAGGGGTAAATAGAGAAAGCCTTAAGCCTTGGAGACGACAAGGATTAGATATAGATTTAATGAGATGTCCCAAACCCTTTGCTGTAATAATAAAAAGAAAGGGGGAGAGGGGATCCCATTGTCTCAGGCCCCTAGAACCTCAAAGGGTGTGAGATGATGAACCATTGATGATAATGGAGCCTTGATCATAGATTTCACCCAAGTGATCCATGAATGAGATAAACAAAAGAATTAAGAATAGAAAAGAGATAATTCCAATTCAAACTGTCGTAAGATTTAGAGAGGTTGAGTTTAATAAGAATACCTAGAGATCTAGATGAAGACAGAGAATGAAATACATCATGAGCCACTAGGATACCATCCATAATTTTCCAACCTTCCACAAAGCTTGATTGCTCACGTCTGATAATCATTTTTAGTAAAGGTTTGAGAAGCCAGATAGAAATGTGTGAAATAATTTTGTATATAGCATTACATAGGGAAATTGGTCTGAACCCATTAGGATCCAATATGACACCTTTCATTGGGATGAGCGTGAAAAATGTGGCATTCAAACCTGGCCATTTTCTTTGGGAGTGATGTGATTCCTCAACCAATTTATGGATTTCTATCCCAAGAAAGTACCAACTAACCTTAAAGAACTTTGAGGTTAATCCATCAGGGCCCAAATTTTTGTTTGAGAGGAGCACACGAACGACCTATTCAACTTCTGCATATGAGATATCGCTCATAAGAGCCTCATTCAGATCTTCTGAAATTAGTTGGGGAATGCATTACCTAATTCTGGAGATGGACCCACTTCGCTCTACCCTTGGGTCTATGAACATCGTATGGAACTGGACGATCAACTCCTCTGAAATCTCCTCATGTTGAACAAGTCGTTGACCTCCTGATCTATTCAAAGGGAAGATCTTGTTCAACTGTTGGTGCTTTAACATATTCCTATGAAATAATTTCGTGTTTTGATCACCTTATTTGAGCCATTGGATCATCGTTTTTTAACTTCATAGGATTTCATACTGCTTTCTCCTTTTCTTGAAATAATTAGGACCTAACCCTCCTATGTTGCAAGAGTTTCAGTCCGACCTTCTAGCATGATCCGTTGTTAGATTGACCGCATTGCCTCCTCCAAACACCTCTTCTCATAGTGAATATTTCCAAAGCCGGAATGATTGCTAGCTTTAATCCTTCTCTTAAGTTCTTTCAATTTCAACTGGAAAGTTTCCATATGACTACACCCATCACGCTGATGTGATTCCACCATTCCTCTAAACTTGCAATGAAGTTGGGTCTTTCTAGCCACAAATATTCAAAGTGGAAAAGTATACTCCTCAGGGCCATCCTCAAGTTAATTTCCAGGCAGATAGGCCTGTGATTTGATCCCATACATGGAAGGATTGAAGCTTGAAAATATAGGTCCTGCTAGAGGATAACATTTGAGATAAGGAAGCGATCCAGATGCGACGCACTATGGTGTTTTCCTCCTCATCGATTATTCCATATGAAAGAGCCATTAATGAAATCAATGTCTTTTATTTTGAGATCTTGAATAGTGTCCTAAAAGGAGAGAGAAATAGGATCCAACCGACTAACTCCTCCTTTCTTTTTTCCTAGATCCTTGATCAGATTAAAATCACCTATAAGAATCTAGTTGTCTGCACCTAGAATATCTTTTAGCTGCCATAAAATGCTGAGAAAAGTTGGCTTCGCCCCCATAAGAGTAGGACTATACATCCCTCTTAACCAAACCTTCTTTGAGGAGCCTATACATTAAAATTGACCTGAAAGAGTGTTCGTGAAAGAGATTCAGGCCCCGAAGGAAATATATCTGGAGTCACAGAGGATTCCTAGCCCTCCTATACTACCCTTGGCATCCAATTCCATACAATATACCTCACAATTATGGAAACAAGGAATTCTATCCCTCACAACTATAAACATGGAAGTGTTGTTTCTCCTAGCCTTCCACAACCTATAAGGGTGACACCACAACAATTGGAAGAAAAAAGAGAACAAGGGCTTTGTTACACTTGTGATAGCAAATGCACTAAAGGTCATAAGTGTGCTAAGAAGAAATTATTTTACATAGATTATGAAGAGGAGGAAGAAAAGGACCAAGAAACATTAAAAGAAGAGGATATTCACCAGGAACCAACCCCAGGGAAAGAAGAAATGAATTTGACCATATCTTGTAAAGCATTGGAAAGAATTACCACTCCTCAAACTCTCAAGATAGAAGGACATATCAAGAAGAAAAATGTTCAAGAAGTGAAAGATCATATCGAGAAAGAAGAAATGAATCCAACCATATCTTGTAATACATTGGCTGGAATTAGCACTCCTCAAACTATCAAGATAGAAGGACATATCAGGAAGAAAAATGTTCAAGAAGTGAAAGATCACATCAAGCATCAAAAAATGAATCTGACCATCTCTTGTAAAGCATTGGAAGAAATTACCACTCCTCAAACTCTAAAGATAGAAGGACATATCAAGAAGAAAAAGGTTCAAGCAGTGAAAGATCACATCAAGCATCAACAAGAAGTTCTCCAACTTTTAAAGGATAACGCCACTTTGGTACATAATCAAATGAAATAACAGGTAGATCAACATCGCAGTGAAATTTGTTTTTTATGTAGGTGATTGGGTATTTTTACGGCTACATCTTAAGCAACCTATTTATGAGAATGAAATGTTGGCAATACTACATGCACTTAAGAAATGGTGACCTTACCCAATGGGAAGACACTTCAAGGTAAAAATGGATCATGATAGTCTTAAATACTTTTTAGAACAAATATTATCTTTAGAAGAACAGAAAAAATGGGTCACAAATATGTTGGGTTATGACTTTGACATCATCTATAGAAAACGGAAGCAAAATTTTGTTGCAGATGCACTCTCAAGAAAGGATGAGGATGTGGAAGCATTGTTTTGTGCTATTTCTATTATCCAACCAGATTGGATAAATGAAGCAAGGGATGAATGGAAGAAGGACGAAGAAGTGTGGCCACTCATTCAAAAGTTGCAGAAGATCTCAATTCAAACAATATTGCAAGAACTTGAAGAGGAAGGAAAAATCATATTGGAACCTGGAGCAGTCACAGAAATAAGAACTCGACAGCTATGAAATTGAGCGATTTCAAAGTATCTCATGAGGTGGAAGAAGTTACCTGCTAAAGATTCCACATGGGAGGACAAGAATTTTATACATAAGCATCAAGAACTACTCAAGCGTTGAGGACAACACTTTTTGAAGGAGAGAGGCATGTTAGGCCCCTATATTACTAGTGTAACCCCTTATTGTTATTAGTACAACCCCCTTATTATATTTTTGTACCCATGTAGTCCCCATATTGTTACTATTGTGCCTCATAGAAGCCCTCTATTGTTATTATTGTGCCCTTACATTATTATTGTTATGTTGGCTCTGATTATATTATGACCCCTTAGACTCCTATACATAGAAAGGGGGTCTTGTTATTTGTATCATCTAAGAATTGTTCATTTGTGTAATGTAAAGGAGGTTTCCCCCTCGAAGAGGCTTATTTCTAAGGCATTGATCTATCTTTTCTATCTTTTTGTGAGCTGGTTTCATAACAGTAGGGTCTCTAGGAGGATCAAAGATATCTCCTGAGGATGAGTCTGACACCAAATCATTCTCCACATGATTCAGGAAAACATCAACGTCATTAAGTCTCAACCTGTGATTCCGTAAAATGTGCTTAATATCCTCTAGTGCAAAAAGGACATTGTAATTGTCAACTTGTTTGTCATTGAGAATTAAGTTTAACAGAGTTCCCATCTATTGATGCAATATCTATTGATCCAAAGAGAGAGAATAAAAGAAATGTAATCGTCTCTTCGGAAATATACCTAGGTCTGGAACCTGTTTCAGAACATCATCCACCACTTTCGATTTCTGAATGGTATGGGTGTTCTCCAAACTCTTATGACTCCAATAGGAAATTTTCTTTACACACCTTAAGGGAAACATTATCAAATAAAGATGCTATTGTGTCAAAAGAAAAGGTTCAACCACATTTTATGACAACATTACTACCACCACCTGTTATACTTGTAATTCTTGGTAAGGAGGCATGATAGAGGATGCAAGATAAAAATGTAGACAACCGCTTAGAGTACCTTGCCGAAAAAAACAATAAAAATGGACGAGTCAATACTCCTTCAATAATAGAATGAAGAACAAACAAGTCATCCCCCAATTTCCATAAAAGAGGCCCAAATTCAAGAAGTTTTTGAAATTCACCACTTTCATTTGACATAATATACCAATAACTCCACCAACAAACTGAGATTCAAGAACCAAGAGTACATGCACATACCACAATTATAGACACAACCCCAAAGAGAAGTGACAGCATAAAAAAGGTGTACTCAAACTGAAGGAAATAAATTTAACCCACAATTGACTTGAAACTTACCCAAATCACTAGCCTAGAGAAATTTAAAGTGATAAACTATAGAAATCAACACAAAACACAAATTGAGAGCTGACCCTTTATTGATAAAGCAAGAAAACACTGCACTTCAAAACCAGACTGAGAAATACCCTAGATACCAACAACCACAAAACATAATAGTTAGGAATAACAAATACCTCTAAACTCGCTGTCAAGAAGAGGTGAGTTAAAGTATATAACCATTAATTCAAAGACAAGCCAAATATCTGTAAAATTTAAATAGAGAATGAAAAACATCAGCACCATGCTTGAACCAACATAAAAGAAAACCCAAAGAGGGTTCCCTCCTCCCAGACAGAGTTCAAAACCTTAGAAGTCAAACAAAGCATTACAAAAATCAAATAGAAATACCGGATGCAAGAGGTTGAGGAGTGAGCCTTGCCTCCACCCCTCTTCTTAACATACCTCTTCCACCTTATAACACCCAACATGCATTTATAATGAATGGGAATCATGTGTAAAACCAAGTCCCATTACTTGTCGTGCGCCATGCCATTGCCAAACGAAGATAGTTGTAAACCCGGCAGGCACATGATAATTGTATGTCTATTAAATCTTTTTGTTTGTTTGTTAATAATAGGTTATTGTTAATAATACAATAACCTATTATTAACATAAAAAGGATTTAAAACACATATAATTCTCATATTTTTTTGTGTTACTATTGCAAGGAACATGTGTCCCTAAGGAATACAGAACAACAAACCAAAAATAGAGACAAAGAATGTTTCATAAACAAATCCATAAGCCAAGTTTCAAAAATTTAAATGTTGTATAGTTATATTTTGATTTCACTTCTCATTAATTTTGATAAGTGATCATCATAGTCATAATCATAGTTAATAAATTTATAACAATATTGGATAAATGTGAAAATGTGAACATTTAGAAATGCTAAATAGTTATTACTAAAAACTCCATCTTATCATTTAAAAGGGACTAGGAAAATAAACCAATATACACCAGCATCTTTCATGGAAAATAATAAATTAATAAGGGACTAAGAATATACACCAACATCTTTCATCCAAAATAATAAATTAAGATTTATAATTAGAAGAGATTAATATGTGAACATTTAATAATAGGGATACCCATCAACATAAATAGGGCCAAAGGGACTTTAGGCTCAGACATTTCATGACATGTGTGCATTACATTTAGATTAAAAGACTTTGAGTTTTGAGTTTTAATTGATTTATTATTATTTTTTTTTAAATTTAAAATAAATCTAAAAAATCATATATATTGTATTATTAATAAAATTTTGATTATGATATAATTATAATTTTTATTAAGTATTTTTTTAGATTAATTAAATTAAAATTTTAACCAAAATGTAAGGTACCTTGGGTGTTAGGGGTCAATTATCACGAGAATTATCTTAGCTTTTGTCTCCATTTCATTTGTAATTATGTTGTCGTGATCTTGCTTGTCTTCATTTTTAAGAATGTTGTTATATAGAACGTTGATTGTTGTGTAATATATGCCATGTGTAACACAAAATGTTAGTGATCGCAATTTATAAGTTGCAACGAATAAATCATATGTCTATTGGATATAGATGAAACATGTGTATCTGTATTTTTTTCTTTGGACAAACATTTCTCAAGTTTCTAGGATTCGAAAGTAACATATCATAAAAAATAATATTAAAGTTTTAAATCATTTTTATGTTTTTTTTGTCAAGTAAGAGTGGAGCCTTAAATTAACCGATAAAATATTACATATGGTACACGTCCTTACAAGTGTAAAGACCAGCAAAAGACAGACCCGTTGATGGGTAATAGACAACAGGGTCAACAAAACCCAAAATCATATATTGCATCACGGAGTTACAAAGACTCAAAATCATATGCACACAGGATTCCCAACTTGCGATATGCGATTTCCCTTTTCCATCGTTGATCTTGTCTGCTAGATCTATGACTATCTAAATATCGCATCGCACCATCATGTGATTTCATCGCTCTCGCATGCGATATGCGATAACATTCGGGCTTCAAATAAATTGAAACCGTGCCTATAATCTTCTCAGGTCCGCTCACCCAAGCCTTATCGCTCAATCTCCACCATCTATCTTACCTTCAATCCAATGATTAAGACTTCCTCTGATCAACAGAGTTGCTCAGTGATCCAGCACCAAAGATCGAAACCCATTTGATCCAACAGTCCACAATGACATCACATCGGACCACTTACACGACATTTAACAGCCTTACGGAGCCGATAAGGATTATACAACCTTAATCTATAAAAGTTCAAGTTTTCCCTTAAGGTTAAAGTTTGATCTCTTTATGGCCCGATATCCATTGGATGACGAAAGCCATTAAATCCTATGGTCTGTGGCCCTTCATCTAGCATAAGGATTAACTAGCTCTCGACCCCCATAGTTGACTATGACGTAAGCATTTATAGTGGGATTGACAATTAGGATTTACTGTGGCATTTCAACCAGACTCAAGGACTTCCGCTCTCTCCTACTCCCGCTAGTCTACTAATCATCATTGACCCACCATGTCGATCTGATGGTCTAGATCGATTCTCACCTTTCACCTTCTGCCAATACTTAGATTGAATCTCTGTCGTTCATTTCTTAGATCCATCTTATTCATCTTAAACTTGGCTGCCCATCATGAACAAATCTCATCCGTTGATCTTCTAGATCCAACGGATACTATGCATCAACACTTCACTTCTTCCCTATTCTCTTCATTTGAGTTTTTACGGATAGGATTTACTGCGGCACTTCAACCAGGCAGAAGGACTTCTGCTCTCTCCTACTTCTGCTAGTCTTCCTCCTGCTCATTATTCATTCTCTGGAAGTGCACCATATCTTTGGCAGCCTATCGTTGACAATCATCACCCAGTTTACCAGAGGGTATAGAATCCAAATAGTACTGAATATAGCTTTCCTTACATAGAACTCCTTCATTTGCAAGATGATCAGCTAACATATTGGATTTTATTCGCACATGAATGAAGCTTAAGGTTCTCAGGGTTCGCAAGTGGGAATGCATCTGCTGAAAGACCTACAATAGCCTGCAATGTTTTGACACTTTTCGAGGTGCCATTTGTTAAAATTGGAAACCAGGGCAAAACGTCATGTGGGTCATCTTATATATGGCTAATAATATTTTTATTAGATTCCTCTCGTCGAGAGGTGTAGGATTGATATAAAGATCATCCGATTCCGATAAGTATTCATGGAGATATGAATTTATTTTGATTATGGATTATTATCAACCCGACCTACATCTCATGTAGGCTCTGAAGCCCAACAGTCGCATCTATTCACCCACCAGCGTTGTGTATAAATATAAGAGGAATTTTCCTCATTTGTACTCACTCATCTCATCACATCTCTCTCTCTCTCTACTACGCAGAAATGAGTCTCTTCTCTACTGCGTTGAAATGGGTCTCTCTCTCACACATGTGAAGCCGGAAACTACTGAAACTGAAGCTGCAACTGCAGAAGTAAAGATTGAATTGCGTGGCCTTGAAGATCTCCTCTTTGGAACTTTGTTGTAGGTTCATCTAAACCTCATCTAAAAGCCACAACTTTTGGTGGTGGAATGAAGTCAATCCGATGAACGGTTTGCAAGATATCGACTGCCCTAGTTTGAAGCCAGAAACTGCTGAAACTGAAGCTGCAACTGCAGAAGTAAAGATTGACTTGCATGGCCTAGAAGACCTCCTCTTTGGAACTACGTTGTAGGTTCATCTGAACCTCCTCTGAAAGCCGCAACTTTTGGTGGTGGAATGAAGTCAATCCGACGAACGGTTTGCAAGATATCGTCTGCCCTAGTTTGATAATGAAGCCGCTAATGCTGATGCTATTGATCTAGGGTTTACTACTGCTGATATGAATCAGATTTATTGTACTATTTCTCTCCGCTGAATTATTGAAGATAAAAGAAGATTTGATCAAAGGGTTTCCCCACACATTGTGGGGTTTGTCCTTGGCTAGCCGCCATATCTTGTGTCTCTTGTCTTGGCTTGTTTTATGTCGATCGTTTAATGTTCTATCTGCACTTTACTTTATGTACGTGTGATTGCTAATCTTTGGAATATAATAAGGAAAAGAAGTAAACTGATATAAGCATATAACATACCATAACTTAACATGGTATCAGAGCTGAGGTGAAGACAAAGCCCGAGCAAGAGCAAGAGCAATCACCGAAGAGAAGATTGGCAAGGCTATCCGAAAAGAACTATGGGGTCCTCAACACTCTTTCCTAGCGAAGACAAGCTCCGTGAGAAAGTTGACTATCATGGATGGAAGATTTCTATCGATCTAACCCTAGAAGATCAAGGAGTGTTGGACCATGTAAGAGGAAATATTGTTGAGCCTCCATCAAATGCATTCGCTGCTGCATGGAACAAATGGAAAATCGAAGAAGTCAAAGTAGAAGATCATCCGGGACTCTATCAACAAGCACTTGGTGGCCTTCATCTCTAAATTGGACACCTCCAAGGAAATCTACGATAGACTGGTGATTTTATGATGCAAATCAAGTTTTGTTTCTTAGAAATAAGCTGAGGGAAATCAAGAAGGGTAAAGATGAAAGTATGCAAGCATACTTCTTAAGAATCACCGAGATCAAGAACGATCTCCTATCTATTGGGGAAACTATTACTGACAAAGAAATGGCACTCACAACTCTTGGAGGATTGCCATTTGAATGGTATGTGTTCAGGACTACTCTTTTGAACTATAATGTAATTCCTGGTTTTGAGGAATTAATGGCTAGATGCATTCAAGAAGAAACAAGGGAAGAAGAGCAAGAAATGCCCATGCCTAAAGGTCCTCCTGCTGCCTTTTCTTCTCATGCAAAGAGAAGAAATAATTCCGTGACTAAATCGAAAAGAAAGGTTGGATCTAAGGGTGGAAGAAAAGGACAATGTTTCATTTGCAATAAAGCAAGTCACTATGCAAGGGAATGCCCTGATAAAAAGGACTCCCACCATGACGATGATCAAAATCCCTCTCATGGTAATTGAAGGGATGGAAAATTTAATAGCAAAGGTAAGAGGAGAGCTGGGAATCGAGGAAGAGGACAACCATTCAAGAAGGCTAGAAAGTCCAGGATGTATTAAATGCACCTGACCTCAAAAAGAACCTAGTGTCCATCTCGGCAATGGAAGACAAAGGCTACAAGGTAACCTTCAGCAATGGCAAGGTACATATATGGAAAAATAATGTTAAAGATGCCTTTACTCTTGGGTTTAGTGTTGATTCATTATATCAGGTCAATGGAATTCTGCTAAGTGTCATGTCTTATGACACATCTCTTTAGTCTAAACTTTGGCATCGGAGGTTTGCCCACCTTCATTACAAAGCTCTACCCGATGTAAGACAGATGGTAACAAGGATGCCTGAATTCCAAGTAGAGAAAGAAGGTGTATGTCTAGGATGTGCTAAAGGAAAGCTCAAAAGGGGACCGGTCCCCTCAAGCCAAAGCAAGACCTCTGATATATTACAGTTTGTTCACTCAGGCATATCTGAGGCTGGCATTAAGAGGGAGACTACTATGCCACATACTCCTGAGCAGAATGGTGTGGCGGGAAGGAAGAACCATACGATTGTGGAAGCTGTCCGGGCCATGCTACATGATCAAAGACTTCCGAAGTTTCTATGGGCTGAAATTACAAACACTGCCATATATGCCCTCATCAAGGACTGGGTTCCAAGACTCCTGAAGAAAAATTCACCAGTAAGAAACTTGATGTTTCTCATTTTAAAATTTTTGGAAGCCCTGTATATTTTCATGTGCCGAAAGAGAAAAGAAATAAATTGGGTGCATCTGGAAAGAAGGGAATTTTTGTGGGCTATGGTGAAAATACTAAAGGCTATAGAATCTATGTAGCCGGTCAAAGGGAAGTCGTAATTAGTCATGATGTCACCTTTGATGAAGATATGGCTCTCAGCAAGGTGAACAATTTTCTGACTTTGAGGAGCTCTCAAGAAGCCGACACTAAGGAACCGAAAGAAAAGGATGATGAATCAATACCTGATGTAGAAGAACCCATGGATCCGATTGATCCTCATCCACATGAGCCTTCCTCTTCTAGGAAGAGGACTTCATGGCTTAGGGGGATACTTGATGATGCTGAAGGACATGTTGCACCCTGAGGAACCTTCCATCAAAGTAAGAAACTTAATAGGTATCAGGGATACCTGACCATCATGAGCACGATCATACAAAATGAACCTTCATCATTCTCAGATGTCATCAAGCATTAACTATGGAAGGATGCTATGACCATAGAATATGAGTCTATTATGGAGAATGATGTCTGGGAAGTAGTTCCCAGACCCTGGACAAGACAATTATTACTTCAAAATGGCTTTACAAGATAAAGCATGCAGCAAATGGAAGTATGGAAAAGTATAAGGTTCATTTTGTTGCTCGTGGTTTATCCCAGAAGGGAGGTATAGACTATGATATTTTCACCTGTTGCCAGATATACGACCATCCACTTGATCATAGCCCTTTTGGCTTCACAAGGATGGAACCTACATCAGATGGATGTTAAGACCGTGTTCTTGCATGGTTCTATCAAAGAAGAGGTCTATGTGGAGCAACCTGAAGGATTTGAGATTTATGATTGAAAATCTCATGTATGCAGGTTGAAGAAGGCTCTCTATGGGCTGAAGCAAGCACCCCGAGCATGGTATGAGAGGATCGATAGCTACTTGATGAAGCTGGGATTCACTAGGAGTGAAGCTAATCCTAACCTTTGCTTTAAGGTTGAAGATGACAAGCCTCTCATACTGGTGTTGTATGTGGATGACCTCTTTCTAACAGGTTCAAACCCTCTCATTCACAAATGTAAGAGGGATATGGCTTCTGAATTTGAAATGAAGGACCAAGGACTTGAAGTGTGGTAGAAGCCAAGGGAAATTTTTCTATCTCAAGGAAAATATGTGGTAAATATATTGGAAGGATTCGGTATGATGGACTGCAAGCCTGTGACTACCTCGAGGATCTTAACTTTTAGAAGTTATATGGTAGTGATGTCAGACCAGACTTGGGAAATGCCTCTGAGTTTCAAAAACTCATTCGCATTGATTTTCTTGGTGAACCTTCGTCCGAACATATGTTTTTCAGTTAGCATTGTGAGCTCATGTTTGGTTGAGCCTCACTGAATTGATGCCAGGAATATTCTAAGATATCTTAAGGACACAATCTCTCATGGATTAAGATACACTGCCAGAGATGTGAGACTACTTGGATATACTGATGTTGATTGAGCAGGCAGTGTGGTGGACCGTAAGAGCACTTCCGGGTACTGTTTCACCTTGGGATCTGCTTCGATATCCTGGATGAGCAAGAAGCAGAAGTCGGTGGCTTTGAGCACCACCGAAGCAGGATATATTGTTGCTAGCATAACCTCGTGTGAGGCAGTCTAGTTGCGAAAGCTCTTTAGTGAGCTGTTTGGATTTACATTGGATACCACTGTGATTCTCTGTAACAACTAGAGGTGGGATTCGATTATTGAGGAATCCCGTATTCGTCAATTGCTCCAACAGATAGACATCACCTGTGATATGGTAAGTCGATGAGCAAGGAAGCTCCATCACATTAAGATGATGTACAGGTTGATACACCTTGTCAAAGCCCCAAGGAAAGATCTAATCTGTGATTTTCCCAAATGACTTGGAGTCGGCAAGAAACCCTTGTACAAGGGTCCTGCATGTTGCATACATTGAGCTCTGGGAGCTCTGAGGGCTTGCAGTTCCTACTGGAGCAACATATGACCACAGGGTGACTCACCCTCCCCTGGTGGTGCACACTGGAACAAGATGATTCGCTCTCTTGTGGGACAAGATGATTTACTCTCTTGTGGAACAGGATGATTCGCTCTCCTGTGTAGCAAGATGATTAGTTCTCCCGTGAGGCCTGGATTGATGTGTTCTCCATGGCAGCCTGGATTGATGTGTTCTCCACGGAGATTGTAGCAGGATTGATGTGTTCTCCTGTGAGGACAGGATTGATTAGTTCTCCTGTCGAGGCATCCTACCCATGCAGTCTGGGACTCATGGGAAGTACTTCTCATCTGATCAATGAGCAGGGAAATGAAGCTAGGGACCATAGTAGTACCGATGGATGCATCGTTGTATCTACCGTACTCCCTACGCTAGGATGACCTCCATTGATCTGGGATCAATGATACTGGTCTGGGACCAGTGGTAGGAGTTGTACCATACTATGACGCTGACTTCGGGTCGGTTGAGACTGGTCTGGGACCAGTGGTACATACTCTGAGACTGACTTCGTGTCAGTGCAGTACTGGTCTGGGACCAGTGAGAGTGGTGCATACTATGACGCTGACTTCGGGTCGATTGAGACTGGTCTGGGACCAGTGGTACACTCTCTGAGACTGCGATACTGGTCTGGGACCAGTGGTAGGAGTTGTACCATACTATGACGCTGACTTCGGGTCGGTTGAGACTGGTCTGGGACCAGTGGTACATACTCCGCGACTGACTTCGTGTCAGTGCAGTACTAGTCTGGGACCAGTGAGAGTGGTACATACTATGACGCTGACTTCGGGTCGGTTGAGACTTGTCTGGGACCAGTGGTACACTCTCTGAGACTGCGATACTGGTTTGGGACTTGTGGTAGGAGTGGTACTTACTATGAAGCTGACTTCGGGTCGGCTGAGACTGGTCTGGGACCAGTGGTACGCACTCTGAGACTGACTTTGAGTCAATGGAGGATGATACTGGTCTAGGACCAGTGGAGTTGTACTCACTATGACGCTGACTTCGGCTTGGTTGAGACTGGTCTGGGACCAGTGGTACATACTCTGAGATTGACTTTGAGTCAGTATGATACATCCTCGATCATTTCTTCTTCTTCATAATTCGGACAAAAGCAGAGCAGAACAGAACAATGCAAGAGCAGAGCAAAACAGAGCAAAACAGTACAGATCAATGTAGGGCAGAACAAGACAAAGCAGAACAGGCAGAATAGAGCAGAGCAGGGCAAGGGTCAGGCTGTACAGGGCAGTGCATTTGATGGATGAATAGTAACGACCGATAGACAGATTGCAGATGAAGTTCTCCATGGTTGAGAGGGAGTGTTAAAATTGGCAACCAGGGAAAAACTTCATGTGGGTCATATTATTCATGGATGATAATATTTTTATTAGATTCCTCTCATCGAGAGGTGTAGGATTGATATAAATATCATCCGATTCCGATAAGTATTCATGGAGATATGAATTTATTTTGATTATGGAATTATTATCAAGCCGACCTACATCTCATGTAGGCTCTGAAGCCCAACAGTCGCATCTATTCACCCACCAACGTTGTGTATAAATATAAGAGGACTTTTCCTCATTTGGACTCACTCATCTCATCACATCTCTCTCTCTCTTTACTACGCATAAATGAGTCTCTTCTCTACTGCGCTGAAATGGGTCTCTCTCTCACACATGTGAAGCTGGAAACTGCTGAAACTGAAGCTGCAACTGCAGAAGTAAAGATTGACTTGCATGGCCTAGAAGATCTCCTCTTTGGAACTTCTCTGTAGGTTCATCTGAACCTCCTCTGAAAGCCGCAACTTTTGGTGGTGGAATGAAGTCAATCCGATGAACGGTTTGCAAGATATCGACTGCCCTAGTTTGAAGCCGGAAACTGCTGAAACTGAAGCTGCAACTGCAGAAGTAAAGATTGACTTGCGTGGCCTAGAAGATCTCCTCTTTGGAACTGTGTTGTAGGTTCATCTGAACCTCCTCTGAAAGCTGCAACTTTTGGTGGTGGAATGAAGTCAATCCGACGAATGGTTTGCAAGATATCGTCTGCCCTAGTTTGATAATGAAGCCGCTAATGCTGATGCTATTGATCTAGGGTTTGCTACTGCTGATATGAATCAGATTTATTGTACTATTTCTCTCTGCTGAATTATTGAAGATAAAAGAAGATTTGATCAAAGGGTTTCCCCACACATTGTGGGGTTTGTCCCTGGCTAGCCGCCACATCTTGTGTCTCTTGTCTTGGCTTGTTTTCTGTCGATCGTTTAATGTTCTATCTGCACTTTACTTTATGTACGTGTGATTGCTAATCTTTGGAATATAATAAGGAAAAGAAGTAAACTGTTATAAGCATAGAACATACCATAACTTAACACCATTCCATTACACATTTTCTTGGCCACATTAATGACCAATTCAGAGTCAACTTCAATGATGGCATTGTGTAAATTTGACTCAATTAGGATTTCTAGGCACTACTCTAAGGCCATGAGCTCCACCATGTTATTAGTGGTAGTCCCCAAACGATTATGAAAGATATCCTTTATGTGCCCCTGCTCATCTCTTATGACACCGCCAAATCCAACCATCCCTGGGTTGCCCTTAGAAGCCTCGTCAATATTGATTTTCAAAAAACCATGAGGAGGAGGCTGTCAAATATCTTTACCAATAGGTTTTTTGCTCACACCCTTGTCAGTGCCTTGAGTAACCAGACAATGGAGACCCAACTGCAGCAATATGCTAGCATCCTAGGGTGATGGAGGGTCCTCACGAATTTTCCACATAAGGGCTCCTACGGTATCTTTGAGCTGTCATAAAATTTGGACAATGATGTTCTGGGTCGAGCCTATTTTGTTCTTGAAAATCCCGCCATTGCATTCTTTCTAGACATCCCATATAATAAAGCCTGGAACCTGAGTCCAAGCCTTGTTAATTATTTCATTACCTAAGAAGTCTTTCCTCCAATTATTCAAAGTGTTGGTGATGCTGAGTATATCCCTGTCAGTTTGCGTAAAGACTGAGGCTGCCCAATCCCACAAGGTTGAGGTGAACGGGTAGAGGTTTAGTAAATGTTTCATTGTCTCCTCTTGTAAGCCATGTAGATGGCATTTGGATGGGCCAACAAATCCCCTTTTCAGAAGATTCTCCCATGTGAGAATTTTCTTTTGGTGAACCAACCACATAAACAACTTGATTTTCATCCATTGCGAGTTCTGCCAAAGGTCATTCCAAACCTGATCAGGGTTTGGATAATCAAAACCTAGGGCCATGTGTTTAGCTTCTTTGAGGTTAAAGGTGCCTTCGGTGTTTCTACCCCATCTTAGTTGGTCAGACGAGGATGACACAAAAATCTTCCTCTGCTCCAGGTCAAGAGCAAGGGAATCCACCTGGGCCTTCAAAGGACTCTCTTCACTATAACCAAGATCCTTCCACATTCTCCATTTACCATTATCCCTTACCTGATCTCAGAAGTCACTTACCATAAGTAAACCTTTATTGTCAGTGTCATTTTTGAGAGTGGTTAGTTCTTCTCTAAACAAATTTATTTTCTACTACCAATTATCCTCCCAAAACCGTGCAAGGTTCCTAGCTCGAATCTCCCAAAAACTATGCTGTTGGATAATGGCTCTGTTCTCCCAAGCAAGGTTCAAAATTTGGGAGCCCTTGATGAGCCCTAACATTCGTATATGATACCTCTCCTGCCAATTATTTGCATATTTTTGCTTCCAAAGCTTGGCCCAAGCGGTTTCCAATTCCTTGAGCCACCTCCACCAAAGTTTGGCTCCCAAAACTCTGCTGAGGATTTCAGGGTCATGAAGCCCCAAACCACCATGGGACCTTAGGTTTCCAGAGCTTGTCCCAAGCTACCAAATCCCACTTCTTTTTCTCTTCTCCTTTTCCCCAAATAAAATCTTGTTGAATACTCCTAATTTGTTGCATAACTCCTTTGGGAGTAGGAAGAGCTAAAAACTTGAAAATGGGTATAGTCTGCAAGACAGCCTTTGTAAGCACAAGAGGCCCCGCCAAATTCAAATACTTGCAGTTCCATTTCCTGTCTTTGTCTTGAATTTTATTAGTTACTGACGCCCACACTCCCTTGCTCATAGGCTTGTCAGTAAGAGGCATTCCAAGGTACTTGGAAGGTAACTGGTCCCTTTGAAACCTGAGAATTCTAGTGAGGTTCCTCTGAATAGAAATGTCAGTGTTGAAAAAAAACACCTTTGATTTGTCGAGGCTTACCTCTGTACCAGCAGCCAAAGCAAAGTCATTCAAGATTTGTTTGAAATCTCTTGCTTCCTTGACCGTAGGAATGCCTTGCAGCATTGTGTCATCAACAAATTGTTGATGAGTAGAAGCAGCACCATCCGGGGTAAGTTTCAGACCTTGGATTTTTCCTTCAGCATTTGCCACTTCAATCGCTCTGCCTAGCCCTTCCATCATGAGAAAAAAGAGGAAGGGGGAGAGTGGATCCCCTTGTCTGAGACCCCTAAAAGGCATAAAGGTTCTAGAGGGAGAGTCGTTAAGCAGAATGGAGAAGCTAGCCGTGGATAAAAGGGCCATAACCCATCTTATCTAGCTGTGGTCAAAGCCATAAGCTCTTAGCACTGCCTTGATGTAATACCAGATTAGCTTATCATACACTTTCATTAGGTCCAGCTGCATGATCATACCAGCTTGCTTATTGCTCTTAAGAGAGTGTACCACCTCATGATCTTGTATGATGTTGTTAAGAATTTGTCTTCCTTCCACAAATCCAGTTTGCTCCTCTGAGACAAGAGCAGGAAGAAGAGGCTTGAGTCTGTTAGCGATCACTTTGGAAATAATTTTGTACACAAAATTACATAAGGCTATGGGTTTGAATCTATCTGGTGTCATAGCTTTTTCCTACTTTGGAATCAAAGCTATGAAAGAGGCATTAAGAGCTTTCAAAATAGTTTTGGATCTTCTAGAGTCTTCCACAACATCGAGGATATCTTGTTTGACTATTTTCCAACAAGCTTTCAACAAGTCCACATTGAAACCATTGCATCTCATTGATAACTTCACTAACCTTCTCTTCATATAATGGCCTGTTAATATTGTGGTTTTCTTCCCTGGTTACAAGCTTAGAAATGAACTTTGTGAATTTTTTAATGAACAGAGTTTTGTCGATGAGAGGCTCCTCTGTTATGCTAAGGAAGTGTTGAACTAGGATAGATTCCATTTCTTTGTGAGAGATGAGCTCTTTCCCTAGAGAATATTTAAGTTTTGAAATTCTATTATGAGATCTGTGATCTAAGGTTGATCTATGATAAAACTTCGTGTTTCTTTCTCCTTCTCTAATCCACTACACCCTCGATTTTTGTCTCCAGAAAATATCCTCTTGCATGCACCGATCTTCCCATTCGTTCTGAAGAGATTCAATCTGAATTTTCCATTCCTTGGTAAAACTTTCTGAGGTGATGATCTAATTAATCTCCTGAATTTTCTGCTCATCTTCTCTTTTGGCTTTAAAAATATTACCAAACTCTTTTTTGTTCCAATCTTTAAGCCTAGATTTGATGTGTTTAAGTCTCTGTTGCAACATGAACATTTTAGTGCCTTGAATAGCCATATCTTCCGTCCACCATTTGTCAATATTGTTGGTGAAGTCAAGGTGAGAGATCCAGACATTTTCAAACCTAAAATGTCTATTCCTCAATGTACCCATAAAAGTAGCCTCAAGTTGGACAGGCCAGTGGTCCAAGCCACCGAAGGGAAGGATTAAAGATGACATATCAAGGCCTATGAGAAGGAGGTCCTCTGAGATTATGAATCTATCTAATTTAGAGGTGACTTGAGAAGCCCCTCCCCTCTTATTATTCCAAGTAAAAGTACCATTTATTGTTTCTATGTCCACTAGCCCCATGTTATTCATGAAATTCTGGAAGGCAATGGATTCTCTTCCTAGTGTTTTGGTACCGCTTTTTTTCTCAGTAAGAGATCTGATCATATTGAAATCCCCTACTAGAATCCAGGGCATATCAGAATATCTCTCTCGCAGCTCCTCAAGGAAGGTGAGAAGCTTAATTTTGTCTTCTAGTTTTTGAGGACCGTAGATGTTAGTGATCATGTAGATCTCCTTATCACCGAAAGGTTGAACCACCAGCGATAGATAGTTCCTAGAAGCTTCAGCATCCAAGATTCCAAGTTTTTGAGGATCCCATAGGGTAAGAATCCCACCCGTCGAGTTATCCGCTTTAACCTCTAGATACTCATACTTGATTAACCATTTGATGTGTATCTCTCTAATCTTGTCCATCGAACATTTTGTTTCTTGAATCAAAATCGTATCTGATTTTTCTTCTTTTATTCTACTGCTAAGAGTTCTTTGGTTCCTTTTACTTTCTAGACCCCTAATGTTCCAAGTTGTAAGATTCATTAAGAAAGGTTTGTAAAGGAGTAACTGGTGAGATCCCTCATCTTACCTGAGTTAATTATAAGTTTCCCACATTCAGTCAGCAGCTCATTCTGTTTTTTCCTTCCTCTTTTCCTACCCGGGTTCTTGGAAGAATGCATCAGTGTATCCTCCATCATATTCACTCCGCTATTCTCTTGGCTATCATGGTTTCTTTTGACTACAAAAAACTTTGTTTGTGATCTCCAAAGGAATAGTTGTTGATTCCTGTCAAACTTCTCTTTTGGCAAAGAGTCTACCCCTTTGGTGATTCCTTGCTCCAGAAAATTTTCTAGATCTAAATTCTCCCACTTTAGAATCTCCTGCAGCATGGTCTTCCATTCCAGCCTCACTTAGGGTCATCTCGTGGTCACTACTAAGCTGCATAATGCTTGGCATATCATCATTTTGTTTGTTTTTTTCTGGTATATCCTCCATATTAGCATCCCTTTCCTTCTTAGTGGGAATATTCTCTAATTCTTTGTTTGTCCCGTTGTTTTTGACTTCTTCTTCTAAGATCTTGAAACTATTGTGGCTCAGTTGCCTGTCTTCATTAATTTTCTTTTGGTATCGCTTTCCTTCTTTACCTTTACCCCCAACCTCAGTAAAACCTTCAGGATCCTTGGCTGTAGTGGCTTTCGTATTGCTCTCCAACTTGTTCAATGGGCAGTCCTTGTATAGGTGCCCGTGTTCATGGCACTTACGACACCTAAATGCGACGTGTTCATAGTCCACTACCTACATCCATTCCTTGTCATACACTTCTAAAATGATTGATTCTGGAAGTGCCCCAAATAATTCCATTTCCACACATATCCGAGCGAAGGAAGTGTATTTTCCTCTTAGAGTAGCATCTGAGATCTTTATAAAATTCCCTAGCTTGTTTCCGATAGCCTTTAGAGACTCCGACAGCTAATAATCTAAAGGAAGGGAGTAGAGTCTTATCCATACCGGCACTGAGGTGAAAGTTTCTCATTCTGGGACAAAGTTCATTGCCCATGGTCTCATATAAATTCCTGTAGAAGTGTAAGAATAGGGTCCTCCCTCGAACACTTTGTCTTTATCCTCTAAGCTTGTGAACACCACCATGAAGAAGCCCTTGGACCGAAGGTCCAAGTTAATGTTCCCCTTTTGGTTTCCAGTGGTTCCTTATCCATGCTTGCAAAGCCTTCTCTGTTGGCCAAATCCCCATAAATTTACAGATAACAGCATATTCTACCATGTGTTCTTTGTGCACCTATGTCACTGGGTCACTTAAAACAACTCGAGGAATAGTGGTCGACTTGGGTTTATAGACCCCAGATGTAATCATAGGAGCAACTTTCTGATTGCTAACCTTTGTCCTCTTCTCCTTACTAGCTTCCTCATGATTCTCTTCCTCTCCTTGACGTCTGATGGTTTCCATTTTTTTGTATTCATAGCCTCTGTTACCATCTATGTTGGTTTCTTGAAGCGATGTGATCCATCTCCCTTGCTTCTGTCCACAACCACTTGACTGTAGGAGGAAGCTGATCTCCCTCCTCCACACCCCACCATGGTGACCAACGACAAAACCCTAAATCAAAACCCTATTTCAGATTGCAGACCGGCGTTGAGGTGCAAAATCCAATCATTTTTATGTTTTAATTTTTATTTAGGAAAGTTATTTATTTTATTCTCGCTTTCACAAGTAGGTGTATAACGCATTCGATAATGTGTTGGCAGTGAATTATTTTGGTATTTGACCAAAAGTTAAAATGCATCTTGCAATATTGAAATTATTTTAATTTTTATTTTCATTAGTTGAAATAGCTTTGGTTTTATTTTCCAATCATTGCAATTCTAACAATATTTCAAATTATAGGCATGACCCTTATCATCAAATTGTTTGAATCGTATTAATTTATATATTTTGTTTCACTGGTAACTTTATGTTTTCAATTCACACAGGAAATTTAAATGATGTCTCACAATAGCCTATCAAGTCATCGCACCCGTGCTTTAAAAAGTATCCTGCAAAATAATTTACATCTTATTAAAAACAAATCTTGACTAGGGATATGAGTTTTTCAAAATTCAATTCAGTTTTAAAATGAGGAAATTGTATATATATATATATATATATATATATATATATATATAATTAAAAATATTTTTACTCAATGCCCTAATACTGACTAACCCACTCTTCGTCGAGAGTCAAGTTTTTCTCAGCCTTCCCTCTGTGGCTCAGCTCCAACGACAGATATTTGGCTAGTCGGCGTCGGGTTTTTTTATTGGTCAGAAACTTGAATTTTGCTAAATGTTATATTTGTTATTAATTTTATTAATGTTTACAATAATATCTAAAGAAAGAAAAAAAAAAAAGAAATTATTTTAATATTTATCAGGCTAAAGATAGTTTATGGAACATATTATTTCTTTATCTTCTTGATGTATTAGGTTATTTTTCTATTTCTTTAAGCAAATACCAACAAATAAAATTCAACACCATTAGTTTAATATCCTAAACTGATGCGTGACCTAAAATTGAAGTTCATTTGCAAATTTGTTGTGTAAATTGTCTCGAAATAATAATATTTTTCATTAGTGTTCTCTTCAGTGGAAGTAGAGAATATATAATATATGCATAGGAACGACTAAATAACACAAATTTGCAACTAGAAATTCATTGAGGGTGATTGTATACATAAAAAATTGAACTGAAACAATACCTGAATAATTTTTTTTTTTAAATAGAAAAATAATTTAATATGTTTCTCATCCATTACCATCTATGAAGATACTGAAACTAGAACACTTGAAGGTAGATGTTTATGTTTTGGGTTATCTTGGCAATAATTGGATGGTCATGCATCGAAACTCCAATGCCTTCACCCCCTCAAAAGAGGTGAGGTTGAGCAGAAATAGTTAGAAATTTCCGTCAAGTGCTCATTTGCTGCCCAGCCTAAATAAACTAGTTTGGGACATGTCAATCTGGCAAAGACTTCATGTCATTACGTAAAATTGATATTGGCCTCCAATTACCTAAACTAGAGGTTAGTGAAATTTTGAATACCTTCACTTTCCCCCTTAATACGTAATTCTCATTAAATTCTCCCTAATATAAATTCCCATGTCGATGTTGAACTCTAATGACACCCTCTTCCTCCTAGAATGAGCAGTTATTTTCAAAGAACTTTACATACCTCTCATTTGTCTTTAATACATAGTCATAGACAGACGATAAAAATAAAACGAGCCGTGAAATTAATTATCAAGTTAATATAACATAATACTTTATAATTAATATTATAAAGTCAGTTTTATTTAAAAATTAATTTAATTATTATTATGTATAAACACAATATAAATTTAAAATATTAATATGTTAAAGAACTTTACATACCTCTCATTTGTCTTTAATACATAGTCATAGACAGACGATAAAAATAAAACGAGCCGTGAAATTAATTATCAAGTTAATATAACATAATACTTTATAATTAATATTATAAAGTCAGTTTTATTTAAAAATTAATTTAATTATTATTATGTATAAACACAATATAAATTTAAAATATTAATATGTTAAAGAATACCCAAAAAAGAGGTATGTTAAATAAATAAAAATATAAATACACTAGAAGTATGGTAAATAAATAAAAACATTTTTTATATTTATTTAAGAAGTATGGTAAATAAATATAAATATAAATACACTGTTGGAAAGTAAACAAATCAACGATGTTTTGGAACCGAGCTCTGCAACCCTAATGGTTAGGTGGCCATGAGTTAGGTAGTGCTTTGGAAAAACTACAGACTACTGAAAGCAGCAAACCCAGACACTAAGATCTAGAGGAGAATGAAATAGGAGGAAAGGGGGGGAGAGATCCCCTCGTATCAAGATGCGGTGGTAGGGGAATATCAGAATACCAATAACCAATAGTAGGCAGGAGAAACAAGAAAACCAGGACCAGTCCTTGGAGTGCGATGGCAGGCTGGCAACAGAGGTAAATGTTTACCATGTGCAATGGAGAAACCAAGATTCATAATTCCAATGAACAAACTGGAGTGATATAGAACCATTTCCCTATTAAACTCAAAATCGCTATGAACCAACAGGACCAGAGCAGACCCTTTAGGTTTCAGGCTTTCTGGCTAAGAGAAACTACCTTTATTGATAAAATGAAGGAATGGTGGAGAGGGACTTAGAATGTGATGGAAGGAAGAAACCAAATGTACACCTTGAACCTCAGATTAAAAGACCTAAAAGGCAGGATAAAGAAATGGAACAAAGAAGAATTTCGGGACATACAGAAGGAACAAGAGATACTTCAGATAAAGATGAAGCAAATACAATAGAAAATCATAGAGGAAGGGACAATCGAAGAGCTTTTAGAAGAGGAGGGACTGGTTGATCTGAAAATGAGATCTAAGACAAGTAGTAAGGTATTATAGACTCATGTGCATGGATGTGCCTATGTTATTTTATGCAATGGATCGATCAGATTGAAAAATACATATACTTTGAAGTAGTAAAAGACTATAATATACAAACACATAAAAACATAGTAGATTTAATAAGGAGTTCACCCAATACTCTTGGGCTACATCTCCTGGTCCAACCTTCAGTGGTGGCCTCTCTATTAAGTCTTCAAGTAGAATTTTTACAATAGTGAGCTCAGTTTGAGCCTCACACACAACAAATGCAATTACAAGAGCTTCACTTGAATCCCTCAAGCTTCCTCTGAGTACACAGACTCCCTCACAACTCTCAATCTCTGTCCTAACTCTGTCTCGCACTTGCTTGCAACACTGCCTACCTGTTTTCTCTCTGTCTGTGGCTTTTAAAGCCAACCGCGCTGCCTATTCATTTCATATCCTCAGCTCTTAGTCTCCCCGGCCTCTAAACGCTTTGAATCCCTCTGCCAGCGTTATACAATCATTGCTTAACGCATGGAGAGGAGGTGGCAACCCAGTCCGCAGTGCTAGAGTGCCTCGGGCCTCTAAAATGCCTGTAACGGCTGCACTCTGTTTTTACACTGAAAATACATTTTAGCAGAGAAAACCTGCCAAATCTCAATATACCGGACTTCAAAGCCCTTTAAATATGATTCATTCCCTTATCAGGTCCGCCCACAGGTCGCTATCTCATATCGGGAGGAACCATTCCTTTGTATTGTTTAAACTGCGAAAATTGACTAAAACACTATAAAATCCCACATACTGGACTTGAAAATATATGCAATTCTACCTATATTATTAATGGGTCTGTAATATCACTTCCATTGTTGTTATTGGCTGGGCTGCACAGTTCCGATGCGATGTGGCGATGAAATATATCACAATCACTCATCGCAATAACCCTCGGGCCATTATAAAGTGCTCCAATGCATTCTCCGATAGTGATCCGCCGATTTAATATGGGCTATCGATCTGTGCGCTTGATCGATAGTCTATATTCACTCCGCCAATCGTTGTCACAATATATATATATATATATATATATATATATATATATATATATATATATATATATATATAAAGCATCGATATCCCGCCGATTGCGATTACCGATCTAATCTGGACCATTGATTGGCCAAATCGAATGGCTACTATGCGTCACTTATTATGCCTTCAATTACTCTGTATTTTCATTGATTTCACGGGTTTTGGGCCTCTCGTTAGTGTTTTCCTTCCTTCTGAAGGTTTTCTCCACCATGCTAAGGGTATCCCTTTTGCGATATTTTCGATCCTTTAAAGGATTTTGGGCCTTGGGAATGATTTTTAAAAGTTTCATGAAGGCTTGGAGAGTTCTCTCGAATCCATTTGGATCACGCCTTCCCACTGAAAAAGGATTTTAGACCACCAAAAGTTGGTTTTCAAATATCAACCAAGTGAGGATACAGCTGCCTCACTTGTCCAATCTCTATCCATTTTTCACTGCTGGGTTTTGAACCTTTGAGTCCAATCCTTAGGTACTCAACATCTCCTTTGCACATTGTCCTCACCTTCCTATCCAGAACTGTATATTCCTGCAGCTCGTTGAGGTATTCAGGTAATAGATCATCAATGGAAGGCAATTGACTTTTCTCTTCAAGATCTTCAATTAATGAAGGTTCAAACAGTCTTAAATTTCCTGCATTTACTACTGAATAGATGTGCATGTATGCTGGCAGATCAAGGCCGAAATCATTCTCACAAATTTTCTCAAGTAGCTTAAAAGGCCCATACCTTATTGGCTTCAGCTTCTTTCCTTCACCGTTCATTATATTCTTGTTGATATATAGCCAGACTTGATCACCAACCTGGAAGCTGTGTTGCACCCAATGTTTATCATGCCTTGCCTTGTATTTAGCTTGGCTCTTTTCTAGTTGTTCCTGCACTACCTGGTGAATCTATTGGATTTTTTCAATGAATCTGGTTTCTTTGTCCACATCACTGTGTCCAGCAACTGCTATGTCTTTTTCAAACACAAAATCCTAGGGAGACCTTGGTATAAAACCAAAACAGGTCTCAAAAGGAGATCTTTATGTAGAAGAATGTTTAGCATGGTTGTAAGCACGTTTCACATAACATAATTGTTCATCCCAAAGCTTGGGATGCTTGCTGCAATAAACCCTGAGCAACTGGATCACTGTCCTGTTGACTACCTATGTTTGGCCATCTGTTTGTGGATGAAAGTTTGTGCTTTTCTTTAGTCTGTTGTCCATTAATTCCCACGGACTTGACCAAAACTTCCCAACAAATCGAGAGTCTCGATCAGATACTATGGAAGTGGGTAATCCAAAATGCACCCAGACATGCTGAAAGAACAATTTCACTATTTGTTCAGTTGTAATCTGCTTATTACAGGGTATTAAAATACACATTTTGCTGAACTTGTTCACAATAACATATAAATACTCATGTCCCTTTTTAGGTTTTGGCAATCTCCCAACAAATTCCATGGAAACACATTCGCAAGGACGGGAGGGAACTGACAGTGGAGTGTACAAGCCTATTTTTCTATTGCTAGGCTTGCTTTTATCACACATGGTACACCCTCTTACATGTCTAGAAACTGTTTCATGCATTTTTGGCCAATAGCAGTATCTTTGTAGTTGTGCAATTGTTTTGCTTACACCAAAATGACCTGATATCAAAGAAGTATGTGCTTCCCTAACTATATTAATTTTCTCTGTTTGTGAAATGCATAGCTTTTCCAAATGATACAAGAGTTGGTCCTTAACATAGTAATCCAATTCTTATACCTTTTTTCCATTACTTAAAGCTGCATATACATCTTTAAAGTCTATATCTTGAGCATATTGTTCAATGTTGCTTTTATGCATTACTGAATTATGCTTAAGTATAGTAGATGCATTTATGATTGGTCTAGACAACATATCTGAAACTTTATTGTGTATGCCATTTTTATATCTGATGACTAAATGAAATTGCTGTAGGAAACCCATCCACCTATAGTGTCTTGATTGCTGCAATTTAGTTTGTGAGTGCAAGTACTAAAGTGGCTGATGATCAGTATGTATTATTGTTTCTTTGCCCATTAAGTAATGTGTCCACTTCTTCACACTCTAAACTAATGCATATAATTCTTTATCATATGTAGGATAATCAACTATTGCAGAATTAAAAGTCTCATAACGGTAGCATATGGGTTTACCATGTTGCATCAACACTGCTCCCATGGCATAATCATTGGCATCTGTTTCGATCTAAAATGGTAGTTGAAGATTTGGAAATATTAGCACTAGTGCTGTACTAATTTTTTCTTTCAAGGTGTCAAAGGCTTTCTACTGTTTGCCTTCCCACTGAAACACCTTGTCCAATCCTATCAAAGCATGTAAGGGAGCTACAATTAAGGAAAAGTTAGCAATAAACTTTCTCCAATATTGTGCTTCCCCTAAGAAGCTTCTAACTTCTGTAGCAGACTTGGGCTTAGGCCAGTTTACAATGACTGCAACCTTAGAGGGATCTATCTTCAATTCACCACCCCCAATAATATGACCCAAATAATTCAAAGATGTTTTACCAAATTCACATTTTGATAATTTAACATAGAGATTTTCCTTTTTCAAAACATCTAGAGTCTGCTTCACATGCTTCAAATGTTCTTCCCATGTTTTACTAAATACAAGAATGTCATCCAAATATACAATTACAAAATCATCAATAAAAGGCTTGAGTACATCATTCATAACCCTCATGAAAGTGGCAGGAGCATTAGTTAAGCCAAAAGGCATAACTAGCCATTCATACAGCCCTTACTTCATTTTGAAAGCAGTCTTCCATGCATCTTGCTCTGCTACTCTGACCTGATGGTAACCACTATATAGGTCTAACTTGGAAAAGTAAACAACTTCCTTCAACTGATCCACTATATCATTAATGCGAGGAAGGGGATAACGATTCTTGATCATTATTTTATTCAGTGCTCGGTATTCAATGCACATCCTCCACAAACCATCTTTCTTTCTCACCAACACGATTGGAGATCCACTTGGTGATGTGCTTGGTCTTATGAACCATTTCTCGAGCAGCGCTTGTACTTCCTTCTTTATTTCTGCATTCTCTAAAGCGGATAACCTATACATTCCGATGTTAGGAAATGGAGCATCTTGCTGCAAATTAATATCATGTACAATTTCCCTTTTGGGTGCCAGAAATTTTGGTTCTTGAAATAAGATATCATATTCTGAAACAACTTTTTCTAAATCAGCTTGTTGTTTAGCATCGCAGCCTTCAAATATATTGGTTTTATCAGGTTTCTTTTCCTTTACAACCATTAGTAAAAATTGCTTGCATGAATTTACAATTCTTTCCATCTGCCCTAAGTTTATGAGAGTAAAATTATTCTTGAGTTTATGAGCTCTTACAATATATTCGATTCCATCTTTAACAAGTTGATATTAACATCAGCTCTATAGAAAATGGCTTTTCTATCATACAAGTAAGGACTTCCTAAAACAATTCCACATATATCCAAGGGAACAATATCTAACTCAACCTCATCCACAAATACTGACGCAAAAGAAAACCTAAGCTTGCATTTTCTAGTCACTTGTAGTTTTTCTTTATCACATACCCGACCTAATGGATATGGCTTCTTGTGAGGTGTGGTTAGCAGTCCCAATTTCTTTACAATTACTTCAGAAATTGAGTTTACTTGTGAGTCGCTATTAAACAAAGTATCAATCTTTTGATGCTTGGGAATAACTCTTATGTGAAAAATCTCATGTCTTTTCCTCTCATTTTATTCACTATCAATAGTTTGTGCAAAATTACTAGTAGATGCTTCAGAATTTTTACCTTTTATACTTGTGGCTGCAATTGTTGTTTCATCACCTGTGTCTGACCCCAAATATTTTGTATAGCAGCAGCAGTATTCTTCTTCTTGCCATCAAACTTCCTAGGTTTCAACTCCAGATGCAAAGACCAACAATGTTCATCATCATGTCCATCCTTCTTGCAGTGAGTGCATGAAGGTTTGGGATTTTATACAATATTTGCCTTCCTCTCTTTCCATTTTTGCTTCCTCTTTTCCTTGTTCTTGCTTGCAATGGGTTTTGATGATACCCCAATCTCTAGGTTCACATTCTTGCCTCTAGCCTCTAGATGGGTAGCCTGGATAGATACCTTATCTATGCTAGTAGAGTTAAACATGAGAATGGTATGTCTCAAATAACTGTGTAGACCACCTATATACTTCATCAAAGTTTCAGGTGAATCTAAACAAATGCCTAGAATAAAAGCTCTTTTTCTAAATTCTTGAGTGTAGCTTTGTACACTTTACCCTTTTAATTGGCGAAAATTTTGCCAATTCATCATAGCTTGTTGCATATAAGCTAGTGCATAGAATTGTTTTTTAATTGTAGAACAAATTCACTCCAGACAGAAAGAATTTTACCATGCTTCTTCAAGTCAGCTTGTTTCCTTCCTTCCCACCATACTAAGGCAATTCCTCCAAGGCGTAGGCTAGCCAGCTGAATTTTACTCCTATGTGAGTCAATATTTTGCACCCTGCAATACACATCAATATGTCTAATCTAGTTATCTAACTTCTCTCCATTTAATTCTCCATCATATATTGGCAAATAAAATTTAACATCTAATTTAATAAAATTTGTTTTATTCTTTTTATTTTCAGGGCTGTCGGGAGGTGTGGACAGAGGAATCTCTCTTCCTTTCCCTTTGCCTTCAGAATGGCCATCTTTCAGAGATTATTTTATTCCTTTGTCTTGTTTGAAAGTAGAAGAATCTTCACTTCGACCTTTCTTAAATTCTCGGTACATTTACTCTACCATGGCTCTCATGGTCATGAATTTGTCCATGAACTAAGAGTCTGACTCCAAGGGGGTTTCTTCTGCCATTTTCCTCCTAGGATGGACTCTGGCAATTTCTGGGTTAGTTTCAACCAACTCTCCTTCTCCTAATTTAAGCTTTGATCTAGTGAGCATTCACAAACAGTCTAGCACAAGCTTGTCTAACCTTAGCAACCTAAAGCTTTGATACCACTTGATCTGAAAATGAGATCTAAGACATGTAATAAGGTATTATAGACTCATGTGCATGGATGTGCCTATGTTATTTTATGCAATGGATCGATCAAATTGCAAAATACATAGACTTTGAAGCAGTAAAAGACTATAATAGACAAACACATAAAAGCACAATAGATTTAATAAGGAGTTCACCCAATATTCCTTCAGTGGTGGCCTCTCTATTAAGTCTTCAAGCAGAGTTTTTACAATAGTGAGCTCAGTTTGAGCCTCACACACAATAGATTCAATTACAAGAGCTTCACTTGAATCCCTCAAGCTTCCTCTGAGTACACAGACTCCCTCACAACTCTCAATCTTTGTCCTAACTTTGTCTCGCACTTGCTTGCAACACTGCCTGCCTGTTTGCTCTCTGTCCGTGGATTTTAAAGCGAACCGTGCTACCTGTTCATTTCATATCCTCGGCTCTTAGTCTCCCCAGCCTCTGAACGCTTTGAATCCCTCTGCCAACATTATACAATCATTACTTAATGCATGGAGAGGAGGTGGCCACCCATTCCACAGCGCTAGAGTGCCTCGGGCCTCTAAAATGCCTGTAATGGTTGCGCTCTGTTTTTACAGTGAAAATACATTTTAATAGAGAAAATCCGCCAAAACTCAATATACCGGACTTCAAAGTCCTTTAAATATGATTCATTCCCCTATCAGGTCTGCCCACAGGTCGCTATCGCATATCGGGAGGAACCATTCCTTTGTATTTTGGAAAATATGTTTAAACTGCAAAAATGCACTAAAACACTATAAAATCCCACATACCAGACTTGAAAATATATGTAATGCCACTAGTATTATTATTGGGTCCGTAATATCACTGCCATTATTGTTATCGGCCCCACTCCACTACACAGTTCCGATGCGATGCGGCGATGTGATATATCGCAATCGCTCATCATAATAACCCTCAGGCCGTTATAAAGTGCTCCACTACATTCTCCAATAGCGATCTACCGATTTAATATGGGTCATCGATCTGCGTGCTTGATCGACGATCCAGATTCACTCCGCCAATTGCCATCGAAATTTATATATATAAAGCATCGATATCCCACTAATAGTCTTTGCCGATTGCAATTACCAATCCGATTTGGACCATTGATCAGCCAGATCAGATGGCTACTATGCATCACTTATTCCATCTTCAATTACTCTGTTTTTTCATTGATTTCACGAGTTTTGGGCCTCCTGATAGTGTTTTTCTTCATTCTGAAGGTTTTCTCTGCCATGCTAAGGGGATCCTTTTTGTGATATTTTTTATCCTTTAAAGGATTTTGGGCCTTGGGAATTATTTTTAAAAGTTTCATGAAGACTTGGAGAGTTCTCTTGGATCCATTTGGATCACTGGTGATAAATAAATTAGAAGAAAGGAGAAAACAAGAGGAAATCCTTTGGAAAGAAAACTCAAGAATTCAATGGCTAAAAGAAGGATAATGAAACACGAAGTTCTTCCATAAAGAAATGGTACAACATAGACAACAGAATAGAATTTTCTCCCTAATGGACCAGCAAGGCAATAGGCTAACTCAAAAGGAAGAGATGGAGAATCTGCTTGTTCAACATTTCAAAGGGCTTCTCATAGAACCAAATATCAAAAGGAAGGATAACATTCACAAAATTAGTCAACATATCCCTAACCTAGTGAGTGGAGATCGGAACTTGGCTTTACTAAGAGTAATAACTAAAGCAGAGGTGGAGGACGTAATTAAAAATATCGCGAAGAATAAAGCACTTGGGCCAGATGGATTTACTACAGAATTCTTCCAGGCAACTTGGACCTTCGTGAGTGAAGACCTATTGAATGTAGTAGAGGAATCCAGATGCACCAAAAGAATGCACTCGGCCCTGAATGCTACATTTCTAGCCCTAATACCGAAGACAGAGCACTTGGAAGAACCACAAGGGTTTTAACCTATAGCTCTTTGCAATGTTATATATAAAATCTTAGCTACAATAATGGTGAACCGACTGAAACCCATACTACCTGGATTGATATCCCAAAAGCAAATAGGGTTTGTTAAAGGCAGACAAATAATAGATGGCATAGTGCTGGCACAAGAAGCAATACACTCCTTGAAGAATTCAAAAACCAAAGGGATGCTGGTAAAATTAGATTTTGCCAAAGCTTACAACAGACTAAACTAGGGATATCTCCAAAAATACCTAACAGCATTTGGCTTCGATGAAATATGGATAAGTTGGGTAATGTCAATGGTAGCCACTCCAGTTATATCAATTCTGCTTAATGGATCACCTACATATGGAAAACATATGGAAAGTAAAATCATGGCTGAAGATAGCCTTCTTCGTCTGGATCCTGAGCCATGGGGGAGCATTAACATGGGACCAAATGAAAAAAAAAAGGAATGCAAGGCCCATCGAAATGTGCCCTCTACAGAGAACAGGAAGAGACAATGGAGCACCTTATCAATGATTGCAACTTCAGCAAAAACCTGTGGAAACAACATCAACAACTTTTTGAAATTAGTGACAGGAATCCAAACAACATGCAAACAACAATAGAGAACTGGAGGAAAAAACCATACTAGAATACGATCTTGAATAGGGCCTGGAGTCTCTCGATAGGATTTGTCCTGTGGAATATATGGAAAAAACGAAACAGACTGATCTTCAAGGAGGAGAGTAGAGCAAAAACAAAATATGGAACCCGATAATGCAAAACATTAGAGAGACTATTCTAGCATAGAATTGGTTCGAGGAGAAATGGAAAACTAACTTGAAGGAAGCAAAGATAATGACCCACCTGAACCTAAAACCAAGCATGATGCATAAGCTAGATAGGAAACACCAAACCAATGAGGCAGAGGAGGTCAACCAATTCAGAAGACCCCAAAAGGATTTCATAAAATTAAACTTTGATGGTGCTGCAAAAGGAAATCCTGGCGAGGCAAGGACAGGAGGAGTATTCAGAGATGATAGAGGGAGGACACTCAGAATCTATGTGATGGACTGTGGAAACACGAAAAACAACGAAGCAAAGCTTCACGCTGTGAAAAAAGGGCTGCAAATGGCAATAAGAGATAAATATCAAAAACTTTAGGTTGAAGGAGATTCAAAAATGGAAATCGAAATAGTCAAATAGCTACAGCAAGGAACCCAGTGGGAGAAGATCAACCGAAGTTGGAGAACTGCTTGGCTAGTGCAGGAGATTGGTAAACTTACCAGACAGATAGACTACATCCTCCCCACCCATGTAAGAAGGAAAGGCAATGCACCAGCTGACAACCTGGCTAATTGGGGAAGCAGCCATGTAGGAAGAACTGTAGATGCAAACGAGGAAGAGTTACACCAAATGGAGGAGATGGAAAACCTAGTAAAAATCCTGGAACAAGACAAAGAAGGAGAGGGGAACCCCCGATCGGGGTGCAACACAAGGAAACAAGAGGGATCAGGGAGATGGGACCAGGAAGGGGGAGGAAGAGGCCAAGTGTGTGAAAGGACAGACGAGGGAAATGAAGTGAGAGGACAGGGGCGAAGGCAAGTGGACGGGCAGAGCAGAGAAGGAACAACCCCCGAGAGAATGAGGGTGGAGATGGATAAGCATGACAACGAAGATGGCAGGGAGGACAGTAGGAGGGCGAGCAGAAGGACGCCAGCAAGTGGAAGGGTGAGGGCAGCAAGCATACGACAAGAGCAACCGGGAGTAAGTGAGGGTTAATGCGAGGAGGTGGTAGCTAGGATGGAGGGTCATCATTCTGAGGTGACGATGTAGGGATTAGTGCAGGGAATAATGATAGACAGGTGGAAGAAAATGGAAATGACAGGAAGGGGAGGGGCATAAACCATAAGGGAGATCAGTTCATAGATAGACGCATGTAGAAGAAGGAGACAAGAGATGAAGAGAGGAAAGGTGGTCGAAGAACGATGCTCTAGCCTACGGTCGGAAGCGAAACCAGTTTTGAAAGTTGGTATGTTTCTCCTCTAGCCCCTAGCTTCGTAAGGCATAGGAGGAATCTTTGCAGTAATATAGGAAATTTGATAAGGAAAAGGTATGAGTTCGGCAAGGAGGTTCCCAGAAACTCCTGCGACCCTGGTCAGCCAAAAACAGTAGAAAAGGAAATGAAAATCCGGGGTAGGAAGCTAAGGTGGGAGGGAATAGAACCCAGGATGGGAAAGGTCTCCACCACAGCAAATGCTCGAAACAAAATAAGGAAGAGTGTACCTATAATCATCACTGTCGGAAACTCTAAGAGAAAACCAAAAGGTAACAAGGAAAAACCTCGGAGAGCAAGTAGAACTGAGAAAAAAGAGAACCACGGAGACAAAATACCTCTAGGGGAGGAAAAATATAGGGTCAACACTCTGAGGGAGAACATACCCAAACCTAAGAGACCCTATGAAGCAAGGAATGGCAAGCCAACCTTCCCTGGTGACGAAACCATGCGGATTCCCTGGACAGGTGGTTTGCGTGACAGTTGTTGCCATGAGGGAAAAACTTCAAGAGAAATAAGAAAGGAAATAACCCATAACTTTGAGAGGACTGGTGAAATTCAAAAAGAAATCTCGAAGAATACTAATTCTGGCAATGGAAGGGATAACAAAAAGGACATAGGTAAATGGGAAATTGTTTTGTTTTATTATTATCAAACTAATAATCGTAATGGCTATGTGATAGGTCTCACCTCACACCACACCCAACACAATGAGAAAGATAGAGAACAACAAGAGGCAGACAACAACAGGCAAGTAGGTTGTAACATGGCGACCAGGAGGGGCAAGCGAGACAAAAAGATGGCAGAAGGAACGAGCGACTCGAACAAAGAACAAAGGAAAAGAGGGAGAAAGTTAGGCTATGAACACATGAAAACCCTCATTGACGCATACATGGCAGGGAACCCGCCAGACATCAAAGCCCAAATTTCTGGATGGGAGTTAATGACAGTATAAAGAACCAAGACATCTCCATCGAGGAATGGGAAATTATGGTTCCCGATCCAGGGAATTCTCGAGGCCATCACTCCCTCTTCAGACAAACAATACAACAATAGTATTGGGTCATGAAGAATGTGGTGGCACGGGCCATGACCCTTAATTTGGAACAAGTAGCTAGCAGTGGAATAGAGGCAAAGGAGAAAACCAAGGAAAATGGTCCTGTTAGGGCAGAACTCCTCAAGGAAATTACAACTTTCTAGATACAGACTTACAGAAACAACTTGGCCTTGGGAAGAATTGAGCAGACACTACAAGACATGAAGAGGAGCGAGATGCTTGGCTTCAGTGCCAAAGTGCCAGCCCCAAAAATATCCTCAGATGAGGATTGAAGCAGAGGTCTAGTACTTTTCTGATAATTTTTTATGAAAAACTTTTACTTGTTTAATTTGAACAGTAGTATAGACAGTCAGGACAATGTCTCTAGATGGGTATGGAAAGACCTTTTCAAATTTTGGATAGCTTTTAATGCTGGCAGGTGGCTATCTGGTTTCCCTCATGCAGGTAAGCCACCTGGAGCAAATGGAAGTTTTTTATTTTGAAAAGCTAATATAAATAGAGGAAGCACCACCAAGTTTTAAAAAAAATAAATTATAAATACGCAAGAGATATGACATATAAATAAACTAGAGGTGTGGCAAATATATAAGCCTCTTTTTATAATTAATCTATAAATCTCTTTATATTTAGGAAAACTCAAAAAATAAGTTTTATTTAGGTGAATCTTATGGGCCAAATACCATGAGAAAAATAATTATTAATACATGGGCCCAATAAAATATTTATAAAAGAGATAAGGTAAATAAATAAATATAAAATAGGTATAAAGAGGTATGGTAAATAAGTAAAAATATATCAAATAGGATTAGAAATCAACATCTAATTATATACCAAGCATATGGGCCAAATACCATGGGTAAATAAAAGAAATATGATAAATAAATAAAAATAAAACTAAAAATAAATCAAACCTCTTTTCATATTTACTCTGTGAGGTTTTATTTAGGTGAAGCTTATGCAACAAATACCATGGGCCAAATTATTATTAATATCATGCAAAAAAAACATTATTAACCCTAATATTAATATTAAAAGATTAATATTATTATTAGTATTAGTATTATTATTATTATTAAATCCAATATTCATATTAATATATTATAATATTAATATTATTAAATTTAATTAATTTGGATTAATACAATATTAAAGTTGCTATATTATAATATATATTAATATATAATGATAAATATCAACTCTAGATATATATGGGAGGGAAGAACAAAGACATAGAGCGATAGAGGTGGAGAGATAGGGGGAGTGACAAGGGAGAGTAGGAATGATGAGAGAGAGAGAGGGAGAGGAGTGAGAGACATAGAGAAGGGTAAGAGAGAGAGAGGGAGACACAAAGATGGAGGGAGGGGGGAGAGAAGGAGAGAGGGAGATATATACTAACATAATTGGAGGGAGAGAGAGAGAGAGAGAGATAGATAGTAACATAATTGGAGAGAGAGAGAGAGAGGGAGGGAGGGAGAGAGAGAGACATGGGGGAAGAGAGAGGGAGGTAGGAGAGAAAGGCAGAGAGGAAGAATGAGAGATGAGAATTGAGAGAGAGGAGGAGAGTGATGGGGGAAGAGAGAGGGAGATAATAGAGAAAGGGAGATAGAGGAGGTACGAGAGAGTGAACTTAATATAGAGGAGGAGAGAGGGAGGGAGAGAGGAGGAGAGAGGGAAGGATAGGGAGATGGAGTTCGAAGGGGAGAGAGGAGGGGAATAAAAAATACATAGAGAGTAAGAAGTGGAGAGAGAGAGAGTGTATGTTTAAGGTGAGATAAAGATACAAAGAAGGAGAGATGGAGAGAATGGGGGAGAGAAGGAGAGAGGAGAGAGGGAGGGATATAGTAATAGAGAAAGAGAGAGAGAGAGAGAGAGAGAGTTGGAGGGGGAGAGAGAGAGGGAGGTAAGAAGAAATAAATAGAGAGAGAAAGGTGGAGAGAGAGAGAGGGGGGGAGTGATAAGGAATATGGAAAGAGAGAGAGAGAGGAAATCAGGAGGGAAGAGAGGTAGAAGCAGGGGAGAGGGAGAGAAGGGGAAGAGAGAGAGAGGGAGAGGAGGAGGGAGGGATAGATATATAGATTGGAGACAGAGAGTGTATGTTTTGGGGGTGATATAGAGAGACAAAGGGAGATAGAAACATAGATGGAAAGTGAAGAGAGGGAAGAAGAGAGAGATAGAGAAAGGGAGGGAGGAACAAAGAGATTCATATATGGAGTGAGAGAGTGTGTGTGTTTGGGGAGGTGAGATAGGGAAACAGAGAAGGAAAGATGGAGGGAGATATAAATATAGATGGAGGGAGGAAAGAGGGAATAATATTTCTTGCACTAGATGCATTGATTTCAATATAGATGGTAATTTCTAATCCTATTTGATTGCTTGCACTAGATGCATTGATTTCAATGTAAATGATTTCTAATGTTATTTGATTGCTTGCACTAAATGCATTCATTTCAGTGTACATGGCGATTTCTAATCCTATTTTATTGCTTGCACTAGATGCATTGATTTCAATGTAGATGTTGATTTGTAATAATATTTGATTGTTTTCACTAGATGCATTGATTTCAATGTAGATGATGTCTAATCCTATTTGATCGCTTGCACTAAATGGATTGATTTCAGTGTAGATGGTGATTTCTAATCATATTTGATTGCTTGAACTAGATGCATTGATTTTAGTGTAAATGTTGTTTTCTAATCTTATTTGAGTGCTTGCATTAGATTTATTGATTTCAATGTAGATGTTGATTTGTGATTTGGTGTGATTGGATGTATGATGGTACATTATATTTAAAGTGATTGGATTAACATTGTGCATTGATTTCAGTGTAAGAACAAAAAATTATTGACAATGTACATTGGTTTTTGTGTTATAGTAATTAAACCTATTGAGAAACAGAGACAATGTATGATTTTTATGACAATAGCTCAAGCTAAAGATTTAAATTGTTTATGATTTAACCTGTCATTTTCTTATAATCTATATGAAAAGATGAAAAAGGTAACAAGGCTGACAATAAGAATAGTAGAAGATTAACCACAACGAAGGCTATTTATGATTGACTATATTTTTATTATTCACATTTTCTATCATTCAACACTATTACATTGTCACTTTATATTCAAAATTTGTATTTCATCATTTTTCATCATTAAAGTTATTAACAATATTTATCATCAACTAAGAAATTTTAAAATACATTGTCACTTTACATTCAAAAATTGCATTTCATCATTTTTTATCATTAAAGTTATGAACAATATTTATCATCTCAACAAACTGAAGTAACTAAGCAATTTTAAAATTAAAATGGCCAGATTAATCTCAGACATATTTAGCATATTTAAAATGATTATATTAATATTAGATGAATTTACATATTATTGATCAAATTAATCATATGTTCATTAAATTTTCTTTCACACACAACTGAAACCAACCTTGATCCATCTTAACTCTGAATCCGAGAGGGATCAAACCTCTAGAGGTGCAAACGTTTCCTCAATTTTTCCAATTCCTCTTGCTCACTTATTAAGTTGTAAGATTTTAAAATTAAAACCTAAAAAAATAAGTTACTTCATCATACTAACTAATTAAAACACACATACTCTTCAATGGTGTTCAGTGATTTGAAGCATTCACTGATTGAAACATTCATCGGAAAAACCTATATACTATCCAATAACATTAACTAACTGATTTTAATAAAACATTTATGAAAACATAATTAACTTCGAATTCCTAAAACTCAAGGGAATCATAATTATAAAGTGACAACTGATTTGGAACAATTTTCTTTTTTTTATAAAAATTATTGAAACATTCATATAAACATTATAATTTTTAATAAATTATGATTCCTATACTAATAAAATATTTAAATTTTAAAACTAAAAAAACTATATCTTAATATTAAAAAAATCTATTATAAAAATTATTAAAAAAATCTTATATAAAAATAAGTATATAAGAATGTTTAAATTAGAAATTTAGATTTTTTTAATTAATAGATTCTAAAATTAATTTTGATAACACTAAATTAAAATATTATTGTATTAGAATTTTTTTATTACCAAAAAAATATGATACAATAATATACTTAAAAAAATGATGATTCCATCCATTTTAAATAACATAAAAACAAATTAATTATATATATATAACAACACCTAAAAGAAATTAATTAACCTAAATATATTTTAAACTTAGTTTATAAGTATTATGTGAAAGTGTAACTTAAATTTAAATAATTAAAAATTTTAAGCTTTTTCAATATTTAATAGATCTAAATTTAAATAAACTACAAAAATGTGTAAAAAAAAATTAACTCAAAAATATTTCTTTAACTAATATTATTATATTTGAACCCGTGCCACATATAAAAATACAGAAGAGCAATTTTAAATAAGCATATTGTGTTAAAAGATGTTAGTTTTATTAATTTCTGCATATTATTAGACTTATTTTATTACATTAAAGTATTATTTCAATTTCAAATATCATTGTGATAATGATGTAGAGTTTGATATCATTATTTTTTAATTCAAAGATAATTCTACTTAAATATTTAAATTCTTTGTCATTTTGGTTAAAATAGTTCTATTAAATGCTCTTGTTAATAGAATTTCACTTTCAAATATCATTGTGATAATGATGTAGAATTTGGTATTATTATTTTTTAGTTCAAGGGGAATTCTACCTAGATAGAATTCTTCTTCATTTTGGTTGAAATAGTTTTATTAAATGTTTTTATTAATTTCTCTATATCATTAGACTTATTTTATTATATTAAAGTACAATTTCAATTTCAAATTATATTAAAGTACAATTTCAATTTCAAATATTATTGTGATGATGATGTAGAATTTGGTATTATTATTTTTTAATTCAAGGAGAATTCTACATACATAGAATTTTTCTTCATTTTGGAAGTAGTTCTATTAAATGCAAGGAGAGGATAATGAGAAGACTAAGATAATTTTCATTATTTTATTAATGGTTTTTTTTTTATTATTATTTATAGCACATTAAGGTGGTAACTAAAATTAAATGATCACATAAAATTAAATTAATTATCACCATTCAACATCAATAACCTAATGTAATTATTCTAAAAGTTCCTCTCCATCCATTCATAATCTTCTATTCACATACATGGATGAAATTGGAAATGAAAACCTTGAATTTTATGAGTAATCTATTTTTTTTACTTTTTTTCCCCTAGGAAAAAGTCGTAATTTTATTCATATTGATAAAATTACATTTTGTAGATGCATGATGCATATTCATATGGCTGTTCCTGTAAAAACCAGGCAGAAAACAGATTAAATGAAAAGCACAAAAATTGCAGTTACTGTTCCTGTTGTGACAGGAAGCTACATGATATAGAGAAAAAAAAAAAAAATAACCAGTAAGACTAGACTTTTCTGCCCTTCTTCTTCTCCACCCGTCGCCAACCACCAGTGTCAGATGTGATGATGGCCAGCTAATTTTCCATAGTGATTAGTTGGTGTTCTTTGTCAGAATCCGAGCCTTTTGATCCATGGGTTCTTTTGGTGCCGCTTATTTCCGTTTGTGGCTCTTGTTGCAGATCCAAAGTATGAGTCCCTGAAAATGTAGCTAGAGCGTTCTCCTCCTGAATAGATGTCTGTCTCATTTGAGTATCGGGTTCTGTCTGTTGCTCTGCAGGTTCCGCATATGTGTCTTCTTCTACCACTGGTTCGGTGTGCTGCCAGCCTTTGGGTTTTTTATGCTGATTCTTGGTTCTTCTGGTGTCCTTTCGAGCCACAGGGCAGTCATAGTGTAGGTGCCCTGTTTGCATACATCCCCTGCACCGGAACGTTGTGTTCTCATAGTCGAGCTGTTGTATCCATTGTGAGTTATTGTAGTTCAACGTGATGTGGTCAGGTAGCCCCTGACTCAGGTCCACTTCTACACATATTCAGGAAAAATTAAATATACCCTTGATGGCTCTGTCTTCATCCATTTTTAGGAATTTTCCCAGGGAATCCCCAATGGCAGCTAATACTTTGTGATGCCAAAAGTGTAAAGGGAGACCATGTAGTCTCACCCATACATGCATCGTCGAAACTTTCATGGTATTAGCATTGAAATCAGGAAACCAGGGGGTAAGGAAGACGCCAGCACTGCCCCAGAACCAAGGCCCCTGATTTATTATGCTGTCCCGTTCCTGTTCTGAATTAAATCTGACTATGAAATACCCTTTGGGACAAAGGTATATTTCACAGCTTGATGTCCATGTTGTATAGATCCATTGGTGCAAGGCGTCTGATTTTGGCCAGAAGCCATTAAATCTGCAAATAACTGCACTTTTACATAAGTCATAATGCAGATTAGTTACCTCCGGCATAGTGACTTGTAGCGTTGGTGATTCTGGCAATTGTTCAACAATGTAGGGTCCTGGCATTTCTGTTGGTGGAGCTTCTTTATTTTTTATTTTTTCCTTTCCTTTCACAGCATCCCGAAAGGATCCTGAATTCTTAGAGCTATTTCCAGTGCTCCCGCCACGTAGTCGGAGGTTTAAGAAAATGGTTGAATCTTTAGTAATGTCGTATTGCTGGAGAGTTTGTTTGTCCTGCATACTGTATCCTGCATATATAAGATTTTGGTGTTGTGATGGGGTTCCCAACTGTCCCTGGATTTCCTTTTTTAACTCCCAGATGCTCATTCTCTGACTGATCCGCATGCAATGGTGTTTGCCCTCAGTTGATTTTATGAAGATCTGGACCAGATCGGCCTCTATACTAAGTGAATCGGTCCTGCAGTGCTCTCGTGTTGCTGGATCTAGCCATCCGGGAAGAAATGGCGGCTCAACCCTCATCTCTGCGGCCATCTCCATCCGGTTCATATCGCCCTTGTCTTTTTGTCCAAGAAAAACAGAGTATGTTTGCAGATCTGGGTCGGTTAAACCCTGAGACCGATGTCCCCATTCTAGGGCTTCAGATGATCTGTTTGGGGGCTGTCGGAAAGTGATAGATCGTGCCCACAGTCTTCCGAGAGGAGGTCGAGGAGTAGACTGCCAGATCTTTATTCCTTCCGCGCAGGCAATACTGATCCACGCTGGGTTGATCGCAGCTACACAATACAGGTTAGGATCCGGCTGATTGTCGGCAAAACATCGAAAGCAGAGAAAAAAATATCCCAGATCCGTCCTGAGCGAAACGTCCAGGGCCAGGAAGGTAAGGGTTATCTCCCGGCTCTGTTGCCTCAGTTTCGTTTTATTATATTCCTTCCCGATAGGAGATCCGGGCAAAACCGAATGGGAATAATTAAAAACAGCGGAACAATACCTGAATAAGGATTGATTTACCGCATGGTATTTTCTGTTCGGTTCGATGCGGTACCAGAATTCCGGCCATGTGTCTGATTCGCTGCACCCAGCTACCGATCTCCTAAGGGAACTACGCAATGTTCCACTGAAACCCCCTTCTCTGTTCTGTGGTGCGACGGCGGCGCAGATCTTTCCGAAAACCCCAGCCATCGTTACAGAACCGAGCCGCAGACCTCTCCTCCAGCAGGTAATGTATCTATTGCAACGTAGTTCTATTTTTTTTTTACTTTAATAAAGTATATAATACAAATTATTAATAAAAATAACATATTTAACAATAAAATATATTTTAATTTAACTATATTTAAATTATGTTAATTCAACTATTTTAATTTAATTACATTTTAATCTAACACCACACATGGGCTTTTCTCATAAGAGTGTTTCTAGAAGGCAGTTGAAACTTTTGTCCAAAAATAAATAATTTTTCCATATAAATCTATATAAATAATAGATTAAAATAAACAAATAAGATTAGATATCATGTTTTGGGATTCCACTGTGTTTTAACGAAGTTATTCATCTATAACCATTTCCATTTCAAAATTTAAAAACAAATAAGATATTAAAATTTATAGAACAAATCATCTAAAAATAGAAATTTTATTATTTCAGATTAGCCAAAAATAATGTAATCATAAATTATCTTGCTATTTTAATTATAAATTTTATTAATATAAACTTGTATGTGTTTATTGTTTTTTTATTTTAATTCAACTATATTTAAAATAAACTAAGGTAACAATTTCGTAACCCTCGCTTAAATATAAAAATTAAAATTCAATAATTAGACTAAAGAACGAAACCATTTATCTATATATTAAAAAATAAAATCATTCTAATATATGGACCACACCTAGTGGGCATATTCCATGTTATCTCGTGACTGTTTAGAATCGGAGTAGTCTACGTAGGCAGAGAAATGGCCCGGTTTCCGTCGCTGCCCGGAAAAACCTCCGACTCCGGCCGCCAAAAATTCCTCCGTCCAGCTCTGCCACCCTCCCCGAGCTCCACCGAGCTCGATTCCATGAACTTCCAAAGACTAATAAACAGGGATTCATGGCGCAATGGTAGCATGTCTGACTCCAGATCAGAAGGTTGCGTGTTCGATTCACGTTGCGTTCAATGTTGCCAATTCGTTTATTCTTCGCCTAGATGTTCTTTGTCGGCTGCGTCCCAGTCTGGAAGTCCTTTTGGCACTTCGCCTTTCCACTGAAAGATCGATCTCTGACAGCTCGCCTACCTCCCCTACCTGTGACAAAGGAACAAGGTAGGCAACGCTACACTTGAAGATTTGCAGAAGAAAATGACCGAGTTCTCAAGGGAGTGAGATTGGGATCAATTTCACAGCTTGGCTCTCATATGTTATTTTCACTTTGCACTCCGCAATTCATAAAGAACTTTGAGTTAGAGATAATGCTCTGCTAAAATTAGCGGAGGCTTCAAATTTGTTATCGCAACTGTTCCTAAAGATTATTTTCTGGTTAACTGATGTACCTTGTTCATGTGTTGCAAGTAGGGGAGGTAGGCGAGCTGTCAGAGATCTTTCAGTGGAAAGGCGAAGTGCCAAAAGGACTTCCGGACTGGGACACAGCCGACAAAGAACATCTGGGCGAAGAATAAATGAACTGGCAACATTGAACCTGACGTGAATCGAACACGCAACCTTCTGATCTGGAGTCAGACGCACTACCATTGCGCCACGGATCCCTGTTTATTAGTCTTTGGAAGTTCACGGAATCGAGCTCAGTGGAGCTTGCGGCGGAGCTGGGTGGAGGTTGTGGAGGGTGGCAGAGCTGGGTGGAGAAATTGCTGGCAGCTGGAGCCGGAGGTTTTTTCGGGCGGCGATGGAAACTAGGCCATTCCTCCGCCTAGGTAGACTACTCCTTTAGAATCAGAGTATGTCACATTTTGGCTACGTCAAACAAATGGCTGCAGATGAGACAAAGCGGGTCTGTGGACCAATCATTGAGTCAAAAAGGTACTAGGGAGAAATTAGAATTCGAAAATCGAATCTCGTGATTAAATCATATATTATAATAAAACAATGGCAATTGAACTATTGATGGAGCTAATATTATTAATATTATAATGGAATATTAACTCAATATTAATATTTATTTAATAATGGAACGCTAGGATTAACAATAAGTTAATATTATTACCATAATTTATTTTAAATGAAACAAATAAAAATAATAGATTTAATAGATATGTAATATTTATATTATTTTGTTTTTATAAACTAAATTATAAGCCAAGGTTTACAAATTTAAATGTTGTATTTATATTATTTTGGCTTATAAACTAAATTATAAGCCAAAATTAATAGAATTAGACCACGAACGTAACAAAAGGGCCTTGAACCTTATAATCTTCGGTTTAAAAGAGGAAGTAGATGAGGATACTTTAGCCTTAGCCCAGACAGAATTACATAATAGATTACAAATTGAAACAATGTGTCTCACAGAAGCAACAAGGTTGGGGAAATTAACCAAGAATAAAGGAACACTAAAACGCATAGAGGTGAGCTCCATTGATCATAAGTACAACATACTTAGTAAAACTTCAAGTCTAAAAGGAACGGGAATATTCATAAATGAAGATCTCATTCCAGAAGATCAAGAAGAATTAATAAAGGAGGTTCAAAAGGTAAAAGAAGCTAGAAAGGAAGGAAAATGGGCAATAATCATAAATACAAAAGCCTTTATTCAAGATAGAAACCAAAAAGATAGTAATCAATAGCAATTAAACATGCTCCAGATCCTTTCTTGGAACTGTCGGGGCTTCCCATGGAACAAAGGCCCCAAGCTAAGTTGGATTTCAAATGATGTTGATATTATTTTGCTTGTTGAAACTTGGGAGCATGAAGAATCTAAGGTCCCTAACATAGATGGCTTTACGTTATGGTCTACTTGGAACAAGCGATCCTCTCGTAGAGGCATTGGGGGAATAGCTTGTTACATTAAGAAGAACATCTCCCCCCATGCTAGGATTTATAAAAACAATCGTCACAACCAATATAGTTGGATAGAGATCAGAGACATTAATAATAAAAGGTCCTACATAGCAATATGTTATTTTCCCCCCATCAATTCTAACTTATATAAGAAGAAGAATCTAGATAAAACTAACCCTTACAATGGTTTAGAGAATGATATTTCTAGCCTAAGGAATGACGGTAATATCCTTTTAATAGGTGAATTTAATGATCGAACTTCAAACAACCAAGCTATTATTCTAAGCAATCATTCCAACCCTAATCCTCTTTGGTTAAACGAAGACCCTACTTTGGCTAGTAGGTACAAAAGGAGCTCTGAAGACCTTGGGGAAAGTTTGTTTGGGTCGGAGCTAGTCAAGCTCTGTAGTGCTTAGGATCTCATTATTTGCAACGGTCTAAAGAAGTGGCCCAATTCCAGCAAGATGACCTGAATCCATGGACTTGGTAGCAGTGTGGTAGACTACGTTATTTCCGATCTCCCATTATACAACGAAATAATAAATTTTGGCATCTTAAACGACCACGAACCTGACTCTGATCATAGGCCTTTACTTATAACTCTCAATTTTTTCATGCATAGAGTTCCCACAGAAAATAATACTTACAACCAAAAGAACTTAATATTTGATAGAAATAAAAATGATCTCTTTCTAAATGAATTAAAAACTAATTTTCTTCCTTTATCTAGTATAGACAACATAGAAGACCTCTATCATAATTTTACTACAACCCTCTCATATTCTATTAACAAGTTCTCAAGTGAAGTTTCAAATAATAAAAGAAATAGAAAAACCAATCCATGGTATGACAAAGATTGTAAAAGTGCGAGGAGAGAAATTAAGGAAGCTGTTGATGAATCTCTTAAAATGGACAAGATAAAAATATATAAATCCCTAACTAAAATGAAAAAGAGGCAGTACATTTGTCAAAGACATGAGAATCTCTTACACCTCTCTAAGGTAGCTCCTAAGAAATTTTTGAGGCCGATTCTGACTAGGAAGACTAAAGATAATAATAAAATTGCTCTTCACGATTGGAATTCCTATCTTAAAAATATTTATGGATCTCCAAATGTCATGGATAATTTGGAAACCCTGCTCACAACGAAAGAAGTTTTCTCTTTAGAATACATTAAGTTTGGGGTTAATCGCCTCGCTAATGGGAAATCTAAGGACATTGAAGGTTACCAGGCGGAAATCTTAAAAATTGGAGGTCCTGTCCTCATCCCCCACATCCACAAGATTTTCAATCAAGCAGTCAAGCAAGGGTTCCCTAAAACTTGGACTGAGAGGCTCATTATCCCTATTTTTAAAAGTGGGGATACAAATAACCCCTCTAATTATCAGAAAATTATGATCAGCCCTCTCTTAGCCAAGTTATATGGTAGTATTTTGGAAAAGAAGTTAAGCATATGGCTTGAAAGTGAAGGTAAGCGGGCTAAAGGCCAAGCAGGTTTCAGAAGGCATCACTCAACAATGGACCACCTCGTTACACTTAGGATCATTGTGGAGGAATGTTGTAATGATAAATCCAATTTATTTTGTTACTTTTTGGACTTTAGAAAGGCTTTCAATACGGTTCCTAGATACAACCTTTGGAATAGATTAGAAGAGCTAAAGGTTCCTCTCGAGTTGAGAGTTATCGCTATAAGGTTATACGAGAATGTAATTGCCAAGCTAAAGAGCAATGAGGGGTGGTCGAAAGATATTAAGTGTAACATCGGAGTTAAACAAGGTTTCCCCCTTTCCCCTACCCTATTTGGCATTTACATCAATAAGCTCGAAGGCTATTTAGAGGAAGTAGGATGTGATGGCACGATCTTAGCTGGGATAGTCGTCATCCTTCTTCTCTATGCTGATGATATTGTTCTTTTGGCAAGGTACCCATATGATCTTGATAAGCAACTCAAGCTTCTTAAGAATTTCTGCTCTACCATGGGTATGATTGTTAACATTGACAAAACAAAATTTATGATTATCAAATCCAAGAAGGACACTTACGCTAATTTTATGTATGACAATAATAACTTGGAGGAAGTGTATTCTTACAAGTACCTAGGAATTGATATTCATTACAAACTCAATTGAACCATATCATTGAGAAAAGGATTAATGGGGGGTGGAAAGCTTGTTTTTATCTTGAAAATAATTGTAAAACAACAAACCTTGTAATGTGGGATAAAAAGAAGTTCCTCTTTGAAAATTTAGTCACTCCTGTTATCTTATATGGCTGTGAGGTTTGGGGTTGTAGCATCTCCAGAGAATCATGGAGAAAGATTGAGCAAGTCCAGAAGCATTTTATAACTTATAACTTGAAAATTAAAAGTAATACACCCTATCCTATTCTCCTTATAGAAGCAGGTATTTCCCCTATTGAGAGCCTAGCTATGATTAGGTTTCTGTTGTACAAGCACAAACTCAATAACATAGACGATCATAGACTTCCTAAGCTAGCTTTAAATTCCAGCCAAAACCACCTAAGGCTCAATCGGGGGTGGCATAAAGACACAAGGGCCTGGTTAAACTATTGGGAGATCAACGAGAATGATGCATTGCAAAACATAAATAACAAAGATATTGTTACTTATAAGTTCAAATAAAAAATGTGGTGTGAGAAAGATTTAGAGGCTACAAGAAAATTAAGTTATTATAAGAAGGTCATCAATCCCACCCTAGAAGATCAAAAGTATCTCTCTATTTTAACTATCTCAAGGAAGAAAATTAATATAGCGAAGATTAGAATGAATTCTCATGAGCTCCATAGTGAAACTGGTCGTTGGGCAGTTCCTAAAATGCCATGGATGGAAAGGATCTGCCATTTATGTGAGAATAGGAACATCGAGGATGAAAACCACTTCCTCTTAGAGTGCCCCACGTACAACCACATTAGATCTCAGTTTCACAATCTTTGTTACAATACTGACCTTCCGAGCCTTTTACAATGTCAAAATTATAGTGAGCTCGGGAGGATTCTTTCCAAGCTTTTTGAGCATAGGAATAAAATCTTAAATCAAAATAAATAATTTGTTTCTTTAGGTCCGATAGACCAATGTTTGGTCTTAGCGGACGTTAACCACCATCATCATCATCATCAGTTATACTTTAATTCAATTTCTCATTAATATTGATAAGTGATCATCATAATCTTAATTATAATTAATACATTTATAAAAATATTAAATATAAAAATTTGAAGATAAATTTAGAAATGCTAAATCATTATATTAAAAACATTTTCAAATAATTTAAAGGAAAAAAAAAAGAAAGTACACCGTATACACTAATATCTTTGTTTTTAAATAATAAAATTAAGATTTATACTTAGAATTTGATTATGGTGTAATTATAAATTTTCTTCCATTATTTAAAAAAATAATTAAATTAAAATTTTAATAAAAAAGTAAAGACTTTGGATATTAAATAATTAAAAATTTAATGAAAAAGTAAAACGTTGTAATGAATTATTATTGGAATGATTTTATCTTTATTGTTTTTTGGGTCATTTTTATACTAATGGAAGGCATATTATGTTGTTTTTTATTTTGATTAAAATACTAGCTTTTAATTAGTTTTTAAAAAATTGATAATGTATTACCATTTATTATTAATAATAGAAATTGTTGTTTAATTCCCAATCTTAACTTTATTTTATTTAGAAATCCTAGATATTTAAGTGTTGGTTTATGTTTGTGTTCGAGTTCAACCACATTGAAATTAGACAAAAATTTTACATGTGAAATTCAATTAATACCCAATAAAAATAATTTTATGTATAAAAAATTTCAAGCATTTTGGCCTTTTTACGTCTATTTTTTTTTATTGATTTTGAATATGTGGAAAAGATAATTTTATGTATAAAAAATTTCAAGCATTTTGGCTTTTTTTTGGTATATTTTTTTATTGATTTTGTATGAAATTTTTATTGATTTTGAATATGCAATAAAAGATAATTTTATGTATAAAAAATTTCAAGCATTTTGGCTTTTTTTGGTATATTTTTTTATTGATTTTGTATGAAATTTTTATTGATTTTGAATATGCAATAAAAGATAATTTTATGTATAAAAAATTTCAAGTATTTTTGTTTTTTTAGGTATATTTTTTTATTGATTTTGTATGAAATACAGTAAAGGTTTGTTGGAATTGCGAGTTTAAGCTAAGTTATTTACACAATCCAAGTGGTCAAGGGGATTTTCAAGGTGTTCGGATTGACATTAGCGGAATTTTGAGGTCTAAAATGGGCCTCCTAAGAAAAGGGTACAACCAAAATAAAATTCAAAATGATGATGTCAACCATGGTGACGATTCAACATTTTTGGAGTAAAAAATTAAAAAGGTTAAAAAATAATAAAATAACAAAACTATTTTTTTCAACTCGTATTTTCAAATTATCTCCCTAAGGTTTTACTCAAATTTTGAGCGGGAGTACTCAATTGATGCAAAATTTAATTCCTCATCAAAGGAGTACCCATGTTGGATACTTTTGATGGCCCTAGCTACACGAAAAATGAGAAATACATGAAAAACGTGATTGCAATCATGTTTTTCATGTATTTCTCATCAATCATGTTTTTCATGTATTTCTCTTTTTTAGCATAGTAGGGTCATTGAACGTATGAAACATGGGTACTCTTTGGATGAGGAATCAAATTCTGCATCCAACAAGTGTCGTCACTCGAAATTTGAGTAAACCCATAGGGAGATAAGTTGAAAAATTAGTTTTTTTTTTTTTCCCCTCTAAAATTTGATGATGTAATCTAATCTTATTTTATTATTTCCACTATTATTTTATAATTTCCTTATGAGGCTCATTTTAGACCTCAAAATTCCCTTTATGCATTCAAAAAAACAATTTAAAGGAGTATTTAAAACATGTTAAAGAAAAATGGACATATATTTCTACTTTTATTTATTATGATTTTAATAAAATTAAAAATAAGGATATTCCTATATATAGAAATAAAAAAATTATATAAATATAAATAATGTTAGTAAAGATTGAGATGGATTTATCTTAACTTTGCATTTACCAAATACTAAAAGTGGTAGTATGGTAGTAATACTAAAAATGGTAGTAATCAAATCTATCAGGTGCAAACATTTTCCTCTTTTTCCTCATATTTACATATTGTATATGTTTAAAATAATAATATTAATAATAATATATTCCATATTTAAGTTATTTTATTCCATGTATTTAGGGGATTTTCAATGGGTTGAAGGACTTTCAAAGGGTTGAAAATTCAAAAATACAATTTAAAAAATGAAAAATTATATATATATATATATATATATATATATATATATATATATGGAGAAAGAGAGACTAAATCTTAACTATTATCTACCAAGTCTCTAGAGGGATGCAATCTTTGGAGGTGCAATTTGCACTGTAACAAAAGGTTTGTATCTCAAGAAATTTGATCCCTCTCAGCTCTCGCTAGATCTATGGTTAAGATAGATCTATATTGGTTGTAAAACTAAATCTCTAGTTAATATGGATCTATATTGGTTGTAAAACTAGATCTCTGGTTAAGATGGATCTATATTGGTTGTAAAACAATTATAAACCTTATGTTGTTTGAGAAAATTGTGTACCTCCCCACTACCATTTTGAAAAAGACACATTTTAATGAAGCACAACTTTAATGGGTAATGGTCCATATTTTTGTGCATGTATCCATTATTGCATTGAGAGGCACATTCTACACCCTAGTATGCCCACGATATGTAAGTATGTCCATGCTCAAAGTTAAATTTTAGTATGGCCACGATGTGTAAGTATGTCCTTGCTCAAAGTTAAATTTTAGATAATGTCAGCGAACATAAAAATAAAAAAAATTAGAATAAATAAATAATAATGAAAATAGAAATAATAATGTTATCTTGAAACAAAAAAAGAAAATAACCATATAGATAAAAAAATAACTAGAATACAATGATCTCATGCATTTAAATTAAAAATAAAAAATAAAAATAAAAATAAAAAATACAATACAATTATCCCATGCATTTAATAGCTTTTTTATCATATAAGTTGAATTTGAATGGATCATAAATTTACCTCCAGCAAAAAAAATTACCACATTAAAATTCCAAATTAGGTAAAAATTTAAGCATATTTACTCTTTACTAAAGCCACTACCATTTCTTAAATCAAAGTAAAATGGTTAATTCAACACCAAGAATCCAAAATTTTGTTGTAAAATCTTTTAATATTTCTTTTAATTAGCTATTTGTAAAATGAATCTTGAAAAGGAAAACCATATCCTATGGATATATTAAAATCTCTATACACATAAATATTTCCACATCAAAGTTGTAATATTGGATTATATTCATTTGATGTAGTTTTATTATAAATTTTGTTATCATGCCATGTAAAAAACATCATTAAATCTAATATTAATATTAATATATTATAATATTAATATTATTCAACTTAATAACTTTTAATTAATACAATATTAAATTTAATATAATATCAATTTCTTTGTATTATAATGATATATATTAACTATAGATATATATGGGAGGAAAGAACAAAGAGATAGAGTGATAGAGGTGGACAGATAGAGGGAGCGAGAGAAATGAGAAGGGAGGGAGGGATAGAGAGATGGAGTTGGAAGGAGAGAAAGGGAGGGAAGAAGAAAGAGATAGAGAGAGAAAAATGGAGAGAGATAGAGAGTGGCAACGAAGAGATGGAGAGAGAACGTTTATGCTTTGGGGTGAGATAGAGAGACAAAGAAGGAAAGAAGGGGGGAGAGAAGGAGAGAGAATGAGAGAGGGAGAGAGAGAGAGAGAGAGAGAGAGAGAGAGAGAGAGAGAGAGAGAGAGTTGAGGGGAGAGATAGAGGGAGGTGCGAGAGAGAGGAAGGAAGAGAGTGATGACGTGAGAGAGAGAAGGAGAGAGGAAGGTAAGAAGAAAGGAACATAGAGAGAAAGGTGAATAAAGTTAGAGAGAGTGATAATGGAGATGAAGAGAGAGGGAGAGAGGAGAGCGGGAGGGAAGATGGGAGAGAGGGAGAGAAGGGGGAGAGAGAGAGTGAGGAAGAGGAAGAGGGAAGGAGAGATAGATAGATATGGAGAAAGAGTGTGTATGTTTTGGGGGTGATATATAAATATAAGAGAGACAAAGGGAGATATAGATATAGATGAAAGGTGAAGAGAGGTAAGAAGAGAGAGATATAGAGAGGGAGATATCAATAAATATGGAGAGAGAGAGAGAACATGTGTGTTTGGAGGGGAGGTAAGACAGAGAGACAAATAAGAATAGATGGAGGGAGAAATATATATATAGGGAGGGGGGAGAGAGGGAAGAAGATTTCTTGATTTCAGTGTAGATGGTGATTTCTAATCCTATTTGAGTGCTTACACTGAAGGAGATAAACTAAATTAGAGGGGAGAGGAGGAATGAAGAGAAAGAGAAGGAGAGGAGTCAGAGAGGGAGAGAAGGCTAAGAGAGAGATAGGGAGACACAAACATGAAGGGTGGAAGAGGAGGAGAGAGAGAAGGAGAGAGGGAGGGAGAAAGTGATAGGGTAAGAGGGAAAAGAGAGAGAGAGAGATGGGAGGAGAGAAATGGATAGAGAGGAAGGACGAGAGAGAGGAGGAGAGAGGGAGGGAGAGAGGGAGGGAAAGTGATGAGGAGAGAGGGATGGACAAGGAGATGGAGTTGGAAGGGGAGAGATGTAGAGAGTGTGTGTACATTTGGGGGTGAGATAGAGAGACAAATAAGGAGATATGGAGGGAGATATAGATACAGATAGGGGGGGAGAGGGAAGAATATTTCTTACACTAGATGGATTGATTATAACATAAATGGTGATTTCTAATACTATTTGATTTCTTTCACTATATATATTTATTTCAGTGTAGAGGTTGATTTTTAATGATATTTGATTGTTTGCACTAGATGCATTAGTTTCAATGTATATGTTTTCTACTTCTATTTGATTTCTTGCACTAGATGCATTGATTTCAATGTATATGTTTTCTAATTCTATCTGGCTGCTTGCACTAGATGCGTGATTTAAACGTAAATGGTTATTTATAATCCTATTTGATTGCTTGAACTAGATGCATTGATTTCATTGTAGATGGTGATTTATAATCATATTCAATTGCTTACACTAGACATTGCATTGATTTCAATGTAGATGTTGACTTATAATGATATTTGATTGCTTGCACTAGATGCATTGATTTCTGTGATTTCTAATCCTATCTGATTGCTTGCACTAGATGGATTGATTTTGGTGTAGTTGTTTTCTAATTCTATTTGATTGCTTGCACTAGATGCATTGATTTCAGTGTAGATGTTGTTTTCTAATTATATTTGATTGCTTTCACTAGGCGTATTGATTTCATTGTAGATGTTGATTTTTTATTATATTTGATTAGTTGCACTAGATGCATTGATTTCCATGTAGATGTTGATTTATAATCCTATTTGATTTCTTGCATTAGATGCATTGATTTCAGTGTAGATTTTTTTTTCTAATCATATTTGATTGCTTGCATTAGATGCACTGATTTCAGTGTAGATGTTGATTTCTAATTTGATGTAACTAAATAAAAATTAATATATAAAACTAAAAAATTAAAATAAATAAAAAAAATAAATAAAATAATTGAATGAATTATTAATTAATTAATAAATAAATTAATAATTAATATTCAGCCGACTTCTGCTGATTCTAAAATTTATTTTCCTCATTATTATTTATTTCCTTCTTTGCGGCTCTTATTTTATCATCATTCATAAGCCCTGATGATGGATCCCAGTTGGGATTTGAAACGTTGGCATAAAAATGTTCATACTGTGGATTCTCCATTAACTGAATCAAAAGATACAAACCACAGATCTCTTAAATCCAAACTATATGTATGTTGGTACATTAATTTTAAAGTGATTGGATTAATAGTGTGATTTATTTTAGTGTAAGCACCAAAAAATTATTGACAATGTGCATTGATTTTTGTGTTATATTAATTCAACCTATTAATATTAGAGAGAAAGAGAGAAAAGTTAATATGTTTACTACAATAGCTCGAGTTAAAGATTTGAATGATTTATGGTTTCAACTGCACTTTTCATATAATCGATATGGAAATATGGCAAAACTAACAAGGGTGAAAATAAGAATAGTAGAAGAAAATAGTTGAGATTGATTGAGGCAAGCAACATAGACTAAACTAAAGAACATAATTATATGGTCATTTTAGGCAAAGAAAACATAATGTAAATTTCAAAGTATGAAGTTTATCTCAAACATATACATAATAATCATAATCTAAAAATATGGCATTGCTTCTCTAGTTGGAGCTAGCCTACATCCATCTAACATTGGATCTATCATGCACCGGGAGGGATCAAATCCCTCAAGGTGCAAACCTTTCCTCAAATTCTACACTCCAAAAATAAGGTTTGCACCTCAAGGGATTTGATCCCTCTCGACGCATGATAGATCCGGATTTAGATGGATCTAGATTGGTTTTATTTATGTGGATGTTTATTTTCGTGTATTCCTATGATGTGGAATGGATTGAAGCATCATGCCTTATATTATTTCCACATTAAAATGATGTGAGTTCTTGTTGTTCATGTGTAACGTCTCACGTTTGGTCCTTTTACAATTACAACCGTTTTATGACTTTTCTTAATATTTCATTGATTTAGTATATGTTTTGGACTTAAGAATATTGATGAAGACATTTGATATGTTGAGTCTTTGAACTATTTAACTACACTTAAATCAAATATGTAATCTTAAATATCAATATCAATGGAATTGCGATCTAGTAAATCTCACTTGTTATTTTTATTTTGTCTAATACATCTTATTTTCAATATTAATAGTTTGCAAAGCGCTTAAAAAAATCATCTATAACAAGAGAGTACATTATTGAACATGTGTAGAATTTTGAAGAGTCATTAAAAAATAAATATAAACAAGGACATGTGTTACACTTTAACTCATCTAAAGAGATAAATCTACTTATTTTCTTAAGAAATTTAATCAAAGGTCTAGAGCCATTACCCAACTCCATCACGGGGAAAGATCAATCAATAGGAATGTTTTAGTCACCCATATTGTATGTAAAGAAAAGTTGAATGTGAATGATAAGAGACGTATTTTCATAATTACTCACTAATTATAGGAATTTTGAGGTAAAAAATAAGGCTAACAAAATTGTATTATTAAAATATTTTTTTAAAGAATCAATCACATTTTAGAAAATAACATAATCCCTTATAGTTCATTTGACATTATTTGAACTAAATATGTTTATTTTTCACATTCTAAATGGAAGATGACAACCCATATTAACCATGGTAAAGTTGTAATCTTATAAGAACCAAAAAAATTAAGTTACTTTTGAATATAAGAAAAATATTCTCATGAAGTAAAGTATTCATAACGTAAAAATAAAAGTACTTTAGTTGAAGATTAAAAATACTTTTTTAGATGAGAGGGAAAAAATACTTATATTTCTTGTAAAAATAAAATATTCATGTTGCTCCCTATTCAAGACATTGAGAAAAGTGTTGTCATTAATGTCAATTCGAAGGACATTGTTAATAATGTTAGCAGTTGCAGTTAGTTCATGGGGAGCTTGGTAAGTGTGTCAATGAATGTTTCTAACTAGCTTGAGTTCAAGGACATAGGAAATATCTTTTAGGTCATTTATACTTCAGTTCCTTAGTCTCAATCGGAGAACTAGGTGTTTAAGTTGAAATTTATCTTCAATACCTTTCCAACGGTATATGGCGCTTTATCTAACTCCAAAGGAGTGATGAGAAAATTCAAGTTAAATATTTGGCAAGGTTCCAACTCCACCACATTCCATTGCATTGTTATTTTTCTCGGTGATTAGTGTAATTAAGGGCTATTATTAAGCTAATCGGGGATCATTCTTAATCCCTACCCCCATGGCCCCGACGGGTTTGCGAACGTTGGCTAAATAAATGTGTCGATGGACCTATGACCATGATGAGTAGACTGGAAGTAGGCACAGGGTGAAGAGTGTGGTTTGTTTGCAAGCTTAAATGAACATGCATGAGGATTTGAGGATCGTGATGATTAAGCTAGGCAACCAGAACAAGTGGCCCAGTGATTACTTGGCATGCATGTCCGGGACAAGTGGAAGGACTAGATTGGTTTACAGATATGGTTAAATGAATTGGCTCAGAGATGCTTAATTAAGGTTTAAATTTACATGATCAAGGATAAACCTTAATCACTAGTTGTGTGACCTCGAGTGTATATGAATTTTTACTGTTGGAATGGCTTGGGGACCCAGGACCATGACGACGTGGCACATTATTAATGTGACAAGTGGAGGGTGGAATTGCCCCTTTTTGGTGACTAAGTGAGCTATTTTTGAATGATGCATGGCATCATCCAGAGAATGTCGTGTAGAAGGATGATTTCATCTAAAGATGGCAGTGACATCACAAGTGAGTTAGTTGAGCTTTGAGTCTCGTGCCTAGAAACTAATGTGCATGTTTTCATAGGGTGAGGCAAATGGTATATCCTAGGTGGTTGTACAGTGAACACATTGACTATGCATGGCACCAAAGTGGATTAGGGCACATATGAAAAATTCCAAGCCCCCTACCTTTGTTAGAAGTCGAAAAAGAGGGGGTAGTATGATCTTTTAGTCATTTAATTGACCTAGTCAATGTGGGGAATGTAGAATTTTGTAGAATATTTCCTACAAATCAGCTAGATTTGATACCATGTAGAAATTTCCCACCTGTAGATCAACCTCGTAATGCAATGTACTAAATAAAAACACTTGATCTACTTCTACAAACAATTTAGCGGAAGCTTAATCAACCATGAGCAACATCAATAAGAACACATATAACTGATAACAAGGAATCAATCACACATAACACAGAATATATCACTGGGGAAAGCACCAGCATAAAACCCCAACACTGTATTATCTATCAAGTGGAAATCCTCTTCAACATACAAAATGAATCAGCTCAATAGCTATCCTGCTCTCCCTGTACTCGATGATCTTCAATCAGAAGATCTTGATGATCTTCAATCAGAAGATGAAAATCATGGACTACCTAGGCCTCATTATATGGTCTGAAAATTGGCCTAATCATACCTGCTGTCACCTCAGGTCCAACTACGTAGTCATAGAAGAAAATAGATTGCTTCCTCATGTAAGGAATACTTACTAGAAATATCCTAGCAACTGATAGTACATTATCCCTCATCTGATCTCAACTGGGTCTCTGACAAAACTGACATGCAATAGTTATCCATGAGTGAATTCTCAATTATCTAAAATAATAGTTGTCACATGCATGCAAGCATTAACAAACTATATTTTATTATTTTAACAACTTGTTAAAATAATCTAACTAGACTTGACTAGTTAGAACTAAGTCAACTGATTCTCTCATTATAGAACTGAACATTATCTCCTTTAATCAAGGGATAAATTCCTAAATCAAGGGAGAAAATAATTGCATGATCTCACAAAAGGCTTCAAGTTTAATTTTTCATAATTAATTAACTCACGGAGATTAATTAATTAATATTTTAAACTGTTGCTAAGAGCAAAATTAATTTTACTTCCTGTAGTTAGACTAGGGACTGCTATAAATATGAATGGACCCAGAAATACTATTTTTAGAACTTTCTATTTTTAACAATTTCACCTCTCATCCAATGTGACCAATGACCTCACTAGCCAAATTGCTATTTTTAGACATACTATTTTTAGCAGGTCTATTTTTAGCACATTCTAGATTTAACATTTCTTGTTGCACATTTTTCAATACTCCCTCTCAACGAGAAAGGATTTCTCTCGAACCCGATCCTATAACTCTGAAATGTTCTGCATGCAACACATCTACTCGGTCCACTTGCTCCAGCAACACTTGGAACAAAAACACTCCCAACTAACCACTTTGTTGGGCTAGGAACATACTTTGATGCTGAAGCTCTACCTGCTGCTGACAAGTGCTCCCTCTTTGACATTTGTGCTACTAACAATGTAAACTTTGAAACGGGAACTGATACTGTTACCCGTTTTGTAGAGGTGGAAAAAAAATGACCCGATTTTCAAAAGTGTTGATGCAGAATACACATGTTTTTTTAAGAACATGGTTTTTGGAACTTTATTTTTTTTCATGTGCATTAAGTTTTAGAATGGTAGTGAATGGTAGTGATTTTCATCCTGATTTTAAAAAGTGAGTATTCTGCATCACACCCTTTTTTTAAAAGACCTATTTTTTGACTTTAAATTTTCTAGTGTGTGAAATGTAAAAAATTATTTTCTAAATTTGATAGTTTTTGAAGTCGTGATTGTATTCATATTTTCTTTTTCTCTATCTTAATTTTTTTTTTTTAGTGGGGTTTTTATTGTTTTGCGTTTTTAAATTAGAAAGTCGATAGTTTGAATTTTAGATAATCTACATATTTAGACATCCTTAATTAATTTTTCAATCCACATGAAATAATTGTTTCTAAAAAACAACATTTTTTAACAATGGACATAAAAAATAACCATTTTTAACATAAATATAACAAAAAAACTAAACATTTTGATAATTTTTTGCTAGAATTAACATGTCAAAATCACAATTTTTATACAAAAATATTAACTAAAAATGGTCAAATAATAGTTTTTTTTATGAATTTCATGTCAAAAAGATAATAATAACTACTTTTTTTTCAAAAAAAAATGATTAACTTAAAAATCAATGCAAAAATCACATATTACCAATATTGAACATATAACAACCCTAATTGAGTGTTTATTCTTCTCATAAAATGTCAAAGTCAAAACATTGCAAAGCTTGAGTTACAAGCATAACTTAAATTTAATCAAGAATGTCACGTAATCCAAACTCTTCGTCCTCTAGAGTTTCGTCATTGTCCTCTTCCACAATATTTTCTGTTTCATTTTGCTCATTTTCCTCTTCTAATGGGTCTTTCATGTCTGCAAATCCCCCAATATGTGTCTTTCCATACATTCCATGTAATGGTGGTTGGGGTTCCTTTGCCTTTTTTGCCACACGTGATTCACTAAAGTCCCCTTTCTTCAACCCAATTTCTTGCATTGCATCTGGAAGAAATTGAAGAGCATTAATTCTTTCCTAAATGAAATTGCATTGTAATGGATCTTTCTCAATTGCAATGCAATTTCTTCCTTTTTGAAGGCAGCATGCTAGTGTTGTACCTAATTATCAAGCACAAAAAAATAATGAAGTAAATTAGTACAATGACATATTAATTAAAAAAAAGAACATATTGAAATTCAATTCCATGTGGCAAAACATACCTGAGCCAGAAAATAAATCCAGAACCCAATCTCCTTCATTTGAACATATGTCTATAAGATAGTTAATCAATAATTGTGGTTTCTGATAAATGTTAACTATCTCTCCTTTCATTTCTTTGTCTTCATATGTTAGTTTTCTCACAACATCATCATAAGCCAGTATTTGGCTATGACTCTTTTTGTCCACTCGATTAAAAATCATAGACATATGGCTATCATCTTTTGCCCAACTATCAATATGAATGAACTCACAGTCATTTATAAATTGTTGATCTTCATTGTCAAGAAGATTTGACTTTTGCCTGTAACATAAAATAGTAAAAGTTCAATTAACTTGTACATAAATTAATTTTTCAACATTAATCAAATATACCTTTAAACATCTTACCATGTAAGCTGCATCCTTGAATTTGTTTTCCCCTTGAAGCTTGACAATAACATTGCCAATTGTGTGTCTGAATGAAATGTCACAAATCTCCATAATGGTGATGATGTCACTTCCTTAAATCCCGCCACCACTTTATTAAAAGCTTGATAAGTATAAGGGTCAATATCATAGCAAATGTTTGGAATATTGAAACCATGGGGAATATCTGCAATAACCAGGGCATAATCCCTTTTTGGTACGAGTTTCGCAATGTCTTCACAGTCGCCTTGTATTACTTGATATTGAATAGTGTCTAGCCCATTCCAAATGAAATGATTAAGAGTTGGATCAAGTTCAACATTCTTAATACGTTGCTTTCTCAATATCAATATTTTGTGAAGATATGGAAGAAAGAATTCAATAATGTTCGTATTCCTAAGAAGACAAGGATGGGGATTTGCAGTACATGTGCTTCTCTTAAATAAAAAAGGGACAAATGTGAAGGCTCAGAAAGAGGTAAGTGTTCATAACTTTTACTTTTAAAATTGTATAGTCATCAACTATGAAAACATATTTCTTAATGAATTTATTTTATGTTGTGTAGATTTAATTGTCAAAGAACTTCAGGAGCATCGCGAACAACAAACAAATGAAAGGAAGAAGTTGTACAAGCATCGAAAGAAGTGTTATGATAATCCAAATAAATATTTGGGTTTGATAATTGATGGTATGGACCAGAAGAAAACACTTTTACCACATTTTGTTCGCACACCCAAAAATCTACAAGAGGAAAATTTTATTCAGTTTCACTTGGTCGGTTGTATGGTCTTCAATGGGAAAATGTTGCCAAGGGTGTACTTCACAGCTCCAAATATTCATAATGATGCAAATCTGACCTTAACCATAATTCATGATGTGATTTCTCATTGGTCTGGTAATCTTCCTGAAGTTTTGTATCTACAATTGGACAACACTTGCCATGAAAACAAAAATCAGGTTGTTTTTGGGTATCTGAACATGCTTGTTGAATTGAGAATTTTTCAAAAGGTAAAGGTCGATTTCCTTCTTGTTGGGCACACTCATGACCATATTGATCAGATGTTTAGTCGTTTTTCAGTCACATTGAGGAGGAAGGAAGTTGGGAGCTTGCCATCACTAATTGAATGTATTAAGAAATCATACATGCCAGAGCCTGCTTTTGAAGTGTTGGAAGAAACTGTTGACATGCGAAGGTTTATTCTGGGATCATATGGTGAGGGGAAATGCATTGAACAACTTAATGACATTAGCTTCCAACATCAATTTCGTATCAAAAAAATTGATGGGAAAACACTAATATGGGGCAAGAAGTATTCAACTACTACAAAGTGGGCACCGTCACCAGGATTGCAATTTTTGAAGTTCATTGCAGATCATCCAATATTTGCATCAAAAATATTGTTATTACAATCAGTTGGTGAAGTTCAGAATGCACGTAGACATAACAGTGCTATAAATTATTCTGATTGCCTGGAAGAAATTAAAAAATGTATTAGATATACATATGAGTACTTTGACATTGCTGATTCAGTTTGGTGGGAGTCGTTTTTCAATAATCAAAGTGATCTCATTTCGAAAACAATAAATGAAGATATACCTTTGAAAAATCCATTTATTTGGCCACGAAATGTGTCGAATGAACATGAGGAAGTAAACATTGTTGAACAGCAACAATCTCAAGGTATTATTAATTCTTCACAGGCAGAGGAAAGAGAGATGTATATAGGTTCCAGAAGATCTCGTGCACAACGTGAAGCCATGGAAGACCTTTATAGGGGTTCAGTACACGATATTAAGGAGGGTTGCATGATTGCAGTGCTAGCAGATGGAGATCCCAATGGCTATCCATTTTGGGTTGCTAAAGTTATAAAGGTCTTTACAGAAAATGAAGATGTTACAGGTGTTGAAGTACATTGGTATGCCACAAATACACACCCATTCAATGGTGTGTATAAGCCAGAGATGGTAGTTGAAAAAAAAATGGTGGAAAAAGAAAAAGAAAGGGTACAAATATAAATCGCCGCCGCACAGACATATTACAATTGAAGGATGTTGACATACTTGTTTATGACTTCAATTTAACAAAGAGAGGAACTCTTCGCTTCAAGACGACAGAGATTCTGAAAAGGTTGTTACTAGAAGGAACAGTGTTGACATGGGACTCTGCTGAAACCAGTCATAGATCTAGAAGACTTTTGAAACCTGGAATCTTGGGCATGCATGTGGACTCAGATGGGGCACTAGTTGATGACAGAGAAGAATATGGAACATCTTCGTCAGCATCCAGTCACTCATCTGAAGATGTGAATTCTGATGGTGTGCAAGAAAATATGAGTGATTTTGAATAATTGTTTAAGACAGTTTATATAACTGATGTATGCATCGTATCTTCAAATAAAATTAATGTTTTCCATATTTTGTTAAATGGGAAGTTATGAAGCATTTTTATGTTGTTGGATTATGTCTTAAGTATGATAAATTTTATTGTTTAAATATCTACAATGCAATATCAAATTAGAGATATAATGTCTGTTTTATTCAGTGTACAAATAAAGACTTTTGAATTCATTCAGTGATATAATTTGTTCATAATGTCATTTTTTTTTAGTTTTGTGGTTGAAAACATGTTAAATTTATACTTAGGAAAGAAAAATGATATTCTACCAGAAACATTAATGTGTTTTTCCTTAAAATTTAACTTTGTTTGAGACATAAAAAAATGGTTTTATTAGCATTGTTTAAAAAGTATGAAAATTGACCCTAAAAAAAAAAATCATTATTCCAGTATCAACACTTTCGTTCTGAAGCTATATTTTGGAGGAAAATTGCGTAGTCACTGCCATTTTTAAAACAACCGCAAAATTGACACCTAAAAAAAAAAAACATCGTTCCAGTATACACACTTTTTGTTTTGAGCACTATTTTTGTGGTTTTTTTGGGGTTTTTGGGCCAGAGTTCCCGTTTTGAGTTTATAGTTCCCGTTTCAAAGTTTACATTGTTTACTACAACATCTCCATGCATCTCGCACCATTGCACACCTCTTTGTGCCACCTAGCATTATGCAAAACACTTGTGCCTCTAGCGTTGATGCAGCCTACTCGCTATGCGTTGTCTTGGGATTCCCTGCACTGTCACTCTCTCTGTCACTCCATCCACATCTGTCTCTACCCAAAAGTCATTTCCTGCTACTCCACATCGGGGCTCCTGTAACAAGGTCTCATCCAAGAGGTTGGGTACCTCAAGGATCCTGCCCCTCCTCCTTGGGACGATCACTCTATATCGCCCCACCTCCTACCTGGAGGTATGGCTGCATGTAATCCCTAAGCCCACCTGCCTCAAAGTTTCCCCCTACTGGAGGTCTCTGCATAAGTAGATGTCTTTACTCGATCTCCTCTCAGCTTCCCTTGTTGTGGCTGCTCCACAACCTCCTGAAGCTCCTACACCAATCGTGGCTCCTCCACAATCGTCTGAGGCTTTTTCTGGCTCTGCATGTTTAGAGGTAATATACCCTCCCTCTCAACCACCAAGTCTCTAACCTTTGCCTTGCTACTCAAGGCTTTGCATGCATCTTGTACCTCAAGTGCATACAGGTTCTTGGCTAGCACACCAATTTATTTCCACTTTCCTGCCGTCACAAAATTTTCTAGAAAAGGAGCTGATTTTAAATCGGCGATATCTCCCTCATCCAAACTCCGATTCAGCCGATTTTTTATTTTTTTTTGGGTATTTTTCTGCAAGGAATCCAAATCTGCTATTTATTTCTAAAAATTTTGTATAGAAAGTTTCAGATCTGCTTTGCAAAATCTCAGGCCAAAACTCAAAAGTTTGAAATCTCCTCTCAGTATATTGTTCTTGCTTGATTACCTATGCTCTGATACCATGTAGAATTTTGTAGAATTTTTCCTACAAATCAGCTAGATTTGATACCATGTATAACTTTTTCTACAAATCAGCTAGCTCTAATACCATGTAGAAATTTCCCACCTGTAGATCAACCACATAATGCAATGTACTAAAGCAAAACACTTGATCTACTTCTACAAACAATTTAGCGTAAGCATAATCAACCATGAGCAACATCAATAAGAACACATATAACTGATAAGAAGGAATCAATCACACATAACATAGAATATATCACTGGGGAAAGTACCAGCATAAAAACCCAACACTGTATTATCTATCAAGTGGAAATCCTCTTCAACGTACAAAAAGAATCAGCTCAATAGCTATCCTGCTCTCTCTGTACTCTGATGATCTTCAATTAGAAGATCCTGATGATCTTCAATCAGAAGATGAAAATCATGGACTACCTAGGCCTCATTATATGGGATGAAAATTGGCCTAATCATACCTACTGTCACCTCAGGTCCAACTACATAGTCATAGAAGAAAATAGATTTCTTCCTCATGCAAGGAATACTTACTAGAAATATCCTAGCAACTGATAGTACATTGTCCCTCATCTGATCTCAACTAGATCTCTCACAGAATTGACATGCAACAGTTATCCATGGTGAATTCTCAGTTATCTAAAATAATAGTTGTCACATGCATGCAAGCATTAACAAACTAGACTTGACTAGTTAGAACTAAGTCAATTGATTCTCTCATTATAGAATAGAACCTTATCACACAGAAAGCTACCTTCATGCGGATTCCCACCATCACCCAGCCCAAAAGCTTGGCGTTCTGAACACTCTTGCCATTAGAGCCCTCCGAATTTCTGACTCAGAACATATAAATGAAGAAAAGAGGCATTTAGTTTCAACTTTCAAAAATATAGGCTACAAGGATCATGAGATTAAAAAAGCCATAAAGAAAGCCTAAAAGAGGTTGTCATCTCCCAAACCTAAAGAGGAGGATCAACCTAATGGTGGTAAGGTTTTTCTACCTTATATCCATGGGGTCACAGATAAAATGGCAAAGATCCTAAGAAAGAAAAACATTCTAACTCAATTCTCAGCTCCTGGTACCATCAGACAAAGTTTAAAATCTGTTAAAGATGATATTGACAAGCAGCAGCTTAAAGGAGTCTATAAAATAGATTGTTCGTGTGGGAAAAGCTACATAGGTGAAACTGGTCGCTCCCTCCAGACTAGACTGAAAGAACATGGCGCCGACATCAGGAATGGAAGATCACGTACCTCAGCCTTGGCAGAGCACTCCTCAAAAACTAAACACCACATCTGCTTAGAAAGCGCATCAATTATCGCGAGAGAAGAGCAGCATCAGAAACGGAAAATCAGAGAAGCCCTCGAAATCTTGAAGCATCCGTGTAATCTGAACAGAGACAGTGGTTTGGAGATTAGCGGTAGCTGGCTTCCCCTCATCGGTGAAATCAAGAAACGTCAGCCCGGCCCCAGGTAAGTTGTCAATCAGGTATGATAGTTATTAATATAGATATTAACATAAGTCTACATATTATTATAGATATTAACATAGTTTTGATTTTAATACTAAGTTTGTCATTAAGTTATTTATATTCCATTAAAGCTCTAATTATTAAAATATCTACAAGCATGGTTTTTAATTTAGTCATTAATGTATGTTTTAAATATAGTTTAGATTTCAAATATAGATTGAATTTAGAATTTAATATAGAATGAATATAGTATTTATGTTATATTAATATTAATTTATTTAGATATTGTTATAGATATTAGGGTTTATTGATATCAATTCTATTATCTATTTTAAGTTATAGAGGTTTTTCAGGTAAAAAAAATTTAAGTTTTATAGGGCTCAAGTTTTATAAATAGCTTTGAGTCATTTAGTCATTAAGTTATATAAATATAAATATTAATATTATATTAATATTATTTGGATATGAGGTTATATAAATATTAATATTATATAGATATTAGGATTTATGATATCAATACTAATACATATATTAGTTTTTAGATATTAATATTAATATAAAAAATTTATGTTATATATAAAGAATTATGATATTAATAATTTTATTAGTTTTAGGGTGTGTTATAGGTAATAGGCTTTATTGATATTAACTCTATTATATATATATTAAGTTATATAGATTTTAGGTTATACAATTATTAAGTCATATAGTAATCATATTTCATAAATATGAAGTTAAATAAAAAATTTTAAAAATTTTAATTTTAATGTTATATATTAGGATTCATGATATTAATTTTAACATATATTTTAGTTTTTTGATATCATTATCATTTTAGATTTTAGGTTATTTAATGTTTTATGATATTAATATTAATATATTTACATATTAGTTTTTAATATTAAAATTAATTTAGATTTTAGTTTAAAGTTTTTATTTTATAGATATTAAATGAATGATATTAATTTAAAATTAAAATTAAAAATTAAAAATAAAATTAAAAATAAAAATAATATTAAAATTAGGTTTCATTATATATCTCTCTAGCCGACCTGTGCAGTTCCTTTAACATTCATCCCTCATGAGTATTTATTTCCTTCATCTGGCTCTTCTTTTTATCATCTTTCTCTGATCATCTTTCTCTTTTTCCCTGATGATGGATCCCATTTGGGATTCGAAACGTCGGTGTAAAAATTCCAAAACTGTGGATTCTCCGGTTAAAAATTCAAAAAGCACAAACCACAGATCTCTGAAATCCAATAGCTTATCTCCTTTAATCAAGGGATAAATTCCTAAATCAAGGGAGAAAATAATTGCATGATCTCACAAAGGCTTCAAGTTTAATTTTTCATAAATAATTAACTCATGGAGATTAATCAATTAATATTTTAAACTGCTATTAAGAGAAAAATTAATTTTATTCCTATAGTTAGACTAGGGACTATTATAAATAGGAAGGGACCTAGAAATGCTATTTTTAGAACTTTCTATTTTTAACAGTTTCACCTCTCACCCAATGTGGCTAATGACCTCACTGGCCAAACTGCTATTTTTAGACATGCTATTTTTAGCAGGTCTATTTTTAGCACATTGTAAATTTAACATTTCTTGTTGCACTTTTTTCAACAGGGAATTTGTCAGACTCAGGGAAAGAAGAAAGGAGATAGTTGCATAAGCGAAAAATTTTGGACCACTCCTGACATTAATAGTTGAAAAGACTAGGGACTTGGATTTAATCTCATTTTAAAATCACTAAGGGTGTACCTGCAATATCTCAAGATGGCAGTCGTTTGTAGATATGTGAAGTTTGATGATGAGAAGGCAATGAAGTGTTCTCTTGAGAGGGAGCTTCAGTTGCATGCAAGTCATGAGCTTTTTACTCCAAAGGAAGAACCTCAAGAATTTGTGGAGCAGCCACAAGGAGAGGAGTAGAGAGTGGAGATAGCTACTCAAGAAAAGTCATCCAAGGAAGGAAGAAAGTGAACCAGGGATTGTAGGATGCTAGAGATAATGTGAGGGCACCCACATCACAACGCAAGTAGAGGAGGTCATCATATTAGTACACTGGCTACATGGATCTTATGAGTGAGCTATTAGAAACAAAACCAACCTCATTCGAAGAAGTAGTAGAGAAGTCATTATGGGTTAATGCTATGGTAGAGGAGTATGACTCCATTGTCAAAAAAGGTGTTTAGGAAGTGGTACCAAGACGAACAGATAAATCGGTGATAGGTTTGAGATGGATCTATAAGGTAAAGCATGTAGTAGACGGAAGCATTGAGAAGCACAAGGTTAGGTTTGTGGCCAAGGGCTACTCTCAAGTAGAAGGGATCAACTATGAAGAGACCCTTTCTCCTATAGGAAGGTACTCTTGCATCAGAGTGATTCTCGCTTTAGTTGGAAGATCCACCAGATGGATGTGAAAACAACATTCCTCAATGGAGTTATTTAGGAGGAGGTGTACATGTAAAGGACTAAAGGGTTTGAGACCCTCGACAGAGAGTTGCATGTGGGTTGACTCAAGTGAGCGTTGTATGCATTGAAGGAAACACCTTATGCTCGGTACACCAAGATTGATAGCTACCTCAGCCAATTGGGCTTCATCAAAATTGAAGTAGATCCAAACCTTTACCACATTCTAGTAGAAAGTAAATTATTGATTATTATTCTTTACCTTGAAGACTTGATTTTGACCGGTGATGAACATCTTATCACGTCTTGCAAGGAGGAACTTGTAAGAGAGTTTGAAATAAATTACATGGGTTTGATGCATTATTTCCTTGGTTTGGAAGTATTTCATAGAGAAGGGGAATTGTTTGTCTCTCAGGGAAAGTATGCCAACAAGATACTTCAGAAGTTCCACATAGACAGATGCAAACCCATGGAGACTTTAGCAACAAACTAGAGGAAAGAGGATGCCAATTCAGGTGAGGAAGTGGATGCTATCATGTACAGGTAATTGGTGGGTTCACTCATGTATCTGGTGAATACATGGTCAAATTTGTGTTATATGGTCAATCAGTTGAGCCAAGCCATGGTTCGACTGACCAAATTATTTTGGAGGGTAGTTAAACATGTATTATGGTACCTCAAAGGCACCACTCAATTTGAAATTTGGTACAAATAGACATAGGGAGTGAAGCTACAAGACTTCATAAATGTATATTGTGCGGGAATTCCATCAGATCAGAAGAGAACTTCAAGAGGAATCTTCAGTGTTGGGTCAACAACAGTTTCTTGGTACATCAGGAAGCAGAGATCAGTTGCGCTCAGCTTAGGAGAAGTAGAGTACAAATCAAGCCACTTGTGATGCTATCTGGATGAGGAATATTCTTGTTGGGTTATTTGGTCAGATGATGGATCCTACAGTGATTTACTGTGCCAATCAGAGTTGTATGAAACTATTTGAGAATCTTGTTTTTCACAATTGGTCCAAGCACATAGATATCTGGTACCACCATCTATGATATTGTGTGTGGAGGAGGATAATTTCATTGCAATACATTCCGACAAAGGAACATGATGCGGATATTTTGACAAAAGCATTATCAAGGGGTAAATTCAAGTTCCATAGAAGCGGGATTGGGGTATTTGATAATCACTTGCTCGATGAGAGGGAGTGTTGAAAATGCAGCAAGACATTCCTAATTTTTTTTCCCTTGATTAAATTAGGATAAATTTAAAATTCCACATCAACAGACAACTTGAATGAGTTAACTAAAGTGATATAGTTGTATCTTTCAGTTAGCTTAGTTAATTCGAGTTGGGGACATGAACTTGAGTTATGTAAAGTGATTCCTAAATTTTGGGAGACTAGGTTGATTTAATTTTAGTTGTAACAATTTAATTCAGTTAAATTGAATTTTGGTTAGCTAAACTAGTTCCAACTGTTGGAGGAACTAGTGGAAGGTCTAGTAGTGGGAAACAGTTAACTAAATTAAATGAATTAAGTGAGAAATAGTTAACTGATCAATCATCATAATTTACTTGTGCATGCATATAATTTGAGTTACCGAGTTGAGATTGGAGTTCAAGGGTAGTGTACTACCAATTGTAAACTATTCAAAGTTGTACAGATCATGCATTCAATCATAGAAGGACCTAAAAGAATTGTGCAATCCAGATTGAGGAATTTCCCAAATAATACGGTCTAATTCATTGAGGAACAACGCAAGGAAATAGGGGCTTGGAGGCTTGAAAATTTGGCTAAGTATTGGCTAGGTTCAGTTAGTCATGCAAAGGATAGAAGATACAGGTTCGGGTTGAGATCAAGGTTGAGCAGAGCATATTGTATTCATCCAAATTCTTTGATTAATGCAATACAAATAGTAAGGGGTTTTGTTGCAGTTGCTTTCCCCTAGATAAATCTATGTGTATGTGTGTTCAATCTTGATGCATGTTTATGGTTTGTGTTCTCAATCATGAATTTACTTCCACATATCAATAGAGTAGATTCTCGTCTTGTGATTTAGTAAATTTTATGAGAAGTTTAGAATCTACACATTAAGTTCTACAAAATTAGTAATTTTCAAGCACTTTATTTTTGGATTGCAGATTTGAAGAATAAATTAGTAATACTATGGTTGAGTGCTTGTATAAACTAATTATCTCATTGAATATTGTCATGTGGATAGTCAAATTTGAGCATATGTTGATTTTGTTGAATTATATTGAGTGCTCTAGTTGTTTATATGTCACAACCTTTTCATCTACAATTTACTTAAATTATGTATCTTTTCATTCAAAAGAAAAGTGCACTAGTGTAAATCCAGTATAGAAGAGAAAAATTACATCCAAATCATTTTTTAGTTACAAGAAGAGCATAACTGCGGGAACTTCTTGTAGTATGGAAGAAAGGGAATAAAAGCAAGAAGCACTTATAGCTAGTGGTGATTATCCTGTATTCCATCAAGAAAAGGGAGTTCAAAATGCATCTTGTTCTTATGCGAATGAATTCGATTGGTAAGGTAGTCTGGTAGGGAAGCTCTAAGCAAGCTTGAATGATGGTAGTCCAGTAGGCAACCAAGAATGATAGTTGTTATTATTCTCTTATGAGCTCTTGAAGCAAAGGAGTGATTATCTGGTACCAAACAAAAATCTCATATCTAAGCAAGGAAGAGAGTTATTATTCAATAGTTATTAGACTATAAGCTATGGATTTAAAATACCTTTGTAGTCTTTATTGTATTATTTGACCTATCCTGTTGGTAGAGCTCCCGATCCATAAGAAAAGGAAGACATGCATACCTATTGTATGGTCTTCCAAGCCAGAGAGACAAGCTCTCCTTTATTCCATCAAGCAACCAATGATAGAAATAGAGTATGGTATTCCCCATCCATAATAGATTTCCTCCTGTATAGTATTCAATAATAGAAAGATAGACCTCAGCAAGCTAGCAAGGACTATGAGCGAGCCCAATTCCAAGCAGCTAGAATAATGATAGTTACAAGAAGTGCAAGGTTCATTGGTTTAGCTATGTCTAACTGCAAAATAAGGGAAGTGCAACATGGTTTTTATTTGATAATTGACCAAGACGTATGGGTTCCTACTTTGGTGTTTGACTCTTCAATAATGATTACATGGAGATATGTTAAGAGGTCCTAAAGGAAAGCTAGAAATGTGACAACAATAGTAGGAGTCACTTTCATATTTAATAATATTGATGCATTTTATTTCAACCATGTGGTTATGGTATCCAAAAAAAATGGAAACTTTGGTTGTGGGATAAATTGGGTGGACGCACGCTACCGAGTTTTGAAACCTCTTGTAATTCCAAAATCCCCCCATGGTACAAATGCACAAAAAATGATTTCCATACATTACAAGTTAGGGTACCAATCAGTTGCAGGAAATTTTGATAGCTCCAACACAGTTAGTCACATGCATTAGCTATAGTGTTGTAGATTATTTTTATATTTCCAACAACCTTCCTTTGTCCTATGCAGACAGAGAGAGTATAGTTTCAGATTATTCCTCCTCAAATGAAGAATGTGGATGTCTTCATATTCTTTAGGGTTCCTTTAGTTTAGCTTAGTGGTTACTTTAGTTTAGCTCAATTTATTCCTTCATACATAAGACAAGCCATAATTCACAATAGTTGGAGATTATCATACATTAACAAAGGTAAAGTGAGGTAAGCAATTTATCTTTAATTAGTCATATAATTTGGGAATTTATGTACATGAAACTCTTGAATTTTTTTATTTTTTCCATTCTCCCACACCTTACACCTCATCTTTGTATTCTTTCACACATTCATATTCCATTTCCCACCTATAATCATCCATTTCCCTATGCAATTGATGACTTTAAAAAACTAAGAGAGAAAACAAATCCTTTCCATTTGGGACTTGTATCACATCTGTTAGATTCTAAAACTACTTCCCATGTATCTTTAATTGCATGAGGACATGCAATTACTTCACTTTGAGGGAGTGTTGGGCCTTGTAATTGAGTTACTTCAATGTGATTACTTCACTGTGAGGGAGTTTTGGGCCTCGTAATTGAATTACTTCACTGTGAGGGAGTGTTATCCATTTAGCCATTTTCACATACTTTATCCATTCATTATCACCCCTTTCATTACTCATATTCTCGTAATTATCCATTTCTACCCTATATTAGCTTCTCGTGACATATGTACACTACAATGATTGATTCCCCATGTTATGATCATTAATTTTCTCACTTGTCATTGGTTGTTGAAACTTTCGATAACCAAATCAGTAAAAATAGGCCTAGATTATTATAGGAACTTATGGTAACAACTGGTCACAGGAATTGCGAGAAAACGGGGATGAATTTACAAAACTGAAACACTGGTTTTCTTACTAAGTATGATGGTGTGCTTCTACATATCTCAGAACTTACCCAGCTCACATGTGTGGGTTTCTAGCATGTGATTTAAGCTACAACCCAAAAATCTAAAACATTTTCAGAACAATCAACTTGCAGTTTGATTTCCAGGCATATGGAGTTGAATCTCAAAAATTTGGGACATGGGTTTTGTGCATAATTAGGCTCTTTAACTAATATGTAATTCATCCCCAAAATAGTGAAAAATAGGGGTTGTCTAGGTGATATTTCCAAAACTGGTCCTTATTTAAAAATTCTTGCAATTTTGGTAACCTGCGTATTTTTGGCAGTGTGTTCAACAACACCTCCTATGGTTGAGTTTAGGTGCATGTATCCCATTGGATATGATGTTGCTATCTTCTTCAAACAAAATTATACCAAATCCAAATTTGGTGATGAAGAGGTCCACATATTTGGGATCTGAGATTTGTAGGTTAATGGAGATCCACTTGTTTTGGATCTGATTTTGTTTTATTTTTCTTTAAGAAATTTGTATAAATATGTGACAACACCATTCATCTAATGGGTTGGAGAGTATATTTAGAGGATTTGAGAGATTGGAGAAAATATTGAAGAATATTATTGTAATTCATTGTAATCTTTTGAAGTTGGAATAAAGAAATTATTGTTGCAGTTTCTTTTATTGTAATCTTTCTTGAAAATGTATGTTAAGAGAGGCAGGGCCCCCTCTCATGGTATACACTACCTAATTAGTTTCTTTTTCATATTGTTACTTTAGTTTTCCATTTCATTTGTTTCATATTTCTTTATTCTCTTTGAATTACAACAAGTGTGGTTTCCCTATAGAGTTAGGCACTTTCAATTAATGCAAGTGTGGTTTCCCTATAGAGTTAGGCATTGAAGGCTAAGTCTTCATAGTAACTACAAAACCAATTGATTATCTTGTGGTTTCCCTATAGACTTAGGCATTGAAGTTTGAGTCTTCATAGTAACTAAAAAACCAATTGATCATCTTGATGTCAACAAAGGGAATGTGGTTAATCATTGAAGTATAAGTCCATTGACCAAGACAAACTCGCTGGTATTTCATTTCTACAATTTCATTCCTGCAAATTCATTTCTATAAGTATGGTGTGCATCAGAGATTCAAACTACTATGTAACCCAAAGATCCACCAAATAGTCAAAAGGTTATAGGACTCAAACTTACAACATAAGAGTGTCTTACTTTACTCCATGTTTTCCCTATCTTTGAGCGAGTTTTATTCTAGTTTTCTTAGGCTAGCTCTAATCCTACACATATTGTTCCTACGCAAGCCTATGAGCCCTGGGTTGACAATTAACTGTTGGAATTAATATGTGTATATTTTTCCCAACAAATAATAAAAATATTATTACATTGATAAAACATTGTGAAAACAAAAATAAATTCTCATTATCTCCATAGTGAAGTTGGGTGTTGGTCAATTACTAAAATTCCATGAGATGAAAGAGTTTTCCATCTTTGTGACATTCAGATAGTTAAAGATGAAAAAAAAATAGTTTGTCCACTATATACTTAGATTAAATCTAAACTTCAAGATATTTGTCACACGAGAAACTTTCTTGGCCTTTTAACTTAGTAAAATTATGATCATTGTAGAATGCTTAGTGTTTTTTGAGCATATAAATAAATTTATAAATAATTCCAAGCAATCTTTTACCTTCTTATGATGTAATAGACCACATATAGTCTCAATGGATGTTAATAAACAGACACACATTTTAATTATTATTGATAAGATTTTTTATTTTTTTAATAGGTAAATGTGATATAAATAAGCACAAATATATTATATTATTCATAGTTTCAGATTTTGAATGGTGATAAATATTACAAAGCATAAAGAAATATACACATAATTTCTAATATCTAAATATAAAAAATAATGTCCACACAAACATAAAAATACAATACACAAGTGTAAATCCATCTTAAATATGGATCTATCATGGATCAGGATGGATCGAATCCCCATATGTGAAAACCTTCCCTCGAATGTTAATCCCTCAAAATGCATGATGGATCTATGGTAGTTATTAATATGTCACGTGTCAAATCGCTGTTCAACACATAGGGAATTACACATCTCATTCATATTGAGAAACACACTATTGAAATGTTTTAACCACCATGCATGAATAGGACTCAAATCTCTGTAGGTGCAATCATTTCCTCAAATTTTTATAACTTTCATTACATGATAGAAATGGATTTAAGATGGGTCTAAGATAATATTTAATATACCATATATGAACTCCATGTTGACCATGGAAGAAACTACACATCTCCTCCCTCATATTGAGTCACACCATTCAAATGTTTTGACCATAAAAATATTTTTATTTTCAATGGTTATATACAAACAAAGATTTTTTATTTATGGCCCAATTGAAGTATAATTTTTTTTATTAATATATTTTTAAATGTGGGTCCCAACCAAGTGACCACGAGCAGCAATCAAACTCTTGATGGCGCACATGCTTTACAACCTTGAACTCTCAACCTAGCGATGCCATCAAACAGGCTCCCCTAATATCGCATTAAATTGCATATCCATGAAATGGAAGAGTGTGACATGGTGGAACCTACATTATCTCTAGGAATTTACTCTCCACATTGGCTCAATACACTCGTCGTCATCACCTTCTCGTCTACCTACCACCAACAGTGTTATAAGATTTGGCAGAAGGATTAGAATAATGTTAAGTTGACGTCTCCAAAAGCACAACAACTTTCTTCTCCTGTGCAACTAGCTCCTTAACAGTTACAAAACTCATCTACTACACTCCAATGGTCTGTGAAAGAGGATAACCTCATGATGGTGTAAGAGGTAGAAGCAGACCTCTGCTTCCACCATGGCATGGTCTAGGTGTGGATGGGTTTGATGTTAGCATTCCTCATCGCTACCATCGCATGGTGGTGATCTAGAAACCACATAGCTCTATAGAAACAAGGAGTGTGCATGGGCTCTGCACAATGCACTCAGTCATTAAATTCATGACCATGAGGAAGGCTTCCTCATGCTTGGGGCTTGTCTCCTAGACATTGAATTATTTCAGGGTTGTGCTAAAGTTGCAATGAAAGACATGGCAGGGGTCCTAGGCCTCCATCTGCACTCTCCTACTCCCTCCACTCACAAATCATCATCCTAGAGGCCAATTGACTCACTTGAGCAAGATACCAAACATCTTGAAGCCAGTGGTAGTGGTCATCTTCATAGCACTCGGTATTATCAATAACTCAACATAGAACAGCCTCCAACTAAGGTCATGTCTTCCATGCTAGTTGACCCAATCAGCAGTAAAGATACAAGCATTCAACCTAGGCCAACAACTCATCCTTAATCGGATGCTGACATCTACCATGGCCCAATGCCGATTCTAGAAGAGGTTCTTGAGCAACTTGTTAAGAAGCAAGTTGATCCAAACTAGTCTTCTAAGACCACTTAGCCTAAAATCTTATATCTCTCTACTTTTTACTTTTTACTTTCCTTTTTTACGAAAGATTTTTCGGCGTAAATCACATGGTATTTCATTTGTCGACGCATTTCAAACCAACCAGTGTCGTTCATCGTCAGGACAAGTTGAGGATTAGATCAAGCTATGCATGTTAAATAGGCAGAGCAGACCTCCAACGGCTAAAATTCAAGAACAGGAAACAACAATAACAACTAAATTTAACTGGGGAGTAGTTAGAGGGACTATGACCAGGGGGATAAAAATAAGCTAATTTAATTTATTAAATTGAAAGTCATATTCCTATAAAAAGTCAAAGGGGTGTAGATATATATATATATATATAGATATCTGTGTGTGTGTGTAAGTTAAGTTAAAAATAAAAAAGGGGTGTGTGTGTGTGTGTGTGTGTGTATATATATATATATATATATATATATATATATATATATATATATATATATATATATATATATATATATATATATATATATATATATATATATATATATATATATATATATAGTTATTAGTTATTTATAAAAGGTAAAATATAAAATTCAGGTGTTAGGATCATAAAAATAAATAAATAAATTATCTAATAACCTAGAGGTTGAACTATTCAACCAATTATCGAGATTTAATTCAATGATTATATGAATCTACATAAAGGTTCTAATTACTTAACAATGAAATTTTATTCGAATCATAGTTGTTCTAAAGGAATTGAAAATAATATTTTAATATCCCTAAATAATTAATCGAAAATCTAAATGTTAGATTAACTTATTATTATATAGAGGTACAAGTAATAAAAACCAACTATTAGTAAAAATTATTAGTAAATGGTATTCAAAAAAAAATGGGGAGGGAATAAAAGAAAGCGACTAGGACGAGAGTGCTGGGACCCAGCAACTACTAATTTTCCAACCATATTCTCTATTAAGATTTCTCGGCCGCCTTTCTTCAATCTCAAGGGCTTCCCTAAATTTCCAATGGTGTAATTGTGAAACCCTAGCAATCACACTAGCCTCCTCAATACAAACATGATGTTTGGTTTTCTCTGCATGTTCTGCTAAGGCAGAAGACTTGGTTCTTCCATGCTTAAGGTCAGCTGCATGCTCACTAATCATTTGATTAATGGAATGACGATTCTCACCAATGTAGGGGATCCCGCAGGAACAAGGGATAATGTATACCCCTTTCATATCTCTAGGACCGATAGGATCCTTCACCGATCTGAGGGACTTACGAATGGCGTTAAAGGGCCTAAAGGTCGTGGGGACATTATGCTTCTTAAGAATTCTAGCAATCTTTTTAGTAGTCCCTTAAACAAATGGAAGATGGATGCCAAAAATCCGATCCTTCGGTTCTCTTTTAGTAAGAGAATTCTTGACAGCTTTGAGGAAATCTTTCTCTCCTAAGTATCTACTATAACCATTCTCAACAAAGACATTGATTAGATGGGATTTTTCTTTCTCAAAGATCTTTTTATCCGAGATCCTTAGGGCACATGTAGCAAGGGTATTAAGAACACCCATCTTCTGAACCAGGAAATGGTGGGAACTAGCATGAAGGTACTGCTCCGTATGTGTTTTCTTTCACAACACCTGGTGGGAGAGGGAACTATCATTATTCTTAGAAATAAGAATATCAAGAAAAGGGAGGCAACCATCGATTTCTTGTTCCTTAGTGAACTTAATGGCTGAGGATTGATTGTTTAGATGATCTAAGAAGAGATATAACTCCTCTTGGCCGTGAGACCAGATGACATTGGTGTCATCCACATACCTTTTCCAAAGCTTGGGCAAGAGGCAGGCAGAGTTTAGAGCCCTGGATTCAAAATCTTCCATAAACAGATTAGCAACAACAGGGGATAGGGGTGAGCCCATGGCAACCCCACAGGTTTTCTCAAAGAACTTACCCTCAAAACTGAAAAAGGTCGACGTGAGGTAGATCTCAACTAGCCGAGTGATGTCAGGATCAGTTAGGCGTTTGATTACCTCCATAGCCTCATTTATAGGGATGCAAGTGTACAAGGAAACAATGTCAAAACTAACAAGAATGTCACCTGAGACATGCTTAATGCCCTTGAGTTCATCAATAAGGAAGCAAAGTCTTTTACGAAGGACTCTGTATGGCCAACTAAGGGCTTAAGCCTTAATGCAAGGAACTTAGCAAGAAGGTATGTAGGACCTCCAATGGTGTTGATAATGGGCCTTAAGGGAGCTCCTTCTTTGTGAATTTTAGGGAGTCCATAGATCCTAGGAGTGATAGGGTTGCTCTCAGTGAATTTATGGTGCAGGGAACTCGTAGAGCTACAGGATTTAATGGCAAGGGCCACCTTCCTAGAGATCCTTTTTAGCGGGTTTTTTGGGAAGATTTTATAGCTTCCACTATTATGAAGATGATCCAACATCTTATTGCAGTAATCTATCCTATTAAGAATGACAGTAGCTCCACCTTTGTCAGCTTTTAGAACAACGATATCTTTGTTCTGGTTTAAGGATCTGAGGGCTACCGATTCTTCCTTGCTAAGGTTTCTCTTTGGGGGCTTTGCCCTTCTCAAGACAACAACAAAATCTTGCCTAATAGTGTTCTTAACTCTATCAGGTAGACCCCTGATCCCAAATTCTCTATCACAAATGATGTCATCTATAGGGATCTTCTTAGGGGCTAAGGAAAAATTTAATCCCTTACCCAAAACTTTAAAAACAAAAGGGGAAAGGAGAAACTTCTCTCTGTCCTTTAAATCGTTGGAATGATGGCTTTGACTTTTTTTTCAACCTCAAGCCATCCTCTACACTCAACTCAACATCTAGATTTCTAGCTCAAGCGAGGTTTTTGGGCATTTTTGGGCTTTTTTATACATACCCACCTAGATTATTTAGTTCAACTAAACATTGGCATTTCATGGCTCAATCGTCATTGTAATGTACCTTATGTGAATTTCCTGTAACACAAAGTGTGCTTACTTACAAAAAAAAAAGTTACTAAGCCTTTTTTAAATGTTACACATCCACAAGGTGATACTCTTACTAGGGTTGTGTGAAGTTTGGTCGAGTTTGGGCACTCCTTGTGATAGTTTACTTCCCCAAAAGGTGGCTTCTATCTTTAACCCTTCCCTGTGATATTTGAACTAAATAGGGACTAACCCTACACAAACCTACTAATTTACACCTCATAAGTGAATGAAAAAAATTATTAATATTTTTAAAATGTTATATACCAACTTCATACCTAAACATTTAGAGAAATCAAACATATTTTTAACTCTTATAATTAAATACTACTAATAATAATAAATATTTTTAGTTATTTTATATTTATTTAAAATTTGATAGAAAATTATATTATTATTTTTTATTATTTAAAATTATATTATGTAAAATATTCATTTGTTAATAACAACCATTAAAATATTTTTTAAAACAAAATTGTACATTTCTTTCTTATTAAAATATAAAAAATATTTGTATATAATAAAAAAAAAAAAATTCAAATTCTATTATGATACATTATTTTCTCTCTGAATAATCCTAAAAAATTCAAATTATAAAACATTTGTATACATTATTTTCTTTATATTTAAAACATGCAAGAGAAATATGAAAGGTTAAATTGATAAAATTAATTTATCTTTATTTTGGATAAATTTTCTATAAGATAAATATGTAGAATAATAGAAAAGAAAAGATATTAATAATGAAAGGGAAAAATCCAACCATGTTAAAGGTTGGTATAGCTTAGGTCAAGTGCGATCTTTGAGTGATTTTGACAGCTTAGATTCCCCAGAGTTAATGTTCCTCTAACCAAAAGTTAAACATCCAATCATCTCAAAATTCACACAACTTAACAAGCCAAAACAAAACAAAAAATTATCTAACTAAATTTATTTTTATTAATTTTATTAAATAAATAAATATATTTTTATTTTATATCTAATTAATTTGTATTTTAAAATTTTCATATTTTATTTTTATATGTGGTAGGTGGGGGAACTTTTAACGATATAATTCATTTTAGTGGATTAGACCTCATATAAGCGCACAAATAGACCATACAACCATATCGTGACTCCGATAAATACTAGCAATTGTCCGAAAAAGTGCAAAGACATGCCAATAGGTTTTTTCCCTTGGCTGACACACTAATTATGAAGGGCAGACTGTCTACAAATGAATTGCCTATATCAGCTTGCAGCTAGAAAGTGCCAAGAAAACTAAAGACCTTATGAACCACAAGACTAAATCCATTGCATGCTCAAGTATATCACGCTCCATGAATAATAACTAGGTATGCCATAGACAAACCTACAACTATTTTGTAGTATCATGAATAAGTATGAAAGGATTGACAGTTACCTGTGCTAGTTCTAACATTGTAAATTCCCCACGTTTCCTAAGATTGAAAGGAGCAACATGCCTCCATAAGTCACATAATGGCTTCAACCTTCAGGATTTTCAATGAAGTGTTTGTTGTTAATTTTTATAGAAGAAGTGAAATAAAACAATACCTATTACTTCCAACAACCTGGAGATCTAAGTAATGGACCAATATTTCTACTGCAATTTTCAACATACTATATCAGAAACAATACCATATTGCTTCCAAGAACCTGGAGTGATAAACAATGGACCAATATTTATGCTGCAGTTAACACCTTACCGGATCATAAATGAACTGGAAACTCTATGTCTATTTCCCATATCCATAGACTTTCAAAGTCTCCTTGACCAAAGCCTATACAAAATAACAAGGAATTTATCAAAATTAGCTTAGATAAGAAAAAAGGAATAAATCCCAAATTAACTCACTATACGAAGAAAAGATTAAGCACAAAGGAACTAGCAAATAACGAAGGCACAAAAACAAAATGTTATACAAAGGCACTGAGTGAATAGCAAAGCACAAGCCAAAATGATAAATGATTATAATCATTTGGGCATATCATCAAAACAGTGGCAAAAATAAAATAAAAAAATAATCTTCTTAAGCATAGGCACCATTAAGTTCAATAATACAATATTACAAAAATAAAAAATCCAAATACTTGCCAAAGTTCCATAATACCTGCCAAAGTTCCATAAATCCATGCTTCTTCTTACTGACCCATATAAGATGATTTTTAATTACCCCTTGAATGACTTATTACTTCACGGGCTTTTCACGTAAATGTAATTCTCAAATATATATATTAGACTAGTTACGTTTCTATTCAGTATTTTGCGGTACCTATCAAGCTACTAAAGGATTGCTAACCTTTATTGGACTATGGCTTGCAATAAAAATTCTCTAGGACCCTCGAAAAACACACCAAAAGACACTTGTGAATAGAAACCAAGCTAAAAAGAAAGATCAAAGTACCAGTAGATAGATAATGTAGCTCCGGATTTTGCTTCGAGAATCATCCTATGGTCCACAACTACATAGCTTATGTAACACCAACATTCAATGCATCATATAACTAATAAGTTATGAGAGCATGCTCTTGAGAGCTTGGGAAGAAAATCAGTAACCTACCAGAGCAACAAAATTACTTACAACCTGACCATAATCAAGGCACATTCATGGACTGTATGTACTGAAAATTGAAGAAATCTGAACCTGAAAGCACAATATCAAATACGTATCTTGGAAAGTGTGATGTGAAATATTTTTAATATATTAATATTTCATATAAATATAAATATTAAGTCAAACTCATATTACAACACACCTCAACATTTGCTCCCTTGTGATAATCCATTGTCATAGTTTCGGTTATTCTCTTACCCTCATCATAGCAACTGTGGACTCCTGAATATCACCATGAAAGTGATAATTCTTTTAGTTTTCAATACAAGGTAAACATCAAACAAGAATTGAAAATAAAACATGTTCACTGCCTTCATCCAAGGTAAATCTAGGAAGAAATTCACCAATGGGATTAACATTGCCCAATATGCTTCAGTTTGAGGATGGTCAAAAGGATCTCCATAAACCTCACTGGTAATTGTAAGCAAAAAGTGTGCCCCAACATTCTTGGAAATTCCGAGCATGTTCAAGGTTCCCACAACATTATTTTTGTAAATCTCAAGTTAAGGATTCAAAGCACAACATAACAATTTTATCGAAAACAAATACTAAAAAGAAACCTTCATTGTGAAAAATAGTAAGATCTACATAAATTTTATTAAAAAGCATAGATTCATTTCATATTTCGATGAGTAAATGATCCAGGTGGATATTGGTGGCCACCTACCTATTCCACCTAGGCATCCATTTGGTTTCATTTGTTTCCTTGTTTATTGCAGCATTTACTATTTTTAGCAATTTTTCGTCCTGGACTTTTGGAGCCGTTTTGACCCCCTAAATGACATCTTTTTTGGGGTCTGTAGTAGGCCCATAGCCATAGGAAAGGATCCGTAGTAGGACAAAAGCTATAGGCATGGACCTGCCGCAAATCCTGTAGTACTAAGAGAGATCTTTCCAATAAGGCATCGTACGCGCCAAACGGAGATAATATGACCAAGTTATGACCTTAAGAAGTTGGTTGCCCAACGGGGCCCACAAATTTTTGGTGTTCCATCTCCTGGGGTTAGGGTTTTGGTTGTTTAGGGATTTCCCTTATTGTTCAATAATAAATAGGCCCTTGAACCTCATAAACAAAACACATTATACTTGGTGGTTTATTCATTCATACTAATTTCTAACTTTATATATATTAAATCCTGAAAAAGAAATAAACCCTTCCCCTATAGTTATATAATAAAAACCCTTATATTAATACCCCGCCCCTAAAGTTTGAAACATAAACATTATTAATATCATGACATGATTAATGGGTTAATTATTCGATTGGCAATTAAATAATAACCAAAACCCTCTGCCAATGGAATCACCCCTGACACCCTTAATCTACCATAATCCATTGATTAACTTAATCCCACCACTCTTAAACCTCCATTGGGCCCCTCCATTAAACCTCATGTCAAAACTCCACCCCGATCACCATACGATCAGGCCCCATTTGATCCGATGGTTAACACACATATCGAATGGACTACGAAAGCTGACCTTTACCCACCCGATATGGGTGGTTTCACTTTTTGCCCCGCTGCTTATGTCATGCTCGATAAATGGAATCGAGCGACCTCCCCCCGAAACAACCCCAACCCAAAAGCAGTGCGACCCAAACCCATATACCTCCTCCTGCTAGATGACAAAACGTCTCATCCCCCACTTAATGCCAAACGTACCTTTCCCCGTGTACCCACCAAATTGGTTGACTTTACAAATAAAACTAAAAAACTCATTGTTTTTGGTTTTATCGTGGAAAACGCTCAGACCTCCATGCAACTACCAACCCATGTTCAACCATCAACTTGTCAAATATGTTGAACGTCCATTCCATTCTTCAGTCATATGCACCTCCTGCAAACCATGCACAGTCGCCCATCAACCTGTTCAAAGTCAAAACCAAGTATTTATACGAATTCACTGAGAAACCCTGTCTAATTCCCAAACTTGTTACTCAATTGCTTTAAAGTTATTAAGTAATTAAGTAAAACAATTGCCCAGCAACCCCAAACCACTCTGAATTGAACCAATTTGGCCCCAATTTGACTAAGAAACCTTTTTCCCCGTTCTTGAATCCACAAGAACTAAGGATGGTTGCTCTAGTTGCACTGAATGTCCTACCAATTGCTACTCCCCACCGGGACTTAGACCATCTCTCTTTGGTAGACAAAGACTTTCAAATCGAAGACACCTCTATCCATGAATACCCACTAAAGTTATACTGCAGGTACAGAGACCCGTACTTAAACCACACAGATAAAATAGGTCTTTGGGAATCAGGTTTTGCCAAGTACCAATTCCCTAAAGTTCATATCTTCCCTAAAATTATCCACTATTGCCATATGAACTACAGTCCCAGCCAAAGAGCAGTGATGACTCCTAACCATACTATATTATTCACCATCAATATTGAATCAATCAATGAAACACTGCAGTTGCAACCAGAGCAAAACCTAACCCCCATTTCTGCTAGAGACCTACTTGACGGATTCCTTAGAATCACCTCCATCAAACTTTCTCAATTATTCCAGACCTTCATTGTGGAAGAGAAATACATTCCAAAGGACCCTCCCCCATATATGTGGACCATATTCTCTGAACTTGGCCAAGACATTATATCAATGACATCTAGTATTTTAGGCTATACTACAAGTGAGTTTGTTGATGATATTATTATGGCCTTCATGTCCATTTACACTCCTGGACAACCCCCTACCATCATGTTTGATTATGCCAAATTCATTATAGATAAAATGCAGGATCAATTCATGAGAATGGACAATGAAAGAGTATTCAAGTACTCATCAGTTTTATATCATCTTTTCCTGTACTATCAAGCTGATAAATTCCCATTTACACTTCAAAAGCTTGATACCAGAGGCAACCCTAGACCAATAGTCTTCTGGACCCCATTAATCCACCAATATGACTCTCCATATACTTATATAGATTTCATAGATCATTTTGTGCACCCAGTGGCAACTATGTTGTTAGCAAGTCCTCCCCCAGGATCAGTGCAGATATCAGGAGGGTCCTATAGTTGTCCAAACAATACAGAGTGGGAAATTGGTACTTGTACCAAAATCACACTGAAATCACGATATATGGCTATGAATTAGCACCATACAAACTACCAAGATACCTCCCCATGAGATTGTTTGATCTGGAGTACTACAGGCAAATAATTAATTCAGATGAGGTACATTTTGTAAAGGCTAAGAAGAAAGCTAAAGTCAGAATAAAAGACCATCTTGGCCCCTTTATATGCAATAGTAGGGAGTTGGAAAGGAAGCAGAAGAAATCCTTCAAAGGCTCAAACTAAAACAAAGCTTCATATGGAGATATGACCCTTTTGATTTCATCTGCAATAGAAGGAAAAAGAAATTGTCTCCCTATATCCACCGCAGAATTCTAGCGATGGAACAATATGCAAATCAACTAGAATGGGTGGAGAACACTTTAGTAGACAGAGATAGCATAGATGTTGTTGTTGATAATGTTTTGATTGATCTAGAAAGGAGACTTGATGAAGATTATTTTGTACAGGTGCCAGGAGAATCCTTGTCCCAAAGGGAAACACAGGAACACAGTGAGAAACAAGTAGAATAAGGACCTCAAGAGCAAGAAGAATCAGAGTAACCAGGCATATCAGAAGAGTTGGCTTAGCGAGAACACATCATGAGTACTCCTCCTATTGTACATACTCCTCTAAATGAGGAGAAGAATCCCAAAAGAGATAGGGAGGAGGCCACTCCTTCTAGTAGACCTATTGCACAAACTTATGTTAAAAGGAAAAGGTTAAATCCTTTTTTAGAACAAGAGTTCGAGGGGAAATAGCTGGAACCACAAGTACAGAAAGGGTAGAGAGCAGGCAGGCCACTCCCTCTGGAGGAACACAAGAACCTTCCACTACACAGGCTCAAATGTCAGAAAGATAATAGAGTGTGAAAGTATCCTCATTCAGGGCTCCAACTGGTCAGGACCAGGACATTAGGGAGAAATACAAAGAGATAAAGGCTAGAAATGAAAGGTTGAAGGCTCAGAGCTATGCACAATAACTTAAAATGGCTCCCACTATTCAAACAAGGCTAATGTCAACCTTTGATGTAAAAGAAGGTAAGATGCAAATGACTTTCATGAAGCCTACCATACAGCAACCCAGGTCTATAGCAGATTACTTGGAGACAGATTTTGAGGTGCTGGCGAAGGATATACATCCTATCAACCAAATACAATTGCACAAATAGACGACAGAAATGGTATATTATACATTGACCAGCAAGGCCATTGCAGCACATCAACTACAAAATTAACTGAATAATATATCAGCGCAATTCCAACTAAAAAAGGCCCTTCATAGGCCAAGGATATCAGGATAAAGTCCTTAGAGGACTTAATCATAGAGTTGGCGCATGATCCCAAGGATGTAAAGGCTGCAGAAAAGCTAATCAAAAAGAAAAATTATGACATAGTTGCCTTGAAAAAGTAGCTCAAAATCCCTCATCTACATCATCCACAAACAACTGAAGTACTAGAAGCCCAGAAGGAATAGGAGAAGCTTATGGACTTAGTCCTCAAGTTAAATTATCAATTAAAGGAAATAGATAAAGATCTAAGTAACTTGATTCAGTCTAAACAAAGTGATTTGGCCACCACTCCACAGACTGTCATTCCTACAGTCTCTACAAAAGTGCCCTCTACATTGGCTACTTCCTTAGCACCAACAGTTCCACCAGCTACAACTATGCCAGTCACAGGTACATCTATAGAGAAGACAACTGAATTAGTAAAAGCCATGGAGGAAATGACCATCCAGGCTACAGAGCTTAAAAGGCTTAGAGAAAAAGTGTCAAGTTTGGAAACTGACTACAAACTTGCACGAATACAACAGAAAGAAGAAGCTCAGAAGAGTCAAAGAATGGGTGAAAAGATAAAAGTCCTTGAAAAGGACTTTTAACATTGCAACAACCACTATGAGATATAAAGGAGATGCTATGGGCCAACATCATTGACTCTGTCAATTATGTTTGCCCATCAATTCAAGTAATTTTTGAGCATACTGAACTAGTGAAAGTGGCCACTGAAGCAATTCAAAATACAAGAGAAGAGTTGGGAGACAAACCTGAAGAGGCCAACCATCTAATAACACTCTTGAACAACAAGAACAAGTATCAGCTAGATGAACTGGGGATAAAAGATAGGACAGGGATCATCATAGAAATCAAGAAGACTCTTACTAAAAGGAACCTTATGCTCAACCTTGAGAAGAAATGCCAAAGCATCCAAGCTGATATTAATAGATTCATGACAAAGTTTGGTATTTTGAGGGAAAAAGGCCTCCCCAGTCCTATGGTCATCCATGAAAAGCTTATGACCCAAGAGGACTACATTGAAATACTAAACAAATTGGCCAGCAACCAAGCTAGTACTTCAGGCGTAAAAGCTCTACCCATAGGAAAGGTATTGTATGATAATCTGGAAAATCTGTTCTTCCTAGAGCATGAGGTAAAGAACATGTTTGTCAACAAGCCAAATTTTGCCAAATACACCGAAGTTGATGAGACATATAGAAAGATGCTAAAGATGAAATTACCTGAAGATGAATGGTGGGTAAAACTAACAGATTTACTATAAAGTTACTGCAATAAATCCATATGGCAGCCAGGTGAAACAAGGTCAAAGTGTAGCAGGTAAAGAGTATCAGTAGGTTGAAGACATAAAGTGATTCTATCACACAGATATCAAGCAACTGAAAGAGCCAAATTTGAATTACAAGAACCATCACAATCACAATAAAAAGGACAACAAGAAGGCATTTTTCCATCTGTCTCTATCTTCATGCTTGAAGATATTTTTGATTTCCTAGAATAATTCTCAAACTGTTACGAGAAATTTTGTAATAATTTTTTTTGTAGAGATACTTCACATTTCAAAGTAATTAGGGTGGATTAAAAGACATTTCTGTAGATATTTCATATCAAGTTAAGGAGCTATTGTTATCAAGACTGGATTGGCTTGCTGGATTATGGAATAAAGTTAAAGACATTTCACAAGATTCTTGTGCACAGTGGAAATCAAATAAGTATTATATTTTCATGTTTATTATTTTTTTCTCTTCATGTTTATAAATATTCACATGTTTCTCTATGAAATATAAATGGTAAACAAGGAATGATATGTTAGAATTAGCTTTAATGCTCTCTGCCTTGACTTTTTACTTTCTCACTGTCTTCTGCTAAACTATCTTAGTCTCGAAATTTTTAATTGCTCCATTACTTCCGTAGTTTCCCCTCTTAGGTCCATAGTAATGGATTCTTAGTTGCCCTTTGCTACTGATCTCCTTTTTTTCTTCATCTTGATCCCGGTTTAAGGATTCTTCATTGCCCTTTTACCCTAGTTAGGACTACCTCATCCATTTGAACCTGCAGATTTGCTTTTTGTTGTGCTAGCTTGCCCTGTGAACTCCTCCTTTAGTAATTGAGCTAATCCGGTTAAGCCACTCTTTGATTGACTCCATAGCCCAATGGCCCGAAGACTTGTTCTGCCCATCTGTTCCCATAATTACACCACCCAATCAAAATCAAAATCTCATGATCACTAAGAACTAACCTGAAATCTCACCCAAAAAAAAGTTAAATTATAAAGAGAGAGCCCTCTCTAGACTTAATTTGGCTAGAATCCGAGTCTAAAAGATTAGGTTTATGGTTACCTCAGATTATTACTTCTTTTTATAACTTCTAGGGAAGACTTCTGAGTGATAACATAGTGGCAACTCCGCAGGGGAATTAAACCCTCAGTCTTAATAAACCTCTGAGAAATTTCAAATTTTTATTTTCAAGTCTCTTAAAGGGTTTATTAGAAGTTATTTCAAAATATTCATCAAAAATAAAATAATTAGAAAAATCTCAAAGGCTGGCTTCAAGGATAACTCACTATACAAGGGCCAACCCTGATCCAAATCCTCCCCCCATATTTGACAATCCCAACCTTATTTCGAGAATAATTAGAAGACAAGAAAGTTTAGTAAGCCCAAGACTTTTAATTAAATCCAATTCCTACCCTAATGAGTGGTTGTTTGTAGAAGACCTCCCTGTTGATGAGTATTTTGACCTTTCCCTATTTAGAACCAAGTCTGAGAGTGCGCTTGAGGACATAGTTCTAGATCCAGAATTTACAGCAGAACTTGAAGTCCAAAGGGAAAAATTGTCAATCGATTAGTACCTTTTGAATTCCCCTCAGTCATACCTTACTACTGATAGGATCCTTGAACTTTCTGAAATAGATTCAACTTCATTTAGTTCACCACTCCTATTCTCAATCTTTCCCAACTCAAAGCTATGGCAAACAGATATGCCCCTCTTATGATGCTTTCTCCTCAAGGTGTCATGCCACCGGATTACCAGAGTAAAATTGTCTTATTTGATGGCATTAGATCTTACACAACACAACAGCACACAAGAAAAATGACAGCTTATTTTGAACTGCATGAAATTGACATAGGAGATGTCCAAATGACGATTTTTGCCTAAACCCTAGTTGGAGAAGTGAGAACATGGTTTAGATCTTTGCCTAATAATAGTATAGATAGTTTAGAAGTTTTTTACCGGAAATTTTTAAATATGTGGGAGAAGAAAAAGAACCCTCTTCAATTTATTTCTAAATATGAAAACTTTAAAAGGGGACCAAACGAAACTGTTTAGGACTATTGTACTAGATTTAACAATGTATATAACACAATACCACTTGACCTTAAACCCCCACCTGGTTTAGCCCTAATAAAGTTTCCAAACGGGTTTGAAACTAATATGGCTTTCCAACTGAGAGAGAGGAATCCCCCAACCCTAGAAGATATGCAGAGTGTAGTAGTTAACACATATTTCATTAAAATTCGAAAATTTGTATTACCAGGACAACACAAGAATTGAGTATTTAGGCTATTTTGAAATTCTAGATCCACTATTTATTTCCAAATTTAATGAAATATGTGTTAGTTAGTGTAGATGCTAATCTGCTATCCAAATGAGCTAGGGTTATAAACGAAAGAAGAACACCCTTGAAAGATGAAGCTACACCCTTTAATCAAAAAATGGATGCTTTAGCCAAAGGAATGGAAAAATTGATGGATAGAATAGAAAGCATTGAAAGGAAACCTCACTGGGATAACCAACAGGCACCCTCAGTGAGAAATCCAAACTTTTGGAAGAACCAGAACCAAAATACTAGTAAAAATGGGCCTGATCAGAACATTAGGCCTCCTTTCCAAGAGAACTATGTTGAAACTTCCCATCCAGAAGACTCTAAGTAATACACCCAAATTAACTTAATGGGGCTAGATGATGAGGAAACTGTCTTTCTGACTCAAGATGACCAGCAGTTACACATGCTTCAGCAGTTACAGACCCAAACTGGAGAATCATTCGACTACAAGTAAGGCTATGACTCTGCTATCTTCGAAGTGCATAAACAGTGCAATTTAAGGAGCAAAAAGAACGTTGATGTTCCGGATCAAAACAAGAAATTAGTACCTAATCATCCTAAGAAAGTTAAAGAAGCTCCAGTTACAAAATCTCTCCAAATCCTTTTTAGATCAAATCAGAACCCTCCCAGTCCCACCATTGAAGATGTAACCAATGACCAACCTTCTAATAAGCAACCTTCCACTTCAGTTCCCCTGAATGAAATAGTGTAACAGTCTCCAAAAATTGTATTAGAAAATCCAATGAAAATAACTCCAAACACTAGAAAAGAAGAACAAACTACTCCAAACCCTGTTGTTAATATTTCAAATGTTCAAATAGATAAATCCCCTTTGCCTTTCAATTTGGGAGTAGAGGTGGTCAAACTTAAAATCTCAGTTCCTTTAATAGAACTGATTAAACATGAAACTTACAAATCTCAAATAAGCAAATCTTTAAACTTCGTTAAGAATTAAGACTCCGTTAACTTATTTGATGATCATCTTGAGTTAATTTTTGGTCCTAATGTTAATGGAAAACCAGTGGAAGTAGGGATACCACCCTTCTACATTAGTCTTAACATCCACAATAAAATCCTACATAATTCCATGCTAGACTCTGGGGCTTCACACAACATGATGCCTAAATCTATTATGGAAAAGCTAAATTTGGATATCACTAGGCCTTAAAAGGACTTGTTTTCATTTTATTCAAGTCAATTTAAGTGCCTAGAACTTATAAAAGACCTGTGTGTTTCCCTAGTGCAGTACCATGCTAAAACCATTCTTATGGACATAGTTGTTGTTGATATACCACCTAAATATGGCATGTTGTTGTCTAGATCGTGGGGTACCAAACTCTAGGGGTCTCTACTACCATATCAGTCTTTGGACATCCTAAAAAACTATATAGAGATACTCTAATGAAGTATGTAGTGAGTACCTAGGAGAGACCTCAAAACTTTCCTATATATTCAATGCATTCTGATATTGATTCTTTCATTCTTTACAATGTTGAATCAAACCAAGATGACACTTCAAACAACATTATTTCAGAACCAAAAGAAATTGCAGTAGCAAAATAAAATCAAAGTGTCCAAATTCAAGATATTTTAGATAATAAAGATGACCTAGATACCTTAGTCAAATAAAATTTTATTCCCCCAGACAGTAAAAATTATGAACATGAAATTCTATGGCATATTTAATTTGATGGGTTAGTAAACAAACTAGGTGCAGGAGCAAGAGTATGGATTTACAACCTATAAAATGATCATTCAGAGGGTCATGCCTACAAATTGATCTTTAAGTGTACAAACAACATGGCCAAGTACGAAGCACTTCTTTTAGGCCTCAAATTGGTCAAAAGGTTAGGAGCCATAAGAGTCTCTATTATGGGAGATTCTAAATTGGTAATAAAACAAATCAACAATGTTTTTATGACTAAGGATACTAGGTTAGGATTTTACATAGGAACAATTGTAGAAATATTAAATACTTTTTTAGAAACCAAGCTTGTTGTTATTCCCAGAAAACACAATATGCAAGCTCATAGTCTAGCTATGTTTTCTAGTACATGCAAGTTACCATTTCAACCTAACCATTAGTACACTGCTGAGGTTAGGCACAGACCTGCTATTCCTGACAACTTAAAGAACTGGCAAGTATTCAATAACGATCAACAAATTAACAACTTTCTGACTTTAGATGAAGAATTTGTAAATAGCAACATAGATAGAGACATAACATTAGATTTTGATTAAACTGATAAAGTGGAAATTAACCTAGTAGACGATGAAAGGATAGATAGATTCCATCCCACAAAGTTTACATAATCAGATATTCAAAACCTAAAACAAATTGAAATTGATAGGCAATCGACGAAGAATCTGAAGTCAACAATCTTAAAGACAATTTTTTTCCCAAAGGATTAACTCCTTTGGAGGACTTGTTTGATTCAAACAATGTCCCTAGAAAGCCTAAGATGGAACCCTTAAAATCAGACATAGAGGAGTGTAACATAGGCTCTGAAGAAGATCCAAAATTGATAAAACTTTCAAAGTCTTTTCCTCCCAATGAAAAAGTGAAATACATAGAATTGTTAAAGGAATTCCAAGATGTTTCTACTTAGAGTTATGAGGACCTTAAGTCCTATGATACCAACATAATACAACACACCATTCCCTTAAAAGAAAACCAGAAGCCTTTTAGACAAAATCTTAGAAGGATTAACCCCATCCTATTGCCTTCTATTGAAAAGGAAATCAAAAGAATGTATGAAGCAAAGATCATTGCACCTATTAGATTCTCAAATTGGGTTCTTAATTTGGTACCTACAAGAAAGAAAACTGGTGAAATTAGACTGTGTATTGACCTTAGGAATCTAAGTAATGTTTCACTCAAGGATAACTACCCTCTTCCCCAAATGGATCACATATTACATAGGGTAGTAGGTTCAACCAGAATCTCACTGCTAGATGGGTTTTCTAGTTATAACCATATTTTAGTCCACCCAGATGATCAGGCAAAAACTGCATTCACTACCCCTTGGGGCACTTTCATGTATGTGAAGGTGCCTTTTGGGTTAAAAAATGCAGGGGCCACCTTTCAAATAGCAATGTACATAGCTTTTGCTAAGGAAATCCATGACTTCCTAATAATATACCTAGATGATATCACGGTATTCTCTAAATCAGATCAGCAACACCTGGATCATTTGAGGTAGGTCTTCACCAGGTGTAAGAAGTATGGAATTTCCTAAGAGAAGGCCCTAAGCTTCAAAAGTTTCACTGTCATAAATACCAATAATGCAGCAAAGGAAAGGGAAAAGTTGTAGAGTAAAATTGCAGTAATTCAAAAGGCCATTACTCTACTAGTTCTTGACATTTCACCAGGAAATGCCATCCCCAAGTGGAGCCACTGTTATGTTCCTATACCAATAGGGGTCACAATTTTTTAATGGCTAAGGTCAAATATGTAATATGTATATACCTTTGCTTTCTGCAAATGTTTTCCATATTCAAAATATCAAAAAAATTAAAAAATGTAAAGAGGGTATGTCCTAAAAGAAAAACCAAAGGACAAAAATAATAAAAAAAGGTCAAAAAAAAGATGAAAAATGAACCCCAAGAAAGAAAAAAGACCATGAAAGTGTGCAAGTCAAAATGCCACTACTATTTACTTTTGATGCTAAATAAAATATTGTGTGTAGCTTGTTACTTTTTCCACAATCCATGGATGGTAAAAATGTTTAAACTTGGCTATTTCATGTTTTCTATTTTATGCTTAGATATAGAGAATAAAATCTGACCAAACTGTTTAATCTTGGCAAATAAGTAGATAGGTAGAGTAAATAAAGGGAGATCAACTATTTAATCTAAGCCCTTGGATGTAATAAGGTTAGACTTAGATAGATTACTTTGTAAAAGAAAAGAAAAGTCTTGATAAAGGGTTTTCCAACTTAAGTGCACCCTAATAAAGAGAAGTAAAAATGGTGGGCTGAGTAGATGGGTAAGTAGAAGAAGGGTTGCAGAATTGTGATGATTGATTAGATAAGATCATATTATTCACCTTCATCATCAAAGTTCTAAGTATGGATGAAAATTAAGCATTTATCAAAGTACACAAAGTCAATTGATTAACCTCCCTCATTCGTTACATCTTCCACTTAACTAATGTCCAAGAAAAGTCTTAAAGTACCTAAAATCTTAAGTTAAAGGGGCTCAGAGCATTTCTCTAACTTCTGGAGGGACCAGACCCTCAGCCCAATAACTTATAGGTACTAAGCACTAAGATTCCCCTCATAAGCATTCACCCCCTTCAAATTCACTCATATTCCCAAATAAATCCCTTCCCTTATGAAAAACATCAATTTCCTAGGGAAACTCACTTTCCCCTAATAAACCCCTTTCTCTAAGGGTAAAACCTTAGAAAAGTGATCAATCCCCCATGAAAAACCCCTTATCCTCATAAAACCCAAAAGAGCACTTGAGACCTAAGTATAATGTGTTATGAAAAATAACAAACAAATAAACAAAATGCATTATACTTAGTGCTTTATTCATTCATACTGATTTCTAACTTTATATATATTAAATCTAAAAAAAGTGATAAACCCTTCCCCTAGAGTTATATAATAAAAACCCTTATACTAATACCCTGCCCCTAAAGTTTGAAACATAAAGTAATGGGTTAATTAGTCGATCAGCGATTAATTACTAACCAAAACCCTCTGCCAATGGAATCACCCCCGAAACCCTTAATCTGCCATAATCCATTGATTAACTTCATCTCGCCACTCTTAAACCTCCCCCGGGCCCCTCCATTAAACCTCATGTCAAAACTCCACCATGATCACCGTACGATCAACCCCCATTTGATCTGATGGTTAACACTCATATCGAGCAGCCTCCAAAGGCCAACCTTTACCCTCCCGATATGGGTGGTTTCACTTTTCCCCCCGCTGCTATGTGGCGACCGATAAATTGCATTGGGCGACCTCTCCTCGAAACCGCCCCAACCCAAAAGCGGTGCGACCCAAACTCGTATACCGCCTCCTGCTAGATAACAAAACGTCTCATCCCTCACTTAATGCCAAACGTACCTTTCCCCGTGTACCCGCCAAATTGGTTGCCCTTACAAATAAAACTAAAAATCTCATTGTTTTTTGTTTTATTGTGGAAAACGCTCAAACATCCATGCAACTGCCAACCCACGTTCAACCGTCAAACTGCCGAAGCTGTTGAACATCCAGTTCATTCTTCAGTCACGTGCACCTCCTGCAAACCGTGCATAGTCACCCATCAACACGTTCAGAGCCAAAACTAGGTAGTTATCTAAATTAACCCAGAAACCCTGTATAATTCCCAAACCTGTTACTTAATCGCTTTAAAGTTATTAAGTAATTAAGTAAAACAGTTGCCCAGCAACCCCAAACCACTCTGAATTGAACCAATTTGCCCCTAGTTTAATTGAAAAAACTTTTTCCTCCGTTCTTGAATCCACAAGAACCAAGGATGGCTACTCCAGTTGCACTGAATTTCCTACCAATTACTACTCCTCACCAGGACTTAGACCATCTCCCTTTGGCAGAAAAATACTTTCAAATCAAAGACACCTCTATCCATGAATCCGCACTGAAGTTACACTACAGGTACAGAGACCAGTACTTAAACCACACAGATAAAATAGGTCTTTGGGAATCAAGTTTTCCTAGGTACCAATTCCCTAGAGTTCATTTCTTCCCTAAAATTGTCCACTATTTTCCATATGAACTACAGTCCCAGGCAAAGAGCAGTGATGACTCCTGACCATACTGTATTATTCACCATCACTGTTGAATCCATCAATGAAATACTGTAGTTGCAACCAGGGAAAAACCTGACCCCCATTTCTATTGGAGACTTGCTTGATAGATTCCCTATAATCACCTCCATCAAACTTGCTCGATTATTCCAGACCTTCATTGTGGAAGAGAAATACATTCCAAAGGACCCTCCCCAATATATGTGGAACATATTCTCTGAACTTGGCCAAGACATTATATCAATGATATCTGGTGTTTTAGACAAGACTACCAATGAGTTTGTTGATGAGATTATTATAGCCTTCATGTCCATTTACACTTTTGGACAGCACCCTGCCATCATGTTTGATTATGCCAAATTCATTGCAGATAAAATGCATGATCAAATCATGAGAATGGACAATGAAAGAGTATTCAAGTACTCATTAGTTTTATATCATCTTTTCTTGTACTATCAAGTTGATCAATTCCCATTTACACTTCAAAAGCTTCATACCAGAGGCAACCCTTGATCAGTAATCTTCTAGACCCCGTTAATCCACCAATATGACTCTCCATATACTTATACAGATTTCATATATCTTTTTGTGCACCCAGTGGCAACTATGTTGTTAGGAATTCCTCCCCCCAGGATCAGTGTAGATATCAAGAGGGTCCTACTGCTGTCTAAACAATACAGAGTGGGAGATTGGTACTTGTACCAAAATCACACTGAAATCAGGATATATGGTTGTGAGTTAGCAACATAAAAACTATCAAGATACCTCCCCATGATATTGTTTGCTCTAGAGTACTTGGTGAGCACTAGTATTGCAGTAAAAATGTTGCAACTCCTGGGCTGCCAACTTTACTTTTATCAACCTGGTAGTTTGTAACAAACTTGGAAGCATCGAGGACGTATGCACAAGTACTAGTTCTCACTGCATGTTGTCACTTGGTTAGCCGGTGCGAGATCACTAGGAGCTCAAGCCAACTTCTATAGATTTCAGAAGAAGATTTATATGTGATCAAAGAAAAGAAAGATTATTCTACAGAAGCTATTCTGATTGTAGAAAGGAAAAAGATTGGCATGTAAAGCAAGACCTAGTAAACCCTAATTAACAAGCTAATTCTACTTTTTCAAAAACCACTATGAAAACCATGAAAGAAATCCCATTACATACTCAAGAATGTAACAACATCTAACCATGCTATTTCTAGAAGTAAATAAGCAAAAAACATATTTTTGGATTTTTATGTGTTTTTATGTGAATTTGACATGCATCTAATTTATTGTGTTTGAGTGTGGAAGTGAACAGGTGGCATTGGAGGGTGGTTTTTGAGCTTGGGAGGATGGAATATGGTGTGGATGGGTCCTAGGAGGTCTTAGGTGGCCTTCTAGAGGCTTTTCCCACACTCTGCCTTCAAAAGAAAGCCTACAGGAGGACACAGGGAAACTACAGGAGGAAAACAGGGAAACTACAGGAGGCCTACAGGAGGAGGCCGAGAGAAATTTCCACTATTTTGAGGTGTGAGAGTGGGTGGAAAAGGTGGATGGATGTTGGGCTGAGGTGTTAAGGCACCTAAGGTCTACCATGAACCGCCAGGAGAGAGAAAGATGATTGGGTTTGCTCAAGGAGAGAGGAAGAAATTCTATGAAAAATGCAGGAAACTAGGGTAGAATTGGGGTGAGGTTTGGGAGACCTATAGGGCATGGATCAGATGGAGGATAGCTCATAAGCTAGCCTACTGTTGGGAGAGATCTGTTGCAAAGGAACTGACAGTCAACCAAAAGGATCAAGCAACAAATGAAATGAGTGCATTCAGGAAAAACAGAGTTTTGCATTAAAATGGTCTAAACTATGATCTATGAGAGGAAATGCTGAGAAATGTTGTAAGTAAGGAAAGCATGAAAGAGGACTATTGAAAATTAGGAATTGAACATGATAAGGAAGATCTGAAGTAAAGAAAAACCAGATTATTAACCTACTAAAAAGCTGCAAACACTAGAATTCCTATGAGTGAGGAAAATCTATGTTTTTGGGGCAGCAAGAGGGTCTTTGCCTCAATTCATGGTCCCAGAGGGAGGAAGAGAGGCCAAGTAACTGTTTCTAGACTTTTGAATTTTCTCTTGATCATTGCTTAACCTGCTACAGAAAGCACAAATGGAAGAAAACTACTAAATCATCAAAAGCAACATATTCTTAACCATAAAATAAATATATCTAACATCAAACTGATCTACAACTGAAGCAAAGCATACAAATACAAGTAAAGAGGAGCTTGGCTACTTGGATTGGGCCCTAACCCAAGAGCTTCATCCCTCTAAGGTAACTCAGTGCTAGCTCAAAAAGTATTCCAACTTCATTATCAAAACAATAGCAAGATTACATAAAACTATCACAAAATTATAAGCTCGAAATTTGAGTAGAGTTTACATAAGCAAAATAATCCGACCCTAGTGAGTCCCTAGGCCTCTCTACTTATACATCTAGAGCTACCAATAGCTTCCTTAAAATAAAGGAGGCTTGGCTCCCAAAACTCAAGATAACTATCAGTCATCCTTCACTTGCCCGGCTGCCTTCTAGTGCAAGATTCGGCTGCTTGTACTCTGAGCTGAATGAAGGGCAATTCGAAGTGAGGTGTAATAAATGAGGTGGATTCCCTCATATAAGTCCTCTCCTTTTTCTACTTCGAGTTATTGCTACCATTTGATCACTGGATCCTTGACTTTGACCTCGAAATCCATCAATAATCTACATTAAATACATGTTAGACCACATGACAGCATAACTAACTCAACTCACTCTATAAGCATAAATATAATTAGAAAATCATACAATAAACTAAGAGAATGGTTTCTTTGACTAGGTTAGGAGGTAGAATGAGCCCATATAATTAACCATTTATGAGGCTCATCATCACTCCCCACTGAAGGTGTTGCTCATCCTCTGAGCAACCTAGTCGATCCGCTCATCTTTTATGGCCCTGGTGGCCTCCCTAGCATCCCAGGCTTCTGATGTGGTCTACTCATGTTTGCCATAAAATCCTTCCTTTATGTCTATTTCCTTCCTCTTATCCTCCTCTTCTTCTTCTCTTCTACCTCCCAGCATGCCTAATAGGAGTGGGGGACTCAGTTTGAGGCCAATCCAGTTAAACTTCAGCCTTTATATGGAGTGCTTGTGCATTGGCACTCTTTCCAATGCCTCCTTTAGCCCCATGGGGGAATGATAGTCCTTGATCTATAAACTGCGAGGTAAGGTGTCCCATCTTCTCATGCATGCATGCACACAGTCATCCCCAAGTAGCCTTTGCATAACTTCAAAGTGTGCAATGGCTTGTGCCTTATTGGCTAGATATCTAAGGGCAACCTGAGGGTCATTGGTAAGAAGGTTGTGTGTGCTGATGAGTGCCATAGGATTTGATGGCTTAGCGCTTATCATTAATGGTTCATTCTGCTCTTTTATCATCAATCATTTCATTTCTACTGCCCACAATTCTTCATGGTTCATCCATGAGGCCATGGCCATTAGTTGCAGGTCCCCTAGCTTGGCATTATGGTCCCACACATTCATGTCTGTGAGGGCCATGTTGTGTAGGTAGAACTCTGCCATCTTTGCCTTATCTTCTGAGGTGCTTTGGTCACACAACTCCATGAACTTCCTGTAGTCTTGGAAAGGCATTGTGCCTCTTTGTGCTAAAGTCTTTATTTGGAAGTGAATTCATTGGTCCTTCAGAAGAGGACATAAGATTTGGCTGGTGTTCTGCATTGTAATTCTTCCATGGATAAGTTGGCCATGTATGCCAACTGAGTCTCTTTCTCTTGCAGTTGCCTCCTTAGTAATTCATTTTCAGTTTCAAGGTGGCTTCTTGTAATGGCTTCCCTATCTATGAGAGCACTCAACTCTCTTCCCATTTCCCTAATTTTGTTTTCCATATGGCCAAAATCCTCAAATCCTTTGGATTTGGATATTTGCATCGACCTATGCGTTCTCACTCTTTCTTTCTCCAATTCGAAAAACAATGGAATTGAAAATTTCTGTGGGATGATTTCACCTCCCTCAAGTAGAATTTAATAGGAGGCAAAGCTAGGCTGTGGGTCAGGTTATTGTAGCTCTTGTCCTTCCTCCTTCACATGTGGCTATCCTTCTATCTCTTTCTCAAGCTTTTGGGTCTCTTGTAGTTTAGACAGTGTCTCCTGTAGGACTGTCTTGGCCTCCTATAGATCTAGTTTTGGATCCTATGGTACTGCCTTTCCCTTCCATGTAGAAGATCTGGGAGCCCCTCTTTCATATGTTATAGGTGTCTTGGAGGGGGATTCTTTCACTTTGGCAGATGGTGAATCTTCAATGGTAATGGGAACTTTTGAAGAGGGCTGAGATTTACTTGTTTTAATTCTTGTACTCTTCCTTGCCCTAAAATACATGGAGGTATGTCTTTTCCTCTTTTCTTTGGTTTGATTGGTGTACTGAGGGTAGTGAGGGAAACTGTTGCTTCTCTTTCCAAAGTCTCAGGGGACTCTTCCTCTTGCTCTGCCTTCTCTGCCTCCTTTTCTCCTTCTTCTGTCTCTTTTTCTATCTCTTCAACTTTTCCCTCCTTTGTTTCTTTTCCTTCCTCCTTCCTTTCTTGCTCTGTTTTGTCACCACTGGCTTCATCTTCTCCTCCTTGTTGTTCTTCCTCCTCACTACCAATAGAACTGACATCATAGGTTAATGCTTTTATGGCATCCTCAGGCTGTAATATTTCGAAAAACTTCCCAAGCTATAGGGAGTCTAAAGGTATGGAGGGCTTCCTCTACTAGGATTTTGATTAAGCCATGGTGAGCTAACTGCCCTGAATTCCCTTCTTGTACCTTGGTGCTGGAGTCAATGAGGGACTAAAGGAGAAAGTAAGGGATACTGAGCTTTCTAGGTGCTAGGGTATCCATGCCATACCTCAAGTCATGGAGGATTCTGAAATGATGACCATAGAAAATGTTGTGCCTCCCATTACAAGAAATGTATTTGATTTTTTGGTACCTAACGTCATCCCAGGGATATGGTATACTAGCCCTTCTGATTCCATTTTTATCTTTAATAGGGGTTTCATTATTTTGGAAAAATTTCTTCTTGGCAACCTGGCCAATTGGTTTTTCATCTTTACTCCAAGGCAGCCCAAGAGGAAGGGTAGTGACCCTACTGATGAATTCTAGGGTTATTTCAATGAAGAGGCCTCTAATGGTTACAGTGGCATGTGTTTTTGTGTGAGGGACCAGAGAGAGAGAAAATTCTTGGGCAATCTCCTCATCAAACCCTTGGAATTTCTCAAAGAAATTCATCTAGTTTGCCCTTGTGAATATGCCCACTACTTGAGGATGTGCATGGAGCCTAGTGGAGTTAGTGGGCTCCTTTCTCATAAACCCTCCTATCATACTGCTTGTACTTTTTTTAAAACCCAAACATGGAGGTGAAGATAAAGGGTTTTGAGAAAAATAAAAATAGAGGGGACTGTGTTTTTTTTTAAATAAACATAAAAAATTTATGTATTTTCTGCCCTCCTAAAGACTTATTTCATCCTCAAATTTAGACCACTTCTTTCATATATTGATATTCAACAAGGGGCATGCATGAACCCTACCTCTCAAGGCTGAAATTTGTGCTAAAAATCATTTTTTTCTCCCTTAAAAATGACTCACTTTCCCTCCTGTAGAAACCCGTTGTCCCTCCTGTAGATAACACCGAGAGCAAGATTATGGAGGAAATCGATGGAGGATGGTGGTTATGAGGTTGTGGGGGCACAAGAAGACTATTGTGTCTGAGTTATGAGGAGAGAATGAAGAAAAGGTGGTGAGCATGCGTGGGGAGGAGTGCTCATTTCTTTTTATGGCTATTTTCAGTTATGAGTGTTGAGCTGGCAACGTGTATGTTGGCCATATTCGGATCATTGGTCCCCACCTGCTTGGTCATCATGGCCCTTCCTTGTAATCATCGCTCATTATTGCATCGGAGTTCACACTCCCTTCCACTAGCTGTCCTTGGCACCTTGTGTTTGAGTTGACTGTGTGCACGTGTGGGTGACATCTCAAATAAGTGGAGTCAACTAAATGAGGGTGGACAAGTTAACTGGCCACCTTTCCCTCGTTCAATATCAACCATATCATTGCCTTCGTATGAATCCTAATTACATAAATGCAAATAGAGTGACTTAGTTACTTACCTGTGATCCGAGTGTATTTGTTATGAGGTGTTGTGGCTTTCTCTGCTGCATGCCTTCATTTCTCTTTATGAATGTTGTCTCTGCTTGCTGATGTGTGGTTGTGTGCTTAGGTAGGTATTTCTCTTGCTAGAGCTGAGCTTCATGTGCCTTTTCAACCTTCATGTGTGCACTCTCTTGCTGTTGTTGCTGGACTTCTATGGGATCAACATCTACAGGAATTCCTACAAGAGCTCTTGTAGATGCTTCTCCCATTGAAACTTCAACTTTCTCCTGTGTTTGGAGCTTGAGAATGATGCCAAAGGTGTAGATAAATATGGAGGGATAGTAGGTAGGCTTCAGGTGAAGTTGATGGTGCCTTTTCTCCTTTTATTTTTTTTGTTTTTTCAAAACTGAAAAACTGTTTTTCTATGTTTTTCTTGGTCAGGGAAAAAAATAATGATGCTTGTGGTGTGATGCAGGCTCAGAAATTATGCCAAGGAGGTTTGAAGGTGGTAAGAGGAATTATAGGTTTCTCATGAAGCTTCTTTGTCCCTAAAAAACATAGAGCCTCCTATAGAAAACACAGTTTTGGAAGAAAAAGGTGTAGTGGGATGAAAGAGATACCAAAAATGATGGAGGAAGGTGTGGAGAAGATGAGATGGTTACTGGTATGAATGTCAGGGTTCCTTTGGCACCTTCTTCTGCTCCTTGTAGTCCTCCTGCAAACCTGCAATGTAATAAAAATTATTATTAATAATATTATTTTTAAAACAACTAGGGTGCCTCAGAGAGCTTTCCCCCCTAATTGCCTGCCCTACGCACCTCCAAGGGAGGTTTTCACCCAAGGATCTTATTCTTTTTTTCTCCCTTTTTTGTTTTACATCAATCGGCCACCTCAGAAGAGATCTTCAACCTAATGATGGGACTCAAGCGCCTCATGGAGGTTTTCACTTGATCCCTTATTTTTTTAATTTTTCTTTTCTTCAATGAGTGGGTGAAGCAGAAGCTAAGACATGCTCCACTACCATCAGTGTTTTATTCAAGTCTTCAATAAACTCTCATTTGGAGAGGGGTTTCTTGTAGACTTCAAATAGATGTCCATTGAAAAGCATGGGAATGGCTTCATCATCAATGGTTCTGATCAGAACTGAACCATTGTCATTGCATTTCTCCACAGTGTAAGGTCCCAGCCATCTTGTCCTCAGCTTGCATTTGAAATCTTTGTATCTTGAGTCATAGAGTAGTGCCCAATCTCCCTCTTGGAATTTCTTCTCCTTGATGTTTTTGTCCTGCCATATCTTTCTCTGAAGTTGAACTACCTTTGTATGGAGAAGGTCTTGTAGTTTGTATTCATCCAATCCATTGATCTGAAGTAATCTTTCTTTTTGTGCATGGTTGAGGTCTAGGTCCAGCTGAGCTACAGGGTATTGAATTCAAATTCTATTGACAACAAAGCCTTCTTCCCATAGACTAGTTCATAGGGTGTGAACCCGGTGGGGGTCTTCCATGTTGTGTTGTAGGCCCAAGTGGCCTCAACCAATCTGTCTTCCCAGTCTTTTCTGCTGCTACTCACTACCTTGGTTAGGATCCTTTCCAATGCTCTATTAGTAACCTCCACTTTCCCATTGGCTTGTGGATGGTAACAGGTGGAAGTCCTCTGCTTGATCTTATGATGTGTGACCAGTTCTTCAATCAAGCTAGAAGTGAATTGACTGCCTTGGTTTGTGACCAACTCTCTAGGATACCCGAATTTGTATAATATGTTTTCTCTCAAAAACTCAGCTACTTTTTCTTCTATTGCTACTTTGATTTCTTTTTTCTCTGCCCACTTGGTCAGGTATTCAGTGCACACAATGATTTCGTGCTTGGTTTGAAGGGGGGTTGATAGGCCCCATAAAGTCCATGCCCCACTTCTCAAATGGCTCAAAGGTCACTTGAGGTTGCATGGGCATTTCATCCTTTTGAGTGAGTTTCCCCATCCTCTGACACCAATCACACTGGCTCGTGTATCTCCTCACATCCTGATGAAGAGTGGGCCAGTAGCAGCCTGCTTGTAATATCTTGAAGGTAGTTATTTTTGCTGCAAAATGACCTCCACAAGGCCCGACATGACAGGTCAGGAGGATGTCAAAGACTTCCTCCTCCCTGAAACATCTTCTCAAGATCTGATCTAGGCCAATTTTGAAGAGATTGCCTCTAATCCAGGTGAAAGGGGCACTTGTCCTTACTATCTTTCTTTTCTCTTTTGAGGACAGGTGTGGCGGGAACTATGTTGAAACCAAGTAGTTTCCTATACTAGAAAACCATGGAGAGAGTATTGATATAGAAAATAGGTGTTCATCCAGCATTTGGTCATCCACCATTCCTTCTTCACCTATAGGAAAGTTTACTCAAGACAAAAAGTCAGCAACAACATTCTCTTTACCAGGCTTATCAATAATGGTTAAATCAAAATATTGCAGTAAAAGCAACCATTTAATAATGCGAGAATTTACATCTGGTTTGTTCATTAAATATATAATTGCAGCATGATTAGTGTGCACAAAGGTTTGATAGCCTGTGATATAATGTCTGAATTTGTTTAAGGAATGCACGACAGCTAGGAGTTCCTTCTTGGTCACTGTATAGTTTAACTCTGCCTTTGACAAGTTTTTGCTTATAAAGTATATGGCATAAGGTAACTTTTCATCAATTTGTCCTAAGGCTACTCCTATTGCTTTGTTCGAGGCATCTGTGTGAATGTGAAAGGGTAGGGCCTAGTTTGGGCCTCTAAGAATTGGGGCAGTTACTAGCTTGCTCTTCAAGGTATCTAGGGCTTCTTGATAGTTTTCTGACCATATGAACTCAACATATTTTCCTAAGAGGCCAAAAAAAGGAGAGGCTATCTTGCTAAAGTCTTTAATGAATCTCCTATAATATCCAGCTAAGCATAGGAAACTTCTGACATCTCTCACCTTTTGAGGAGGTGGGACCCTTTGGATGATGGCAATTTTGTTGGGGTCCACTTGCAGTCCTTGTTGAGATATTGCATGACCTAGCACGGTCCCTTCAGTCATCAAAAACTCACATGTTTTTGGACAAAGGGACAAGTTGATCTCAATACACTCATCTAGAACTTTTCCTAGGTTAGATCAAGCTTCCTGAAAGTTAGAGCCATAAGGAGTAAAATCATCCATGTATATTTCTACTGCATCATGAACCAATTCAGAAAATATTCAATACCGCTCTTTGGAAAGTGGTTGGAGCATTGCACAAACCAAAAGGAAGGACTCGATATGCAAAGGTACCCAAGTATGAGTGAAAGTGGTCTTATCTTAGTCTTCTAGGCTGATTTGAATCTGATTGTACCCACTAAACCCATCAAGGAAAGAGAAAAACTTTTTCCCTGCCAGACCATCTAACACTTGACCTATGAAAGGTAAAGGAAAATGGTCCTTTTTAGTGGCTTTTTTCAACTCCTGATAGTCGACACAGATTCTCCACTTACCATTTTTTCTTTGGACTAGCACCAAAGGAGAGACCCATTCACTGTTAGAAATGAGATAGATGAATCCTGCATCAAGAAATTTCTGCATTTCTTCCTTAACAATATCTTTAAGTGTTGGGTTCATCCTCATTTGAGGTTGCCTGACTGGTTTGAAATCTTCCTTGACGTATATATGATAAGTTCATGCTGAAGGGTGCACTCCCTTCATCTCCTTACTCAACTCATCTCCTTATAACTCTAGGTGAAGGCATCTAGATGTTTCCTCAGCAAGCTGCATAACTCCTTCTCCTAGGAAGTAGATAGGGATGGATTGATTTTCAATGTTCTTTTTGGGACGAACTCTATATTTTTGACATGGAGAGAAGTAGGTTCAACCACACAGAGATCAGTTGAGGGGCTGTTTTGGGTTTCTCTTACTATGTCTTCTAATGGTGATACACTGGGAGGTGGATTCCGAATCAAATTTTCAATCATATCATCCTCATCTTGCGGTTTTCCTCCCATGGCGATTTCCAATGCACAAAGCAATGCATAATAAACTTCATCCTCATCCTCCTCCTCCAAATAAAGAAGTATATTATGTTCTAGCAGGGGTTGGATAGGAGGTTATAGGGTTAACTGTTTGGACATGTGCCCGTTCTTTATGGTCATGTTCCCATCTTGACAGCTAATGTAGGCATTGGTTGTAGCCAACCAAGGTATTCCTGGAATGAGAGGATACCCAGTGAGCTTTGCCTTTGGCTGGAGAACCAAGAAGTCAGTAGGGTACTCCCAAGAATCAATGGAGACCATCACATCTTCCACAATCTCCTCAGGGGTCACAGTGGAGCAGTCTACTAGCTGCAGCACTATCGTGGTCTTCCTCAAGGAGCCCTGGAGGTTAAATTTGAGCATTGTGTCCTTTTTCATCACATTAATGGCAGCTCCAAGATCAATCAAGGTATGTGGAACCATGGTGCCATTGATGTGGACATCAACTACTGGGCTTCCAGGATCCAGATATTTTGGACAGATTATCTGCCCCAACATCAAGTCTGACAGTTGTCTTATGACATTGATGGTTGGGGCATCTCTCTTGCGCCTTCCTAGATGCCTAATTCACTTCTCTTTGATCAACCTATTGTAGATAGGCACATCTTTTATGGCTTGGAGAGATGGTATCTTCACACATAAATGTTTCAATTCTCCCAAGAGTTCATTCTCTTTTGGGATAGGCTAGATTGTCATGGATAGTCTCTCAAGAAAGGGTGGATTTGCTTTAGGTTCACTTTCCTCATTATCTTCCTCAACTTCTTTGGGTGGAGGCTAGCTATCTGGGAGAACTTTCCCAAATCACGAGTTGATTTCCTGAATCTCCACATCATAAGTTGGGCATGATGGTTCCCCACTATACACTTGTTGAGCCTGCCTGTTGTTTGAGTTTGGATTTGGCTGGGTAGGAATTTGGGGTTGCCTTGGTGGAGCAGAAGGTAACGGTTGTGGTTGGGCAGGTGGTGGAGGCAGAAGAGAGGGAAGAGAGTTGTATTGGGGCCTCGACCCCTGATGAGGTGTATTCCACTAAGGTTGCGGCTGAGCATAGGATTGAAATGAATGGGTGGCTGGTTGGGCATGATATTGAGATGCAAAGGACCAAGGAGGACGTGTGGACTAGGAAGGATGAGCAGGGGGGGCCCAGGAAGGTATGGAAGTGACTTGGTTGGGGTTGTAGTATGCCTGAGATGTCCCTTACATCCCCTGTTGGTATGGTCTAGGCCCATGTGGTCTCCTTTGGTTTATTTAATAGATCTGTTCAGTGACTCCTTCGGCCCCTTGGTATACAGTTTTAAGTCTAGGAAAGGAAGAGCACTTATCTGTAGAATGATCTTCTTCACAGAATAAACAAAACTGTATAGAGTTCAATGGGCATTCATTCCTAGGATGCCTCCTGGTGCATCTAGGGAAAAAAAATGGCCAAAGCCCTCTCTGCTTCCTCTTGTTTTCTTTTTATATCTAAGGTATCCATTTGCATGGCAAGAGTCTACAACATCTCACTCTTGAAGTCTTCCAGCATGGTTCCAATTTCACCTTTAATGGATGAATTGGAAGAAGAGGTATTGGTTATGGGTTGACTCCTCCTACCTTTCTTTCTGGCCGCTCTAAAATGGTGTCTGAAAATAGTATTTATGTCCTCATAGGATAGTTGGTAGATGTCTCCCCTGGCCAGTAGATGGAGGGTCTAAAAGGTCTTCCCAAATTCCCCTCAACAAGACCAACTTCAGAGACTTAGGGTCAAGTGTACACCTAGCCCTTTTGTAACTGAGCTGGAACCTCTCTTCATAATCTTCCACGGAATCATCACTTCCCATGGTCATTCAGAAGATTTCTTCTTTAGTATCTTCTAACCTACAATAGTCTTGATACTTGTCGTTAAAGGCCTACTGCATCTGAGCCCAAGTTGTGATGCTATTGCTAGGTAATCCCATGAACTAGAGCAGTGTTGCGTCTTTGAGAGTAGAAGGGAACAGTTTCAACTTTTGCTCATCTTCTGCATAGTCATAAGTTCAACAGATGATAGCAAACTCGAACAAGAAGGTGTTTGTATCTTCTGTAGTCATACCATGGAAGTTAGGTAGGGCGGAAGGAGTTATATTCTTCATTTTGGTGTCCCTATTGGTCTCCCGAATGGGAATGGTGCCCTCTATTCTCTGTACATTTCCCCTAGCATCTTTGTTTTTAGCCATTGGCTCAGGAGGAATGTTTTCTTCTTCTTCTTCCCCTATAGTTTCTTCAAATATTTTTGGCTATTCACCTAAGGGTTCTTCTTGAGTGCAGCCACTGAACAAGAGAGAAGGTTGGTTGTGTGAGGTAGTGGGGGTGTTGGGCAAAATGTTTCTTGAGTTATCTCTATTCCTATGAGGCATCAAAGGAAATATTTTTGGTTGGCTTTTGTTTCTTTTTCCCCACACTAATAGCACCTATAGAAGCTGAAATTGTGATTGAACAAAACAAACTAAAACTAACTGAAATAAACTTGTTGAATGGAAATTTGCAGAATTGAAAAGGAAAGCAAGGAGATGCAGAACTGGAAGAAAAGAAATGACTAGTTTACTTTTGTTGAAATAAACTATTAGAAAAATGTTGCAAGAAGAAATAGATGAAAGCAGTAATCACAGAATACTCTGATGCTTCCCCAACAATGGCACCAAAAAGTGGTGAGCACCAATATTGCAGCAATAATGCTACAACTCCTGGGCTGCCAACTTTACTTTTATCAACCCGGTGGTTCGTAACAAACTTGGAAGCGTTGGTGTTGTATGCACAAGTACTAGTTCTCACTGCAAGTTGTCACTTGGTTAGCTGGCACGAGATCACTAGGAGCTCAAGCCAACTTCTATAGATTTCAAAAGAAGCTTTATATGTGATGAAAGAAAAGAAATATTATTCTACAGAAGCTATTCTGATTGCAGAAAGGAAAAATACTGGAATGTAAAGCAAGACCTAGTAAACCCTAATTAACAAGCTAATTCTACTTTTGCCAAAAACACTATGAAAACCATGAAATAAATGCCATTACCTACTCAAGAAAGTAAACAACATCTAACCATGCTATTTCTGGAAGTAAATAAGCAAAAAACATAATTTTGGATTTTTATGTGAATTTGACATGCATCTAATTTATTGTGTGTGAGTGTGGCAGTGAACAAGTGGCGTTGGAGGGTAGTTTTGGAGCTTGGGAGGATGGAAGATGGTGTGGATGGGTCCTAGGAGGTATTAGGTGGCTTTCTGGAGGCCTTTCCCACACTCGGCCTTCAAAAGAAAGCCTACAAGAAAAACTATAGGAGGACACAAGGAAACTACAAGAGGAAAATAGGGAAACTACAGGAGGCCTACAGGAGGAGGCCGAGAGCAATTTCCACTATATTGAGGGTGTGAAAGTAGGTGGAAAAGGTGGATGGAGGTTGGGGTGAGGTGTTAGGGTGCCTAAAGTCTACCATGAACTGCTAGGAAAGAGAAATATGATTGGGTAATGCAAGAAACTAGGGCAGAATTGAGGTGAGGTTTGGGAGACCTATAGGGCATGGATCAGATGGAGGATATGATTGCTTATAAACTAGCCTACTGTTGGGAGAGATATGCTGCAAAGGAACTGACAGTCAACCAAGAGGATCAAGAAACAAATGAAATGAGTGCATTTAGGAAAAATAGAGTTTTGCATTAAAATGGTCTAAACTATGATCGATAAGAGGAAATGCTGAGAAATTTCGCAAGAAAGGAAAGCATGAAAGAGTACTATTGAAAATCAGGAAGTGAACATGATAAGGAAGATTTGAAGCAAAGAAAAGCTGGACTATTAACCTACTAAAAAGTTACAAACACTAGAAGTCCTATGAATGAGGAAAATCTATGTTTTTGGGGCAGCAAGAGGGTCTTTGCCTCAAATCATGGTCCCAGAGGGAGGAAAAGAGGCCAAGGAAATTTTTCTAGCCTTTTGAATCTTCTCTTGATCATTTCTTAACCTACTACAGAAAGTACAAATGGAAGCAAACTACTAAATCATCAAAAACAACTGATTCTTAACCATAAAAGAAATACATCTAACAGCAAACTAATCTACAAGTAAAGCAAAGCATACAAATACAAGTAAAGAGGAGCTTGGCTGCTTAGATTGGGCCTTAACCCAAGAGCTTTATCCCTCTAAGGTAACTCAGTGCTAGCTCAAAAGGGATTCCAAATTCATTATCAAAACAATAGCAAGATTACATAAAAATGTCACAAAATAATAAGCTTGAAATTTGAGCAGAGTTACATAAGTAAAAAGATCCTACCCTAGTGAGGCCCTAAGCCTCTCTACTAATAGATCTGGAGCTACCAACAAATTCCTTAAAAACAGGGAGGCTTGGCTCCCAAAACTTGAGATAACTATCAGTGATCCTCCACTTGCACAACTGCCTTCTAGTGCATGATTCGGTTGCTTGTACTACGAGCTGAATGAAGGGGAATTCGAAGTGAGGAGTAATAAATGAGGGGGATTCCCTCCTATAAGTCCTCTCCTCTATTTACTTTGAGTTATTTTTGCCATTTTACCACTGGATCCTTGACTTTGACCTTGAAATCCATCAATAATCTGCATTAAATACATGTTAGATCACATGGCATCATAACTAACTCAACTCACTCTATAAGTATAAATATAATCAGAAAATCATACAATAAGCTAACAAAATGGTTGATTTGAATAGGTTAGGAGGTAGAATGAGCCCATATAATTACCCATTTATGAGGCTCATTAGTACTACAAGAAAATAATTAATTCAAATGAGGTACATTTTGTAAAGGCCGAGAAGAAAGCTCAACTCAAAATAAAAGACTATCTTGACCCCTTTATATGCAACAGTAGGGAAGCCGGAAAGGAAGCAGAAGAAATCCTTCAAAGGATCAAACTAAAATAAAGCTTCATATGGAGATATGGCCCTTTTGATTTCATCTGCAATAGAAGGCAAAAGAACAAATTTTCCCCTTATATCCACCACAAAATTCTTGAGATAGAACAATATGCAAATCAACTAGAATGGGTGGAGAACACTTTAGTAGACAGAAATAGCACACAAGTTGTTGTTGATAATGTGTTTATTGATCTAGAAAGGAGACTTGATGAAGATTCTTTTGTACAGGTGCCAGGAGAATCCCTGTCCCAAATGGAAACAAAGGAACACAGTGAGCAACAAATAGAAGAAGGACCTCAAGAGCAAGAAGAATCAGAGAAGCCAAGAATATCAGAAGATCTGGCTCAGCCAGAACACATCATTAGTACTCCTCCTATTGTACAGACTCCTCTAAATGAGGAGAAGAATCCTAAAAGAGATAAAGAGGAGTCCACTCCTTCTAGCAGACCTATTGCACAGACTTATGTCAAAAGGAAAAGGTTAAATCCTTTTCCATAACAAGAGTTCACAAAGGAAAGAGTTGGAACCATAGGTACAGAAACGGAAGAGAGCAGGCAAGCCACTCCCTCTGGAGGAACATAAGAACCTTCCACTACATAGGCTCAAATGCTAGAAGACAACAGAGCATGGAAGTATCCTCATTCAGGGCCCCAATTGGACAGGACCAGGACATTAGAGAGAAATATAAAGAGATAAAGGCTAGAAATGAAAAGTTGAAGGCTCATAGCTATGCACAATACCTTAAAATGGCTCCCACTAATCAAACAAGGCTAATGTCAGCCTTTGATGTAAAAGAAGCTAAGATGCAAATGACTTTCATGAAGCTAGCGAAGGATATACATTCTATTGACCAAATAGAATTGCACAAACAGACCAAAGAAATGGTCTATTCTACATTGACCAACAAGGCCATTGTAGCACATCAACTTCAAAATTCGTTGAATAATATATCAGTGCAATTCCAACTAGAAAAGGCCTCTTCATAGGCCAGGGATACCAGGATAAAGTCCTTGGGGGACATAATCATAGAGTTGAGGCATGATCCCAAGGATGTAAAGGTTGCAAAATAGCTAATCAAAAAGAAAAATGATGATATAGTTGCCTTGAAAAAGTAGCTCAAAATCCCTCATCTGCATCATCCACAAACAGTTGAAGTACTAGAAGCCCAGAAGAAACACGATCAGCTTATGGATTTAGTCCTCAAGTTAAATGATCAATTAAAGGAAATAGAGAAAGAGCTAGGAAACATGATTCAGTCTAAATAGAGTGAGTTGGCCACCACTCCACAGAATGTCATTCCTACAGTCTCTACAGCAGTGCCCTCTAAATTGGTTGCTTCCTTAGCACCAATAGTCCCACCAGCTACAACTATGCCAGTCACAGGTATGTCTACAATTGCAGGTACATCTATAGAGAAGGTAGCTGAACTAATAAAAGCCATGGAGGAAATGACCATCTAGGCTATAGAGCTTAAAAGTATTAGAGAAAATTTGTCAAGTTTGGAAATTGACTACAAACTTTCACAAATACAACAGAAAGAAGAAACTCAGAAGAGTCAAAGAATGGGTGAAAGGATAAAAATATTTGAAAAGGACTTAACATTGCAACAACCACTAGGATATATAAAGGAGATGCTATGGGCCAACATTATTGACTCTGTCAATGATGTTTAACATTGCAACAACCACTAGGAGATATAAAGGAGATGCTATGGGCCAACATTATTGACTCTGTCAATGATGTTTGGCCATCAATTCAAGTAATTTTTGAGCAGACTGAATTGGTGAAAGTGGCCACCGAAGCAATTCAAAAGACAAGAGAAGAGCTGGGAGACAAGCCTGAAGAGGCCAACCAACTGATAACACTCTTGAACAGTAATAACAGGTATCATTTGGATGAACTGGGCATATAAGATAGGACAGGGACCATCATAGAAATCAAGAAGATTCTTACTAAAAGGAACCTTATGCTCAACCTTGAGAAGAAATGCCAAAGCATCCAAGCTGATATTGATAGATTCATGATAAAGTTTGATATTTTGAGGGAAAAAGTCCTCCCCAGTCCTATGGTCATCCATGAAAAGCTTATGACCCAAGAGGACTACGTTGAAAGACTAAAAAAATTGGCCAACAACCAAGCTATTACTTCAGGTGTAAAAGCTCTTCCCACAGGAAAGGTATTGTATGATAATCTGGAAAATCTATTCTTCCTAGATCATGAGGTAAAGCACCTGTTTGTCAACCAGCCAAATTTTTCCAAGTACACCGAAGCCGATGAGACATATAGAAAGATGCTAAAGATGAAATTACATGAAGATGAATGGGGGGTAAAATTAACAGATTTACTATAAAGTTATTGTAGTAAATCCATATGGCAGCCAGATGAAACAAGGTCAAAGTGTAGCAAGTAAAGAGTATCAGTAGGTTGAAGACATAAAGTGATTCCAGCACATATATATCAAGCAACTGAAAGAGCCAAATTTGAATTACAATAGCCAGCACAATCACAATAAAAGGGACAGCAAGAAGGCAGTTTTCCATCTGTCTCTATCTTCATGCTTGAAGATATTTTTGATTTCCTAGAATAATTCTCAAACTATTACATGATATTTTGTAATATTTCTTTTTTTGTATAAATGCTTCACATTTCGAAGTAATTAGGGTGGATTAAAAGACATTTCTGTAAATATTTCATATCAAGTTAAGGAGCTATTGTAATCAAGACTGGATTGGCTTGCTAGATTATGGAATAAAGTTAAAGACATTTCACAGGATTCTTGTGCACAGTGGAAATCAAATAAGTATTATCTCTTCATGTTTATTACTGTTTTCTCTTCATGTTTATAAATATCCACATGTTTCTCTATGAAATCTAAATGGTAAACAAGGAATCATATGTCAGAATTAACTTTAATGCTCTCTGTCTTGACTATTTACTTTATCATTGTTTTCTGCTAAACTATCTTAGTCTGGGAATTCTTAATTGCTCCCTTACTTCAGTAGTTTCCCCCCTTATGTCCATAGTAAATGATTCTTAGTTGCCCTTTGCAGCTGATCTCCTTTTGTTCTTCATCTTGATCTCGGTTTAAGGATTCTTCATTGCCCTCTTACCTTGGTTAGGACTACCTCATCCATTTGAACCTGCATATTTGCTTTTTGTTGTGCTAGCCTGCCCTATGAACTCCTCCTTTAGTAATTGATCTAATCCAGTTAAGCCACTCTTTGATTGACTCCATACCCCAATGGCCTGAAGACTTGTTCTGCCCATCTGTTCCCAGAATTCCACCACCCAATCAAAATCAAAATCTCATGAGCACTAGGAACTAGCCTGAAATCTCACCCAAAACAAAGTTAAATTATAAAGAGATAGCCCTCTCTAGACTTAGGTTAGCTAGAACCCGAGTCTAAAAGATTAGGTTTTTGGTTGCCTCGGATTATTCCTTCCTTTTATAACTTCTAAGGAATACTTCTAAGTGATAACACAAAGACAAATAAGGACACAAGAAAATGGTGTGTTCCATAAGAGATCCATCACAACACCAGTGAGTGTCGAGCCAAGCAGTCACCGGTGGTCAAGATGAAGGCTTTTGAATCAAATGCATGTTCCGAATCTCAGTCTGAACCTGACAAGGGGAATGAAAAATCAAATTAGATCATTGACGTGGATCCCACTACCACCATGGCCACTACCAAGATCTAGAGAATGAACCTAAAGATCTAAAGGAGGGGGAACACCTCTTCCATTCACAGATGTGGATGAAGGTTTCTCTGCTGCAGTTCATTGTCAATAGCGGGAGCCAAAAGAACCTCATTTTAGCAAAGGTCATGAAGCGGTTGGACCTCCTGACTACATCACATTCACATTCATACACCATCGGGTGGCTTCACCAAGGACGATATCTCTGCATCAGCTAGCAGTGTCGCCTTCCCTACAACATCAAGCCCTTCATGGATGAGGTATTGCGTGATGTTTCTCCTCTTGGACTTTGTGCTATATTATTAGTAAAAATGTACTTATGGAAATGGCATGTTGTATATGAGTCTAGACCTCGCTTTGTGATTTATTACTTTGGGAAACAAGTTGTACAAGATATTGGAGGTAGTCCCGACTACCACCATCTCTTTGATCTCTGCAAAGAAATGTAGTAAGATCATTTCATAGAGTAGGAAATTTTTTTCCTTATGATTCACCCTCAGGCAAAGAAGAATATTGTGGCCACGGCTTCCAAACAAGGCTCCTCCATAGAGCATCAACAAATGGACAAGGTCGTGGAGGAGTACAGGGACATTTTCGCCTCAACTACAGAGATACCTCTACACTGTCAAGTCAAGCTCTCCATCAATATGACCCTAGGCGTGCCACTACCCAATGGACCGATCTATCAACGCTCTGTTCTGGAGAACGATGAGATCAAGAGGCAGATTTAGGAGTTGTTGTAGAAAGGGCACATTAGGCCAAGCTCATCACCCTATGGGAGCTTGATTTTATTGGTATAGAAGAAGAGCGGGACCTGGAGACTTTTTATTGATTATAGGGCGCTGAACAATATCATTTTTCGAAATAGGTACCCAATCCCATAGATTGATGACCTTCTGGACTAGCTCAAGGGGACTAAATATTTCAACAAGATGGACTTGAAGTCCTGTTATCACCAGGTTCCTATCAAACCCTCAGATGTGTGGAAGACTACCTTCAAATCTAAGGAGGGCCTTTTTGAATGGTTGGTCATGCCTTTTGGGTTGATGAATTCCCTCACAGCCTTCATGAGGTGTCGTGGCGGAAAAAGTCGTTTGTGCAGACACAACTGACCTCCCTAGGAGTCTAAACTCTCTAGCGACAAACAAGACAAAATGGAGTGATATTTCTCTAAATACACCTTTTAAAACATGAAAACTACAAGTGTTTAGGCTTACCTTATTCCAAAACGCGGTTGTTGTAGTTCGTCCTTGCCGATCCGGATGAGCTCCTCCTTCAAGTCAATTCCTGCAACCACAAACAATCAAACAATTACCAAGCACTTGCATTTCATATAATAAAACATATATTCAACATGCAGACCAAGGAACACATGAAATAACTCATTAACACAAGCTATTGAGAAAAATAAACCAGTTTGTATTAATAACGAAACAAAGAAACTCTTACAACCTGGCCTTGGTGTTGTGCAAGTTCCTCCCAGGGTCCATCAAGGGTTTTCCTCTACTTTGACAAAGCTCACCCACTTCCAAGTAGAATCAAGCAAAGACAATCTCTCCTCACAAGGTTCTAAATGGGAGTCCTAATTCCTGCAGCATTTACCCAAAGAAAATGTATAGCTCCAACCTCCCCTCCCTCTGGCTCAATGTCTTTATTTATAGTGCTGTAAAGAGGTTATTCAGGTCCACCATCAATGGGATAATCCCCCTCTTTGGGTGGGATAGCTCCCTTATTGATGGGATAAGTTCCCCCTTAATAGAGATACATGAACCAACTGGAGGCGCATCCAATTCATCAAACCGACCTCTAGAAAGTTCTAGAAGTAACCACAAGTAACTTTTTTAAGATGAAACTCGCGCATTTTGCCTTTTACAGAAGGACGCACCTGTCCCTTAACATACAGAGCGTCCAAGGACGCACCTTTTGTGAACATGGTCAGCGTCCCCGCAGGTAAGGCTAGAGAGAACCTGCGACCCCAGAGATAAACATATTTTTTACAAGACTTTCTCTCTTCTTTGAGTTTGAGATGGATAACAGAGGCATAAGACTTGCCTAAGAGGGTAGCATGACTGTTGATTTGAGCCATACTAACTGTAAGTGGTCATGGTGACATTTTTTAGTGTAACAGATTGCCCCCTAAAGTGCGAAGCCTGGAATAGATTTAGGGTTTTGTAATTCTAGGAAGGGTGAAGCGCTTTATCATTTCAAGGATTGTCTTGTGGATGGCCTGGTTGGAACCTGCAATTTTCAACACAAAATACATGTATAAGATTATATCATCACTGAGGTAGGCATTCCCATACTCAGATTCAAAACTTTAACTAATGGACTAACTACTCTGATACAGGAATGATCTTGCAGTACATCATTTTTATAGACTTTTGTAGACACAGTATGGACGCAGCCATCTGTTTATGATTAGTCTACATAGATAATGAATACAAAACTCCTCGCAGCCTGGATGGTAGAAACTAGATCCAGGGTCTTCACTTCTACTTCCCGAATTGGTACGATTCTAGCCATGTGATTAAATGATTCGATGTCGAACATGTTAGAAACCACTTGATTACCAGTCGATGATGTAAACTGTTAACAAGCGTGAGAGAGACCACCAGTAATGTCAATGGTTCTCAAAGTACCAAGCACAACCCGTGAAATGTGAATAGATGTTTTGATGTCGAACACTTCACGGAATCCTTTGATCGAAAGTCAATGATGTAAACTGACGTCAAAGGCGAGAAACCTGCCATTGATGCATGCAGACTTCAAGGTACTGTCGATTCCTAAGTCATCTTTCTAGATAATGTGTCGATGTCGATAGAAAGCGACCCGTTGCAGGCAAGCCCGCAACACGAAATCATTGTTCAAGTTGAAGAAATGTTGCTGTAAGGACTGACTCAGGGATGGTCAAATGGATGACAAGTATTTTGCAGATGAAAGTTTTTCTTGCAGACCTCTTGAACACATAACGACACAACAGATGGCTTGGTGACGAATAACTCAAAGTTAATCCCCGGAACCCGGTTAAAGACTTTCAAAGTGGTTTGGTCAACTGTGAGGTAAAAGATTTCCCAACCCAGGTGAATGAAAAGTGTCGTGTTCAAGAGTGGTAATAAAGTTTCTTTTGAGACAAAAGGTAACAAACAGGTTCATTCTTCTCTCTTTTCCCCCACCATTTCTGGCAAGTACCTCTTTATTTTTAACAAGCTTGAGGAGGATAACATATGCTTGATTATAAGCTCATCCTTCGGACGAGTCCAACCTAGTTTAAATTCGAACCCTAGGAAGGAGTGGTTCGTTCCTGTTTGTAATTGAACAGGTCCTCTACTGTAAAAGTTTAACGAGCCCAGTATAGGAGAAACTCGGCGTTTTTCAATTTTTAGAGAGTCTGAAAAAACTAAAGGAGACTCCACGTTGAACTTTTTCGTATATTTGTGTCCCTCAAGCCCGAAAAAGTATAAAATAATACCTGGGGGAACCGCTTGATCTTGCGACCAAGGAGTACTTTCATAATAGTGTCGTCGACCTGAAAAGTAAAAAGCGATCAAGGACACGTCGTTTTATTTCCTTATCGAGTTTGAAACGACAAAAACCCGGCAATCTTTTCCTGATTTTACGGTCAGAAAAGAGCTAAAAGGGGACCGTCTTTTAATTCCGTTTTAACGAGTGTAAAAGAAACGCTCGGCAATCTTTTCATGTTTTAGGAGTCAGAAAAGGGCTTAAAAGATGACTCTGATATTTTTGTTTGTGAAAAATGACAATTTCCCTCGAAATCCCTTTGTCCTGCACAAAAGCAACACATTACTCATACCTGTTTAAAATAGGCAAAAATACATCGAAAAACATCTTTTCATGGTAAAAAATGAACTAATTCATCCAAAAAACCTATAAAAAGACCTTTTACCATGTCATTTTTACCGTTTGACTTTGAGGTTGAAAAAGGAGCTTTTGACAAGAAACTTCCCGTGGTTGCTGCGGAAAATCTGACCGTCGGAATCGAACGCCGTCTCATCCAGGTATTTTACACATCCTACTCTGCATTTCTATCCGTTTAGAATCAATTTTTAGGTCTTAGTTTCATTTTTTGGGGGGGTTTTGGTTTTGGAATGCGCCTCTCGGCGGACGCAGGTGCCCTTCGGGTGACCTGCGTCCCCCGACTTTTTCTCATACGGGAAAACGGTCGGAAGACGCAGCCCGCCTTCAGGCCAGCTGCGTCCGGGCGCCCTGTGCTACAAAGCCGGGGTGCGTCTTCCGAGAAGTGCGCATTTCAAAACCCCAACTCTCTCAAAAAACCACCAAAAATTCCCAAATCAATTTCTAATTGCTATTTTTGATATGCAGGGCATTAATCATGTTAGACTGGAGAGAAAGAGAGCATGTAGAGGAAGATGAAGCTGCAATAAATCATCAACCTTCCCTGGATGCCCTAAGAGCATGCGGATTATACAAATATTGGACCATACCGGGCATGAGGGGCCAGGTAAGATTCTTGGAATGGCTGGTTGAGCGATGGAACGTTCAAGAACAATGCTTTTACATAGGAGGGCACCAGCTCGAGATAGAGCCCTCGGATGTATACTTTCTCACTGGCTTGCCAAACAGAGGTGAGCAACTCAGTCTTGCGGGGACTAGGCCGGGTGGCCAATCCCTTGATAGTCTCCGCGACGAGTGGTGCACACCTGGGGCTCACCATTCAAAAGGCATAGAGATAAAACACATCACTCTACCGGAACTCAAAGTCATAGCGTTCACGGTTACCAGAATTTGCGGCGCGGCCGCTTTACACATTGCTTCCGGATCCCAAATGCGGATGGCAATTGACTGTTACCAAGGCACCATTTTCAACTGGTGTGAAGCTGTGTCGGCTCATATGAAGAGCCAACTGACCAAGGCAAAGAACGGACGACTAAAGACTTTTGGATATGGGCCTATAGTCGTGAGCTTTGCCTTGGAGAGAGTTCCAATGCTGATCCCTCAGCAACTCACTGTTGATATCTTGGGTCCTCGGGAGCCAAAGCTGATACGATGGGTTGCGGTGATGGCCCGGCATCCTGACGAGGGTGCGACAGTGGTTCGATTCTCAGATAGTTACTTTCACTGGTTAGAGGACCAGGTTTTTTCGATACAGGACTTTCCGTATGCCGGAATGGATTTCAGAGGTGATCCGGACATGGTTCTTCCACAGGGAGAACAATGGGACGACAGAGGTACTTTTATTTTCACAAGTTTTCTAATTATGTATTTTTTTTATTTTTCATATATATCGTCTCAAAACTAACAGTAAAATTTTCAAAATGCAGATGTTGGTCCACAGCGTCCAGCCAACCTCCGGCCTTATGATAGACTACATCCAGCTGCACCGGTACCGGCCCCACAGGACGCGGCTGCAGAAGTACTAGCTGAGTTGGAGCATGATCTAGAGCGTCTCACGGCAGATATACCTGAGACTACTATGGACGACATTCCTATCAGGCTTCAGCGCTTCGTAGTCGCGGTCCCTGGACCGTTTAGGAGATTTTTGCGTAAGGTAGCCCGCGCAGTGGTGTCATACAGAGAGCACCACCAGTGATTGACTAGTCACTTTTGTAGTCACATGTGACATTTTGACTTTTTGTACTATCATTTTGCCGATCATAAGGTGTTTTCAACCTATGATCGAAGACGATGTATATATTTTTTGACACACTTCTATCTATATATATCACTATTACCGGCTTATCTTGTTTAACATATGTGATGAAATGTTTTTAAATTTACTTGCATGATTATCGTAAATGTCTGTCCAACATTCGAGAAGCAATTGCATCTGCTAATGTATTCAAAGACCTTGGAATATGTTGATATTCAATGTAATCAAATTCACGTTCCAAGAGACGCACTCTCAAAAACAACCTTAATAACACAGGATTCCTAATGGCATAAACTCTATTAAGCTGTAATACAACAAGTTCAGAATCTAACCTCACTATCAAACGTCGAATTCCAAATGAAATAGATTCGGATAATAATTCAATCACTGCACTGTATTCTGCAATGTTGTTCGTTGTTTGACCGAGGCTTACCCCATGCATAGAAACTAACTCGTCAGAGGGCGAATAGATAACCCAAGCTGCGGAAGAGATATTCCGTGTACTACGACAAGCACCATCAGCAAATCCAATGTATGTTTGGAGAGGCGTCGACATCTGCAATATCAAGAGTAAAACCAAGATAAGCCAGAATAACGACGAAAAACCACACTCTCTAAGCTAAGCACACTGACTAAACTAACACACTTGCTAGCTAGAAAGAAAATCTAACCTATCTAAAAATTTCTCCATACCCATCATTTAAGCATAATACCTCTTTAGGTAAAGTCCATTTCTGGGTTTACCCAAAGAGTCCCCATCAAAGTCAACTAGCTCATAAGCCCCTTTTGCTAGCTTTCGCTTTACAATGTAGGGCCCATGCCACATGGGAACGAATTTTCCGGCACCTAGCTTATCGTTAGCTTGATCATATAATAGTACTAGGTCTCCTTCCGAAAAACTTCGAGGGGTTACATTTCTATCATACTGAGCTTTCATTCGTTTCGCGTGAGTCTCGATTGCCAATGTAGCGTCACGTCGAGTCTCATCTAATTTAGCCAAGTACAATAAACGTTTCTCCTCTTCGGAAGTAGCTGGAAGTAATTCGACAGCCATTTGAAGTGATGGGATTTCGCATTCAATGGGTAACACAGCTTCTAAGCCATAAACTAGCTGGAAAGGAGTGAACCCTGTTGAATTTTTCACTGAGGTTCGGTATGCCCATAGCGCTGAAAATAACATGTTGTGCCAATTCGACCGATGAACACCAATGGTTCGTCGGATCATGATAACTAGAACTTTGTTGATAGACTCAACCAAACCGTTGGCTTGCGGATAATAAGGAGTAGAGCTATCGTGGCGCAAACCAAGCTGGCTTGTAAGCTCAGTCATCATGACATTTCGAAAATGGCTCCCATGGTCAGTAATGATTGCTTGTGGGACACCAAACCTAGTTATGATATGATTGAATACGAAAACTGCAGCTGTTTTGCCGCTTGCGTCGAATGTAGGCATCGCCTCGGCCCACTTAGTAAAATAATCAACCGCAAGGATGATATACGCATGCCCCCCGGCCGAGTGAGGGTTACAAGTAATAAAGTCGATACCCCATTTGGCGAATGGACCAACGGCAATTATAGGGTGGAGAGGAGCAGGTGGAGCGCGCATCTTGCGATCAAACACTTGACAGTTGTGGCACTTCCTGACTGCAATGATACAATCTTTAAACATAGACGGCCAGAAATAGCCAGCGCGCAACACCTTCTGAGCTGTGGCATACCCAGACATATGACCGCCACATGCTCCAGAGTGACAATCATTCAAAACCCTCTCAGCCTCTTCGTGAGTTAAACAACGTCGAAAAACTAAGTCTGCCCCCCGGCGATAAAGTGTATCTCCAATAATTTTGTATGGCTGGGATTGAAACCGAATTTTTCGACGTTCCGCTTTGGAAGCTTCAGGCCGAAAGGTTTGGGTTTGGAGATAGATGATTATATCCCCGTACCACGGATCTACAGTACTGATAAGAAACAAAGATTCGTCCGCAATGGACTCCTCTGCCACAGTCTCTGTGTCAGCACTCGGGAAATCACACATCAATTCCGCAAAAACTAAGGATTTCTTAGACTTGGACTTCTCGAACTCCAAGTCGAACTCTTGCAGGATAACAATCCATTTAGAGTACTTGCCCCCTAGCAGTTGTTTTGTCAAAATATAAATCATAGGGTTGCAATCCGAAATAACTGTAGTTTTGCGGAGAAGAATGTAGTGACGAAAACGCTGGACAGCTTGAACGGCTGCCAGGGCCAATTTCTCCACATGCGAATATTTTAGCTCAGTTGGATTCAAGGTCCTACTAAGATAATATATCACATGCTCCGCTCCGAATTCATCTTCTTGAACTAACACCATTCCAATGGTGGAATGCGAAGCTGCGAGGTATAAGAAGTAGTCCTGGTTGTAGTTGGGAGGATGCAATAACGGTGCATGGGTCAACGCGTGTTTAAGTGCATCAAAAGATTGTTGGGCAATCTCGTCCCAAAAGAATTGTGCGTTCTGTTTCAACAACCGTGTAAAACCTTTAGTGACCTCGGCGTAGTTTGGGATGAATCGGCGTAAAAAGTTCGCTTTCCCTTGCAAACTTTGGAGTTGGCGCAAACTCGAAGGAGGAGGCAATTTGATGATAGCCTCGACTTTCGAGGGATCGACGCGAATGCCGGCTTTTGAAACAACAAATCCCAGCAATCGACCTGTTTCTATACAGAAAACACACTTGTGGGGATTCAACCGAATTCGATAATGCCTACACCTCATAAAGATTGCTCGTAGGTGGACAAGGTGATCAGCTCGATGTAAAGAATGAGCAGGCAAATCATCGAGATAGGGTTGCACAATGTGCTTGATGTCATGAAATGCATAAGACATCGCCCGTTGAAAAGTGGCCCCGGCATTCTTAAGCCCAAAAGGTAATTTGCAATAAGCAAATGTCCCCCATGGACAAATGAATGCCGTTTTTGGTTGGTCGGCAGGTAGAATATTGATTTGATTATAGCCCGAAAAACCATCCATGAAGGAAAACATTTCACTTCCGGCACAATCATCAATAATTTGATCGATATAAGGCGTAGGATAGTTGTCTTTTGGACAAGCTCGATTTATATCCCTATAGTCGATACAGATTCTTATTGTTCCTTGTTTCTTGTTGACCGGAACAATATTCGATACCCAATCCGTTAACGGGATCGGATAAATGAAACCTGCTTTCAACAGCTTTTCGACTTCTGCTTTAATCGCAGCCGCTTTTCGAGGGTGAATTTGACGCAACCGTTGCCGGACGGGTTTAGCATCCGGGTAGGTCTTTATTTCATGAACAACAATGGCAGGATCAATTCCCGGCATTTCCTCGTAAGACCAGGCAAACACGTCGCGGAATTCTTGGAATAGGGCCTTGTAAGTTTGGATTTCTTCTTCAGTACATGCGGCACCTATATGAATGTTTTCCTCGATTCCGGGCTTCACTGAAATATCAATGGGAATAGTACGAGAAATATTCCCTAAATTCAACTCTGAATCAGAATGTTTCGTTGGATCCTGAGCGTCTTTGACATATTCAGCGGTAAAGATAGATGAAAAATCATTTTCAAATGCATCATCCTTAGGTAAAAACGAAGATCTGTGATGGAGATCTTCCCATGGTAGATCGTCTACACTTAGGATTTCGCGAAGTTGTTCGTCAGATGACACGACTTCGGGAAACGTTATCCGTTCTAAGGGTGAGGTGAAAAGTGACTCTTCACTGACCACATTCATTTGGTCGACTTCGGTTGAATGAAAGTCAGTAAAAGACATGAGAGCTTCATAAGCAATTTCATATGGACTCAAAGGCATAACATCACCGAGTGAGTCTATCTCAGAGTCAGATGGGACGAACCAAGGATCATCATAAATAATGTTTTCTGATGTAATCATATGAATGGTTGCAAACGAAGGATCTGCGCTGAGTGGAGGGAGAGGAAAAGTTCCCAGTAAACCGGAATCCTTAACTAAACCTACACCAACGTCCCTATAAGGGATTGTCGTTTTACCAACATGCTGGATACTCTCTGAAGAGGCTGGGTCGGATGAAAAGTATGTCAGCTGATCAATAGTCACGATCTTACCGTTATGTGGAAACTTAATTACTCTGAAGACCGATGAAACGACCGCTGTCATAGCATATGACCAACTTCGACCCAAAAGAAGGTTGTAGTCTAGAGGGGCATCAACCACTTCCACATCCAGACTAACGGTTTTACCTTCAACCCCTATAGGCAATTCTTGTAGAATACCAAACGGACGGAACCCACGGCCATCAAAGGCCTTAAGGATGGTGGGGGATTGGTTCAACGAAGGAGAACCAAGCGATCTCCAACATTGAATCGACATAATACACGTAGAAGCTCCCTCATCAATCACAGTCCGATGAATAGGCCTGTTTTTGACTATCACTGGAATTTGGAAAGCCATTTGATGGGGGAGACGTGGTGTACTATTTTCTAGATCAAAGATCATTAGGTTCGGGTCCTGAACATCGACAGCTCCGATAGCCGACAAAAGCAATTTCCGTTGTGCTGGGCATGATTGCAGCACTTCGAGTGCCGACATTGCTGAAGGTGAAACAGCTAAGTCCTCAACAATGTTGTAATTCTGGGCTGCTCTCGCATGTGGATTGAAAGCAGACCTTCGAAGTACACCCTTGGCGGGCGGCTTAATCACTAAGTCTGGGTTAGGTTTTTCGATCTGTAGTGGATCGGAACCAGGAGCTGAGGTTGATGGGTTAGAGTGAGAAGATTCTGCTTCCTTGCCATCAACAGGAGCCTTACTACCATAATCTTGCGATCGAGTCGCAATCCTCACATGAGACATCATCAAAATGGGTTCTTCACTGGCATTCGAAGAAGAACCTATCATCTTATTCTCCTGCTCTGGAAATGGATTCTTTAACACAGCAGGAGTGGGAGAACCTTTGACTATTTTTACAACCTCGGCCCGATGAGGGCAATCTCTCGTAAAATGATCCTCTTCACAAATAAGACAAGGATATCGAGGTTTGCGTTTTTCGTCATTGGTTTCCGACTTTTCAGTTTTCTCCTTTGGAGCCTTGTCTGCTTTAGCCTTCTTCTTTCCTTTCTTCTTTCCACCGTTTTTTGATTTGGCCGTAGATGACTCTACAGCGTGAATGTCGGCGGTAAGTTCAGGAGGAGAAGACTCTCCTGTCGGAGAATCAGGCAAAGTGATAATTGGAGTAGTTGAAGCCTTGGAAGACTTCTTCTTGCTCTTCGTAGTCACGATACCAATCATACCATCAGCGGCATGAGATCCCGAAGGAGCAGCAGCGATTTGATTCGACTTTGGAAGATCCGGAATTTTCTCGTGTAACGTACCCGACTGAGTGTAAACTAAGTCAAGGTATTGTGCCTGAGCAATGACTTGCTCCTCAGTAACTACTCCGGCCTTAGCTACATCTTCAGTAATCTTCGGTAATAATGATTTGACAAACCATTCAGCTAAGATTTGGTCCGGGATAAAAACTTTCACTAATCTCCTTCGACGTCTCCACTCATGAATGTGATCAGAAATATACGTGGACGTCGATTGTTTTAGTGAAGTTAATAACTCCGTGCCGTTATCGTATCTGACCGGCAACTGAAAGTGAGTTAAGAACGAGGTAGCTAACTGGCTAAAGTTGTAAAAAGAGGCCCGTGGTAACTCAATGTACCACTTGGCCGCGAGACCAATGAGTGTACGCTGGAAAAGACGTAAGCGGATGGAATCATCTGAGATAGAATTCGAAGCACACCAGAGGTGGTAAGTCATCACATGATTGGACGGATCCTCTCCAGACTTACCTTCGAACTTGGGTATATCACTGGGCAACTTATTTGGCATTGGCGGCCAGAACTGAAGATATTGAATTGGATCGTTCGTTAGGCGCGTCAAGTCGGGTAAATCTAAAGTTGCAATAAACGGTAACTGCCGGTTAGGATCTCTAAAACTCTGGGTCACAATACCAGCCCCAGGAGGAGGATATCCAGGATAACTAGGAACAGGAGTCGCATTTGGGATATTATATCCTCCTGGAAAACCAGGATTAACCGGACCGTACTGGGGTTGTTGAGGTTGTTGATAAGTGTACCCAGGATACGGTTGATACTGGTAAACCGGTTGTTGGACAGCTTGCCCAGGTTGGTACTGTCCCTGGTACGGAGGTTGAACAAATTGAGGTTGAGTAGTCACAACCGTACTTATACCAGGCTGACCTACAGGCATCTGGACCGTGGTTTGAATCGTAGATCCAGACAACGGTAAAGATGTCTGAGGTGTGGTAACAGGGACAGTAGAAACTGGAGCCGTCGATACTCCAGAAGTAAGTATGGTAGATGTAGCGGTAGTTGCAGCAGCCGTTTGAGATGGAGTACTAGGTGCAATTGGCGGCTGAGTAACTACCGAAGCTACAGAAGTTTGAACATTGGGCTGGACAGGTTGCGGTTGCTGGGTTGGACCAGAAACTACGGGTTGTCCAGCTTGAGGAACCATCTGTACACTTGGCTGCAACACCTGTTGACCCTGTGAGGGATCCCACACTAACATTCCAGGGTACTGACCCGTAACAGGTTGAGGGTACTGAGATCCATAACCAGATTGAGGGTAGGATTGATAATTGTAAGGTGCAGTTCCCATACTTGGAACATATGACTGACCTTGAGGCGGTTGATAACCTTGACCTGAGTATTGACCTTGAGGTTGATAACCTTGAGGTAAATACTGATACTGGGGTTGACCTTGACCTTGAGGTTGGTACCCTTGAGGTTGATAACTTTGGGGTTGATACCCTTGAGGTTGCCATCCTTGAGGTTGCCATCCTTGAGGTTGATATTGATACTGAGGTTGACCTTGGGGTACATATTGAGGCTGAGGTTGACCTTGAGGTAAGTATTGCACCATAGGTACATACTGACTTTGAGGTTGCCCCCCAGACACAATTTGTGTACCTTGAGGTTGCCCCCCAGGCGTTAACTGCGGTTGCCCCCCAGGCGGTAATTGGCCACCTTGAGGTTGGGAAACGGGAACTGAACCTGACATCATGTAAATGTCTCCTACACCCAATGGTATATTACCACTGTTTCCAGCAAATAACCCATGATCAATGGGTTGAGGAGATGCCCCCGCAAAGGTACCAGAAAGTGACTGATACCCAGTGGGAACAGAAGGACCGCCGTGTAAAAAAGATTCAGGACTTTGTGTAAACACAGACGACTGACCAGACATATTTACAGGAGTATGAATACCTCCAGGTGGAAAAGGAGTACGAGGTGTGGAAAAACCGACTGAGTTGTCTAAAAAATTGGTTAACGCAAGGTACCAAGAAGTACTTCTAGGAGGACTGTAAAAGATGGATTCACGCTCCCTTAGATCAATAGTAAGTTGACCTTCAAGGTGAGAGACACCTATATCTTCTTCTGGAGCAAGTTCTTCTATAGCAATCAAACCAGAAGGTAGATTTTCGGTGATAATTCTTTCTATTCTCGGTGAATCAGGGACACTAGAAGTTGGAGTAACAGGTTCGGAAATTTCAGGTTCTTCGCCTGTTTCACTGGCAGATGAAAAACTACCAGCAAGCTCGGAAACTGTAACAGTTTCGGGATTGTAACCTGTTTCTAAACTTTGGTAATCTGGATGGACTACCAAGGAAGATTCTCCTTCTTCAGGTGAACCTACTCTACTGTCACTAGGAGGAGTTACAAGGACCTTTAACCCTTCTAAATTACCCGGGTCGTCTCGAGGAGGGGATCCCCTAAGTCTACGGGATCTTCTCAACAATTCGGCCACAGAAACAACTTCAGGAGACTGGCCCCGAAGTCTACGGGACTGTCTCGGTAATTCCGCCACAATTAAAGATTTTTAACTACAACACACGAAAACAAAGTAAAAATTTCAAATCAAACCACCTAAAGTCTTCTAAAGAAGCAAACAAATTTGAAGCACACGCCTAAATAATCTAGAGCGTCAAACCACACACAAACAGTAGTCTTCCGGACCAAAAGCGCTAGTTGGTGATTAGGCCCAACCTCGCAGGATTCAGTACAGAAATGGCGGGTGGAACAGTTACCCCGGCAACCTGCTTAATGAATAGACCGGCACAAGTTCCTCCACTTTAACCGTCTCGAAGTGAAGTGAACCCCCCGGAAAATCCAAGTGAGTATAACCGACGTCTGCTCCAGGTACAGTGGGACCTTCCCTCCACCGTCACCTCGGTAGAACCCTAAAGATTATGGTCACTAAAGTTACCAATCACAACAATTACACCTGGGGGAACAGTCTAAACTCCGACAGCACGCAAGGGCAGAGTAACAAGCTCCAATCCCCTTACCGGCTCCTTGACAACAATCCAAGGTTTACCGATAAGTGACCCCTGGCTCCTCGACAATGGTTAATCCGAGGTTTACCGTTTGTAATACGTACTGTCTGGCGTCGTTCCCAACGAGGGAGGAATGATCCCCTCACTGGTTCGGACACGAGCTCGTGCTTCTCCTTTAAGAGGAGCTTTCCCAGAGTATAACTGAAACAATTGGATTTAATCTACTCAAGATAAACTATCTGTTTGGTTTTGTAGTCTTGGAGAGTTAAGTACTCACCTACTCCAAGACCCTAGCCTAAGCTATGTTGGTGTTTCAGAGCCCTAGAAAAATAAAAATTACTAGATTGATTTTAATTTAAGCGTTACTTTTAAGGTTGTTTCTTAAGTCAAAAGGTGATGGAAGTGAAACCAGTGGTGTGTTGACTCGACTCGAAACCACTACAAAATGCACCTAGGATGATTTACCCACTACTTTACTTTTTCGATGAATTGCTTAACTAAAAAGTTGAGAGAATGCAATCTTTATAAAAGCAACTTCTTAATTGAAGACAATCAAAGAAACAATTCGTTTGTCTTTTCCAAGCATAAAAAACATGACCGCTCTTTACATGCACGAAAAAAACTCTTTTTCTCTTTCAAAAACAAAAAGCTACTTGAAACAAGACTTTTAAAGAAGATGTTTTTGTATTTTTCTTTTAATAAAGCAAATAAATCTAATATAACCAAAAATCAATCTTAACAACTATTAAAATCTATGAAAATGCACTCATAAGCAAACTAAAAGGTAAATTTACTCTAAGCAATCTTAACGAGGCCAAAACCAACAATGATTATTCTAAGGTGTTTTACTTGATCACAATCAAATCAAGGACTAGCTTATTGCAGAACCAAAAACTAGTCAAAACAAAACTCTAATCTTTTTGTTCTTTTGTAAAATGGAAATCAACACTTTATAAACAAGTAATTCGAAATTTGACCCAAAACAACTTAAATGGCAAGCTGCTCACACAAGGAGACTTTACGACAGGCCCGACTTCTAAGAAGGCTGACTAACCAGAGAGATCTAAGGCTGGACAACTTTCTACCGTCAAAGTCACTACAGGACCTATTGAAAAATCAAACCCTAGGCCTAAACTTCGTTGAAATCCACTAAAACACTCAAAGCTCACAAAACAAGTTCAGGTGAAAATTCTTGACAGGGTACTAAAGGATCTGGGTAGAAAACACTAAGAAAAATCAAAATCTAAAAGCAATTAAAGCAAAAAATGGAATTTTCCTAAATTTTACAGGAAGACGCAGGCAACCCGTTATAACAGGTGCGGGCCCGCTCTGTGCAAACGGCAACAGCGCGTCCAAAGACGCACTGTGCAGTACTCAGAGGGTGCGTCCTTCTGGAAAAGTTGAGAAAAACCAAATCTAACTAAATCTAAAGCTAAGCCACCCAAATACTAATTCTCACAGTCAAAAACCAGAAAATAAAAGTGATTTTCACAGAGCAAAGTTCACACAAAGGAAAAGACTCTCTCATTAATGGATTCCCCAGTGGAGTCGCCAATTTGTCGTGGCGGAAAAAGTCGTTTGTGCGGACACAACTGACCTCCCTAGGAGTCTAAACTCTCTAGCGACAAACAAGACAAAATGGAGTGATCTTTCTCTAAATACACCTTTTAAAACATGAAAACTACAAGTGTTTAGGCTTACCTTATTCCAAAACGCGGTTGTTGTAGTCCGTCCTTGCCGATCCGGATGAGCTCCTCCTTCAAGTCAATTCCTGCAACCACAAACAATCAAACAATTACCAAGCACTTGCATTTCATATAATAAAACATATATTCAACATGCAGACCAAGGAACACATGAAATAACTCATTAACACAAGCTATTGAGAAAAATAAACCAGTTTGTATTAATAACGAAACAAAGAAACTCTTACAACCTGGCCTTGGTGTTGTGCAAGTTCCTCCCAGGGTCCATCAAGGGTTTTCCTCTACTTTGACAAAGCTCACCCACTTCCAAGTAGAATCAAGCAAAGACAATCTCTCCTCACAAGGTTCTAAATGGGAGTCCTAATTCCTGCAGCATTTACCCAAAGAAAATGTATAGCTCCAACCTCCCCTCCCTCTGGCTCAATGTCTTTATTTATAGTGCTGTAAAGAGGTTATTCAGGTCCACCATCAATGGGATAATCCCCCTCTTTGGGTGGGATAGCTCCCTTATTGATGGGATAAGTTCCCCCTTAATAGAGATACATGAACCAACTGGAGGCGCATCCAATTCATCAAACCGACCTCTAGAAAGTTCTAGAAGTAACCACAAGTAACTTTTTTAAGATGAAACTCGCGCATTTTGCCTTTTACAGAAGGACGCACCTGTCCCTTAACATACAGAGCGTCCAAGGACGCACCTTTTGTGAACATGGTCAGCGTCCCCGCAGGTAAGGCTAGAGAGAACCTGCGACCCCAGAGATAAACATATTTTTTACAAGACTTTCTCTCTTCTTTGAGTTTGAGATGGATAACAGAGGCATAAGACTTGCCTAAGAGGGTAGCATGACTCTTGATTTGAGCCATACTAACTGTAAGTGGTCATGGTGACATTTTTTAGTGTAACATGAGGTTAACGGATGACATCTTGTACGCCTTCACAAATTCATTTTCCGTGGTGTATTTATATGACATCTTGATCTTTAGCCAGATTTGGGAAGAGAACCTCCACCATATTCAACAAGTCCTTCAAACCCTGCGAAAACACAAGTTGTGTGCCAATATGGAGAAATTCACCTTTGGCATGACCTAGGTTCAATATATGGGGTACATCATTGATGATTAGGGTGTGTATGTGGACCCAGCCAAGTTACAAGTCATTCAGAATTCCCCATCCCCAACCACTCTAACAGAGTTTGCATCTTTTTGGGTCTTTCCAATTTCTATCGCAGGTTTGTGTTGGGGTTCTTTTATATCACTTGGCCTTTAAGTAAGTCACCAAGGGTGGAGTGAAAGAAAAAAAATTGGTTTGAAACCCAGCAAAAGGAATTTTCTGAGTTGAAGCATCACCTTTGTTCTGCACCAATGCTCATGTTAGCAGACCTGTAACAACCATTGGAGATTGAAACGAATTCCTCCGACTATGCTATTAGTGCAGTTCTTACTCAGTGGGAGAATCTAGTGGCTTACCACAGTGAGACACTTTCAGAAATAGTCTAAAATTATCCCACTTATAACAAAGAAATGTATTCCATTGTGAAGGCTAGCCATCAATGGAAGAATTACATTCTGGGGAAGGAAACGGTCATCCACACATACCACTGACCCCTACAGTTCATTAAGACCCAAGGGAAGTTGCAAAAATATTGCCATAAGAAATGGTCCACATACCTGCAACAATTCCATTTGAACATTAAAAACAAGAACGGAAACACCAATAATGTTTGAGACTACCTCAGTCAGCCACCAGTCATGGTGTTGATCATTGTGCTCAAATCCTATGGGCACGAGACTTCGAGGTGGACACATATTTACAAGAGCAATCCAAAATTTTGCAACACATACCATACACTCCTAGAAGGTAAGAAAGTTCCAAATTTTCATCTCCATGGTGCACTGTTATTCAACCTAGGACACATTTGTGTTCCTTCAAGCAAGCGTGCCAAGATGATTTGGGAGGTGCACTAAAGTCGAGCCGTTGGTGATCTGAATGGAAAATGGCATCAACCTATGGTATTCATCCACCCATGTTATTCATCCACCCATGGTAATGTAAGTGGCATCCACCCATGGTATTGTAAGTGACATCCACCCATGGTATTCGTTCACCCATGGTATTTTCCCATAGTATTGTGACATCCACCCATGGTATTCATTCACCCATGGAATTGACCCGTGGTATTGTAATTGAAAAATACTATAAGTAACAAGTCACATTTTGTAAAAGGACAGATTGTCCGCCACAACGTAGCCTTTATAGTTATTATTGGTTTTAATAAAAAAATTATTTTGGTTTTGTTTATTGGGAATTATCCTCTTTTTCTTCTGGCATTTCAATTTTTTAGATCTTGGGGGCCTCTCCCCCAAAATCCATTTCAATCTTTTAGATCTTGGGGGTCTCCCCCAAATTTCTAGATCAGTGGTATCAGAGCAAGTTATGATTCCATGGGAATAAGGGTTTGATGCATATTTCAGTTTCAAAATTTGCAGTAATACTCAACGAACTTCAGGCATGTGCTACATCCTCCACAGAGCATTTTCTTGGGCCAAGCAGGAAGAATTTTTCTTTTTTCATTTTTTTGTAGGAATGCTTTTAGGCAGCGAGTTTGCAAATCAGAGCTGAAATTTTTGTTAAAAATATTTACAAAAAAAATAACAAATCTAGATTCCTTGCAAAAAAATATCCAAATTCAAAAAAAATAGCGGCAGAATCAGAGTCCGGATGAGGGAGATATTGCTGATTTAAAATCAGTTTTGTTGCAGAAATGTTCCTGACGGCAATTCGTGGATGGCGGCTCTCCTATTTTTTTTGCAATTTTGGTGCAGAATTTCAAAAAAATTATTGTATATCTGAGCTCCTCTAGAAAAATTACTCCATTTCAAAAAAAAAATTGGGTCGAATCAGAGTTCATATGTGGAAGGTATTGTTGATTTAAAATCAACTATTTTTCAGAACTTTTGTGACGACGAAAAAGTTGCAGTGTGAATTATGAGATTCTAAAGTATCCAAATAAGGATTTCCAACACATGGGAAGATGCAAAAATGGTCCTTTTGCTTCCAAAAATAGGTTATAATAAATATTCTGAGTTATATTGACCGAGTTATGTCCATTTTAATTGTGGAGCAGCGTTCAAAGCGGGTTTCCATTGGAGACGTGCCCTCCCACCCCACTTTAATAGGCACCTTCTTCACATTCATCAGTTTTAGCATAGCAGCATTCAGCTTGGATCCGGGTCAATTGGACATTTCAGAGTAGAGAAAATAATGGCAGTACTGCATAAGTATTTTTATTGGTTGAACCTTCATAAGGATGTTGGGAGGAACATTAAATCCTGCATTGCCTGTGCCATTTCCAAACCAACCATAAAGAAGAAAGGCCTATATAATCCTCTTCCTACTCCTAATCAACCTTGGGAATCCATATCCATGGATTACATGTTAGGCCTTCCTTCTTCTAAGCACAACAATGACTATGTTTTCATAGTCGTCAACAGATTCTCTAAAATATCCATTATGGAGGACTACAAGAAGAGTATCACAGTAAAGGCCACTGCTAAGCTCTTCTTTGAGCGACTATGGGTACACTTTTGGATCCCACAATCCATTTCCTAGATTGGGACAACAAATTCCTAAGTGCATTTTGGTCAAGTCTCTGGTCGATGTTGGATACCAAACTTACTAAGTCCATGAATTTCCATCCCCAAACTGATGGCCAAAGAGAGGTCGTAAACAGGATGATCGTACACATTATGCACATTTACAACTTGAAGCATCCATGCACATGTGGTGAAAGCCTCCCCTATGTCCAGCACAGCTCCAACAAATCTCTCCATAGCTCAATGAGCCATAGCCCCTTTCAAGTAGGGTTGGGATTTTAGCCATTATGTCCCATTGATGTGGCCTTACCATTTGCAGCTACTTAGGCATATTTAGCTCACGTCTAGTCCGAATCCAATAGGGCTAACAACTTCATTGAGTGCATTCAACAAATCCGCTAGTAAGTCCATGTTATATTGGATAAAGCTAATTCTAAGTAGAATCAGTGCAATGATTAGCGTCGGGTTCAACACAAGTTCCAGGTGGGTGACAAAGTTTGGCTACATTTGTACAAGGAGCACCTTGCTAGACCCCACCACAAGCTTCTCCCACTCCTATATGGGCCATACACCATCACCAAAGGTTGTAGAGGAATATTCCTTTGAGCTCAGCATTCTACCATTCCTTAGTCTGCACCTAGTGTTCAATGTAGACCACCTTTGGCTATACTTTCCACCATTGTTGGACACATCCGATATTGCAAAACAACTCACACCAATCGAGCTAAACCTGGACTGCATCAAATAGGCCACAACTAATCATATCATGGATACACAGATCAAGAACACTCTCCAACATAAGATCCATCTATTTCGATTTTTCAAAGCAACCCAGCTCCTTCACCAAGGCAAGTGGTTCACCAGGGACCAGGTTCAATAGAAATTTCCTCACCTCATGTAGGCTCTGTGTAATGGGGACCATTGTCTCCTAAGGGGGGAGGAATGATCCAGGTGGATAGTGATGGCCACCCACCTATTCCACCTAGGTCTCCAGTTGGTTTCATCTATTTCCTTGTTTATTGCAGCATTTACTATTTTTAGTAGTTTTTCGAGTCTTGAACTTCTGGAGCAGTTTTGACCCCCTAAAGGGTGTTTTTTTGGGTCCACAACAAGGCCATAGCCATAGGTAGGGGCCTACCACAAATCTTGTAGTACTCAAAGATATATTTCCAACAAGGTATCCTACACGCCAAACGGACATAAGATGACCAAATTATGACCTCGAGAATTTGGTTTCCCAACTAACCCCAATAGGGCCCACAAACTCTTGGCGTTCCATCTCCTGGGGTTAGGGTTTTGGTTGTTTACGATTTTCCCTTATTGTTCAATAATAAATAGGTCATTGAGCATCATTATAACATAGTTCAGAGGCATGTATCCATCACATCTATTCTTAGAGATAAGCTACCATCGCTCAAGCTAGTTTATTTCCATTATGTTTATAAGAATATTTTAGTATTTTGATATTAATGAAATGAAGTGTTATTTCTATTTCATCTCTGCATTTATGATTATTTATGTCATTTGTTGCATTCCTGTTTAAGTTCGGATCAGTAAAGGATATGATAGTCTTCACAGGATTGTGTCTCTAATACATAAGGGAAGAAGGGCAAGCGAAATGGTAGATCTGATCAACCTCGAACAATAAGGGTTCCAGAACATCATGCCTTATCAGTTCAAACCTCATATTTCCAAAATGATGCAAAAAATTATCTTCCTTCTCGTAAATAAATTGTCGAAAATAATAACATTTTCGCCTCTTGCCATGAGCCTTTTACCCAAGTGACTGCCTGTAGAAATTTTGAATAATATGACACTTATTCACAGAGATTATCCCGATTATACACTATTGCAGAATACATGCATAATACATAACCTTCTTTACGTTGATCATCAATTTAGCGGCATCAAAAATAATGAAACATCAATCACATGCACACATTAACACAGTATGTAACCCGAGGAAAGCTTACAGTTGAAAACCCCACACTATCTATATATTAATGATTGAGAACATGTAACAATACATAGTACAATACTCCTCACAAGTACTCAGTACTATCTCCACCTGTTACACACAAAACTAGCTTAGATCCGAACAAGTCACAAGTTCAAATCTCCTCCGCTGCTTTATTTGCCTCTATTGCACAATACCTGTTGAGAATCACCCACACTAAAAATCACGTGAGTATAGGCTATATAACTGGGCATATACTACGTAATACTCATTGGCATACTCAATCCATGCTTGTGCAAATCTCATGCACAACTGATAGTCACAACTCACCCTTTCACTTACCTCTAACACCTGTCTCTGTTGAACTGTCCATGCACTGAGTTAACTGATGTATTCTTCAGTTAATTTATGAGTTAATAGTTAGTGAATTAATTAATATTTAATTCACACAACTCATCACTAGTGTATTCTTTAGTTAGACTGAATACAACTAGTTCAACTGAAGACAACTCCATCAACTCCACATCCAACTCCACAAAACTCACATGCATGAGTTCTAACTGAAGTCCTCCATGCAATAGCTCAACTGACCCACAAGAAAAGCGTATTTCCTTCTGACAGCTGCATGTGCCACATCTGTAGCTCAAACTCAAGTGCTCCAAGAGGATAAGATAATTTTTATAGTCTAAATATTATTATGAGACAATAATATTTGACTTCTTTTCTATTTTTAGCCTGGCAGTCTAAAAATAGACTTTGATCACACCACTATGAACCAGAAATAGAAGTCCATCTATTTTTCCCAACATGACCAATCATCCATAAACAACATCCTGCAACTCATAGACCATGATCCATATGTCTAAAAATAGACATAGTCTAAAAATAGACTTTGCACCATAATTTGCCTGTGGGACCACTTAGTGAAGGCGACTCCTTTCCACTAAGCTCCATCATCTTGTTGCATTCTCAACACTGCCAACATAACCAACTCCACCTGTCACAACAACTCGTAGGGACTTTATTTTCAAACCTAGGGGCAATTATTTATTATTTAGATGGAAATAAGATTGAACACGAAGTATCAATAGTCGATGTGATTTATTGATATTGTAGAAACTGAGTTCGGAAATGCCTTTGGTTTTTGTAGTCAAGGTTGTATCCTATGTCCACTTCCAAAACGCTACAGTATCTCTGGTAGAATCTGATTTTTCCCCATTGTTTGTCGCTTATTATGCATGTGCCCCATTCCACATTCCATCCCACCATTTATGATGTTAGTCAACATTCCATATCACACGACTCTGCCAGTGGCAATATCGACGTATCAACAGAGGTCATCCCTGTCTTTGTCGTGCAATTATGCACCATAAAAATCATGTTCACTGCCATAAACTCCATGAATAATTCAAACAGACTCTCCTGAAAGTCCAGCATAAAAGACTCCGACGTAAGAATAGTGTGCACAGATGTCTCTGGTTGGCGTAAAAATTTGTGTACATATGTCAGACAGACATGAGAAGTGTAGACTAAAATCAAAGGTGCACTGGTTCAGAGGAAAGGCCTCTTGATCTAACTAATTAGAAAAAAAAGTGGGGAAAAAAGACAATATGAAATTTACAATATATGAAAACCCTATTGAAAAGGACAGAGCAAGCAATTCAAGTACTAGATTAATGGGTTGCATTCAGATATTTAAGATATGGAAACAATAAGAAAAACGTGAAAGCCTCAATTTCATGTCGAACGGTTGGAATGAGTCCATCTTTATTTCTTCTTTTACAAATCACCATTACCAAGAATAAGTCCTGGGAAGAATATGAAATATTCCATGAACTCTCTCATAGTTTAACACAAATATAATATAAAGTGATAGTGATATGTATGGTAACACTTTCCGAAATAGAAAGTATTATGCAATAGCATTTATTACTTAACTAAATATATATAACATGTTCTAGATGGATGCCAAATGTAATTGAGAGTAATTTTTCATTAATTGTTGATAAATATTTATCTCGATTGCATATTCTAACATAATTATGAGTGAAATAGGAAATAAATTGACCCTCCACTATGACATAGTGACAATGAGATATTCCAATAAAAGAAAAACATAAAACTTGAAATTTGACACTCCTAGAATCCAAAGGAATAAGAGGCATTGGAGGGCACAAATGTCATGAAAAATTAGCCTATAAACACATGCATAATAAGATTGGTTTGATTCCAAATTAACCCTAATCAAAAAGCTACTATCTCACAAGCATGACACTACATGGCAAGTAACTCATACATATATCTATATCTATATACATATAGGATAACCAATGATATCTAGACATGTACAATGACTTCTAATGGACTTACTAGTTTCAGTTAGAGTGAAGGAAACCCAAAAATTCTAGCATTTGTTCTCTACGGATGGAACTTGAAGGCTTTTTCCCCAAATTTAAATTGGAATCTTTAAGTTTATCCATGTCTCTTATCCTTAAATGATAATCTGTGTTTATTTTTTTTGTTATTGTAAAAGTGTTGTATGTTATGTAATGGAGTACATGTGTAACATGAAATGTTATGATCGTAATTTATAAGGTATGATGAAATAGAAGTTTGTATGTATCGAATTTAGATGAGTTGTGTGTTATTTATTCTAAAAATTTAAACTTCTAGTGATTTGGGGTAAATATATAATTTTTTTAATATTTTTTAGGGTTTTTTTATTTACAAAAGTTATTTATCTTTATTGTATGCATTTCTCAAATAAAATCATTCTTATTTTTAAAAGTGATAATTATAAAGAAAGGTATAATACAATTCCATAGCCCTTTTGTGCATTGCAGAAATCCTAACTCAATTAGCTTACTCTGTTGGGTGTGGAGCCTGATTATCTTCTATAGTACCGGCATTTTGGACCCCAGTTCAAAATGGGGCGGCAACGCCGCCCGTAAAATGATCGCTGCCGTGGGGGGTCAGCCCCCCCCCTGGCGGGGGGTTTCGGGGGCAGCGCCCCCGAAGCTAAAAACAGCTGTAAAATTGCCTTGTAAAAATATAGTAATTTCTAGTCAATCTGGGCCGTTCATTAGGCGGATGATCTGACAGTAGAACTTATGCTTAGTTTAGGGTTTTTTGCCCTAGAAGGAAACCCCTCTCTTTATATGAGGGCATTGTATTTGAGGCTCATATAGATGTGTATTCGGTGAGCGAGAAACATAGAGGTGAGACTGTGAGAGAAAACAGAGGATATTACAGCGGTTTTGCTGTAGGTTGTATCTCTTCATTTTGCTAGATAATAGAAAGGAAGGACTGGTTGTTCGGGGTGGACGTAGCCCAAACTGGGTGAACCACGTATATCTGTGTCTCTCTTGTTTTGTGCGTTTTCTGTGTTTATATTTCTGCAATATTTTATGTGTTCCATTGCTCTGTAATATATAATTTTCTAACAACTGGTATCAGAGCCGAAGGTATATTTGGCTGATAAACTCGCAGGAAAGAAGGGTTCCTGGTTTGAGTGGGAGCAATGGCGGAAGATGGTAAGTTTAGGGTCGAGAAATTTAACGGCCAAAACTTCTCGCTGTGGAAGATGCAGAAGGAAGATTATCTGTATCAGAAAGATCTATACCTACCATTGGGCAGAAAAACAAAGATGCCGACGGGTATGAAAGACGAAGAATGGAACCTTCTCGATAGAAAGGCACTCGGAACAATACAGTTGTGTCTTGCTGCGTCAGTCGCCTTCAACATTTCGAAGGAAACCACGACAGAGGGTTTGATGCAGACGTTGTCGAAACTATATGAAAAACCCTCGGCCTCAAACAAGGTATTTCTTATGAAACGGTTATTTAATATGAATATGTCGGAAGGTGGATCTGTTGCAAACCATTTAAATGATTTTAATACAGTTACAAGCCAGTTAAGTTCTGTAGGGGTAAACTTTGATGATGAAGTTAGAGCTCTGTTATTCTTGTGCTCATTACCAGAAAGTTGGAATGGTTTGGTAATGGCCATTAGTAACTCCGTTTCTGGATCTAGTACTTTAAAGTTTGATGATGTTGTCGGTGCTATCCTTAGCGAGGAAATGCGACGGAAAATCTCCGGTGAGACATCGGGAAATGCCTTGAGTGCAGAGTCTAGAGGAAGAAAAATGGAAAGAGGAAAGAGCTCAGGATATCACAGTAAATCAAGGAAAGGTAGATCCAAGTCCAGATCGGGGATAGTGTGCTGGAAATGTGGAAAGAAAGGACACCTAAAGAAAGACTGTAGATCTCGGAAGGGAAAAGAAGGAGATGCACAACAAGAAAACAATCATGAAGCAAATATGACAGGTGAGGTGTTACAAGATGCTTTGATTCTTTCTTTCGAAAATATTACTGATTCCTGGGTGGTAGATTCAGGGGCCTCATTCCATGCCACACCTGAAAAGAAATACTTTTATGACTATGTTCAAGGAGATTTTGGAAAAGTTCGTCTGGGTGATGACAAACCCTGTAAAATTGTTGGAATGGGTAAGGTTCTTGTAAAACAGCAGAATGGAAACCAATGGCTACTAAAGGAGGTAAGGCATGTTCCAGATCTAAAGAAAAATCTGATTTCAACAGGGCAGTTAGGCAGTGAAGGTTGTGTGACAACTTTCACAGATAAAGCTTGGAAGGTCACAAAAGGAGCCCTGGTAATAGCAAAAGGTGAAAAGGTTGGTACATTGTATTTATGCAATGGTATTTCTAACTCTGTTAATGCTTTGACTTCCAAAGGAGCAGATGCAGCATTATGCCATCATAGGCTCGGACACATGAGTGAAAAAGGGATGAAGATTCTTCACTCAAGTAATTTGTTGCCAGGTTTGAAGAATGTTGATTTGGACTTCTGTGAGAACTGCATTTATGGAAAACAGAAGAGAATCAGATTTCTCAGAGTTGGGAAAGAAAAGAAGAACGAAAAAATTAGAGCTTGTGCATACAGACGTATGGGGACCTGCTCAGGTATCATCTCTTGGTGGCTCTCCTTATTATGTTACTTTTATTGATGATGCAACTAGAAAAACTTGGATTTATTGTATTAAGAATAAATCTGATGTATTTGATACTTTCAAGAAATGGAAAGCTTTGGTTGAGATTGAGACAGGAAAGAAATTGAAGTGTCTTAGATCAGACAATGGAGGTGAATATTGCAGCAAAGAGTTTGATAGGTGCTGTTCAGAGCATGGAATTTGCAGAGAGAAGACAGTTCCAAGAACACCACAAGAAAATGGTGTGTCAGAAAGGATGAATAGAACAATCATGGAGCGTGCAAGGTGCATGAGATTGCATGCAGGATTGCCTTTACAGTTTTGGGCAGATGTTGTAGATACTGTTGTTTATCTAATAAACAGAGGGCCTTCAAGTTCCTTGGATGGTGGTCATGGACAGGTAAAAAGGTAAACTACTCTATTTTAAAGCCTTTTAGTTGTGAGGCCTTTGTCCATATTGATAAAGAAAATAGAACAAAGCTTGAGGCAGAGTCAAAGAAATGTACCTTTATTGGATATGGTGTTAATGATTTTGGTTATCGCTTATATGATTACGAAAATCACAAAATCATTAGGAGAAGAGATGTAATATTCAATGAAAAGGTCTTGTATAAGAATCAGTTGCAGGAAAAGAAACAAGAAAAGGAAAACAAGGAATACGCAGTCGTTGATGAAATCACTGAAAAAGTAAAGGTGCCTGAAAATAATAATAATCAACAACCACAACAACAGCAACCACCACAACAGCAACAGGGACCCCAAACACCTGAAAGTGGTGTTAGAAGATCTACCAGGATAGGTAGACCTCCTGAACGATACTCTCCTTCATTATATTATTTATTGTTGACTGATTCCGGTGAACCTGAATGTTATGAAGAAGCAATGCAGGTTGAAAACAAGAAGAAGTGGGAGGTAGCCATGGAAGAAGAGATGGACTCCTTAATGCATAACCAGACTTGGGATTTAGTCAGGTTGCCTGCAGGAAAAACTACATTGAAGAATAAATGGGTTTACAGGCTGAAGGAAGAAGATGGAGGAAAGCAAAGGTACAAAGCTAGACTTGTGGTGAAGGGGTTTGCACAGAAGAAAGGTATTGATTTTGATGAAATATTTTCTCCTGTTGTTAAAATGACTTCAATCAGAACTATTTTAAGTCTTGTAGCAGCTGAAGATTTGCATCTTGAGCAGTTAGATGTAAAGACAACCTTTCTCCATGGGGATTTGGAGGAAGAGATATATATGCAGCAGCCACGAGGATATGAGGTGAAAGGGAAGGAGAAACTTGTGTGCAGGTTGAAGAAGAGCTTGTATGGTTTAAAACAGGCTCCAAGGCAGTGGTATCTAAAATTTGACAAGTTTATGTCTGAACAAGGTTATACTAGATGTTACTCTGATCATTGTGTTTATCTGAAAAAGCAAAATGATGGCAGCTATATTATATTGTTATTGTATGTAGATGACATGCTTGTTGAAGGATCTAACATGCAGGAAATAAATGTGCTCAAAAGAAAATTGGCAAATTCATTTGCAATGAAGGATTTGGGTGCTGCAAAACAAATCCTTGGTATGAGAATAACTAGAGACAGGAAAAATAGAAAATTAACATTGTCTCAGAATGAGTACATACAAAAGGTGTTGAAAAGATTTAACATGCAAAATGCAAAACCAGTTAGTACACCTTTTGCTAGCCATTTCAAAATTAGCAAAGAAATGTGCCCAAAGACCCAAGAAGACATGGATTATATGTCTAAAGTTCCATATGCATCAGCAGTTGGAAGTTTAATGTATGCAATGGTCTGCACAAGGCCTGATATTGCACATGCAATGGGAGTTGTAAGCAGGTACATGAACAATCCAGGAAAGGAACATTGGAAGGCAGTGAAATGGATTCTCAGATATTTGAGAGGTACCACAAATCAAGCATTATGCTTTGGTGGTTCAAACATATCCCTACAAGGATATGTTGATGCAGATATGGCAAGTGACAGAGATAATAGGAGGAGCACTACAGGATATGTATTTACTATCGGAGGAACAGCTGTCAGTTGGGTTTCAAAATCCAAAGTGTTGTTGCACTCTCAACAACAGAAGCAGAGTATGTTGCTGCTATAGAGGCTAGTAAAGAAATGATTTGGTTACAAAGGTTTATGGGTGAATTTTGTAAGGAGCATGATATGGGCACGTTATACAGTGATAGTCAAAGTGCCATTCATCTTGCAAAGAACTCAGCATTTCATTCCAGGACAAAACACATACAGCTCAAGTACCATTTCATACGATCAGTGTTGAAAGATGGAGAGTTGAAGCTGGAAAAGATACACACTAGCCAAAACCCTGCAGATATGCTAACAAAAGTTGTAACCAGGGAGAAACTGAGAATATGCTCAGTTTCAGTTGGTCTTCAAGGATCACGATGAAGATGAGAAACAGCCAAGTCCAAAGAGGAGTCATTGTCCAGCAAATGGAGCAGCGGTGGAGTTGCTACAATCAGTCTCCAAGTGGGAGATTGTTGGGTGTGGAGCCTGATTATCTTCTATAGTACCGGCATTTTGGACCCCAGTTCAAAATGGGGCGGCAACGCCGCCCGTAAAATGATCGCTGCCGTGGGGGCTCAGCCCCCCCCCTGGCGGGGGGTTTCGGGGGCAGCGCCCCCGAAGCTAAAAACAGCTGTAAAATTGCCTTGTAAAAGTATAGTAATTTCTAGTCAATCTGGGCCGTTCATTAGGCGGATGATCTGAAGGTAGAACTTATGTTTAGTTTAGGGTTTTTTTCCCTAGAAGGCAACCCCTCTCTTTATATGAGGGCATTGTATTTGAGGCTCATATAGATGTGTATTCGGTGAGCGAGAAACATAGAGGTGAGACTGTGAGAGAAAACAGAGGATATTACAGCGGTTTTGCTGTAGGTTGTATCTCTTCATTTTGCTGGATAATAGAAAGGAAGGACTGGCTGTTCGGGGTGGATGTAGCCCAAACTGGGTGAACCACGTATATCTGTGTCTCTCTTGTTTTGTGCGTTTTCTGTGTTTATATTTCTGCAATATTTTATGTGTTCCATTGCTCCGTAATATATAATTTTCTAACATACTCTACGATGGAAACCTTGGAGGGGCTCCTACCCCTCCTCCCCTCGATTAGATCGCAACCTTTCAAGCTTTAGTGGTCGATCTTTCAAATAAGCCTAAGAGTAGGGAGGCACAGTCAAATTTCATCAAGAAATATGAAGCCATTCCCTCGATGGCTCTTCCATTGGGCATGCGAAGAACAACATTGGCCTTCTTTGGTCGTGCACTCCAGGGAAAATTTTAAGGATGGAAAATTATCTTGAAGTTTAAAAACATTTGCGAATCTTACTAGTCCCTAATATGAAAACTATAAAATGTTTATTGAAATATTTGTAAAATTATTCAAATTTATAATGATTTTATATATACTCTCTATATAATGTTGGCCATTTTTAGGGTAAAATAAATTTATATTATAAATTTTGGGTGAATCATTTTTTAAAAAGTGGAAATTGGCGAATATTTTTTGTGGAGAAATCATGGAAAATTATCCCACCTATGAATATTAGCCCCTAAAATTTTCCATGGTGCACTCATGGGAAAGTTCATAGGGATGTGGCCATCCTCTCATTCAATCAATGTGTGGATCAACCAAACCTAGAAATAAATGATGAATGGTAACATCAAACTTTACGTATGTGGGAACGAATATTTTGCTTTTCTGTTTGAACTCAAGGAAGACAAAGATGTAATCTTCCAAAATAGTCCCTATTTTTCCGTATCTAGAGGGATGTATCTAAATAAGTGGTCTCTATATTTTAACCCAGAAAAAGACATCCCCAAATGTAATCCTTGTTTTGGTTTAAACTCCCTTGGCTTCTGCTTTTTTACTTGAGTGATGATTGTCTAAGAGAAATTGGAAATGGTGTAAGGAAATATCTAGACAACATTGAACCTAAGGGATCTCAGCTTGCTTGTGCCAAGATCTATGTGGAGGTATATCTAGAAAAGGTTTTGATTTCAAAAAATAATATCACAATGTGGGGGGATGGACTCATTGTAAGACTCTTGATTATGAGCAGATCCCCAAAAATGTTAATTTTGTCATGCATATGGTCACTTTTGTAGGGACTGTAAGAAGGCCCCCACTAGCAAGGGGTTAGATCTACCTACAGATCAAAGAGATCAATGGAAGACCCAAAGGCAAGGAGGAAATAGAGGAAGAGATATGAGGGCTAAGAACCAAAACACACAAAATAAAAATCAGGCTTCAATATCAACAAACACATTTGATGCATTGCAAACAAGCAGAAAATGAGTAGGAGGAACCAAACCCTAATATGAATAAGGGGGTCTTTGGTGCGGAAGTGGTAGTAGTGGAGTAGGAAGGGGGGAAATAAATGAAACAGAGGGGATCCCAAACATTGAGAAAAGCTCAGATCTTCATCATCCAAATTTGATCCTTGTTGAGTCTGAAATTGTTCCATTATAAAACAATGAAACTTCCCCCACCAGGTCCAGTAATGTTGGAGGAGTTCCTTCTACTACAAGAGTTTTCACTCGAAATATGGAGTAGTCCTTAGTCTGGGTGGATGCAGGTAGTAGCCATGAAATGAAAAGAAACAAGAAAAATCAAGGAAGGCCATTCAAGAAGACTATCTAGGAAAAAGAGGTAGAAAACAAGAAATTAGGTAACCAACTCATAATCACCAAAAAACTAAAGCCAAAATATTCAAAATGAGTGGAAAGAATAAAAGAAGGAGGAGGTTTCCACCAAAAGTCTCCTAAGAAATGATGAAAGTATTTTTTTGGAATATAAGGGGTTTGGGAAGCCACATAAATCTCTGATGGATAAGGACTTGGTGAAGCAAGAAAAGTCATGGATACTCCTACAGGAAACCAAGTTGGAATAAAAAAAAATTAATAAAGCAACAAAGTCCTTTTGGAAAGACAATAATGGAATAGCACAAAGTTCAAGAGGAGCATTAGGAGGTTTAGATATGTATTGGTCTGAATTTTATTTCAAACTAATTGATAGTAAGAAATCCCATTGTTGGACAAAAACTCTTTTAGAATAAAGGGACTCGGGTGAGTGAATCCTTGTTATTAATGTATATTCTATTAGAAAATTATATTTTACAGAGCAATGGAACACATAAAATATATTGCAGAAATATAAACATAGAAAACACATAAAACAAGATAGACACATATATACGTGGTTCACCCAATTTGGGCTACGTCCATGAAGAAATAGCCAGTGCTTCCTTTTATATTATCCAACAAACGGAAGTAATACAACCTAGAGCAGATCCATTGTAATTCGCTCTTCGCTCTCACACAATCTCCTCTCTCTTTCTCACTCAAAATACAGATGTACATAGACGCAATACAATTCCCTCATATATAGCGAGGGGTTTCCTTCTAGGCCGAAAAACCCTAAATTACACATAATTTCTACCCTCAAATCTCTGCCTAATGAATGACCCAGATTGACTACGAAATTACAACATTTTACAAGGCAATTTTACATCTATTTTTAGCAGCCGCCCCCCTTGGACCCCCCTTGAAGAACGAATATTATGGGAAACAATGCATTACGAACTTGCGTCCAATGTGGTGATACCTCTAAATAAAGAAGATAATCAGGTTCCACACCCAACAATCTCCCACTTGGAGACTAACTATAGAAACTCCACCACTGCTTCATTTGTTGGAAAATGACTCCACTTTGGACCTGGATGTTTCTCGTCTTCATCATCATACTTGAAGACCAATTGAAACTGAGCAAAATCTTAGTTTCTCCCTGGTTACAAATTTTGTTAACATATATGCAGGATTCTTTCTAGTGTATATCTTTTCTAGCTTCAACCATCCATCTTCCAATGTTGACCATATGAAATGGTACTTGAGTTGTATATGTTTAGTCTTGGAATGAAATGCATAGTTCTTTGCAAGATGTATTGCACTCTGGTTGTCATTGTATAACCTACCCAACTCCTACTTCTTACCCAATTCATCCAGAAACCTTTGTAACCAAATCATTTCTTTACTAGCCTCTGTAGTAGCAACATACTCTACTTCCGTTGTCTAGAGTGCAACAATACTTTGCAGTTTTGAGACCCAACTGACAGTTGTTCCACCTAGAGTAAACACATACCCTGTGGTGCTCCTCCTATTATCTCTGTCACCTACCATATCTGCATCAACATATCCCTGTAGAGCAATGTTTGAACCACCAAAGCATAATGTTTGATTTTTCGTACCTCTCAAATACCTGAGAATCCACGTCACTGCCATACAATGTTCTTTTCCTGGATTGTTCATGTACTTGCTTACAACTCCCACTACATGTGCAATATCAGGACTTGTGCAGACCAATGCATACATTAAGCTTCCAACTGCTAATGCATATGGAACTTTAGACATATAATCCTTTTATTCCTGAGTCTTGTGACACATTTCCTTACTTAGATTGAAATAGCTAGCCAAAGGTATACTAACTAGTTTTTCATTCTGCATATTAAATCCTTTCAACACCTTTTCTATGTACTCACTCTAAGACAATGTTAATTTTCGATTCTTCCTGTCTCTAGTTATTCTCATACCAAGGATTTGTTTTGCAGCACCCAAATCCTTCATTGCAAATGAGTTTGCCAATTTTCTTTTGAGCACATTTATTTCCTGCATGTTAGAACCTGCAACAAGCATGTCATCCACATACAATAACAATATAATATAGTTGTCATCATTTTCTCTTTTGAGATAAACACAATGATTAGAGTGACATCTAGTATAACTTTGTTCAGACATAAACCTGTTAAATTTTAGATACCACTGCCTCGAAACCTGTTTTAAGCCATACAAGCTCTTCTTCAACCTGCACACTAGTTTCTCCTTCCCTTTTACCTCATATCCTTATGGTTTCTGCATATATATCTATTCTTCCAAATCCCCATGGAGAAAGGTTTTCTTTACATATAACTACTCAAGATGCAAATATTTAGCTGCTATTAGACTTAAAATAGTTATATTTGAAATCATTTTAACAATAGGGTAAAATATCTCATCAAATTCTATACCCTTTTTCTGTGCGAACCCCATCACCGAAAGTCTAGATTTATAATTTTTTCTACCTCCATCTTCTTCCTTCAACTTGTAAACCAATTTATTCTGCAATTACGTTTTACCTGTAGGCAACTTGACTGAGTCCCAAGTCTGGTTATGTGCTAAGCAGTCCATCTCTTCTTTCATGGATTTCTCTCACTTCTTCCTAGTTTCTACCTACACTGCTTCTTCATAACGCTCTATTTCACCAAAATCAGTCAAAAATACATAATATAATGAAGGAGAGTATCGTTCACAAGGTTTACTTATCCTAGTAGAACTTTTAACACCACTTTCAGGTGTTTGAGGTGATTTTTGTTGTTTTGGTTGTTGTTGTTGTTATGGATGTTGATCATTATGATTTTCAGGCAACTTCAATTTTTCTGTGATCTCATCAAGCATTGTGTATTCTCTGTTTTCTTTTTCCTGTTTCGTTACTTGCATCTGATCCTTATACAAAAGATTTTCATTGAATATGACATCTCTGCTCCTAATGGTTTTTTGTTTTTCATAATCATAAAAGCAATAACCAAAATCATTAACACCATAGCCAATAAAGGTACATTTCTTTGATTTTTCCTCAAAATTTGTTCTATTTTCTTTATTAATTGGACAAAGGCTTCACAACCAAAAGTCTTTAAAAATGAGTAGTTTACCTTTTTACCTGTCCATGCCTCCTCTGGAATACCACCATCCAAGGAACTTGAAGGCCCTCTATTTATTAGATAACCAGCAGTATCTACAACATCTACCCAAAATTGTTAAGGCAATCCTGCATGCAATCTCATGCACCTTGCACGCTCCATGATTGTACTGTTCATCCTTCTTGACACACCATTTTGTTGTGGTGTTCCTAGAACTATATTCTCTCTACAAATTCCATTCTCTGAACAATACCTATCAAACTCTTTGCTGCAATATTCACCTCCATTGTCTGATCTGAGACACATCAACATTTTTCCTGTCTCATTTTCAACCAAAGCTTTCCATTTCTTGAAAGTATTAAATACATTAGATTTATTTCGAATAAAATAAATCCAGGTTTTTCTAGTTTCATCATCAATAAAAGTAACACAATAATGAGAGCCACCAAGAGATGATACCTGAGAAGGTCCCCATACATCTGTATGCACAAGCTCTAATTTTTCGCTCTCCTTTTCTTTCTCAACTCTGAGGAATCTGACTCTCTTATGTTTTCCATAAACACAATTCTCGCAGAATTTTAAATCAATGTGCTTCAAACCTAGCAACAAATTTATTGAGTGAATAATCTGCATCCCCTTCTCACTCATGTGCCCAAGCCTATGATGCCACACTATCGTATCTTGTCCTGTAGAGGTTAAAGCATTAAAAAGATTAGAAATACCAGTGCATAAATACAATGTACCAACCTTTTCTCCTTTTGCTATTACCAGGGATCCTTTAATGACCTTCCATGTTTTATCTATAAAAGTAGTAACACATCCTTCACCTCCCAACTGCCCTGTTGAAATTAGATTTTTCTTCATATCTGGAACATTCTTTACCTCCTTCAATATCCATTTATTTCCATTCTGTTTCTTTATGAAATTTGTACCCATTCCAATGATTTTACAAGGTTTATCATCACCCAATCGAACCTGTCCAAAATATCCTTGAACATAATCATGAAAATGTTTCCTATCAGGTGTGGCATAGAATGAGCCCCTTGAATCTACCACCCAGGCAACAATAATACCTTCTAATGAAAGCATCAAAGCATCTTGCAATACATCACCTGTCACATTCACTCCCTGATTTTTTTCTTGTTGCGAGTCTCCTTCTTTTCCCTTCCGAGACTTGCAGTATTTCTTCAGGTGTCCTTTCTTCCCACATTTCTATCACACTAAAACCGATCTAGACTTGGATTTGTATTTCCTTGACTTACTGCGATATCTTGGGCTCTTTCCTCTTTCAATTTTTCTTCCCGTAGTCTCTGCTGTCAAAGCATTACCTGATGTCACACCAGAGCTTTTCCGTCGCATTTCCTCGCTAAGGATTGCACCGACAACATCATCAAAATTTAGAGTAAAAAATCCAGAGACAATGTTACTAATGCCCATAACTAAACCATTCCCACTTTATGGAAATGAGCACAAAAATAATGGGCCCTAACTTCATCATCAAAAGTTACCCCTACAGAACTTAACTTATTGGTAACTGTATTAAATTCATTTAAATGATCAGTAACAGATCCACCTTCTGACATCTTCATATTAAATAAACGCCTCATAAGAAATACCTTAATTGAGGCCAAGGGTTTTTCATATAGTTTTGCCAATGACGGCATTAAACCCTCTGTTGTCGTTTCCTTTGAAATATTAAAGGCTATCAACGCTACTAGGCACAGCCGTATTGTTCCAAGTTCCTTTCTGTCGAGAATATCCCATTCTATGTCTATCATACTCGTCGACTTCTTTGTCTTTACGCTCAATGGTTAGCATATATCTTTTTGGTACAAATAATATTCCATCTGCATCTTCCATAGCTGGTAGTTTTAGTCGTTAAATTTTTCGACCCTAAACCTACCATCTTCCATCATTGCTCCCACTCGAACCAGGAACCCTTCTCTCCTGTGATTTTATTAGCCACATAGACCTTTGGCTCTGATACCAGTTGTTAGAAAATTATATATTACAGAGCAATGGAACACATAAAATATATTGCAGAAATATAAAGTTCACATAAAACACATAAAACAAGAGAGACACAGATATACATGGTTCACCCAAATTGGGCTACGTCCATGGAAAAATAGCCAGTCCTTCCTTTTATATTACCCATCAAACTGAAGAGATACAACCTACAGCAAATCCATTGTAATTACCTCTTCACTCTCACACAATATCCTCTCTCTTTCTCACTCAGAATACAGATGTACATAGACGCAATAAAATTCCCTCATATATAGCGAGGGGTTGCCTTCAAGGGCAAAAAATCATAAATTAAACATAACTTCTACCGTCGGATCTCCGCCTAATGAATAACCCAGATTGAATATGAAATTACAACATTTTAAAAGGCAATTTTACATCAATTTTTAGCTTCGAGGGTGTTGCCCCTGATCCCCTGCCAAGGGGGGGCTCCCAAAGATCGTAGCCCCCCCCCCCCAGACCCCCCTTGCAATGCAAATATTATGGGTGGTGTTGCCACCACATTACGAACTAGGGTCCAATGCGGGGATACCTCTTAATAAAGAAGATAATCAGGCTCCACACCCAACATATTCTCTTGTGCAATATGGAGATAAATCAGAATATTGAGACTCCTTAAATTCTTTTAAAGAGAGGGTCTAGCATAACAATTTCATAATGGGAGGGGACTTTGATAAAATATTAAGACCCATAGATAAGCAAGGAGGATGTCGTGTTTGGAATCCTTTCAAAGAGTGTATGGAAAATTTGATAAGTGAGTGGGATGTAGTGGATATTCCCCCCAAAGTTGGAAAATTCACTTGGATGAATTACAGAAGTGAAGGTAGTCATATAGCAACTCATTTGGACAGGTTTCTAATTCATAGCAATTGGACGATGAAGGGTTAATCAAACAAGCATGGAGAACCGCAGTGGTGGGATTGCCTGCATATGTGTGGGAATCAAAATTGAAATTTTTAAATCATGCATTGAGGAATTGGCTCAAGGAAAATTATTAGCCCCTTAGACAAAAACAAAAGGAGTGATTGAGCCTTGGCATCTTGAAAAATAAAGAGAGTTAACAAAGAAAATATTTGCAGTGAATAGATAAGAGGAAGAACTATGATGATTAGAATCATGAAGCTCATGGCTTCAAGCAGGAGACAAAAACATCTCCTTCTTTCATAAGCAATAAAAATATCGTGAATTAAATAATCAAGTTAAAGAGATAGTTCCTAAAGGAAGGCCGAAGTTGAACACATTTGAAGACATTAAGAAGGAGGCATATTGTCACTTCTAGACCCTCTATCAAAAGAATAGAGAGGTTGACATGTCCCAAGCTCAATAATTTCTTCAATGTATCCCTATTATTGTATCAAATTCGAATAACCTGTCTCTTATTAAAGAAATAAAGGAGGCAGAAATTTTGGATGCAATACGAGACTTGGATCTAGATAAGGCCCCAGGTCTAGATGGCTTCAACATAATTTTTGATAGAGCTTTTTGGATTATGTTTAGAAAAGATTTGTTGCAAATGTTGAATAGTACGAGACAAAAATGAGGTAGTATCAACTCCTCATATCTTGATCTTATTCCCAAAGAATCAACTCTAGTGAATTTCACTCGATTATGATCCATAACTCTTCGTAATTCGACTTACAAAATTCTCACAAAGGTCATAGCATCAAGGTTGAAAAATTTTTAACCATAATTTATCTCAAAGAATCGAGGTGGCTTTATGCAACAAAGACAAATCTTGGATAATATCATTCTCGTCCAGGAAGCAATCCATTCGAGTAAGGAATTCGGTGAGTCAAGAATGGTAATTAAACTAGATATCTAAAATATCTTTGACTAGGTAAGGAATTCTTTCATTTCCTTAATGCTTGAAAAATTGGGATTTTGCAATGACTTCATTCATTGGATAAAGCATGAATTAACTCTCTTTGGATAGAACTAGTGGTTATTGGTCATCCTACCACAATTTTTGTTACATCTAGAGGTCCAAGGCAGAGCTACTAATGCAAAAGCCGAGCTCAAGTTCACGGAAAACCCACATGGTCCAGTTCTCTTCTCAAAAGGTGCTTTCTTCAATCCTTGCTACATACACCTTATCTATTAAAATCCCTTATCTATTAATTTTATAGTGGGAGGTTCCTATGGGGAAAGCCAACACTACATAAACTCTCATGGCCAAGTCTTTTTTAATAGTCCCCAGAGCCAAGCTCCTTTGTTTATCTAGTCATGCTCACTGGAATCAAGCGTTATAACCAAGTGTTATTTAATATATACTATCCTGTAACCCCACATCCCTGTAGCTTTATTAAAATTCCTTTACGAAATATTACGGGAATTCCAACCTCCTAACTATGGCCCATCTTACAACAGAGTCACTCCTTATTAGCCCTTCCTTTATAAAATGCTCCTCGAATCCCTTTTACCTTATAACTAAAAAACTTATAGTTACACATTTTCTTCTTGTGGGCCATGCCAAGTTTCCCAACACCTTTTTTAAATTCAATAAAAAATAGTTACAAGTTTCTGGGTTTCTGACCTTCTGGGACTTTTGACCTTCCAAGATTTAAAAACCTTTAACCTTCTAACTTGACAATCCCAGGTAATGGGAAAATTGTTGTCACTTGACAGTTTGTCAACTAACAATCCTTGTTGCCAGGGAATTTTAGAAATTCTAATTCATAAAACATTACGAAATTCCAGGGTTCCATCCTCAAAATATAATGTCTCCTGACTTTTTTTATTGACGTATCCCAGTGCTATGATATGACAGATCCCAGAGCTCAGCATAATTTTAAATGAATTACAGGGTTCTAGGCTTTCGTGTCTTTCGAGCTATAACGTTTTTATGGGTTCCTATCAAGATTTGACCCCGGATCAATCAATTGACGAACTTTTCTAAAAAAATTCAAAACTTGGCTATGTGTTTTCTTCTTAGCCTTTCTTTATATAATGTGCCTTCAATCCTCTAACGATCTCTCAAACTTCTTATTTGTTATCTACCGTCTAGGCTCTACCAATGTTTAATTCACTTCCTCTGCACCACTATAATCTAGCATGCACTATCTCTCCTAAGTTGTAATTCAAAACATCAATTTAATTCTCATTCTTCCTTCCACAGGGTTCCTTTGTGCCTCTATTCAACTTCTCTATATCTCACTCTCTGAGGTACACATTTCCTCAATGCTCCTCTCACTTCTTTTAACTCCTTTTTCTCTGTTTGTACTCTAAATCCTTTCACTTCTTAATTAACAACTCACAAATATGCTTCTATTGCATCCTTCATTCCTATAAGGTAGTGAATCCCTCCTAATCTTCGCCCAATTCGAACTTGTAGTCACATTTGGTTCATCCATATATATATATATATATATATATATATATATATATATATATATATATATATATATATATATATATATTGTTGATCTCTAGGATTTGTATATATATATATATATATATATATATATATATATATATATATATATATATATATATATATATATATATATATATATATAGATATCTATATATATATATATATATATATATATATATATATATATATAGATATATATATACATATATATATACATATATATATACGTATATATATACATATATATATATACGTATATATATACATATATATATACAAATCCTAGAGCTCAACAATAATTTTAAATGAATTACAGGGTTCCATGGTTTTGTGTCTTCCGAGCTATAACTTGTTTATGGGTTTCTATCAAAAGTTGACCCCGAATCAGTCAATTGATGAACTTTTCTAAAGAAGTCAAAACTTGGCTTAATTGTGTCTTCTCGGCCTTTCTCTATGTAATGTGCCTTCAATCTTTTCCTAGACTCTTGCAATTCTTATCTGTTATATGTCCTCTAGGCTCTACCAATGTTTAATTCACTTCTACTACACCACTCCAATCTCGCATGCACTATCTCTCCTGAGCTGTAATTCAAAAAATCAGTCTAATTCTTATTCTTCCTTCCACAGGGTTCCTTTGTGCCTCTATTGAACTTCTGTCTATCTCACTCTCTAAGGTACACTTTCCCCCAATTCTCCTCTCACTTATTTTGGCTCCTTTTTCTCTATTTTGACTCTAAATCCTCTCACTTCTTAATTAATGACTCACGAATATGCTTCTATTGCCTCCTTCCTTCCTATAAGCTAGTGAATCCCTCATGAGCTTTGACCAATTTGAACTTGTAGTCGCAGTTGGTTCACCCAAATACATACATATATATATATATATATATATATATATATATATATATATATATATATATATATATATATATAGATAGATAGATAGATAGATAGATAGATAGATAGATATATAGATATATAATTCAACATAGAAACAGAGAATAATTCCAAACACTTGAAATACTCAACAGAGTGCTACTTTACTCAATAAACCAACATATTTACATAGGCCCTCTTAGCCTAATTTACAATAAGCCCTCTTTCATCCTTTGGCCTTCCTGGCCTTGAAATCCTTCTCAATTCTCCTCTCTTATACTCTACTTTCATCTCTGTTTAATTATAAAATAGGATACTAAACAACTTTTGATTTTAGATCCACAATTCCTTCAACAAATCCCTATTCTAGGACTCTAGATCCACTTTATCCTCTAAGATATCTAACTAACCTATAATCTCTCTAACTCTCTCAATATTCTCAAGATATCTCTCTTTAAGAGTAGACGTGATTACAATTCCTCACTTTAATCATTTATATATAATTTATCTAAAACTTAGGAAATACATTAAAAATAATGTCATGCTCACACACTTAGGGAACCAACTCCCTTGGTAAATGAAACACCCCCTAGCCTAGTCAAAATAAATTTTGACTTGGGGTAAGATTCTCCTGCATCATACTCCCAAAGTTCAAAATATTCATGGTCTCCTGACCATGTGTATGTTGATGAAGTCCTCCTGGATCCCAAACCTTAGTTTGTAGCTGATCTTTCTCCCTGTTGTGTTGTTGTAGTGCTGTTATCCCTTGTTCTCATGGTTTCCATATTTTGTGTTGTAGTTGTCCACTAGCTTTTCTAATGCACACTTGTTCATTAAACTACACCTCTTTGTCAATTTTTGTCCTCTTTTTTTTGTACCATATTTTAGATGTCCTCATCACCAACATCCACATTTCTTCTATCACTTCATCAATTTATGATTTTAGTTGAGTTCCTCTATTTCCATTGTCCTAGACTACTACATATCCTCTTCCTTCTCAAGATTTATAGAACTCTTCTTTAGCTCTGACTCACTTCCTTCCTTATTAGTCTGTTTTCCACATCTTACAGTTTAATCTTCATTATTTTTGAGTATAATTTCCTCTAACTCTAGTTCTACTTTTACAGTCTGAATCTACATTTTCTAGCTTTCTATCCTCTTATCCAAGAAATCTAATTCTTCAAACAAATAAAAATCACTTTGAACTGTTTATATGTCTTTCATGCTTAGATTCTTTGTCAGCCATTCCTCCTCAACTTCATTTGTGTTTTCTTCCTCATACATGAAACTTCCAACTGAAATCTTCTCGAGCATATCTTCCTGAAATAATTCCTTTTCTTCAATTATTTCTTCCTCCTTCAAATTTGTTCCATCTTTCACATCTACACCATATTCCTAAAATAATGTTGTTTCATCCTCCTTTAAGTCAAAAATTAAGGATTGTATTCCCTTAATTTCCTCTGGCATAACAACTTCCTTGTCTCCAAAGTTATTAAGAGCATGCTCACAAAACTTTTCCATCTCATCCATCTCTTCAATAAGTTTCATTTCTTCATTCACCTGTATAAATATATAAGTCAAGTATTGATCACTATCTGTCAAACCTGTAAACACACATAAAATTTTAGATTCAAAAACACAAATCTCCTCTTTTCCCAAGGCCACAATTGCCTCTTCTTCTTTTTGCAGACTGTCTATAAAATTTTCTTCAATTTTTTTGGCCTCTTCTATACCAAAGAACACATATCTTTCCAACTCGATTTCTCTAAGTTCCTTTTTCATCCTGTTATACTCCTTTTGTTTTAATTTCCTCTATAAAGAAGGCCATCTTACCTCCTTCTTCCTCATTCTCTAGCCATAACATCCCCACTCTACAAGTGGTTGTTTTACCTTATTAAGGTTTGTTCTCAACTCAGCTAGACCTCTCTTTCTCTCTTCTTCACTCATTTTGTTCTTTATACCTGTTGCTTTGGAAATATTTCTTCTTTATTTGTGACTTCCTCTTGAAACCTATATATGACTATCAGTAGCCATTTTCACCTCTTCCTTTTGTGAACTCTCCTTGTCCACATGTGAGTTGTAAGAAGCCTATCTCTTCCTTCTTTGTAACAAGTTTGTTTCTTGCTACCAATACCTCACCAAGCTCCCTCCTAAACTCAGTATTTTGGTATTCCTGGTTCCTTCTCTAGAACTTCCTCTAGAAATTATACCCACACTCATTGTGGAACTACCTTGCAACTTCTACCCAACCTCTTCTTGTTGGAAGTTGTCCTCCTTCTCCTGGTTCCCTGCAGTAGAACCTTTCCTCTTCTAAAGTGCACATATGCTGCTTAGCTTCCTAATTTTTCTGGCTTCTACATCTTCATTGACTGCTCACTCCTCTCAAGAACTTTTTTGTCCTCATCTCACAATCTCACTTGTGATTATCAAGTCTTGTCACAATCCTTGTTCAAATTCTTTGCCTTCTATATCTTTCTCCTTATCATAGTTATGTCGTTACAATGATTGCATATCCTTTCTATCACTTCTCTTTGATGTACGGATGTCACCTCCTGCAAACACACTCCTCATAGTTATCATAAACAAAACAATATATTCTAATGCAGGAGCATCTAGTCCTAGCCAGCAATGTGATGGTGTGGTCACATGTTGTGGCTAACGACAGTTTGGAAGAAGAATTGGTTACTTAATTTCTATAAATTGCAAAGTATGTAAGTGGTTATATTGTTTCCAAATATTAAGGAAAAGACAGAATAGGTGGCAAGTTGATCCTCCCTGTGTGGAGATCAAGCCAAGTAGTTTATTTTGTTCAGATTAGGATAGGATTTGATTTCTAAATGTATATTCTATCCCTTCAATTGTGGAGGAGATGGTTAGCTTAGATATATTGTATTTCCTTTCTTTTCAAAAAGGACAGAGCGAGAGGATTCGAGAGGATTCATGATGGAATTGTAAGCCTACAGGAAGATTAGAGGAACCAGAGGCTCTAATTAGAAGAATCAGGCCAGAGAGGGACGAAGAGCCTCAAATATGTAATTATGTGTTTATATATTTATTTACAGAGAGGAGAGTGAGATAAAGAAACTGTGTATTGTGCATTTTCGAGTTATGTTATATTTATTTGCGTAGATGGCTAAAATTCCATCTGTAGGCATGTTGATTGACCATCGATCATTGTAGGATCGATGGTGATCCATTGAGTAAATGAATGATTGTTATGTATATGGAGTGTGCTTGTTTAACTGAGTATGGCAGGGGAATGTGTTTTAACACAGAATCCATCAAACAGTGAACGGAATGAAGTCAAAGAGGAATAGACTAATCAATGCACAATGGCCGTTGGATCTGGAAGATCAACAGACCAGATCAAAAGTGAAGAACAGAGTGATTAACATCGCATCGGTGGACTTTGATGAAGAAAGGTGGATTTATACACAAAAGTGGTATTTCGGGCAAGGTAGAAGTGGTAAGTGGTAATTCGGGGTGAGCACCCAATTCCACTAACCGAGCAACACGTAGCACTCGGGAGGAGAGAGGAAACCACTCTTCGAGCGGGTAATCCCCATGTTATTTTTCCACCTGAAATATCTGACAACTAATGGATCAAGTGTGTTACATCAACAATGGAGGATTGTCATGCAAGTTGTGCTTATCGATTGAATAAAAAACCATCGGATTGGGAACAAGATCTATGGTCACAAGTTAATCACCAATCACAAATTGGAGGTGTCAAGTGATGGCGGGCAACGCATCGACGATGGCGATATTGTGATATGTCGATAGCTGATAAAGTGGAGATTATTTGAAGGTGAAATGGAAGATCAGGAGCAACAAGAAATTTATATCCTTAGAAACATGAAGGAAATGGGAGTATTAATCCAACAATATAAAAATGGAAGAAACCAACAATTTAAAAGAGATGATCAGCAACATAAGAGTGAACTTGAGGAAGCCATTAGATTGCAGGAGTATAGCAACTGGCAGCAGAATGAAGAACAAGAGATTAGTCTGGCAGTAATGAGAGTAGAAGTAAATATAATAACAAAGGGCCTACAAAGAAAGACAAGTGAAGACCGAAGATACAGATGGAGAATGAAGAAATGGGTCAAGTGGAAGCTATTTGTTAGGCCCCTATACTACTAGTGTAACCCCTTATTGTTATTAGTACAACCCACTTATTATATTGATGTACCCATGTAGTGCCCATATTGTTACTATTGTGCCACATAGAAGCCCACTATTGTTATTATTGTGCCCTTACATTATTATTGTTATGTTGGCTCTGATTATGTTATGACCCCTTAGACTCCTATATATAGAAAGGAGGTCTTTTCATTTGTATCATCCAAGAATTGTTCATTTATGTAATGTAAAGGAGGTTGCCCCCTCGAAGAGGCTAAATTCTAAGGCATTGATCTATCTTTTCTATCTTTTCTTGAGCTGGTTTCATAACACTATTACAACAGAGGTGGAATGGCAAGCTGATAAACAAGTTCTGGGAACTTGAACAAATTCATATTGATTTGTCAGAGGAAGAGAGACTGAAAGCAATGGAGTCACAGAAAGAAGGATCTTCTGAAATCCAGAAAATCTATTATGGAATATTGGTGCTTGAAGCATCAAAAGAGGATAAAAGGTATTTTATTTTTAAAACTGATGATTGTTGTGTGCTTGTAGGTCATGTAAGCTTATGTAAAAACAAGCAATTATTTGAAACTATCATATCAACAAGTGAAAAGATGACTAGCCACAGTCATGTGAAGAATAAAGAGAAAAGTTACAGTCAAGTTAAGGAAGATGTCCAGTCAAATGACATCCAAAGGATAAGTCAAAAGGAGGATAGCAAAGGAATTATTGAGATCAAAGAAATGTTTGGAAAGGAAGAGATCCATTCATATGAATATGGAACAAATAGTTTTCTCGGGAAAATTGATGAAGATAATATAAACCAAATGGAGAATATTATGGTGTATTCAGGAAGTGGGAGTCAACTGGAAGAATTGATGATGAAATTATTTGAGGAGACCTTGGTGTCTCATAGTTTTGAAACTAATATTTTGTGTGTAAATGCACGATACACTGAAGTAAGGCAACTATTTAATGTTGTCATAAGGGAAAGGAAAAGTAAAGATATGATTTTTCAAAAGTTAGAAGAAGGAAATTCACATAATCTTGTGATGCAGAGGAAAGAGAAGTTGTTAAACATAGTTGTAGCGAATTATCCAGATATTGGACAACTATTAAGGACTGAAGCCAAAGGAAAGCAGCTACTAAAGATTGATATAGAAGACTTGGTAAATGTTAAACAGTTATTGAAGATTATTGACCTTGAAGAAAGCCAGAGTAGAGAAGGACTAAAGACAGATGTTGCAAACAATAAAGTTAGTAAAGATCTTGTAGATCTCTTGGGAGAAATTCCAAATGATATGGAAGATTTGTGGCATGAGTGAAGTATTTTGGAGAAAAGGCAAGAAAACCAAAGAATAAGTGATCAAACTGTACAACCAAAACTGAATGATAATGAAGAAGTTGTCATGGATGAAAAATATGGAAAAGAAGTTGTCATAAATCTTGGAATAATGAGGAAATAAGGTAAAGCATTTGTGTTTAATTAATTGATTGATTTTGGTGAAGATTTATATGCAGAAACAAGGCAATGTAAAGTCAATTTGAAACAAGGAGTTGATTCTGAAGATCAGATCAAAGTAAGGAAGGGTGAGATCAAAATGTCTCAGAAAGATAGAATGATGTTGAAATTACAATATGGAATTTTTGAACTTGAGATGAGTTCAAGGGATGATAGTAACAAAAATACTATTTTACCACAAAGGTTATTGATGAAGAAGAGGCTGAAGATGAAATTTTAGAAGCAGACAAATATGATGCCATGATCCTTAAGGGTGCAGAAATTAAGTTACTGGAAGAAGAGGTATTCCAAGTACCTAAGCAAGCAGGAAGAATTCTTAGTTTTTAGGAAATTTGTGGAATTGCAGGTATACTGGAAATTGAAGTAAGAAGTGATGAAGCCATGAATGAGAAACCAGAAGAGGGAACTGGAATTTTTGTAGGGGATCAATGGAGAAGGTATTGGCACATGGATTATGATGTTCGTATGCAAGAACACATCCAGTTGCAGGAGAATAGTATTCATCATCTGAGAAGTGAAGTCGACAAAGAAATTGATTAGTTGCGGAGACTCATACAACAACATTCCAATAAAATATACAAAGGACAAAAGAAGGAATATTGGTTGGAAAGAATGGTATAGGTAAAGGTAATGGTCAATTGCAAATTAAGGTGTGGAAGCCTAGTATAAATTGTGATGATTAGCAAAAAATAGTAAGTTATATGAAAAAGATAGCAGTAGACAATGAGAGCATAGCTAATGGGGCAATATAGCATAAAGTATGGAGACCTAGAGAATGACAACCAACAACAGCAATAACCAAGAACAAGACTATCGAACAAACTATGGGATCCAAGAAGTCACAGATCAGAAGCACATGATCAAGAGATCATGATTATTTTTAACCTTAGAAGTTTGATTCAGGAGCATCTAGGCCTAGCCAGCAATGTGATGGTGTGGTCACATGTTGTGGCTAACGAGAGTTTGGAAGAAGAATTGGTTACTTAATTTCTATAAATTGAAAAGTATGTAAGTAGTTATATTGTTGCCAAATATTAAGGAAAAGAGAGAATAGGTGGCAAGTTGATCCTCCCTGTGTGGAGATCAAGCCAAGTAGTTTAGTTTGTTTAGATTAGGATAGGATTTGATTTATAGTCTATCCCTTCAATTTTGGAGGAGATGGTTAGCTTAGATATATTGTATTTCCTTTCTTTTCAAAAAGGACAGAGCGAGAGGATTCGAGAGGATTCGCGATGAAATTGTAAGCCTACTGGAATATTAGAGGAACTAGAGGCTCTAATTAGAAGAATTAGGCCAAAGAGGGATGGAGAGCCTCAAATATGTAATTATGTGTTTATATATTTATTTACAGAGAGGAGAGTGAGACAGAGGAACTGTGTATTGTGCATTTTCAAGTTCTGTTATATTTATTTGCGTAGATGGCTAAAATTCCATCTGTAGGCATGTTGATCGACCATCAATCACTGTAGGATCGATGGCAATCCATTGAGTAAATGAATGATTGTTATGTATATGGAGTGTGTGTGTTTAACTAAGTATGGCAGGGGAACGTGTTTTAACACAGAATCTGTCAAAAAACGAACGGAACGAAGTCAAAGAGGAATAGGTTGATCAATGCACAATGGTCGTTGGATCTGGAAGATCAATGGACCTTATCAAAAGTAGAGAACAGAGTGATTAACATCACATCGGTGGACTTTGATGAAGAAAGGTAGATTTATACACAAAAGTGGTATTTCGGGTGAGGTAGAAGTGGTAATTGGTAATTCGGGGTGAGCACCCGATTCCACTAACCGAGCGACACGTAGCACTCGGGAGGAGAGAGGAAACCACTTTTCGGGCGGGTAATCCCCGTGCTATTTGTCCACCCAAAATCTCTGACAGCTGATGGATCAAGTGTGTTAGATCAATGGTGGAGGATTGTCATGCAAGTTGTGTTGATCGGTTGAATCAACAACCGTCGGATCGGGAACCAGATCGACGGTCACGATTTAATCGCCAATCACAAATCGGAGGTGTCAAGTGATGGCAGGCGATAGCGATATTTTGATATGCCGATAGCCGATAAATCGGAGATCGGAGGTATCAGATATTGGTGAAGCTCAGTAGAATACTGGAGGTGGAGCAAACCTGACGATTTTATAGAAGCATATGTATAGTATTTGAAGCCCAAACTTAAGCTTTCAGCTGCAGTGAAGGGAGGCATGTTAGTGCGAAAGGATATTGCAATAGCGATAAAGGTATGCCTCGAGAACCGTGTAAAGGCTGAAGGAAAGCGCGGAAAAGGTAATATTTCCTATGTTGTGGAGTAGCTCTATTATAAAAATTTTATAATAGAAAAAGCGCTGATAATATGGAATTGTGGGTTAAGTCTGGGTATAGCCAAAGTAATAAAAGTTTCATGAGGTTTAAGAGTCCCGCTAAGGTATTTTGATTGTCGCAGCCATATAGTTACATAATATTCACTTCATAAGATGTAGGTCTAGATCTCATGTTCAAAGTCTTCCTTTTGGTCCACTTTTTTTTTTGAACCATTTCTCCTCCAAATCACTTATACTCTATGTTGAGTCCTCCTCAAGAGTACATTATCTCTTCCATTCTTCTTCCTCTTCTTTTATCAAATTGTTTGTAAGCTTCCAAAGAGTTGTTTTTTCTGCAAAATCACCTACAGTATTCAAATTCTTTGTTTCTGTCGACTACTCCAATTGTAGTCCTTCCATGTACTTTGTCTCAGAACATTTTACTGCACCATCTCCTCAAATCTCCAATTATTTTCTCAAGCATCTCCCTACGGTCATCATTCTTCAAACACGATATAGAATTAAAAAAAAAAAAATCTACCTCATGGAACTTCTCCTCTAGATCTTATCCTTTATCTCTTTCAATCCTCCTTTCAACTTCTATATTCATAACACTCTACCTATGATATCGCTTGCCTCTTATAAAATTGATCTGGCCACCACTTTATTTATGGTATCATTTTCTCTGATACCACTTGATGCAAACCCGGTCTTGCACCCAAGCTTAGGTTCATTGAAAACTCACATGGCCTAGTCCCCTGCTCAAAAGGTGCTTCCTTCAATCCTTGCTACAAACACCTTACGCGATTCAAAATATATTCTTTGTTAATTTTAGAATGGGAGGTGCTTATGGGTGGATGACCGTTTCCTTCCCCAAAATGTAATGCTTCCATTGTCGGCATGCCTGTACAATGGAATACATCTCTTTATCATAAGTGGGGTACTTCCGGACTGTGTCTGAAAGTGTTTCACTGTGATATGCCACTGGATGTCCATGTTGAGTAAGGACTGCCCCAATAGCATAGTCAGAGGCATCTGTCTCGACCTCAAATGGTTGTTGTAAATCTGGTAACGCGAGCACTGGTGCCATGCAGAGGCGATCCTTCAACTCCATGAATGCCTTCTGTTGAGATTCAGACCAAAAGAATTTTGCTTTCGCCCCTCCCTTGGTGACTTGACTCAAGGGCCAAGAAATATGAGAAAACCCCAACACAAACCTGCGGCAGAAGTTGGCAAGACCTAGAAAGTTGCGTAGCTCTGTTAGAGTGGTTGGAGAGGGCCAATCCCGAATGACTTGGATCTTGGCTGCATCGACATGCACCCCCTGTTCATCAATGATGTATCCCAGATACTGAACCTGGGTCATGCCAAAAGTGCATTTCTCCAAATTGGCACATAGCTTGTGTTGCCGCAGTGTTTCGAGAACCTGTCGGATGTGGTGGAGGTGCTCTTCCCAACTCTGGCTGAAGATCAGAATGTCATCCAAGTATACTACTACAAAGGAGTTGGTGAATGGCCGCAAGATGTCATCCATTAGCCTCATGAAGGTTTCAGGAGCATTCGTCAATCCGAAAGGCATAACCAACCATTCGAAGAGGCCCTCCTTGGATTTGAAGGCAGTCTTCCACACATCAGAGGGTTCGATTGGTACCTGGTGATATCCTGACTTCAGATCGATCTTGCTGAAATATTTCGCCCCCTTTAGTTGGTCTAGGAGGTCATCAATTTGCGGGATCGGGTACCTATTACGGACAGTGATCTTTTTCAGCGCCCGATAGTCAATACAGAGTCTCCACATCCCATCCTTCTTCTGTACCAACACGATCGGGCTCCCACAGGGTGATGAACTCGGACGGATGTGACCTTTCTGCAGGAGCTCCTGAATCTGCCTCTTGATTTCATCGTTCTCCAGAACGGAGCGCCGATAAATTGGTCCATTGGGTAGCGACGCACCTGGGGTCAGATCGATGGAGTGCTTGACTTGACAGTGCAGAGGAACCCCTACCGGGGAGGTGAAGATGTCCTCGTACTCCTCCACAACCTTGTCCATCTGTAGTTTTCGTGTAGAGGGACCCTGTCTGGAGGCCGCAGCCACTGTCTTCTTCTTTCCTTGAGGGCGTATCATCAGGAAAACAAATTTCCTAGTTTTGGAAATGATCTTACTGCATTGTTTTGCAGTAATCAAAGAGATGGCGTAGGTGGTGCTACCTCTGGTATCCTGTACAACTTATTTCCCAATGTAATAATAACAGCACGGGGCCTTGATTCATACACAGCATGTCGCTTCCACAAGTATGGTTGTCCTAGTAATACATCACAAACTTCAAGGAGAGCAATGTCACACAATACCTCATCCGTGAAGGGCTTGATGTTGTATGGAAGGCGACACTGCTGGCTCACGCGAAGATCTCGTCCTTGGTGAAGCCACCCAATGGTGTATGGTTGTGGATGTGCTATGGTCGGTAAGCCCAACCGCTTCACGAACTCTACCGAAATGAGGTTCTTTTGACTCCCGCTATCAACAATGAACTGTATCGGGGAGCCCTTTACCCACATCTAGGAGTGGAAGAGACGCTCCTCCTCCTCTGGATCTTCGGGTTCATTTTTCTGGATCTTTGCGGTAGAAACAGTGGCGCTAGGATCCGCATCAATGATCTGCTTCCCTTTTTCATTCCCATTATTGGGTTCTGACTCAGAGTCAGAACATGCATCTGATTCGGAAACCTTTAGCTCAGCCACCAGTGACTGCTTGGCCCGACACTCACTTTTGTTGTGAGTGGAGCTCTTATGGAACTCGCACCATTTTCCAGTGTCCTTTCTCGGCTTCGCGGTGCTGTTCTTTGCTTGCAGCTTCGGCTGGTTGTCTTGGGCTGTCCCGCCTTGGCTTTGTCCTTTGTTCTGTGGTTTAGGGGCACCTTTCCCCTGCTTTGGATTCGCAGATCCAAAGTACCACTTCTTTTGTTTAAACTTCTGCTCGACCTTGACGGCATATCGGTATGCTGCGCCGAGCGAGGAGATGTTTAGGAATTGTATTTCTTCCTGGATGTACTTGTGCAGGCAGCCACGGTATTTGAGTATCAAATGTTGCTCTGAATCCTTAATACCCAACTTTGTGCGAAGGGTATGGAAAAGATTGGTGAACTCCGGCACGTCTTGGTCCCTTCCTTGCCGCAGTGTGGTCCACTTTATGTATTCATCCTCATAGCTTCCAACAGGGTAGTACTGCTCCTTGATGGCATCCCGGAACGAATCCCAGGTGGGTGCGGCTGAAAATAGTGAGCCAGTATTTTCATCCTTGTTGCCCGTTCCAACAATGATAGTGCTCGGATAGATCTTTCTAACGATCTATTGTATGCGTCAAACGGAGATCGTATGCCAAAGTTACGACCCCGGGATAGTGAGCCAATACTTTCATCCATGGACCCATGTTGCCCCCGGATTCCCCAAAAAACGTCGTTTAGGGCCTCAAAATGGATCCGGAAGTTCAGGACCCGAAAAACTGCTAAAAATAGTAAGTTGTGCTACAATTAAGGAAACTGAAAATGCTGAGAAGGACAATGGTGGGGGTCCAGGTGGACTTGGCAGGTGGCCACCAATATCCACCTGGATCAGGCACAAGTGATGCATGATATTATATTGTTGGACATATTGTTGAAGATTTAGCTAGTAGAAATATTGTTGAAGAATTGTTGTCGTCTTATCCAAACCAAAGGATCCTGCCACTTCACTGTAATGTGCCTACTTAATTAGATTCAAATGCTTGCTTGAAGGAACAAAAAGGTGGCCTTAGCACAAGAGTGCATCCCAGAGGTGGAAGAATGGAACTTGCTTGCCTTCCATCAACATGTGGTATGTGTTAGTGAAGTCAGTAATTGTGGTTAGCACCACAACTAGGGGAATACTGAGGAAATTTGAGACAATTATTGAATCCTTTCCATGCCAAATGAACATTTCTCCAAATTGTATAAAACTTGTGTTTCCACAAGGTGCTCAAGACCATTGAATGCGATACAAATTTTTTTCCTAGGTTCAGCTAAAGTTGAGGATTTCATCTAGGTATACAACAACAAAATATTTTGTGAATGACCACAAGATATCATCCATCATCCCCATGAATGTTTTTGAAGCATTAGTCAAGCCAAAGGGCATGACCAACCACATGAAAATTCCTTCTTTAGATTTTAATGTTGTATTCCATACGCCAATTTGTTTAATTGGAACCTGGTGACAGCCTGAGTTCAAATCAATATTACTAAAGAACAAGGCACTCTTAAGCTAGTTATTAATTTCATCAATCCTAGGGATCAGGTATCTGTTCTTGGTAATGATTTTGTTCAGTTCTCGATAATCAATACAAATTAACCATGTCACATCCTTCTTCTACACACCAATACAATTGGAATCCACAAGGTGAGGATCTTAGTCAAATGTGACCCCTTCAGATGAGTTGATGAATCTGACATTTTATTTCCTCTTTCTCTAAGAGAGAGGATCTATATATTGTGCCATTAGGTAAAGGAGCACCAAGTATCAAGTCAATTGAGTGTTTGATCTAGCAATGCAGAGGCAACCCCACAAGTGGAGTGAAGATATCTTTATTTGTATCTACAATATTTTCCACTTGATTTTGTTGTGTAAAGAGGTCGTGTGCAAAGGTTGTGGTGGTTGTAGTGGCCTTCCTTTCACCTTTTGACTGAACCATGAAGTGAACAAACTTTGCAGTTTGAAATATTACCTTTTGGAATTATTTTCTTTTATCAATGAAATTGTATTAGTTTGAAATACTTTTGGTATCTTGTGGAGATAATCTTTGAGAGTAACAATGACTCTACGAGAATGACACTCGTAAACAACATGGTGTTTCTACATATAATTTTTTCCTAGAATAACATCACAAACTTTAAGTGGGGAAGCATCACACAATACCTCATCTTTGAAGGGGTTGATGTCGTACGACAGGTGACATTGTTGGCTGACATGGATGTCTTGTCCATGGCTCAACCAACCAATGGCGTATGGTTCTAATATGTGACTTTAAGCATTGTTTTTTTAATTTAGCAAAATATTCAAATACCATTATAACTTGTTTAATTTTAACATTGAAAGAACTTGTTCAATGGAATTAACTGATTTAATGGTAAATATTAACCTATGTGGTCTATGTTTTGCACATTGATCTGCAAGTAACTTACAATGACAACAAAAGAAATTGAACAACCAAGAAATAGACTTAGTTAAAGAAAATGGAATTAGAATTGACAAAATAAACTGAAACTATCAAGTGGCTATGAGGAGGCAAGAAAGGAAACTGAACAACTAGCTAGGGATCCGAACAATAAAAATGAATTTCTAACAAACAAATGGAATAAAAACCCCCACATAGCACTAAGGGATAGTTGGATGATCAAATTGAGTGGCCAAGAAGGGAATTGGATACCCAAGTGGAAGGAATCAAAATGATTAACTTTACTCTCCTTATCATGTATAAATAAGATAAACTCAAAAGAGAATGATATTTTTCTTGTGCACTTTTCTAACTATTCTATGAATTGTTAATAATAATAATCCATTACTGTCCACTTTGGAGACTCATTTGGTGTTTTTGTGGTGTACGGTTATTCCTTACTTGTTTATGATGAAATCATTATAACGTTTTTACTTTTGTTTGATAATTTTCATGCAAATGATTATTAATGGTTTGTAGATTTATGTGGTGTGGTTTTTGTGATTTTGGATTCAAATATTCCAAAGTCTTCATTTTAGTTGTCTACGTTTGGAGTCTAGAACAAGACTCATCCTCAGGACTGATTTACAAAGAAGAGAAGTGTCAGCTATAAATATGGTATGGAGTGAAACCATGCATGGGGAGCCAACCAGCTCAGGATGAAAGAAAATAATTTTATCATTTACAATACATTAATTTGTTATTTAATACATTATTTATTTTTATTTTTAATTTTTATATTAGTTTAATAATGATTTAAGGACTTTTAATTGCTATTAATAAATTCTAATGTGAATTATATTATAAAATTTTATGATGTTAATAATTTTATTACTACCCTTATGTTTATAATTATTGTAGTGAATTACATTTATAATTTTATTGTTATTTTAATTAAACCTAATTTATAAAGGAGTTTATATATATTATTTTATTATTTTTAGATTATAGATTTTATGTAGCTTATGTTATTAGTTTGTTGCTAATAATAATGTGTTATTAAAAGAGCTGATAAATTATTTATTTTAATTAAATCTCACTATGATATTCTTTTTCGATTATTAAAGATTTATGCTATAATGTCTTTAATTGATGTTAATATAATCTAATATGAGTTTTATTATATTTGATAATGTAATTCATGTTATTATTAATTACATTGTTACCTTTATGTTTTCAACATATTTTAATGAGGATTTTTTATTCTTTATCCTTTGTATTTTATTAATTTTATTGTTTTATTTGTTATTTTGGTTGATTTATAATTTTTGTTTTATGTGTTATTCTACTAATGCTTAGATTTCTTAATAATGCTTAATGTCATTTTTAGGGTTAGGAGGGGGGTGGAGTTGGAAACCAAGGATAGGGTTCAAAGAAGGTATGAGCTCAAAAGGTCAAATGGGGAAATATTAAGAGGAGGGGGGGAATTGATATAGGAGATAATCATATTGGGAAAGTTTGGAGGGCGTACATGATGACAAATGAGAAGGGGTGGGGGGTGGTGGAGAGCATTTTATTCAATGTGGGGGAGAAGGCAAATCCAATTTCTGCTATCTTCCAAGCCTCCATCTCTATTGAGGTTGTTCGGGTGCTTGATGTGGTAGATTCAGGGGCCTCATTCCATGCCACACCTGATAGGAAACATTTTCATGATTATGTTCAAGGATATTTTGGACAGGTTCGATTGGCTGATGAAAAACCCTATAAAAGCATTGGAATGAGTACAATTTTCATAAAACAGCGAAATGGAAATCAATGGCTATTGAAGGAGGTAAGGCATGTTCCAGATCTGAAGAAAAATCTAATTTTAATAGGGTAGTTGGGAGGTGAAGGTTGTGTGACTACTTTTACAAATAAAACCTGGAAGGTCATTAAAGGATCCCTGGTAATCGCAAAGGGAGAAAAGGTTGGTACAATGTACTTATGCAATGGTATTTCTAATTGTGTTAATGCTTTAACCTCTACAGGACAAGATACAACATTGTGGCATCATAGGCTTGGGCACATGAGTGAGAAGGGGATGCAGATTCTTCACTCAAGAAATTTGTTGCTAGGTTTGAAGCATGTTGATTTAAAGTTTTGTGAGAATTGTTTTTATGGAAAACATAACAGAGCCAAATTCCTCGGAGTTGGGAAAGAAAAGAAGAGCGAAAAATTAGAGCTTGTGCATTCAGATGTATGGGGACCTGCTCTGGTATCATCTCTCGGTGGCTCTCGTTATTATGCTACTTTTATTGATGATGAAACCAAAAAAACCTAGATTTATTGTATTCGAAATAAGTCTGATGTATTTGATACTTTCAAGAAATGGAAAGCTTTGGTTGAAAATGAGACAAAAGATGGTTGAAGTGTCTCAGATTAGACAATGGAGGTGAATATTGCAGCAAAGAGTTTGATAGGTACTACTATTCAGAGAATGGAATTTGCAGAGAAGACAGTTCCAAGAACGCCACAAGAAAATGGTGTGTCAAAAAGGATAAACAGGTCAATCATGGAGTGTGCAAGGTACATGAGATTGCATGCAGGATTGTCTTTACAATTTTGGGCAAATGTTGTAGATATCGTTGGTTATCTAATAAATAGAGGGCCTTAAAGTTCCATTGATGGTGGTATTACAGAGGAGGCATGGATAGATAGAAAGGTAAACTACTCATTTTTAAAGACTTTTGGTTGTGAAGCCTTTGTCCACATTAATAAATAAAATAGAACAAAGCTTGAGGAAAAATCAAAGAAATGTACCTTTATTAGATATGGTGTTAATGATTTTGGTTATCATTTTTATGATTATGAAAAACACAAAATCATTAGGAGCAAAGATATCATATTCAATGAAAGGGTTTTGTTTAAGGATCAGATGTAGGAAAAGAAACAAGAAAAAGAAAATACAGAATACGCGGTGCTTGATGAGATCACAGAAAAATTGAAGGTACCTAAAAATCATAATGATCAACAACCATAACAACAACAACAACCACAACAGAAACAAGCACCTCAAACACCTGAAAGTAGTGTTATAAGATCTACCAGGATAAGTAGACCCCCTAAATGATACTCTCCTTCATTATATTATCTATTGTTGACTGATTCTGGTAAAACAGAATGTTATGAAGAAGCAATAAAGGTAGAAACTAGGAAGAAGTGGGAGAAATCCATGAAAGAAGAGATGGACTCCTTATCACATAACTGTTTAGTCAATTTAGTGTTCCTAAATTGATGTCATTAATTGTCAACCCGGGGCTCGTAAGCTGATGAAGTGAAGGTGTACTATATGTACTTAAGCAACCTCTTAGAGCTTTTTGTCGTTTGGGGTGTTGTTTGTGGTTAATTTATCTTCCTAAGATGGAGTGATGATTTTATAGACAGATGAGTGATAGTGTGTGATTAGTGGTTTCTAACTACTTGCTGAAAAGGAAAAGCTTGAAAGAAATAAATAACTTAAAATGAACTGAAAGCAAAGAACCACTTTCTAATGGCATTAGACACCATTCATGCTGCTGCAAATAAAAGGTAAGAAAATCACTTTAAAAACCAATGATAATGTTTATCTCTTCCTAACTCTCTGCTTCTAACACATAGTACTGTGTAAAACACGATTAGGAAGTAGCTAAAGATGAGTTTAAAAAGTGATCAAAAATGAGAAAAATCTACTTTAAAGACTAGTTATAATGTTCAGCTCTTTCTAACTCTCTGCTTCTAACATATGGTACTATGTAAAGCACGATTAGAAAGTAGTTAAAGATTAGTCTAAAAAGTACTCAAAGCCAGCTGTAATTTATTAGTATTCTGATCTCTAAAAGATGAATAATTTGTGATAAAGAGACCATCAATATGTTAGCAGACAACTTTGAGAAACTAAACTAAAAATCAGCTATGAAAATAAAGTAAAGGCAGCAACTTTGAATCTGTCAACTGAAACTACCACTAGATATAAAGCAAATACACAAACACACACACAATCCCGGGTTTAAAAACCTGCAAAAGAATAATACTGATCAGTTGAAAATAAAGGCTGGAAATGAAATGACATGAAATCAAATGGTATGCTATTATACATGATAAAAGAAATAAAGATTGCTGAAAGCATGAAAATGAAACCAAACACTATGTACACGGGCTGTCACAGATGGGGGCCCTCCATCCACGCAGCCAACTTGAAAGATCAGCTACTAAAAAGTGAACAGAACAGCACTGTTTCTATTACTCCATATGCAGAAAATTACAGTCAAGAGTGCTAGAACAGCACTATCAAAACAGAGTCTTGAAATGCACTAAAATTATAACAAGTTCATAAAACACAGCAACTAAAAAGTAACATTAAGCGTATGCAAACGCTAGTTTTTATAGGCATCTAAACGATTGCCTAATGCGTAAAGCTAGAAACTGAAAATTAACTAATCTGTCATGCGTAATAAAGGTTCAGCAACACGTCATAAGCCTCGTGGATGAGCTGGAGGTTCTGGTCGTTATGGGAATTGAATCCAGAGTTGGATTATGTCTTCCACAACCTGCGTAACACGGACAAATCACCAGTTGCATTGACGTGACCCAACAGCTTACGCAACACCGTTTAAGCTGCCTTTATTGACCGTGGCTTGACCCTCGTTGACCGGAGGTGTAGATGATGTGGCTGACCGAACCAACAGCACAGGAACCTTGAGCACCTTTATCCCTACATGCCCATGTGGCTCGTTTTGCAAAATGACACGTGGAACCTTGAGATTAACAAAAAGGCTGCGGAATCATCAGATGGCTGCGGAATCGCTGAATGGCTGCAGAATTGCCAAACAGCTGCGGAATCTCTGTAAATATGTCAAAATCTAAACAAAACAGTCACACATTAGCAAAGTTCACTTAATCATGCTTAAAGACATCTAATGTAATGATCTGGGCCTGTTTACAAGGAAAATGAGGCAAAAGAGAGAGATGAGTGAGGGAAAACTATAGGTAATGATGGATAATCAAGTGCAAAGTAGAGGCTCTACATACCCCCACTACGAGGGTGTTGCATTTCCTCATGCAACGAAAATATTGTTCAATCCATCTGCTGAGATGCCTCTGCTAAGACATCTAGCCTTCTCTTCTTCCTCTGTGTGGCCACATTGACTCTTGGTCTTTTCATCAAACATCTGAATTTTAGATTGATCAAGGCTCTGTTTAACTTCCTGCATCTCTTCTTGAGCTTTTTGTTTTCCTTTTGCCACAGGCCCATATGAAGCATGGTATTATCTTGGACCATCTTGTCCACATTGCTCTGTACCTTTAGTTTTTCATTTTCCTGTTTGATGTGGCGATTTAGTACCTCCAGCTCAAATACTTCTTGCTTCAGTGATTGAACTTGCTGCTCCAAAGGTTGAACAGTGCTTGGACCAGAAGCTGCTTGTTCTAACGTGTCCAGGTAATTATAAACTTTCTGCTGATCTGGATCAACCTCTGGTGACTTCTTTGGAGTAGGCTCATACTCAAATTCGGATCCATGTTCATATTCAGGTTCATGCTCAAAAGGACTTTCCTCATGTAGAGGACTGGTCTCAACATACTCAGCGTGTGGAGAGCTTTTCTCAAAGTCAGGTCTTGTAGCAACCTTTTCAGGTGTTCTCAAGTTAATGATGAGTGACTTTTTACCCTTTGTGGCCCCCACTTTGTCTTGTATCCTTCTGCTCCTTCTCACGGTGGTGATGCTCTGTTTTTCTTTTTGTGCTTTTTGCTTTTGTTTTTCCACCTTCTTGGAAAGGGCAGTTTCATGGAGTTTGGCCATTCTTTGTGCTAAGGGCTGAGTGTCTTCTTCACTAGAATTCTCAGGAGTAAGGTAGGTTTCTTGAGCTATGGATTTTCCTTTATCTTTCTTTTGTTTCTTCCTACTCTCTTTTCTCTTTTGAGCAACTTCTTGGGCAAGTTCTGAAAGGGTTTCTGTGATGATTCTTTGGGTTGTTTGATCAATGTCCACAGCAGGCTCAGGGTCAATTTCATGTTCAGAATGATGTACATCAGTTTCTTCTTCAATCTGTTCTTGGACAGTTTCCTCTTGGACAACAGTTTCAGGGGTAGCCTCTTCTCTTTTTCTTCTACTCTTTCTAGGCACAGAGGTTTCTCCTGCTTCTTCAAAATGGTTTCTCACAAGAAATCTCTCCCAGGTATCTCTTTTGCTTTCAACTGTTCCTCAACTAGCATCTTAACAAGACCATGATGATACAGATGTGGTTCAATGTTTCTTGGGTTCCTTTGGACAATTGAACACATTTTTCTAAGACTTGAGAGTAGAAAATATGGAAGGTTAATATCATCTCCTAAGAAATGCATCATGACTTTGGCATGGTAAACATATAAAACTCCAAACCTTCCCTCACAAGTAAAGAATTTTTGCACTAATAAAAGTAAAGTTGTCCATTCTTCCTTGACATAAGTAACAGGAATCCCTTTTGTAAAAATGCTGGTATCCATACCTGGATTCTTTAAGATTTGCTTCCACTGTTGGTCTTGTACTGATCTGTTTTTAAACCATCTTTCTCCAGTTTGTGGGAGTGAAGTGGCCTTTGCTATACTGCTCTCAGTGACTGTAAACTTTAGGTCCCCTATCTCCACTTGATTGTCTTTGTCTCTAAAGGAACGTGCAAAGGCCTTCGTAACCTCTTTGTGGTAACCTCTGAATTTTTGGATGCATTGGAGCCAGTTTGCTTTTTGCAAAGCCTCTTTAACTTGAGGATATCCCTCCAGAAATTTTGAACCCTCTGGTTCTGCTCTTAAGAGTTTACCCATTGGCTCTACGGCTCTGTTCTAAAACTTTTGGAAAAAAGGTTACACGGCTTCAACAGTGGCCCTAACACAGTAAATTTACGGCTCTAATGTAACAGTCGTAACATACGTTCACTGATAATCAGAATTAGCAGAGAGGAAGAAGTAAAACAGAGTATGGCTAAGGTAGCAGCATAGTGAGCACAACGGAATAAGGGAACTGTGGAAATGAAACAGCGTGAATGGAATGATAAGAGCGTAGGAGGGTTATGAAATGATGGGTAGAAACGGTTAGGTCCTTAGGCTTCGGTCATAGGTTTACACTTGGCTGCGGGATTATGACGTAGAGAGACGTAGTACAGTAGTCTACGTCACTTAGGTACGAAAACCTTAATGGAGGAGCAGCCGCAATTGAATTTCAAAATCGTGATGAACATGACTGATAAGTGTGGGGGATACGTGGATTTTTGGTCGCATGATGGAAAAGACTGGTAATCATTACATTAAATGGAAAGAAACATAACCCGGAAACTTTGCAAAATGAGATAACCATAAGTTTAGGATTTAGATCATACCTCATATCCGCGCTTGGATTGCCTTTAATCATTTGCCACTAACCCTTTATTGTTTTATTGTTGTTGCATGACTCTTTTCCACTTATTGTTGATGACTTCTGAACTGTAAATTTCTTTTCAAACAGACTGTGTTTTTTTTATGCAGGTGCAGAGAGCTGCGGAATGGCTGAATGGCTGCAAAATTGCCAGACAGCTGCGGAAACTGCAGTGGTACCCTCCGGCTGCACAAAACAACTTTAGTTGTCTAAAAAAAATTAACCTTATTGATGGAATGAAATGTAATGAATGGATGGATGGATGGAAAGAAGTGAGGTGGAGTGAGAGTGATTAAATGAATGAGATGGTGGATGAAATGGTTGTAATGATGAAATGAGATGGAATAAGGAGAGATTTTTTTGGAAAACATGAGGTGTCAGGTGACCCTGATTTTCACCTCAGGTTTTCTGTATAAGACTGCCAATCAGAGATTGGTTTTCAAGCTTATACATTTATTATTTTTTTCTTTTTCTTTTTTCCTTTTTTTTTTTTTTTTTCTTTTTTTTTTTCTTTTTTTTTTTTCAAAAACCAAAGATTAGGCTGATGGAGGAGAAGAATCCTTCTCCACCAACCTGATTGCAGAATCTTCTTTAAACAACTTGACAAACTCTTCTTTTGAGAATGGCTTTTGGTAGATTTTCAAGCAATGGCCATTCACAATAAGAGGAGTATGAAATTCATCAATAGTTTTCACTCAAACTGCTCCATTGCTAAAGACTTCATCAATCTCATATGGCCCAAGCCAATGAGTTTGAAACTTTCCTTTGAAGTCTTTGAACTTTGAATCAAACAATAGAGCCCAATCTCCTTTTTGAAACTTTCTTTCTTTGATATGACAATCATGCCATTTAGATCTTTGGTGCTGAACTAGATCGGTCCTTAGAATTGCATCTTGCCTTATTTCATCTAGCTCATTTAGCTGGTCCATTCTGTGTCTTTGGGCTTCTGTGAGGCTCATTCCCAATTGGACTGCCATCTTGAAGGTCTTGATTTGGAACTCAATGGGGAGCAGGACTTCCTTCCCATAAACAAGTTCATAGGGAGAATGTCCTGTTGTGTTCTTCCATGTAGTTCTATAGGGCCATAAGGCTTCAGGGAGCCTTTCCGCCCAATCTCTTCTATGAAGATGAACAGTCTTGGTGATAATGCCTTCAAGAACTTTATTGGTAGATTCCACTTGGCCATTTGATTGTGGATGGTATGGAGTAGATGTTCTTGTTATAGACATTTTTGTGCCTCGCAGCATGGAGCATGAAATGTCAATAATTACAGGGATCCTCAGTCCCTAAACATGTTGTTCTTACCCCTAGACGAACAAGGTCAGCAAACCACAGCACTTCCTATCAGTTCTCCACCTGAAAACACTCAAAAACAGGCTATTTTTGGATCATGTCAGCTGCTCCACTGAGCATCTGCGCTGAATGTCAACTGCTCCTCCTTGTACCTGCGCTGAAAGTCAAAACAAATGAAGGCTACCTGCGCTGGGCGAGATTGGCCAAGTGGCACAGTCATTCTGCAAGGTGTCAACTGCCCAGGAAGCTTCCAAACTGACACTTGGTTCAAGGAATTCGCCCTATGATGAGTAAGAGGTACTTGATCTCCATGTGGAAGCAAGGATCTCCAAGTGGACTCAAGAACTGAAGTTTAACTGAAGAGGGAGAGGACACAAGGCAGCTTTAGGTCAGTCTCAAGCTGACTCATCCTTTCTCCAAATCTCCTATATATAGAGCTCTTCTATGAGGTCTAGGGAGGCGGGAATTTTGTGCAAAGCAAGGAAGTGCTGTTGGTTTACAGTTAGAGCTATTGGGTGATTGCTTTTATAGAGGGGAAGAGGAGATTTCTTGCTGCTGGGGAGGTGCTGCTGGATTGGAGCCATTTATGGTTGTAACCTTCTCAGAACCTTTTTCTTCTATCAATAAAGCTTTGATGTTCTCCTATATACTTGTATTGCAATGATGTATTGTTTTTATCTGTATATTTGATTCATTCTAATCCATGCATCAGTTATGAGTACATGTTTCTTGTAGTTTCCCTCTCTTGTTTTTGCAGGATCTTTGTGTAGTTGGGCCGGCAAAGGGAGCAAGGAGTTGGGAACAAGAGGCAAAGAGAGAAGACAGGATCGACAAAAGCGAAAGACATCGGTTGGTCAATCTTTTCTTCCTTCTCTGTACTTTCATAAAGGAAAAATATCAAAGCTTTACTTTCAGTTGTTGCTAAGGAACTATCACCCTTAGAGTAGGGATAGGGTCATTCCGAGTCGGATACTTTTCCCCACAACAAACTGGCGACTCCGCTGGGGAAACTAGTATCTTGTTGGTTTATTGTGTTTCTTGCTATTCATCTCATAAACAAGGAGAGCACCAAATCGAACTGCAATTGAGTCCTTCAATTGCAAAGTAGAGGGCAGCTGCTCTGGCTCAGTTTCTGAGCAAGTTTATGATTTGAAGAGCTGATCCACAAGGACTCTTGTGCTCTTTGTGATAGCTTTTCATCCTCTTGATCATCCCTTAGCTTGTACTTGACCTATAGCTTTTTATTTCAGCAAAAACAGTGAATTTTTGAGCTTTTTATGACCCGGAAACCCTTGTAAACGCAACTCTCGTGTCTCAGTGCAGGCTGTCCAAAGGCAGTCTGCATTTCAGCGCAGGTACTCCCTTCAGGAACTGCGCTGAGAGTCAGTTTGACAGACCAGAGCCTGCGCTGAACCAGTTAGGCTATGTCTTCCTGAGGTTTCCCACTGAGTCTTGGCCCTGTTTTCACTGTTATTTTGCTGCTGATTACTTGTCATTTGTACTTGTTGTAAACCAACTTTCCTTGACATTATTCCGCCTCAGTTGTGTGATGAAACTGTGATTGTTCTTTCAGTATTTCTTGTTTCAGTTACAGTTTCCCATTGTGAAAAGCAAACCAGTATAGTTGTGGCCTCTTAGATCCTGAACTGTAAAAGTGTCTTTGTGATCTTAAGAGCTAGTTTTATTACTGTTCATGGCTGTTTGAGTTTGTTTGTTTTTCATTTTGTGGTTTGAATCTATACATTTCCAGTGTCTAAACAAGTCGATCTTAAGGTGTCTTTTGATTTTGGACAAGCTTGTTTACTTTCGCTTGAAATTAGATTCAAAGTTATACAACAGTTTCCTTTTTGTCTTACATCAACATTAAGGATAAAGAAAAGAAATATCTGCATTGTGCATGTACATTATTGACAGTTTGCATGTTGATTTAGGAAAAAGTGCATTTAGTGTGTGTTCTATGATCTGTGTGAAAAGTTGATGTCTTTCTTTTCCCTCAGTAGATTAAGGTTTTCAAAGTTGAAAGATTGAAAAGTTTTGCTTCTCATCTTAGATTGCATTTAGGAAGTTGTATATATACATCTCGTGGTGATCCTTAAAGGCAAACTGCTAAGCAAGATCAACATTAAAATGAATTGAATTTACATAACAACGCATTGAAACATAACGCAAACACATAGAGGTCTAAGCTAGAGACGTGTTCCGGCGTCGTTAAACGTGATATCTTAGCGTTGAGTGGTTGGGTGATTCCTCCACGGTGAAGCGATAAGTATCAATACGGACTTGTGCTCCCGCGTACCGTCGAGTATATTGGGAGACCCCTATAGGAATAAAGCCTTTATCCTTAGGAAGCCGTGTCGGCCGCCCTACTGATCGCGATGCAGTGAACACAGCATTCACGAAGATCGACCACCCGTACCGTAAAACGTATTCTGTGGTTTCGCGAAAGGTTTGGCACACCCTCTGCCTAGATCTCCAGAGCAGTTTCTTTTGGCCTTTTTCAAACTCTATAACTGAAAAAGTCCAACCGAGCATTTGTCACTTCGGGCTCGTTAATACATCGAAGGCGACTAGAGTCATCTTTAGCTTTTTCTCGACTCTTAAAACATGAAAAAGCAAAGTTGTGTCTAATAAAGCGTCGTTATAAAATTCATTTTAAACGGAACATAATCACCTCTTATTCCCGCGTTGATCTGTAAGTTGAGAACATGGAACGCCCCAACCAAGGAAGTCCACAAGATGGAAGTCCTAGTCCTTTCTCCTCTTGGGGAGAAGTTGGTGCGCCCCATATGGCCACATTGTCGCTTCCAGGACTGACAATAGGCCTGCCAGTTTGGCTGTTCTCAACCAATGTAGTTCAGGCCACCATGGTTCCTGATCAATCGAATCAACAGTTAGATCAGTCTAGAGCTGCCCACCAGCCTTCTACTTCCAAAAGTTCTTCCTTCGATCCTTCGTCTTCGCAAGGTAGAGCCGGCAAAAGTCAGCCTCCCAAGGAGAAGAAGGAAAAGAAGAAGAAAGAAAAGAAGAAGAAGGAGCCTAAGGCGACTGGGGGCAAGCAAAAGACATCTGACAAAAACCCACCCACTGCACAGACCGGGCCTAAATCGCCATGTGTCATATGTAGAGGAGACCATTTCCACAGAGATTGTCCCTGTATTCCCCGGATACTAAGGGACTGGTCCCCTCGTCTGCACAATTCGGGGGCATCAACCTCTGACAATCAGGTTGATTGTTTTCCATCAACCAGTGAAAGTGAAGGATCAAGACAAAAAGGGGGAGTAAGATTCCCCTGTAAGTTGTGTGAAGGCAGTCATGCCATCCACCGTTGTCCCTTCTTAGACGAAGCGAAGAGAGTTTTGGAAGATCGTCCGGTTTCACCGGTAAAACTTCCTCCTGGATACAAAAAACTCGTGCCAAGTCCTTCGTTGGTTGAAAATACAGCTGGCCCGCTCAAGTGGTCAGCTGAAGCGTCAGTCACTGAAAATGAACCTACTGAATCCAGACCGGACGAAAGTCCAAAGGTCGATACGGCAGTTGACCCGGTTCTACCTTCAGAAGTTTCATCTTCAAATGACACCGTCGCCGAAGAGTCATCTTCATGCGACACCCTCACTGAAGAGAATAAGGATGACACCATCCAGGTTCTTTTCATTAGCACCGACTCTGATGAGCGTCAGGGCAATGCGCCCATTCCTTTATCGCAGGAAGGAACATCATCAGGGTCATACCCGGCCGTATATTCGGTCCCACCACCAAGCAACCTGGTTGTATCCTTTGATTGGAATCAACTAGGCAGACCCCGGTTACCAGCCAGTATACCATTCAGAATCATTGTCCAGATCTATAGAATGATTATGGCTGGTACTATCATTGATGAAGGGGCGTCTGTGAGTATCCTTTCCTCTGTTGCTTGGAAAGCACTGGGTTCCCCGGCGCTTTTACCTGAGTTAAGAAATCTCTCAGGTTTTGATAAAGGAACCAGTCGACCAATAGGAATCCTCCCCAATGTGCCTGTTACATTGAAAGGGAAGACCGTTAATTTGAACGTGATGGTCATCTAAGGACCCTTGGATTATAACCTACTCCTTGGACGTGACTATATTTATTGCATGGGAGCGATAGTCTCCTCACTCTTTAGAGTAATGTGTTTTCCACACGAAGGAAGGATGGTCAAGCTCGTAGACCAACTTTCATTTCCGGGATCTCGCATCGCAAATAGTCAAATACCAATCCTAAATGGTCTGTTCACTCAAGATATGCCTCCACCCCCAGTCCTCCTTCCCGATGAGTGCGAGTGATTCGGAAAGAAAGACTGGAACCCAGGGGGCATGCACCCTGGTCTGCTTCGGGCAGAAGAAACCCTGGGTATAAGGTAGAATTTCCGCAGAAGAATATGACTAGTCCGTACCCCGTCCGTGGATGGAAGAGGGGTTATTCTGGAATAGTATTCTTTTGTTAAAGTTATGTGTTTGGCAAAAGAGTCATTCACCTTTGTCTAAAGAAGTGGGCAATGCCCAAGTAGGAATTCCCTTATTGCGACAAGCAGTAACCATCTTTGGGGAAAAGCAAGCCTCACCCATTAAAACAAATGTTTTGAAGGATAAGTAGGGGTAGCCTCCAAAGAAAGAGATTCTATTGTTGTGACATAGGGTAACCATCTTTGAGTAACCTAATGATAGACATCGCCAAAGAAAGAGATTGATTTGCGGCAGCAAATAGAACCGTCTTTGGATAATAAGAAAGAGGCAAGCCTCCTTCAATAACACCAATGTTTTGTCTTTGAGAAGTGTTCTTCTCTTGTCACAAACAGCTGTTCGTTAAAAGTTGGGCCGACGGGAAGACAAGTACCGCGTAAGACCCCTTAAAATAACGAGAAGACTAGTATCGTTAAACATTAGATTAGCAAGGTGACAAGCAGCTGGGAACACCCAAAGAAGAGCAGAGGTGGGGGAGAAGAGGGGCAGCCTCGAAATTCTATCCTATACCTAGGGGCATGCAAACCTTTTGGAATGTAAGCTAGGGGCAGTTATTTATCTGGTTTTAAGATTAACCGTTTTCCGAACTTACATAAAGGAAGGATGAGTTGGAGCATAGCTTTGGTAAGGCGCAAGCTCTATAAAAAATGGAACCTTAGAGGAGGCATTCTTATTTTATGACTGGTATTTCGAGCAGTTTTAGCACATGGTTCATGCTCGTTAAAAAATAAACGCAAGATCCGAGCAGTTTTAACGCGGTCTTCATGCTCGTTAAAAAATAAATAAAAGCAGTGAGCAATGTTCCCTCCAGAGTTTAAGCTCATTTTTATCTAAAAAAAGAACCTATCCCGGTAAATAACCTTCTGAGATCGTAAATTCATCAGCCATAAAAGCCTTGGTCGTGTTTGTGCACCGTCACCTCCACCGTCATTTGGCCGATCATTCACTTCCATTTGTGTGTTTACCCATTTTGAGGAACATCTGCGAAGAGTGATTTCACCTAACCATCCTTGTGACACTGCCGTGATTGGAAAATTCCAATTTGTACCTGGAATCAGTTGCTATCCCTGTTTATCACTCGTTCCTCAAAAGACGAGTCATCTTTGAGCTCTTTTCTGACTCGTAAAATATGAAAAGTTTGCCGAGTTCTGGCCTTCCAGCTCGTTAAAGGGACCGGAAGAGCTATCCCTCTTTTAGACTTTAATCTTTTTGGACCTGAGGGATTATTACACAAAAAGATCGAGCGCTTGTCTTGTTCGGCTCGTTAAAAGTACCGAACACCCATCCCTTCTGTATTGTTTTATACTTTTTCGGACTTAAGGGATTAGATGACGAAAAAGGAATTATGGAGTTCACTTTCTGTACCTTTTCAGACTCTCTAAAAATGAAAAGGACCGAGTTTTCCTTGTCGTTAGACTCGTTAAAATGATTAAATAGCGACAAACTTGTCTTTAGACGAGAACGAGTTTCCCTATCGCTAAGCTCGTTAAATCATAGCGATGGGCTTGCCCGAAGGGCAGGTTATAGAACAAGCATATGTTATCCTCCTCAAGCTTGACAAAAATAAAGAGGTACTGGTCAGAAATGACTGGGGAAAAATTGGGAGAACATCAAAGCTTAATGGTAGCAAGTCGCTCTTGAACATGACACTTTTCTTCCGTACCACATCGGGTTGGGTTGTTTCATTCACCGGTCTCATCACCATGGTCTTCGCCAAACCATCCACATTTTGGGGTAATGCTACCGATCCATCGCATCAGTGTCGTTATATGTTCAAGAGAGGTCATTCTGAAAGTGTCAACCGTGTCCCATCCACTGCCATACATTATCCTTCATCCATTCATGATCGCCACCCTGAATCATATGTCACAGTTTGTTTTCACCTCCACTAAAATCATTAGCTCCGTTCCGTGTCATTGATGTGGGATTCATTAAGGCCCTCCTTTGACGGATCGCTTCTTGTCGACTTCAGCTCATTATCCAAGAAGTTGATCTAGGAACAACCCCATCAGTACTTTGAAGCTTGCATGCCTCAATGGCAAGTTTCTCACTTCCGGCGGCAGGTATACATCAATGACCTTCGACCAGAAGATTTTGCGTGGCGTTCGATGCCAAGTCCTTTATTCACGCCACGTGAATTGTACTGCAGTACCTTGAGGGTCATTATCATTATCGGTGATTCCTCTCGCGCTTGTTAACGGTTTTTCATCATTGACCGGTAATCAAGCGATGTCTTTCCATGTTCGACTTCAGCGAAATTCTCACATGGATCGACTTGTACTTAGAGTGAAGATTGAACGAGTTTGAAGACCCCGGATCTAGTTTCATCCATCCGGGCTGCGATACATATTCAGGAAATATAAAAGCATTTGTCATGTACATCATTGCAGCAGATGATCATCCTATTCAAAGGATGATAATTTCAGCAGAAAATTATCAGTCTACCATCAGACGATCGTCTGTTCTATGTACCAAAATGTATTTATAAAGCTGAGCATGGGAATGCCCGCCTCAGCTAGATCATGAAAACAGAATGAAAAATAATATATTGTATTGTATTGTATTACAGGGCACCTCTCAGCACTTGAATGAACTTCGGACCCTCTGGATAAGGCATTTCACCCGATAAACGACCTCATACTTTAGGGGGCAACTGTTATAGACATTTTTGTGCCTCGCAGCATGGAGCATGAAATGTCAATAATTACAGGGATCCTCAGTCCCTAAACATGTTGTTCTTACCCCTAGAGGAACAAGGTCAGCAAACCACAGCACTTCCTATCAGTTCTCCACCTGAAAACACTCAAAAACAGGCTATTTTTGGATCATGTCAGCTGCTCCACTGAGCATCTGCGCTGAATGTCAACTGCTCCTCCTTGTACCTGCGCTGAAAGTCAAAACCAATGAAGGCTACCTGCGCTGGGCGAGATTGGCCAAGTGGCACAGTCATTCTGCAAGGTGTCAACTGCCCAGGAAGCTTCCAAACTGACACTTGGTTCAAGGAATTCGCCCTATGATGAGTAAGAGGTACTTGATCTCCATGTGGAAGCAAGGATCTCCAAGTGGACTCAAGAACTGAAGTTTAACTGAAGAGGGAGAGGACACAAGGCAGCTTTAGGTCAGTCTCAAGCTGACTCATCCTTTCTCCAAATCTCCTATATATAGAGCTCTTCTATGAGGTCTAGGGAGGCGGGAATTTTGTGCAAAGCAAGGAAGTGCTGTTGGTTTACAGTTAGAGCTATTGGGTGATTGCTTTTATAGAGGGGAAGAGGAGATTTCTTGCTATTGGGGAGGTGTTGCTGGATTGGAGCCATTTATGGTTGTAACCTTCTCAGAACCTTTTTCTTCTATCAATAAAGCTTTGATGTTCTCCTATATACTTGTATTGCAATGATGTATTGTTTTTATCTGTATATTTGATTCATTCTAATCCATGCATCAGTTATGAGTACATGTTTCTTGTAGTTTCCCTCTCTTGTTTTTGCAGGATCTTTGTGTAGCTGGGCCGGCAAAGGGAGCAAGGAGCTGGGAACAAGAGGCAAAGAGAGAAGACAGGGTCGACAAAAGCGAAAGACATCGGTTGGTCAATCTTTTCTTCCTTCTCTGTACTTTCATAAAGGAAAAATATCAAAGCTTTACTTTCAGTTGTTGCTAAGGAACTATCACCCTTAGAGTAGGGATAGGGTCATTCCGAGTCGGATACTTTTCCCCACAACAGTTCTGTGCTTAATCTTATATTCCTCCATCAGCTTCTCCATCAATTTAGATGTAAACTGGCTGCCCTGATCTGTCACAATTTCCCTTGGGACACCAAAATGAGTGAAAATATCCTCAAAAAGAAATTGAACAACTGAATTTTCAGTGGCAGAAGGCAATGCCTTAGCTTCTACCCACTTAGTAACATAATCAGTACAAACCAGTATATACTTCTTTTGCTTTGATGGAGGATTAATTGGTCCAACGAAATCTAGAGCCCATTTCTCAAAGGGTTCGATGCATACCTGAGGCTGTAGTGGCATTTCATTTGAAGGAGTTGGTTTCCCAACTCTTTGGCAGCTGTCACACCTTCTAACATACTGCTTTGCATCTTTAAAGAGAGAAGGCCAATAATATCCTAGAGAAAGGATTTTATAAGTTGTCCTCTTGTCAGCAAAGTTCCCGCCGCATGGTTCATCATGACATGCCTTAAGGATGTCAGGCATTTCATCTTCCCGAACACACCTTCTGATTATACAATCTGGCCCTGTTTTGAACAATTCATTAGAAATCCAAGAAAAATGTGAACTCTCCTGAATGATTTTCCTTTTCTCATTAGGAAATAAGTGTAGAGGTAGCTTCCCTGTAACTAGATAATTAGCCATATCTGCATACCAAGGAGTCTTGGTAGTCACTGCAAACAAGTATTCATTTGGAAACTTATCTTCTACTGGAGAATCTTCGTTAGTGTTTTGGATTCTAGACAAGAAATCAGCTACTGTGTTTTGTTTTCCAGGTCTATCTAACACAGTAATGTTGAATTCTTGTAAAAGTAAAAGCCATCTTGTAACTCTACCATTAATGACAGGTCTGTTCATTAAATATCTTATGGCAGAGTGATCAGTATGGACAAAGGTTTCATAGCCGGTTATGTAGTGTCTAAAATTATTAATCGCATGTACCACAGCTAAGAACTCTTTTTCTGTAACAGTATAATTTAACTCAGTGGGAGTCAAATTCTTACTTGTGTAATAAATGGCATAGGGGATCAAATCCTTTTGTCCCAAAACAACTCCTAGAGCTGTATCTGAAGCATCAGTAGAAATGTGGAAAGGGAGTTTCCAATTTGGCCCCCTTAAGATGGGTGCTTCAGATATTCTAGTCTTTAAAGCTTCAAAAGCAGATTGACACTCGGGATCCCATTTGAACTCACAGTCCTTGGTAAGCAATTTGAAAAGAGGGGATGCTATCTTAGTGAAGTTTTCAATAAATCTTCTGTAATACCCAGTAAACCCAAGAAAACTTCTAACATCTTTCTGGCAATTTGGAACAGGTAACTTAAAGATGACTTCAACTTTGGATCTATCAACCTTAATCCCATCTCCTGAAATATGATGTCCTAAAACAAGCCCTTCAGTAAACATCATAAAACACTTTTCATGACTTAAAGAAAGATTTGTTTCCTTACATCTTACCAGTACTTTTTCCAAATTTTCCAAAGCTTCTTCAAATGTATTACCATAAACTGTGAAATCGTCCATGTATACTGTTACAGAGTAATTTGTCGCCATCCCTGTTACTCCTCTTGTCGTACCTTAGAGGACTCATTCCGGGAGTTATAAGAAGTGACAAGGGCTAAAAACACTTGCATTATGTTCCCCTGAGTATGTACTCCATGTTCTCTGAAGACACCTTCTGCAAATCATCCCTAAAAAGTGCTCTTTTTCCATTGGCGCAAGTCCACAGTATCCTACCCGCGCCAATGATGGAGATCCTCAAAAGAGGGCGCGACCATTGGCGCTCTATCTTAGAGCAACAGTCGCGCCAACCAAATTTAGTCATGCTTTTTGCCTTAATGCACGTCCGACTGTTGTTTCCTTCATTACATGGAGCTTTTCTGAGGATAGAAAATCAGTTTTTGTCGAGCTTTATCCATCTTTATGGCTTTTGCTAATTCCACGAAAGGTGTCCCGGTTCATCGCATCCTCCTCCCTTCTTCATCTATATAAGCTTGTCATTATGCATTGGACAAGCTAGTGCTAGAGAGAGTGTTGGTGTTAGTGCTATGCTAGTGATTTGGTGATTGAGTGATAGTTGTGATGATTATTGGTCATGAAGTGTTAGATGTTGAGTTCTTGGAGGAATGCTAGTGAGTGCTAGAGAGGTTATGCTGCCGGAGAAGAGATGCATGTCAAGACACATATAGTTACTCGCCCAGCCAGGAGAAGGGTCGACGTCAGAACAATGGTTGTAACTTTTCCTGTTTATTAATTGATGAGCGACTGCTATTATAGTTCCAATCTCATTATCTATCATGGTGATATGTTGATTTATTTCCTTTCTGACTGAAATATAGTTGTGCCTTGGTAGTTTTTATGTTGGTATCTGTCTCTTCCTTTGCATGTGCAGGTATTCATTATGATATGTTGGAGCAAGGGAACGAGGATATCAACTCTGCTTCAATCATAGCGTTGGACTCCAGGTTAGTCTTCTTGATTCACCTTTGATGCATAACTAGGAACTTGCGTAGCAGCGTGGTTTGTTTGTGGCTAGTTCTGTGATAGGCTAGTGGGATCGCCTCTGTCCGCAGAGGGGATTTACCTTACCAACAAATTGGCGACTCCGCTGGGGAGTAACTCTTTGATTTCTGTCTTGCATGTTAATTTTCTTCTGCTTGCTTGAGTGCATGAGCTTCCTGAGTCAGTTTTGAGTTGATTCTTTACTGTTTGACCCATCTGAGCACTGTCAACCCGACCTGAGGTCGTATCATTTATCTTTTTAGTTGGCAAGCTTAATTGGCGCGGTTATTTCTCTAACAGTCGCGCCAGTTGGCGCACGTTGCTCAAAAGCAACTCGCGCTAATTCTGTGGTAGCGCAAGTTGCAGGCTGACAGTCGCGCCAGCTCTGTAAATTTTGCCTGTGTGTGGGTGGAAAGCTCATTCAGACTCTTTATATATCTCTTTCACCCTCTGGAACTGTGTTGAACCTCTGCTTGACTGGTTTTAGCCTGTATCCCTCAGCTGTTTGCTTATTTCTAGTGACTTTGCATGTCTAGCCTTCTGTGGGAAGTTTCGGTCTCTTGATCATCCAGTCAGCTTGTTGATTGTTCTACACCTATCCAGTGCTTTGTTAAAGCTTGATCTTCTATACTCTGAATACTTCACTTCTAGCCTCTTTGAAGTTCACTAGTTTTTGTGTTTTTCCTTGCTTGCATGGTTCATTTTGTGTTTTAGAATTGGTTCTATTTCATTGACTGAACTTGGATTGTGCATATCTCTTAGAATTTGTTTACATGCATCATGCCATCTTAAAGGAAAGAAAAACAAAAAATCTCTTGCATTATAGTAGTTAGCATTTATTGTTATTTGTTGCTATTGAAAAGGAAAAAGACAAAATTTCGTTTCTTGTTATTAGCTGCATTAGGATCTTTGTTCTTTGTTGAAGTGATCATTTCGTTTGTGAAAAAGATCTCAACCCTCCTGTAGATAGAATTCATCGAATCAAATGATTTAATTTCGGCATATAGTTTGCATGTAAGAAGTTTTCGAGATATCACATACGGTAGGACCAAAAAACTGAAACATAATCAAAGATAAACTTTAAAATGAACTCAATGAACATAACAACGCATTGGAACATAACGCAAACACTCTAGAGGTCTAGGTTAGAGACGTGTTCCGGCGTCGTTAAACCTGGTAGTTTATCGTCGAGTGGTTGGGTGATTCCTCCACGGTGAAACGGTAGCTGCCAATACGGACTGTGCTCCCACGTACCGTCAAGTATATATTGGGAGACCCCTATAGGAATAAAGCCTTTATCCATAGGAAGCCGTGTCAGCCGCCCTACGATTCGCAATGCAGTGAACACAGCATTCACGAAGATCAACCACCCGTACCCTAAAAAGTATTCTGTGGTTTTGCGAAAAGTTTGGCACACCCTCTACCTAGAATTCCAGAGCAGTCACTTTTGATCCTTTTCGGACTCCCTAAACGAAAAGGTGCCTGTGAGCATCTTGTCACTTCGTGCTCATTAAATATTCGAAGGAGACTAGAGTCATCTTTTACCCTTTTCTCGACTCTTAAAAAATGAAAAGGTTAAGTTCATTGTCTTAAAAATTATTGGCCACGATAACATCTACCCAATTAGATTTTGTTTGCGTTAGCTTGAGTAGGGTTATTCCTCGTTTAATGGCAGCCTTTCCGGTACCCGCCGGCCAAGTTGTTCCTCCTGATGGGTACCCTCGCCCATTTCCTTCTGTTGGAAATGTTGGTGTTCAGTATATCGCAACATTGTCTTTGCCTGGGTTGACCATTGGTTTACCCGTATGGTTGTTTTCAAACTCGGTGGTCTCAAGTGTGATGACTCCTGTCCCACCACCACCTCCTCCACCCGAACAACACCATGTTGATTCTAAGGTGGACCCCTTCCCTTCTTCGCCTATTGCTGCGTCCTCATCTTCTACTTCGCCTGGCGAAACCTTGGATTTCACTAACCAGGTGGCTAAGAAGAAGAAGAAGAAGACCAAAAAGAAGAAGTCTCCTAAGGGAAAGGTCGTATCTACCACGAAAATATCAGAAGTGGAACCACCTTCTGCTCCTCCGCGGAAGCTCCGGTCTCCTTGTCGATTATGCAAAGGGGACCATTTTCTTTCTGATTGTCCTGGCATTCCCAGGATCCTAGATATATGGTCCCCTGACCCGACTCGCCCCTTGCTGTCGCAAATTGACGACACCTTACTAGTTGGTAACAGAAAAGGGAAGGTTCGTTTCCCTTGTCGACTTTGTGAAGGTAATCATCTCCTTCACCTTTGTCCACTTGTGGATGAAGCTTCCCGTATTTTGGCAAGTTTTTCGGATTCCTTACCCCAACTACCCGCTGGATATCAGCGTCTTGTTACACCTGCAGAGCGACTCTCCACTAACCAAGTGATCAAACATGATTCCTCTTTGGTCCAGCTTTCTCTTCCTGAACCTACCTGTGCTCCGCCTGCTCCAGACCAGTCCCTGGTCGGAACAAGTGATTTATATTCATCATCTACGCACTACTTGATCATAAAAGATGAACCCCCTGAGTCCAAACCAACCGAAAGTCCACAGTTCTAGCTTACAAGTAACCCGGTCTTTCAAAAGGTCCAGCTTACAAGTGACCCGGTTTTGCCTACAGAAGTTCCATCTTTAGTTGCTCTTACATCTGAATCCAAACCAGACAACAGTCAAACGGTCCGGATTACAAGTGACCCGGTTTTGCTTTCAGAACTTCCACCCCTAGATGATCCTACATCTGAATCCAAACTAGACAACAGTCAAACGGTCCGGATTACAAGTGACCCGGTTTCGCCTTCAGAAGTTACCTCCTCATATGATGTTATCACTGCCAAGAATGACGAACCCACCGTCCAAATTCTATTCATTGACATAGACGTTAATGATCAAGTGAGCATCCCTCTCATTTCTTCACAACGGGAAGAAAGTCCATTAGAGGCATATACGGCTGTCTATCCAGTCCCACCTCCGAGCAACCTAGTTATTTCCTTTAATTGGGATCAACTAGTCAATCCTCGGTTACCAGCCTCCATACCATTTCGAATTATAGTTCAAGTCTATCGCATGGTTATGGCTGGTACAATTATTGATGAAGGATCTCCTGTTAGTATCCTTTCTTCAACAGCTTGGGAAGCACTTGGTTCCCCACTGCTTCTGCCTGAGATGAGAAGCCTTGTAGGTTTCCATCGAGAAATCACTCGACCTTTAGGAATTCTTCCCAATGTACCTATCACGTTAGAAGGGAAGACTATCCAAATGGGTCTCATGGTAGTCCAAGGTTCGTTAGATTACAATTTACTCCTTGGACGAGACTATATTTATCGCATACGTGCTATTGTGTCCTCACTCTTCAGAGTGATGTGTTTTCCGCATGAAGGAAGAACGATCAAAGTCGTAGACCAACTTTCATTCCCCGGTTCACAATTCACATATAGCCATTTTCCATTCCTAAATGGTCTTATTTCCACAGGAAATGCCCCAGCACCCACCCCGTCATTCTGATGACGGCAGCTCACCCGGGCCCGTGACTGAAGCCTGGGGGCATCCTCCAATCGAGTCTTTCCAAGTAAACCTTCATTCCATCCACTCCGTGAATGCCATGAAGCTTGGGGGGCATGTACCTCGATTGGTATAATCATGCTGGGGGCATGCAACAAAATTTTTTTTAACAAGCAAAGTTCTCCATGGTTCAAGCTTGTGTAAAAATGAACCCATTTACATCCCGTGATTGCCTTTTATCCGCTAAAATTCTGATAGATGAGCCCTGGTTGTTTCATTCCATCGCTACCATCTTTTTGGCCGATCATATGCTTTCACTTGGTTGTTTCTCCTTTCCTGAGGAACCGCAACGATGAGTGGTCTTATTAGCCAGCCTCTTAACCTTTACGTGTTTCAAGTGAGTTCCACCATTACCGGAACCAGTTGCTATCCCTTATACCACTCGTTCCTTCAGGACGAGTCACCTTTACGCTCTTTTCTGACTCGTAAAATATGAAAAGATTGCCGAGTATTTTTCCCTTTTTGACTCGTTAAAGAAAATAAAAATAGAGGTCCGCTTTTAGCTCTTTTCTGACCATTTAAAGAGGAAAAGATTGCCGAGTCGCTCCTCTTGACTCGTTAAATGGTGATAAGGGGTGGTCGTGTTAAGTTCTTTTTGTCGACCATTAAAACATAAAAATATTACCGGGTTTTTGTCGTTTCAAACTCGTTAGTGGTTACGAAACGACGTGGTTTTGACTGCTTTTTTACTTTTTCAGGTCGAAGTCACTAATCATGAAAAGTACTCCTCGATCGTAATGATCGGGCGGTTCTTTCAGGTATTATTTTACACTTTTTCGGGCCCGAGAGACACAAATTTACGAAAAAGGACATCCCTGGAGTTTCCTTTTCTGTTGTCTTTTCAAACTCTCTAAACAAGAAAAGACGCCGAGTTCTTCCTTTGTCAGACTCATTAAAACTTAATGACATCGGATTTTGTCACAACACAAGCATATGCTATCCCCATCAAGCTTGTTAAAAATAACTGGGGTACTCGCCAGAAATGGTGGGGGAAAATAAAAAAAATTTGAACCATAATTGTTACCGTAACGGCAGTATGTCGCTCTTGAACATGGCACTTTTTGCTTTTGTGTCCAGGGTGGGGATATTTCATCTCATATCTTTCACTTGCTTCCATGGATTTTGGTACCCTATTTGACCTCTCATTCACTCATTGCCTCGTCATAATGACCTTTGATACATTGATGTCAAATACTGCCAATTCCGTTAATGTGCCGCCGATATGTTCAAGAGAAGTTGACCTCCGCAAATAAACAACCTCCCTCTGATAGTTCGCACAATCTTGATTCACGACATTATCTCTCTGTCTCATGTCGATGATGTGGGAAACATTATGGCCCACCTTCGATCAAGGTCACTCCCTGTCGACTTCAGCTCATTATCCAGGAAGTTGACCTAGAGACTCCCTTCCGGTGACTTGGAGCCTGCATGCCTCAATGGCAGGTTCTTCGTGTTCGACGTGAGGTTTTCATCATTGGCCTCCGATCGAATGATTCTACGGGTGTTCGACTTCAGCTCATTAATTCACACGCCGTAGATTGTACCTATAGTACCTTGAGGGCCATTGTCATTATTGGTGGTACCTCTCGCGTCTGTTAACAGTTTCCATTATTGACTGGTAATCAGGCGATGTTCATGCATGTTCGACTTCAACTCATATATTCACATGCTTGGACTTGTACTCTTGTTCGGGTCGAGATGGAGCGCAAGACCCTGGATTGTGTCTGTTGTAATCCAGGCGTAATTCTTGGTACTTGACTCATTCACTGGATGGCTGCGACCATACCTGAGTCAGTTCATTGATCCTAACCAGATGGCTGCGTCCATACTATGGATCCAGATTATTTATGTACTCTCTTATGGATGGTTGCGACCATGCCACGTACATCATGTAATTGAACTATCAGTCATGTCTCTTAATACAGCTCCTCGGCGGCAGTAACTATATGTGCTCTTATGTGCGTTCTGGTAAAGCATTTCACCCCTCTCCACCTCTCGGACTTCATGCTTTAGGGGGCATCTGTTACACAGTAATTTGTCACCATCCCTGTTACTCCTCTTGTCGTACCTTAGAGGACTCATTCCGAGAGTTATAAGAAGTGACAAGGGCTAAAAACACTTGCATTATGTTCCCCTGAGTATGTACTCCATGTTCCCTGAAGACACCTTCTGCAGATCATCCCTAAAAAGTGCTCTTTTTCCATTGGCTCAAGTCCACAGTATCCTACCCGCACCAATGATGGAGATCCTCAAAAGAGGGCGCGACCATTGGCGCTCTATCTTAGAGCAACAGTCACGCCAACCAAATTTAGTCGTGCTTTTTGCCTTAATGCACGTTGGACTGTTGTTTCCTTCATTACATGGAGCTTTTCTGAGGATAGAAAATCAGTTTTTGTCAAGCTTTATCCATCTTTATGGCTTTTGCTAATTCCACGAAAGGTGTCCCGGTTCATCGCATCCTCCTCCCTTCTTCATCTATATAAGCTTGTCATTATGCATTGGACAAGCTAGTGCTAGAGAGAGTGTTGGTGTTAGTGCTATGCTAGTGATTTGGTGATTGAGTGATAGTAGTGATGATTATTAGTCATGGAGTGTTAGATGTTGAGTTCTTGGAGGAATGATAGTGAGTGCTAGAGAGGTTATGCTGCCGGAGAAGAGATGCATGTCAAGACACATATAGTTACTCGCCCAGCCAGGAGAAGGGTCGATGTCAGAACAATGGTTGTAACTTTTCCTGTTTATTAATTGATGAGCGACTGCTATTATAGTTCCAATCTCATTATCTATCATGGTGATATGTTGATTTATTTCCTTTCTGACTGAAATATAGTTGTGCCTTGGTAGTTTTTATGTTGGTATCTGTCTCTTCCTTTGCATGTGCAGGTATTCATTATGATCTGTTGGAGCAAGGGAACGAGGATATCAACTCTGCTTCAATCATAGCGTTGGACTCCAGGTTAGTCTTCTTGATTCACCTTTGATGCATAACTAGGAACTTGCGTAGCAGCGTGGTTTGTTTGTGGCTAGTTCTGTGATAGGCTAGTGGGATCGCCTCTGTCCGCAGAGGGGATTTACCTTACCAACATATACCTCTACACAATCATGAATCAGATCTGAAAAGATTCCTAGTACAGCCCTTTGAAATGTAGCGGGTGCATTGCACAATCCAAAAGGGAGTACTCGGTAGGCAAAAGTTCCCCAAGGACAAGTGAATGTGGTTTTGTCTTGATCTTCAGGTGCTACCTGAATTTGATTATACCCACTAAAACCATCCAAGAATGAGAAATACTTTTTACCTGCTAAAGTGTCTAGTACCTGATCAATAAAAGGTAGAGGGAAATGATCCTTTAAGGTTGCCTTGTTCAATTCTCGATAATCAATGCAAACTCTCCATTTACCATTCTTTTTAGGCACTATAACCAAGGGAGAAACCCATTGGCTATCTGAAATGGGGTAAATGAAGTTTACCTTGAGCAATTTCTGGAGTTATTCTTTCACAATTTCCCTAAGGTTTGGATTCATCCTTCTTTGTGGTTGCCTAATAGGTCTGCTGTTTTCTTCAATATAGATGTGATGGATACAAGTATTAGGATCGATTCCTTTCATGTCAGTGTATTCCCATGCAAAGGCAGTGGAATGTTTTTGCAACAGTTTGGTTAATTCTTCTTGTTGTGGTCTTTCCAAGTTTTTGTTAATGTTCAATGTTTTTCCTGGAAGGATTTCAACTGTAGAACTACCAAACTCTTCCATTGAGAAGAGAGACATCTGTCTAGAGGAGAGATATTCAATGTCTGCATCTAACTGAAACTGTGTAGAGTCATATTCTAAAGGTATTTCAAAATTTTCTAATGTATTTAGAATTTGACTATCCTCACTGATTTCAGAGATGGTTAGAACAGGTTGAATAGTATCCTCATCATCAACCCACTCATCTTCTCCTATTTCTGTTATTGCCTTTGCTGGAGGATACAAGTTGAATTTCTTGGTGGAATTACCATCTGATATATACATGTCCCCAGACCTACAACTGATGAAAGCATCAGCTGTTGCTAGCCAAGGTCTTCCTAAGATAAGAGGATGTCCTCCTAGATTATTCTTGGGAGTTAAAATCATAAAATCAACTGGATATTCCCAAGAATCTAGAGAGACTGGAATATCTTCCAATACACCATCAGGTTTAATGATTGATCTATCTGCAAGTTGCAGCAAAGTAGGTGTAAAGAGAAGGTTAGGAAGCTTTAACTGATCCATGGTCTGTCTACTCATGATGTTGATCGCGGCTCCTAAGTCAATCAAAGTATTTGGGATTTTAACCCCATTAATATGAGTTTTGACAATAGGGCTACCGGGATCCACATATTTTTGCATGGTAATCTTACCCATCATAATGTCTACAATTTTTCCAACTAGATGTATCCTTTTAGTATCTCTGGTTCTCTTTCCTGTTTTCTTCAAACTCAACTCCTTTATTGTCTTTGCTAGAATGGGAATTTCCTTAATGGCTTGTAACAAGGGAATCTTGATACAGACATTCTTCAATTCATCTAGGAAACTATAGTCAGGCACCCATATTTGCTTTTCCACTCCTTTGTCAATTTGTAATCTTTCAAGAAAAGGAGGTGTAGCTAAAGGTGTAGGTTGCTCAACTATGGGAGTTGTAGAGGTTGATTCTTTTTCTTTTTCTTTTTGGATATTTTGGTTTTGAAGTGATACTTCATAACCCTTATTGACTTTGAGAGATTCTTCCTCAGAAATGCTTGGTTGTTGAACACTTGTAGAAGGTTGATCTAAGATTCTACCTGATCTGAGTTGTACTTCATTGAGAGGAACAACCATATAGGTAGGGAATGGTTGACCTTCCATCATGTAAGCATTTTGAGGGTTCCTATTATTTGGATTTCGTAATGGCTGAGAGGGAAGTTGATTTGATTTCTGCTGGGATTGAAGCGATAGTTGAGAATTTTGATTTTGTGAAGGAGGTTGTTGTTGTTGAGGGTATGGCAATGATAGTTGTTGACCTTGATTTGGAAGTTGTGGAGCTTGTTGATTCTGAAATGATGGAGGATATTGATAGAATTGAGCAAATCTCCCATAAGGATTTTGCATACTTTGCATCCATGCTTGAAAATCATTTTGAGGTTGAGGCCAAGGTTGTTGCCAAGGATTCCAATTTGGTTGGGATTGAGAATTCATAGAGTTGTTAAACTCTTGATTCTATTGTCCTTGCCAAGGTCTCCTTGCAATAAAACAGAGAGATTCAAGTGTATCTGGATCCTCTTGAAAGACTGCTTTGAGGCCAGGAATTGAAGGACAATCCTTGGTCTCATGAGTTTCTGAGCAAATTACACATGTTTCTACAACGTGTGCATCTAAGGGACATTCCCTTAAAGCATGTTTCTTTCTGCATTTCGGGCAAAAAAATAGCCAAAGCCTCAGCTTCTGCTTTTTGTTTATTGTAAATCTTAAGGGTATCAAGTTGTTCACTAAGACTCCCTAAGATGTCAGTTTTAAATTCATCAAGCATACTGCCGATTTTAGCCCTACTTACTGATCCTGTTGCAGATTTATTTGCTCTTAGGAGAGAAGGATCTCTAGGCCCTTTTTGAGTTTTTGATTTGCCCCTTGAGAGATGGATACAGAGTTCTGCTATATCATTGAGTGAAAGTTGAGAAATATCCCCTTTCCCCATCATGTTTAGGATATCTATCCGTTCATCCCTAATGGCTTTTAATAAGAGGGCTTCTAAGGTCTCTTCATCCAAGCTACTCATTTTTGCTCTTTTCAAGTTATATTGAAATCTTTCAAGTAAATCTTCTAAGCTCTCATCTTCTCTTTGTATCATTTTAAAAACCTCGTCCTTGTGATTAGTAGGCATACAATAGTCCAAATACCTATCCAAAAATGTTTGTTTCATTTCATCCCAAGTCCTAATGGATTGAGTGAGTAACCCCATGAACCATTTCAAGGCTTGATCCTTCAGTGTTGAAGGGAACAATTTGAGTTTCTGAGAGTCATCCAGGTAGTCATAAGTTCGACACACCACTTCAAACTCAAATAAGAATGTTTCAGGGTCCTCAGTCCTTAACCCATGGAAGTTAGGGAGGACAGATGGTGATATGTTTTTCATAGTGGCTCGGGAATCCTCATCAACAATGGGAAACCCAAATGAATTATCCCCATCTCTATTTCCTCCTCCAAGGGGACCTCTACCTCCATTATTGTTATTGTTGTTTCCTCCTCCTCTACCTCTACCTCTACCCCTACCACCTCCTTCTTCTTCTGCCATGATGATTCTCCTAGGGATTTCAAAATCTTCTGGTTCCTCTACAAATGGTGAATGAGAAGAGATTTCTCCTTCTTCTTCAGATGATTCCACTTCCTCAATTACAATTGGTCTTTCTGTAGGAGAAAGAGAAGAGTCTCTTCCTGGTTCAAATTCAATAGAAGGTGTAGGAGAGTCAACTCTTGGCTCTTGAATTCTAGGAATTCTAGGACTAGGAGTGTCGGTTGGAGATAAGGGAGGTGTCTCTTGTCTATCCCTTGAAGCAGATGGACTTGTAAAAATTGAACTTCGAGCTCTAGCTAAAAACCTTCCTCTAGAATCTCTAGCTCTATGCATGTCATTTTTTATTATTTTTCTTCAAGTCAAGTTAATAGTTCTTTTTCTGATCTTCCAGTTCACTCTAGGTGCAAGAAGAGAGCATACTCAAGAAACTACCAAATCAATAACTTTCTCTTTTCTGATCCTCCAGATCACCTTGAAGTGCAAGAGGAGAGCATACTTTGATAGGTTATCAACTTCTTTTCTTGAAATTTTTATGTTTTTTTTTCTAAGAATATGGCTACTTAATTTCACTTCCCCGGCAACGACGACAAAATGTTTAGTCAATTTAGTGTTCCTAAATTGATGTCATTAATTGTCAACCCGGGGCTCGTAAGCTGATGAAGTGAAGGTGTACTATATGTACTTAAGCAACCTCTTAGAGCTTTTTGTCGTTTGGGGTGTTGTTTGTGGTTAATTTATCTTCCTAAGATGGAGTGATGATTTTATAGACAGATGAGTGATAGTGTGTGATTAGTGGTTTCTAACTACTTGCTGAAAAGGAAAAGCTTGAAAGAAATAAATAACTTAAAATGAACTGAAAGCAAAGAACCACTTTCTAATGGCATTAGACACCATTCATGCTGCTGCAAATAAAAGATAAGAAAATCACTTTAAAAACCAATGATAATGTTTATCTCTTCCTAACTCTCTGCTTCTAACACATAGTACTGTGTAAAACACGATTAGGAAGTAGCTAAAGATGAGTTTAAAAAGTGATCAAAAATGAGAAAAATCTACTTTAAAGACTAGTTATAATGTTCAGCTCTTTCTAACTCTCTGCTTCTAACATATGGTACTATGTAAAGCACGATTAGAAAGTAGTTAAAGATTAGTCTAAAAAGTACTCAAAGCCAGCTGTAATTTATTAGTATTCTGATCTCTAAAAGATGAACAATTTGTGATAAAGAGACCATCAATATGTTAGCAGACAACTTTGAGAAACTAAACTAAAAATCAGCTATGAAAATAAAGTAAAGGCAGCAACTTTGAATCTGTCAACTGAAACTACCACTAGATATAAAGCAAATACACAAACACACACACAATCTCGGGTTTAAAAACCTGCAAAAGAATAATACTGATCAGTTGAAAATAAAGGCTGGAAATGAAATGACATGAAATCAAATGGTATGCTATTATACATGATAAAAGAAATAAAGATTGCTGAAAGCATGAAAATGAAACCAAACACTATGTACACGGGCTGTCACAGATGGGGGCCCTCCATCCACGCAGCCAACTTGAAATATCAGCTACTAAAAAGTGAACAAAACAGCATTGTTTCTATTACTCCATATGCAGAAAATTACAGTCAAGAGTGCTAGAACAGCACTATCAAAACAGAGTCTTGAAATGCACTAAAATTATAACAAGTTCATAAAACACAGCAACTAAAAAGTAACATTAAGCGTATGCAAACGCTAGTTTTTATAGGCATCTAAACGATTGCCTAATGCGTAAAGCTAGAAACTGAAAATTAACTAATCTGTCATGCGTAATAAAGGTTCAGCAACACGTCATAAGCCTCGTGGATGAGCTGGAGGTTCTGGTCGTTATGGGAATTGAATCCAGAGTTGGATTATGTCTTCCACAACCTGCGTAATACGGACAAATCACCAGTTGCATTGACGTGACCCAACAGCTTACGCAACACCGTTTAAGCTGCCTTTATTGACCGTGGCTTGACCCTCGTTGACCGGAGGTGTAGATGATGTGGCTGACCAAACCAACAACACAGGAACCTTGAGCACCTTTATCCCTACATGCCCATGTGGCTCGTTTTGCAAAATGACACGTGGAACCTTGAGATTAACAAAAAGGCTGCGGAATCATCAGATGGCTGCGGAATCGCTGAATGGCTGCGGAATTGCCAGACAGCTGCGGAATCTCTGTAAATATGTCAAAATCTAAACAAAACAGTCACACATTAGCAAAGTTCACTTAATCATGCTTAAAGACATCTAATGTAATGATCTGGGCATGTTTACAAGGAAAATGAGGCAAAAGAGAGAGATGAGTGAGGGAAAACTGTAGGTAATGATGGATAATCAAGTGCAAAGTAGAGGCTCTACAATAACCAGACTTAGGACTTAGTTAGGTTGCCTGTAGGTAAAAAAACATTACAAAATAAATGCGTTTACAAGTTGAAGAAAGAACATGGAGGTAGAAAAAGGTATAAAGCTAGACTTGTGGTGAAGGGGTTTGCACAGAAAAAGGGTATAGCCTTTGATGATATATTTTCCCCTATTGTTAAAATGACTTCAATCAGAACTATTTTTATTCTAATAGCAGCTGAATATTTGCATCTTTAGCAGTTAGATGTAAAGACGACCTTTCTCCACGGGGATTTGGAGGAAGATATATATATGCAGAAACCATAAGGATATGAGGTAAAAGGGAAGGAGAAACTAGTGTGCAAGTTGAAGAAGAGCTTGTATATCTTAAAACAGGCTCCAAGGGAGTGGTATCTAAAATTTGACAGGTTTATGTCTGAACAAGGTTATACTAGATGTCACTATGATCATTGTGTTTATCTCAAAAGACAAAATGATGGCAGCTATATTATATTTTTATTGTATGTAGATGACATGCTTGTTGCGGGTTTTAACATGCAAGAAATAAATGTGCTCAAAAGAAAATTGGCGAACTCATTTGCAATGAAGGATTTGGGTGCTGCAAAACAAATCCTTGGTATGAATAACTAGAGATAGGAAGAATCGAAAATTAACATTGTCTGAGAGTGAGTACATAGAAAAAGTGTTGAAAATATTTAATATGTAGAATGAAAAACTAGTTAGTATACCGTTGGCTATCCATTTCAAACTAAGTAAGGAAATGTGTCCCAAGACTTGGGAATAAATGGATTATTGTCTAAAGTTCCATATGCATCAGCAGTTGGAAGCTTAATGTATTCAATGGTCTGCACAAGGCTTGATATTGCACATGCAGTGGGAGTTGTAAGTAGGTACATGAACAATCTAGGAAAAGAACATTGGATGGCAGTGAAGTGGATTCTCAGGTATTTGAGAGGTACCACAAATCAAGCATTATGCTTTAGTGGTTCAAACATTGCTCTACAGGGATATGTTGGTGCTAATATGGTGGGTGATAGAGATAATAGGAGGAGCACCACAAGGTATGTGTTTACTCTAGGTGGAAAAATTGTCACTTGGGTCTCAAAACTGAAAAGTATTCTTGCACTCTCAACAATGGAAGCAGAGTATGTTGTTGCTACAAAGGATAGTAAATAAATGATTTGGTTACAAAGGTTTTTGGATGAATTGGGTAAGAAGTAGGAGTTGGGCAGGTTATACAATGACAACCAGAGTGCCATAAATCTTGCAAAGAACTCTGCATTTCATTCCAAGACTAAACATATACAACTCAAGTACCATTTCATATGGTCAGCATTGGAATATGGATAGTTGAAGCTAGAAAAGATACATACTAGCCAGAATCCTGCAGATATGTTAACAAAAGTTGTAACTAGGGAGAAACTGAGATTCTGCTCAAATTCAATTGGTCTTAAAGTATGATGATGAAGATGAGAAACAACCAGGTCCAAAGTGGAGCCATTGTCTAGCAAATGAAGCAGCGGTGGAGTTGCTATAATCAGTATCCAAGTGGGAGATTTTTGGGTGTGGAGCTTGATTATCTTCTTTATTCAGAGGTATCGCCGCATTGGACCACAGTTCGTAATGTGGCGGCAACATTGCCCGTAATATTTGTGTTGCAAGGGGTGTTCATGGGGGGACAACTAAAAATATATGTAAAATTGCCTTGTAAAATGTTGTGATTTCGTAGTCAATCTGGGTCTTTCATTAGGAAAAGATCTGACAGTAGAAGTTATGTTTAATTTAGGGTTTTTTCCCTAGAAAGCAACCAATCACTATATATGAGGGAACTGTATTGCATCTATATACATCTGTATCCTGAGTGAGAAAGAGAGGAGATTACGTGAGAGTGAAGAGGGAATTACAACAGATCTATTGTAGTGATCTAGGTGGCTCCAGAGACACACACAGGGCAAGGAGGACTCAGGAAAGCTCAAAAATAAAAGTATTTGGATTATGCTCGAACCAAGACCAGAGCATAGACCTCATCGTCTTGATCATGGTGGTGTGAACGGCTCATCAATTCGATTCCAGATGAGAAAGTTAGAAGCAGTCAAAGTTGGGTTGTTTTTTTTATGATTGGGCAGGGTTAAGGAGGCCATAATTTGGACTTTTTCCAACCACCGGATTCCATCCAACCTGGGCCAGATTTTGGGAAAAATTTTGAGGTCATTAAATTCACTCCTACAGTTAAAAATGAAATTTCAAAAAAATGCATAATGTTGTTAAATCAAAATATATATATATAAAAGGGGGGTGGGGGCCACCAACCCCGCCACCCTGAACTTTCATAACAAACCATGTAATATTGGTGGAAGGGCGGGCCACAACCCCTGACCCCTCCCACGGAACCAACACCAAGACATAACGGGGTGGACAGCCATGACCCCACCACCCGACAACCACCCCACAACCTAACTTAAAACAAATAAAAATATTAAGGTGGGTCGGCCCTTGGGGTGCTGACCCAACCTCTAACAAACATCCAACCACGAATGCATGGAGTGGGAGGAAAGTATGGTGGGCAGGCCACCCAAGGCAGGCCCAACCCAACCAAACTTAAAATTAAAAGAAACATTTTAGTTTAAAAAATATTTGTTATGTAAAAAAATAGGAGGAGGCAGGGTTTGACCGCCTGACCTCCTCCATACCAACCGGAACCTTAACCAATTCCTCCAATAGAATTATTGAGAAATCCACCCGAAATATTTTATTTAAACACAGTGTTTCAGTGTGCTCAAGAGAGGGAGGTGTGCATGCAGTTCGAGGCAGAATTTTACAAGAGGGGCGAAATTTCACTTCGTCAGAATTTGACAAATTTTATATGGATTCAACACCTCTTGTCACCAAGAACGCAATGGCGTTGTCCGTGTCTCCATCAAAGTTCTGAATTTTTTGGCCATTTTTTAGTATGCAGGTGGAACCATGATCGCTGCAAAAATAGGGAGTGGAACCACGATCCTTGCAATTTTCCTAAGGAGGTAATTTTTCTTCATGTCGGAATATAGTCAAATTTATACTTTTTTTTCACATTTTTCCCTAGGGATCACAATGGCAAGGTTAGATTCACCATTTGAGTTGCAGATTTCTAGTCCACCTATGGAGCCGAATCTTTGAGGAATCTAGGGGGAATCTAAAAGATTCCTTGAGCCCCATATTCTCAATTTCTTAGAATTCGGATTTTGGATAGTCGATTTTGCACTACTCAAGGCCACAAATCTGATGGTGCATTCAAATTTTTCATCCTCTCATTTAATTTTCCAACCACTTTTCTAAGTGCCAGTTCATATGTCCACATTCATGTACAAGTAGTCATTTTCATGCAATCGATGCCATGAGATCGATGGTCCGAACAGCTTCAGCAGTTTGACATCCGCTTCTCCAGATGGCCCCTGGCTGTGAGGTATATGATGTGTTCATGTACTTCTTCTTTATGCATTATGTTGCACAGATCCTTGATTGATATTGATGCGGGATCTTGTTTCTTACATGTTTTCATGATTCCTTGCTCGATGTGATGCGGAATCATCTATGTGATGTACTTGTTGTCATGATTCATCATGTTATGTTTTGAGATCCCTTTGTTGTATGTTGCTGGGATACTCTTGTTTTCGTCATGCGTGTTTTTTCATTGAGATCCCTTTTATGCCATGTTGGAGGGATGCTCATCATGCATGAGTTTTATGTCATACTGATAGGAGTCTTTTGACTAAGAGTTCATGTAGCGGAACATCTCTTAGAGCCACTCCTGCGTGAGGGAATTTCCTTGTATGATCGTGAAATCATCTCTTGTGTACATCATCATTATTGACAGAACTTAATGCAGTGGTCTACACCATCTTGACAGCTGGGCCCAGAGACATAGTCCCTCCTAGATGAACTCCGTTATCAATGGATTATGTTTTTATGTTGTTAATGATTGACATGCTCCTCTTATTTACAACATGCAAATGTATTCATTAATGTTCTTTTAAAAATGCAATTTAACACGTCACGAAAGTAAAAGATCTTGGAAGGGTCCTTCGTCACACCCGGACCTGGATCAAGTGGTATCAGAGCGGTCTTTGCATTGATGTGAATTACAGCGTGAACAATGGAACGTGTAGCGACAGAGGATGAAAAAGAGATGTATGAAACCATGCTCAACATTTCCAAAGGGGTAGAGATAATGTATGAAACTCTACAGAAAGAGACAGAGGAAAAGGAGCAATTGCAACTTCAGTTGCAAGCCACGGAAGAGGCCTTGGAAGAACTGAAGCAAAACAAACAAAATATCCAAACAGAGAATGTTGAATTGAAGATGCATCTACATGAAGAGAAAGAGGAAAAACAAAGTTTGCTACGATAGCCGCAAGCAAAGGACGAGGCCTTGGAAAAGCTACAGCATGACCCATGCAAGGTAAAAAGTAGTTCTCCATCTTCATGTATGTTTCTTGATGATGATTTCGTTGTTTTTGAAAATCATACCACAAGAATTGGCTCCAAACTATTGAAGTAAATGGGGTATGAAGGAAAGGGCTTGGGTGTTAATGGCCAAGGCATTGTCAACCCCATCAAAGTAGAGGAATTGTCATGTCAAAAGGACTTGGGTATTTCAAAAAGGAAGTTGGGGAATGCGCTAAGACAGTTATCAAACTACCAACAGCAGATGATGAACAACCCTCATTAGTTCTTTCTAAGCCAATAAAGGAGTTAAAATATGTTGATTTCCTTTCAGTTTCATTGTCACATAGTATGATTTTTGTTGGAGATTTGGAAATCCCAATTACAGGGACAAACATGAGGCTCCTTACAAGGACAAGGCACGAAAAGGAAGAAAAACTTGGTATTAATAACCAATGCATAACTCAACCATTGGAGGTTGTGCACAAACCTCAAGTTGCAGGCTCGAGATACACCAAAGGAGAATGTTTGAAGGTGTCATATGCTTCTGAGACATCGTCAAAATAATCGAGGAAAGAATATGATGGGAACACATCCCCATCATCCCATGGTAGTTTCCATTGCAGGGAAAGAGCTGAGCCAAGCTCTCATTGCCATGCTTACACCAGAGACAGTAAGGGAAGGTATAACTACTTTCGATCTTCGAATGTTCATTTTGATTATGATCATGTCGATAATAATGAACGTAAAACATGGCATCGAAAAACATGCACCTTTTGTGGATTACATAACCATACATTTTCTAAGTGTTGGAAAAGAATGGCAGCACACAAAAGGATGAGGCATGAAAGACCCTCTCAACAGCATGAAAAGAAACAGGTTAAGCAGATATTGAGGAAGAAAACCTACTGCAATCATTGTGATAGAGGTGGCCATCAAAGAGCCACTTGTTGGAGGCTCCATCCAGAGCAGCGCCTTAAAGAAAAAGTGTCGGTGCGTGAACCAAATGAGGCAGTTGTTTGACAAGCAAATGTGCCACAAGGAGGTGACCCATTCACCTTGATAAGTGAAAAATGGTCTCTAGACATGTTTTCATTTCATGGTCATGCTTTTGTAAATCATTTGTTGCATTTTAAAATGTAAAAGTGATGACGTATATCCATCACTTGTTCAGCATCAATGATGTCTGATCTTATTTTGAGTTGCATAATAAACTATGAATGTGATGTTGTGTTTCCATCACTTTTCAAAACAATAATGTCTGGCCTTATGTTTATAATTCATGTGTTGCAGTGATGATATGTTTACCATCACTTGTTGAAGCAACAATGATATGTTGGCCTTGTTTTCGTAGCTAGAGTATTGCATCCATCTTATTGTAAACTTGACTGTCGAGTATGTGTTATAAAATCGTGGCAAGTGTGGGACACTTGGGTCATTAATTGGTCATGCAAGTCAAGCATTTCAATTGCAAAACAATGTAATACAGGTTGCAGAGGTAGCAGGTGTCGGCTCGTCGCTTAAGGCTCCAAAGAAAAAGGTCGAGGAGATGGAAGCGAGGTCTTTCAGGATGCTTGTGATGCAAACAAGGTACAGAGAAGTTGCAGATTATTGTTCATGTTTTTGGAGGACCAAAAGCTCCTCAGTGGGGAGGATTGATCCAGGTGGCTCTAGAGACACACACAGGACAAGGAGGACTCAAGAAAGCTCAAAAACCAAAGTTTTTGGATTATGCTCAAACCGGGACTAGAGCATAGATCTCGTCGTCCTGATCACAGTGGTGTGAATGGTTCATCAATCTGAGTCCAGATGAGAAAGTTAGAAGCAGTCAAAGTTGGGTTGACTTTTGATGATTGGGCAGGCTTAAGGAGGCCACAATTTGGACTTTTCCCGGCCACCGGATTCTGGCCAACCTGGGCCGGATTCTGGGTGAAATTGTGGGGTCGTTAAATGCACTCCTACTGCTAAAAATGAAATTTCAAAAAAATGCATAATGTTGTTATATAAAATATATATATATATATATATATATATATGTGTGTGTGTGTGTGTGTGTGTATATATATATATATATATATATATATGTATATATATGTATATACATATGTATATATATATATGTATATACATATGTATATACATATGTATATATATGTATATACATATGTATATACATATGTATATATATGTATATACATATGTATATATATATATGTATATACATATGTATATACATATATATACATATGTATGTATATATATATATATATATATATATATATATATATATATATATATAAAGGGGGGTGGGGGCCACCAACCCTGCCACCCCCAACCTTCATAACAAACCATGTAATATTGGTGGAGGGGCGGGCCACGACCCATGGCCCCTCCCACGAAACCAACACCATGACATAACAGGGTGGACAGCCATGACCCCACCACCACACAACCACCCCACAACACAACTTAAAACAAATAAAAATATTAAGGTGGGTCGGCCCTTGGGGCGTGGACCCAAACTCTAACAAACATCCAACCACAAATGCATGGAGTGGGAGGAAAGTACGGTGGGCGGGCTACCCAAGGCAGGCCCGACCCAATGAAACTTTAAATTAAAAGAAACACTTTAGTTTAAAAAATATTTGTTATGTAAAAAAGTAGGAGGAGGTAGGGATTGACTGCCCGACCTCCTCCATACTAACCGGAACCTTAACTAATTCCTCCAATGAACTTATTAAGAAATCTGGCCAAAATATTTTATTTAAACACGGTGTTTCAGTTCACTCAAGAGAGGGAGGTGTGCATGCAATTCGAGGTAGAATTTTGCAGGAGGGGCAAAATTTCACTTCGTCAGAATTTGACAAATTTTATATAGATGAAACACCTCTCGTCGCCACGAATGCAATGGAATTGTCTGTGTCTCCATCAGAGTTCTGCATCTTTTGGCCATTTTCAGTATGCAGGTGGAACCATGATAGCTGCAAAAACAGGGAGCAGAACCACGATCCTTGAGATTTTCCTAAGGTAATTTTTCTCCATGTCAGAATATAGTCAAAATTATACTTGTTTTTCATGGTTTTCCGCATGGATAGCAATGGCGAGGTCATATTCACCATTTGAGTTGTAGATTTCCAGTTCACCCATGGAGCAAAATCTTTGAGGAATCTAGGGGAATCTAAAAGATTCCTTCAGCCCCATATTCTCCATTTCTTAGAATTTAGATTTTGGATAGTCAATTTTGCACTACTCGACACCAAAAATCGGATGGTGCATTCAGATTTCTCATCCTCTCATTTCATTTTCCAGCCACTTTTCTAAGTGCCAGTGTAGATGTCCACATTCATGTGCGAGCAGTCATTTTCATGCGATCAACGTTGTGAGATCGATGGTCCGAACAACTTCAGCAGTTTGACATCCGCTTCTCCAGATGGCCCCTGGCTATGAGGTATATGATGTGTTCATGTACTTATTCTTTATGCATTATGCTGCACAGATCCTTGATTGATGTTGATGTAGGATCTTGTTTCTTACATGTTTTCATGATTCCTTGCTTGATGTGATGCAGAATCATCTATGTGATGTACTTGCTATCATGATTCGTCATGTTATGTTTTGAGATCCCTTTGTTGTATGTTTCTTGGATACTCTTGTTGTCATCATGCATGTTTTTGCATTGAGATCCCTTTTATGCCATGTTGGCGGGATGCTCATCATGCATGAGTTTTATGTCATATTGATAGGAGTCTTTTGACTAAGAGTTTTTGTAGCGGAACATCTCTTAGAGCCACTCCTGCGTGAGGGCATTTTCCTTGTATAATCGTGACATCATCTCTTGTGTACATCATCATTATTGACAACACTTAATGCAGCAGCCTACATCATCTTGACACCAGGGCCCGGAGATGTAGTCCCTCCTGGACGAACTCCGTTATCAACAGATTATGTTTTTATGTTGCTGATGATTGACATGTTCCTCTTCTTTACAACATGCAAATGTATTCTTTAATTTTATTTTTAAAATGCAATTTAACACATCACAAAAGTAAAAGGTCTTGGAAGGGTCCTTCGTCACACCTAGACCTGGATCATGTAGGTTGTATCTCTTCAGTTTGATGGATAATATAAAAGGAAGGACTAGCTATTTCTCCATGGATGTAGTCCAAATTTGGTGAACCACGTATATCTATGTCTCTTTCGTTTTATGTGTTTTCTGTGTTTATATTTCTGCAATATATTTTATGTGTTCCATTTCTTGTAATATATAATTTCTAACAGAATATACATTAATAACAAGGATTCACTCACCCAAGTCCCTTTATTGTAAAAGAGTTTTTGTCGAACAATGGGATTTCATACTATCAATTAGTTTGAAATAAATTTAGACCGATACATATCTAAGCCTCCTGACGCTCCTCTTGAAATTTGTGCTATTCCATTATGGTCTCTCCAAAAGGAATTTGTTTCTTTATTAACTTTTTTTTATTCCAACTTGGTTTCCTGTAGGAGGATTATCCGTGACTTTTCCTACTTCACCAAATCCTTATCCATTAGATATTTTATGGGGCTTCCCAAACCCCTTATATTCCAAGAAAATACTTTCAACATTTCTTAGGAGGATTTTGGTGGGAACCTCCTCATTCTTTTATTCTTTCCACTCATTTAGAAGCATTTGGCTTTAACTTTTCGGTGATTATCGGTTGGCTACCTAATTTCTTGTTTTCTACCTCTTTTTCCTAGATAGTCTTCTTGAATGACCTTCTTTGATTTTTCTTGTTTCTTTTCATTTCATGGCTACTTCCTACATCCACCCAGACTAAGGACTGCTCCATATTTCGAGTGAAAACTCTTGTAGTAGGAGGAACTCCTCCAACATTACCAGACCTGGCGGGAAAAGTTTCAATGTTGTATATTGGGACACTTTTAGACTCAACCGGGATCAACTTTGGATGACGAATATTTGAGCTTTTATCAATGTTTGGGATCCCCTCTGTTTCATTTATTTCCCCTCTTCCTACTCCATTATTACTACTTCCTCACCAGAGACCCCCTTATTCATATTAGGGTTTGGTTTCTCCTTTTCATTTTTTGCTTGTTTTCAATGCATCAAATGTGTTTGTTGATGTTGAAGCCCGATTTTTATTTTGTGTATTTTGGTTCTTAGCCCTCATATCTCTTCCTCTATTTCCTCCTTGCCTTTGGGTCTTCCATTAATCTCTTTGATTTGTAGGTAGATCGAACCCCTTGCTAGCGGGGGCCTTCTTACAATCCCTACCAAAGTGACCATATGCATGACAAAATTAACACTATTAGGGGATCTTCTCATAATCAAGAGTCTTACAATGAGTCCATCCCCCCATTGTGAGATTAATTTTTTAAGGCAAACACTTTTCTAGATATACCTCCACATAGATCTTGGCACTAGAAAACCAAGATCCCTTAGGTTCAACCTTGTCTAGATATTTTCCTACACCATTTCCAATTGCTCTCAAACAATCATCGCTCAAGTAGGAAAGCGGAAGCCAAGGGAGTTTAAACCAAAACAAGGATTGCATTTGTGGTGTCGTTTTTTGGGTTAAAATATAAAGACCACTTATTTAGATACATCCCTCTAGATCCGAAAAAATAGGGACTATTTCAGAAGATTACATCTTTGTCTTCCTTGAGTTCAAGCAGAAAAGCAAAAAAATCATTACCACATGCATAAAGTTTGATTTTTCCATTCATCATTTATTTCTAGGTTTGGTCAATCCACACGTCGATTGAATGAGAGGATGGCCACATCCCTATGAAATTTCCCATGAGTGCACCATGGAAAATTTTAGGGGCTAATATTCGTAGGTGGGATAATTTTCCATTATTTCTCCACAAAAAAAGATTCGCCAATTTCCGTTTTTTATAAAAATGATTCACCCAAATTTTATAATATAAAATTATTTTACCCTAAAAATCACCAACATTATATAGAGAGTATATATAAAAGCATTATAAATCTGAATAATTTTGCAAATATTTCAATAAACATTTTAGGGACTAGTAAGATTCGCAAATGTTTTTAATGTTCAAGATAATTTTCCATCCTTAAAATTTTCCCTAGAGTGCACGACCAAAGAAGGCCAATTTTGTTCTTCACACGCCCAATGGAAGAGCCACCGAGGGAATGGCTTCATATTTCTTGATGAAATTTGACTGTGCCTACTTACTCTTAGGCTTATTCGAAAGATCGACTACTAAAGCCTGAAAGGTTTCGATCTAATCGAGGGGAGGAGCCCCTCCAAGGTTTCCATCATAGAGCAAGCAAATTGAGTTAAGATTTTTGCAATGCACAAAAGGGCTATCGAATTATATTATACCTTTCTTTATAATGATCACTCTTAAAAATAAGAATGATTTTATTTGAGAAATGCATACAATAAAGATAAATAACTTGTAAATTAAAAAACCTTAAAAAGTATTAAAAACTTTATATATTTACCCCAAATCACTAGAATTTTAAATTTTTAGAATAAATAACACGCAAGTCATCTAAATTCAATACATACAAACTTCTATTTCATCATACCTTATAAATTATGATCATAACATTTCACGATACACATCTACTCCATCACATAACATACAACATTGTTACAATAACAAAAAAGATAAATACATATTATCATTTAAGGATAAGAGACATGGATAAACTTAAAGATTCGAATTTAAAAAAAAAAAAAAACTTCAGGTTCCATTCCTAGAGAACAAATGCTGGAATTTTTGTGTCTCCTTCACTCTAACTGAAACTAGTATGTTCATTAGAAGTCATTGTACATGTCTAGATATCATTAGTTATCCTATTATATATATATATATATATATATATATATATATATATATATATATATATCTGTGTGTGTGTGTGTGTGCGCGCGCTTCTTGCCACATAGTGTTGTGCTTGAGAGATAGTATCCTTTTTATTAGGGTTAGTTAGGAATCAAACCAAACTTATTATGCATGTGTTTATAGGCTAATTTCTCATGGCATTTTATGCCCTCCAATGATTCTTATTCCTTTGGATGCTAGGAGTGTCAAATTTCAAGTTTTATGTTTTTTTTTATTCGAATATCTCATTGTCACTATGTCACAGTGGAGGGTTGATTTATTTCCTAATTTCACTCATAATTATGTTAGAATCTGCAATCGAGATAAATATTTATCAACAATTACAATGAAAAATTACTCTCAATTACATTTGGCATCTAACTAGAACATGTTATATATATTTAGTTAAGTAATAAATGCCATTGCATAATAGTTTCCATTTAGGAAAGTGTTACCATACATACCACTATCACTTTATATTATATTTGTGTTAAACTATGAGAGAGTTCATGGAAGATTTCATATTCTTCCGAGGACTTATTATTGGTAATGGTGATTTGTAAAAGAAGAAATAAATATGGACTCATTCCAACCATTCGACATGAAATTGAGGCTTTCACATTTTTCATATTGTTTCCATATCTTAAATATTTGAATGTAACCCATTAATCTAGTACTTGAATTGCTTGCTTTGTACTTTTCAATAGGGTTTTCATATATTGTAATTTCATATACATATACACCATAGTTTATATTAAGATATTATGATGTCTTTTTTTCCATTTATTTTCTAATTAGTTATATCGAGAGGCCTTTCTTGTGAATCAGCGCACCTCTAATTTTATTCTACACTTTTCATGTCTGTCGAACATCTATACACAAATTTTTACGCTAACCAAAGACATCTGTGCACACTCTTTTTACGTCAGAGTCTTTTACACTGGAGTTCTAAGAGAGTCTGTTTGAATTATTCATGGAGTTTATGGTTGTGAACATGATTTTTATGGTGCATGATTTCACAACGAAGATAGAGATGACCTTTGTTGATACTTAAATATTGTCGTCGGCAGAGTCACGTGATTTGGAATGTTTACCAACATCATAAATGGTGGGATGGAATGTGGAACGGGGAATATGCATAATAAGTGACCAACAATGGGGAAAAATCAGATTCTACCAGAGATACTGTAGTGTTTTGGGCGTGGACATAGGATACAACCTTGACTGCAAAAAGAAAGTCTAAATAATAGATAATTTCCCCTAGGTTTAAAAAGAAAGTCCCTGCGAGTTGTTGTGACAAGTGGAGTTGGCTATGTTGGCAGTCACCTGGTTGAAAGGCTCATGGCAAGAGGCAATAATGTTATTGTTGTTGACAATTTATTTATGATAAGGAAGAGAATTGTTTGCATCATAAATAAATTGTCAACAACAAGATAAGATGTGATGGCTACATGCCTCTGAACTATGTTACAATGAGGCTCAAGGGACTATTTATTATTGCACAGTAATGGAATACCCTAAACAACCAAAACCTTAACCGCATGAGATGGAACGTCAAGAGTTTGTGGGCCCTGTTGGGGTTAGTTGGGAAACCAACTTCCCGGGGTCATAATTTGGTCATCTTATCTCCGTTTGGCGTGTTTGATACCTTGTTGGAAATATCTCTTTGAGTACTACAAGATTTGTGGTAGGTGGACCTATGGCTATGGCCTTGTTGCAGACCCAAAAAAACACCATTTTGAATCCAGCTGTTAATAACATATCCTTAAGGAATTTCCTCTTCTAATACTCTCACCTGTTTGATTCCCTACCACATCCTCATAGAATATCGGTAACCAAAGCGGCTTACCCAATCCTCCATTCTCTCTTCACAACATGAATAAAATGATGAAGTGTCTATCTCTCCCTCTCAACTATGGAGGATCAACTCATTCCTATAAAAGGAATATTCCCAAGCTCCCTTTTTAAAAAGGGACTTGCCCAAGATCCCTCTTATTAAGTAGGGACTTGATTCCAATTAGTAACCATCTGCTATTTGGTGGATATCATGGTACTATTAGCTTCATGTAGGGCTTCTCTTTCTACATCATGTCATCAACTTCATCTTCTTTATTATGGAGACTTCTTCATTTTTACTTCTTTGTAGGGATTTGGCCATCTTTCTCCATCACTTCCTTTTAACGAACCATAGGGTTGAACCAACAGTCATGTCATCCTTCTCTTGATAAGAAAGTGATATTTTAGTCCACATATGGCTTTCCTTCATACAACTACCTCTTCCAAGTCATGTTTTTTCAAGATCTTCCATCCAATCTCAAGAGTACTAGTTGTAGGTGACTTCTACAACCCTATTTCAGTAGCCCTGTTTTAACCCAACCAAATGTTTTTCAAAAATCAAAATGAATATCAAATCAAAGTTACCATTTTATGATGGCCTTTCGTCATGAAATCTTCTTCTTGCAACATCAACATCCTGCACATGTATGAATCCATCTCCAAGACATTCATTACCAAGATTCTTCTTTTGTAGCATACATATCAGAGTCTTCATACCCTCTTCTTTCATGAGATGTCATATCTAAATCTTCTAGTTGTTGGATGTTGATTACTTATCTTACATGACTATAGTTGCATCTTTCATGAACTCTTCTTCCTTTCTTCACATATTGTTTTCCTCAGGATCTTCTTTACATGGTTCTTTCAACATAGGAACCATGATTGTCAACCACCTCATATTCCATATGAGGTCATATTATGTTGATTTCATCTTATCAATATGTAGAAGAGTTCAAGGCACATTGTCTACATGCCTTCATGCATCATTCTAATGGAAGAGATTCTTCTTCTTCAATCATGCTCATGAGATAGAGCATTCAACCATTCTTTCTGCAACTATATGATGACATGACTTTATCTATCAAATATATACATACCTCTTCCTCCTTTTGGTCATCTAGACTTCCTTCTAGCAACTTCATTTCCTTGTTTGAAGATTAAAGTACTTCAATCAACTTGACATGTTGCACATCTTGGTCATCATACCTTACCAATGGATCCCACACAAAGTGGAATGTGGACTATATGCGAGGCAAATGCTTCTTCTTAGTAGAGGTGAGCCTTTTAATGAATATTTGAATGGAGGATCTTGATGATCGTCATTCTGCAAATGCTCCTTCCTAATGATGATGTTTTATTATATTTATTTATCTTCTATCTTGCTAGATGACTTTCCTAACCATAAATACTTCTACTTTGGTTGTCCTTGTATACTTTCAATTGAGATGACTTTTCTATCATGATGACTACTATAACCATGTAGAATATCTACTACATCTCTCCATCCATGCTTCTATGATGATGTCATCTCTATCTCGCTATAATGCATCCTATCATACTTGTGATGTTTTCTATCATCTTGAAAAGAACAAAGTGAAGAATATTATCTCAGTCATAGTAGATATTTTTCACTTTCTCCTTCTTTGATTTCTTATTTTCTATTTCTTACACTTCTTCGGTAACATGGCTTCATTTATTTCCTTTCTCTTCTTGTTGTCCTTCTTGAGTTTAGGACAATTCCTTTTAAAGTGCCAATATTCATTAAACTCATAACATTGTATCTTTGAGATCTCGATCTTCTTATTTTCCCAAAGATCAAAATTTTCGAACTTTTTTTGTTCTTTGCACCATGGCAACATATGCTTGAACTTGTTCATTTGATCCAAAATCGCTTTTTGCCTTCAAACTAGTTTCTTCAATCTTACATAATGACGAAAGTTCACTTAATGGAGTAGCTTCTTTCTTTTCATGATACTTGATACAAAGTTGCCCCATTGATTAGGTAGTGTATTGATCACAACGGTGGTCATTTCTTTATCAAACATTATTTCTCCTAGTTCTTGAAGTTGGTCTCTTATTTGTGACACCCTCATAAGATATGAGGCTATCCCTTCTTCCTTTGATATCTTCATCTTGTATAGCTCGGTTCTCAATGATATAACTTCTCCTGTAGTGCTTACAGAAAAAAGTTCTACCAACTTATCATAGATATCCTTTGATTTCTCCAACTTTGATATAGAAGGGGTGAGGGAGTCCTTGATTGATTCTATGAGGATTATTTGAGCCCTTATTTCCCATTTCATGTAATTTGATAGTGCTTGAGATTTCTCTTGAGATGGTTTGGATATTGAACCCCTAACATATTCAATAACTCCATTCTCTATGAGGATCAAATCTATCCTCTTCTTCCATTCAAGGAAATTTGATGAACCAATCAGTTTGTTGCTTTCCTTGCATAATAAAGTCATTTTATAGTAGATTCATACATAAATATAAAGATATTTACTTGTCAAGTGAATATTGTTAGAAAACTATATATTACAGAGCAATGGAACACATAAAATATCACAGAAACATAAACACAGAAAATGCATAAAACAAGAGAGACATAGATATATGTGGTTCACCCAATTTGGGCTACATCCATAGAGAAACAGTCAGTCCTTCCTTTATATTATCTAGCAAAATGAAGAGATACGACCTACAACGTATCTGTTGTAATTCCCTCTTCGCTCTCAAACAATCTCATCTCTATTTCTCACTCAGAATACACACATCTATCCAGCTGCAATACAATTCCCTCATATATAGCGAGGGGTTTCCTTCTAGGGAAAAACCCCTAAATTAAACATAACTTCCACCGTCAGATCATCCGCCCAATGAATGGCTCAGATTGACTATGAAATTACAATATTTTACAAGGCAATTTTACATCTATTTTTAGCTTCGGGGACGCTACCCCCAACCCTCGCCGGTGGGGCTCATAAAATCGTTATCAGCCCCCTTGGACCCCCATGATGACGATTAAATAATAGGCGGTGTTTTCACCCCATTACGAAATGGGGTCCAACACAGCGATACCTCTGAATAAAGAAGATAATCAAGCTCCACACCCAAAAAAGATGCTCCTAGATGATGATATCTTCAACTTGATGTCTTCTTGATGATCTTCTTCAAGGATGTTTGAGAAGTGATTTTTGCTTCAATGTGAGGGAGATTACCTTTTGATGATGATGGAAATGCTTCTTCTTGCTTCCTTTGGATGTAGAACTGTAGAATATGGAGACTTCAAGATGCTTCAAATGTGTAGTCCTTCTTTCTTTGAGTGGAGGTAGGGTCCTTGAGGTCTTATTCTTCTTGTGATTATGTGATCTTTGATATGAGTACTCTTCCTTAGTGCTTCTTAGTCCTCCTTAATGATTTCCTTTTGCTAGGCCCTTATGTATCCTTCTTCAATAATGATCTTTAGGCTCCATCTTCTTCTTGTAGTAGTCACCTTAGCTCTGATAGCATGTTGAGAAATCTAGGGGCAACTAAATAGATGATTTCTCTTACTTTGATAACTATTTTTGATGTATTTTTACTTAACTTGATTTTCTTCTTCTTTCAATCATTTATTATTAGTGTTCTCTATCATCAAACAACTACCAAATAAAGAAAATCAATGAGACAAGGAGACACAAATATAGGTTGCCATCCAAAGCCAAAACCTCTCCTCTTGAGAGGAAAACCCACAAGAACTCTTCTCTTCTTATAGAACTTCAAATGATGAATTCCAAGACATATGACCCTTGACAAAGACCCCTCCAAGACCAAGACAAATCTTCCTTGGATGAACTTCTCTTCCACAACTTACATCAACAACTTTGACCTGAACAACTTCCCTAGCAACTTTGACTTCTTTGACCTGCACTTTTCAGCCCCTAGTAGTCACTTCAATTTCGCACATGTGGTTATCTTTAGGGCATATTTGATTCCTTCTTTACTTTGCTTGACTTGATTTCTTCTCCTTAAGACTTCGGCTTTCAAAGTAGATTCTCTTGATACCCAAACTCGGCTTCACTTAGCAGATTTTCAATTCGATCTTGTTACAGTGATATGATGCCCTAGCTCCTCGCATGTGTGAGAGATATAACCCTAAAACAAATCCAAAATTTTGATTTCTCTCTTCTTCTCTTCATTAGGTGATGAGGCTTCTTTCTTGTCTTCTTATCTTCCTTGATCAAACTTGTTGTTGCTTGAGTGAATGTTATTCCAAATGAAGTTGATCTCTCTTATATATAGTCTCTCTAGCTGGTCGAATAGCCCTTTCATGAGGCCGACTTTTTCTTTCTTGAAGGTTGACTTGATGTTGCTAGTTTGACAAGGTCTTGGAGGGTCCTTAACACATTTTATGACTTACAATAGTTTTCTTAACATGATACAATTTGCCCAAAAGGGTCTTCCATACATGACAATGACTTAATAGACTCTATGAAAAACCTAAAAGCACTCAATGGGTGATTGACCTATAAATAAATTTACCTTGAGCATGAAACACGGGTATCAAGAATGACAATAATAATAAAAAAAATTCTTTACATCAAATACATAAAATCATTATTACATATGTCATTATGAAGAATGAACCTAGTTACATATTTCAATAGGGAGGAATAAGAAAAAAGTATAATGTGATACCAAGAAGAAAGGGGGGAATCAAAGGGAAACAAAATAAACAAAGCAAGGCCAAACTCAAGAAACGAGTTTCTGTGATAAAGGAATATAGACATAGAGGTGGTGGGGTAGGTTTAGGAAGAAGGGTTTAGTAGTTTAACCGATGAATAACAGGCTTCCAAGATTGGCTAAGTTTCTAGACATCTTTGTGAGTAAAGTTTGTCTGGTGCTTTTCAATTTCAAGGGCTTCACAAATGATGAGTGTGGTGGGGAGTTGAGGCTAAAATTTTGGTTTGGTTGAAACAAATGAAATGTTTGTCCTTAAAAATATGCTTGGCAATCACATATTTGGATATGTGATTATGGGTTGTGTCAATGAGATGTTCCTTGAGACATGTTTTAAAGGTGTACCTATTTTAGCCAATGTAGGACTTGTCACAAGAGCAAGAAATCTGGTAAACCCCTAATCCCTGATCATCTGACTTGTCCTTGGTGGCCTGAAGTAATTGCTTAAGAGATTTATAAGGTTTAAAAGAGGGTTTTTATACTGTTTTTAGATAATATTTTGGAGATAATATCAATGGTGCCTTGGATGTACAAAATTGAAATGAAGGCTTGAGACATGGGCGGGGTAGACTTTTTGAAATTGTGATTTTGAAATCCATATAAGGATTTGTTAATTTGCGACCTGGAGTACCCATTGGCCATTAATGCTTTAGTCTGATGAGATTTTCCATTCTTTAGGAATTGAGGAGCATAAATTTGAACAACTTGGGTAATAAGAGTTTGTAAGATAGCAGACTTTTGGGATAGGTAATAATGAGGTTGGACATGAAGATAATGGTCAGTATGAGTCTTTTTTTCTATAACACTAATGGTTGAGGGAGCCATCTGGAATATGGGAAATGAAAACATCCAAAAAAGGAAGGGTTTTAGCTTCTTCTTTTATTTCCATGGTAAATTGGATATGGGTTAATGTTATTCAAATGGTTAAGAAAGGTAAAAAGGGATGCATTATCATGAAGTTGAATAATGAAGGTATCATCTACAAACTGATAGCGCCATTTTGGTGTAAGGTGCCAAGATTTTAAGGCCAAAGCTTCGAATAGTGTTCCTCCCCATATCCAATTTACTAGGAAATAGAAAAAGATAATTCCCTTTCCTTTATGGATGTTCTCAATGTCCTGATAGCTTTCTCACCCACTAGGTATATATAAAAAAGACTAATATTGATCGTTATCTTCATGCCCAATCTCATCATCACCTATCCCAAAACATTGTTGTCTTCAAAACTCTTATTACTTATGTTATTCAAATTTTTGCTCCTCAATTCTTAGAGAATGAAAAAACTCCTCTAACTAAAGCATTTATGGTTGATGGGTACTCTAGGTCTCAAATTAACAAAGCCTTTCATGGAGTTTAAAATCCTAATTTCAAGAAGTCCACCTCACCCACACCTTGAGCCCTCATTTTGATTCTACACATCCAAGGCACCACAAATCTACTCTCCAAAATCTTATCTAAAAATAATATAAAAACCCTCTGTAAACCCTATAAAACTCTTAAGAATTTATTTTGTACCGCCAAGGAGAAGTTGGACCGATACTAGGATCAATCGTTTACCATATTCCTTGCTTCTGTGGCAAGTCTCAAATTGGCTAAATTGGATGCACGTTTAAATCTTGTCTCAAGCTAGAACATATTACTGACACAACTCACGATTGCATACCCAAATCTACAATTTCCAAGCATTATTTTAAAACAAAACATCTCATATGTTTCAACCAAACCAAAATTTTAGACTCAACTCCCCAATACATTTCTTGTATCATTTGTGGAATCCTTGACATTGAGGACCAAGTAAACTTTAATCGCGAAGATGGCTATAAACTGAGCCAATCTTAGAAGTTCATTATTCATCAGTTAAACCACTAAACCCTCCTTCCTAGACCTTCCTCACCTATTTCTTTTGTATGCCTTTATCATTGAAATTTGTTTAATGATTCTAGTCTCACTTTGTTTATTCTATTTGCATTCGATTCGCCCCTTTATTATTGGTATCACATTATATATTTTTCTTATTCCTTTTCCCTTTAACTTTAGCTTTATTTATTCTAATGTTAGTACTTTAATATTACAAGTCGTTAGAATAATACCCTAATTAACAACATTTCAATTCCTTTAATTACCATTATCTCACTCCCTTTAAAATTGTAGCTCAAATCTTCATTCTTTAATTATTTTTTTACACAACATTATACCAACCCTTGATATTCTAGTTTTCTTTCAAATCTTCTTGAACATCTACCTTAAATTATATTATTTTTAAATTGAATTATTTTTCAAAGTCTTCTTTATTCAACGCTTTACTGTTTAAAATCCTCAACTTTGGGACATTCATTTATCGGCTTCAATGATTATTTAATTGACCTCTCTTTTATATTATGTTATTTTCTTCACTCTCGTTTCAAACATTAAAACTTCTATTCCTGATGATGGGTGGAGTGTACACTCGAAACATTGGACACTTCAAAACTATGAACACAATATATTCCCGAAAGATTATAGAAAAAAGAACACAAATACAATCCATATCTTCTCCAATAAACTGATGCGTGATAAGAATACCACAAGAAATATTCAAAATACACATTGAACAAGAAGATATTCACAATGCAATATAATGAACACATATTTTGAATCTTGTGTGAACTCCACTGAATCTTGTGATGAACTAACTAATTGACAACATGGAGCATGTTGTTTCGTGCTGTGTCTTTTTGTAATTCAAATAGAAAGTGTGAACATGTAACATTCTTTTAATACTAGGTTGTGCTTAGGGAAGGGCCAGCCCTACTGTTGGATGGAAGAACAATCTGCTCAACAATGAAATGCTATCACAAAGACTACACAAGTCTTAGTTGAGCCTATACACCCCTTGGGATATAGAGTAGACCCCACGATTGGGGTTTTCCCTCAACCCTCCCATGAGATTTGAACATATAACCTAACAGAAACTATACCCTACACAAACCAACTAATCGACCAAACAAAATATCTAAAATTTCATAGGTCCAAACAGGTACAAATAAAACAAAACATTGGGATGTCAACAATGTGACCTAGTGCCATCAAAGGACATCAATATAAACATATATCTTAGTAGGTGTTGTGACCACTAACATAGTCATATCATCTGCGACATAAAGTCATGTATCTCCTGATAGTTATCGATGACGGTAAATGAAATACCCAAAGGAGAGACAGCGTTGGATAGCTCGCTCTCATAATTTATCCATTCAACCGAATGTGAGCATTAACCAATCAAAACAACCCCGAGGATGAAATTTGGAAGATCACATCCAACCATTTGATAAGTGAATTATTATGACATAAAAGAAAATATTTACAGACAAGATGAGAGGGGAATGCCAGGGTAATGACATGAGGCGTTCCCTTAAAGCTTTCCTTACGAGCTTTGCTTACTCTCCCTCTTGGTTTTATAACTCTTCTACCGAATAAGAATTTCCTTTCTCGCTTTCTTATGATGGAAAAAGATGCCATACCTTCATTCTTTAATGCTTACAATATTATGTTACAACTAGGGCAATGTAGCCCTCGGCATTATATTCGCCTAACAGATCTCGTAGCTTGGAATACCACTGATAGATGTGAGAAAGCTAACTCCCACTTAAGGTCGAGGATCATACACTGAAACGTTTTGTCATCTAGAACATTCTACTTATACTTTATTCCTACTACACATACCACAAGGTATTAAAAGTTCAACCATGTGATATATAGTGGACCCAAAATAAAAATTGGTGAATGGGTTAGGTTGAGGCATCAAAAGATTCGTGGTGAATTAATCTTATTTGGTTTAATTTTGTCTAAATCTAGCATTACAAATAATCCCCACAATCAGATGGTTTATCTTGACATTCCTCCTTATGATGATTAGTCCACCAACCATCCTGTAGACTAGTTACCACCCTCAGATTCCAATCACTTCAACACAAAACTCAGCATCTTTTCCCTGTTGATTCCCGACAGAATATGGTTTATCCTTAGAATAAGGAACCTGTTGACATCCTCACCAGAAAACTTCTTGTCAGCAAATTTAGAGATGAACTTGGTTAATACTGTAAAAATTGCAAAACAAGGAGATTGTCAACAATTCAGATTGGAAATTACAATCTTTCTTGTTTATCCTGTCAACCATCACCAATAAAGTCAACAGGAACATAACCTATCCCTAAAATGATGGAAGTGCTTGTCCCCTGTGACAATTTATTGCCCAGCAATTTAGTAGATGAACTTGTTCAGAATCTGTGACCACAGACATAGTTGCCATGCACTCGTAGATCTTGATAACATCAAAAGGGATCTTGGAGAGCGTCCTGCTTAGGCAAAAGCAACCACTGACAGCTAGCTATAGTAGCATAAAGACCATTCTGCTTGTATACCACGTGATGGAATACAATTTTTTTGTTGGCAGTGTATCATTCTTTCCTCATTAAATCTGACAGCTCATCAAACTTATCATCAATTAATCTTATTTGTGGATGTAATTTGTCCTCCACAACAAATGCATGCACCCTGTTATTGACCTCAATCCAACTACAACCTGGTTCCTTTCTCAATCCCCTGTCTTTCATTGTCTTTCTCACTCTTGCTCTATCATCCCATCTCCCAGCTGCAGCATAGATGTTGGACAGAAGCACGTATGTTGCAACATCTTGTGGATCCAAATCAACCAGATGTTCAGCTGCACGTACTCCTAATTCAACATTTCCATGAATTCTGCAAGCTCCAAGCAGAGTCTGCCACACTAAAATGCCAGGCTCACATGGCATCAAGGAGATAAAATCCTCAACCTCGTTAAGGTGTCCAGCACGCCCTAGAAGGTCAACCATGCAAGCATAATGGTCTATTCTCGGTGTGATATTGTGATCTCTACTCATGGAAAAGAAGTAGTGATAGCCTTCATTCACTAGGCCTATATGGCAGCACGCATGAAGAACACCAAGAAAAGTTATATGATCAGGCTGCAAGTTTGCTTCTTGCATCTGTTTAAAGAGTTGAAGTGCATCCTTGCCTTGTCCATGTTGAGCACATCCCATAATCATTGAGTTCCATGAACTCAAATTTCTCTGCAGCATTTCACCAAAAACTTGGTGTGCACTCTCTATGCTTCCACATTTTGCATACATTGTAAGAAGAGAATTTCCCACAATGACAACCGACTCTAATCCTATTTTTTTAACATAAGCATGGACTTGTTTTCCCTGTTCTAAAGATACACTAGCACACGCCGCAAGAACACTAGAAATAGTGAATTCATCCGGACTTGCATTTGCCTTTTTCATATGACAGAACAGTTCCAGGGCCTCCTCCACAAAACCATTTTCTGCACATCCTGTGATCATAGCAGTCCAGGATACCCTGTCCTGCTCTGTCATTCTTGCGAACACTTCTCGCACATCACACATGCTTCCAGACTTGGCATACATGTCAAGGAGAGCACTGGTAATACGAACGTTAGAATCAAGTCCAGCTTTAATGATGTGGCTATGAATCTGCTTCCCTGGTTCCAAAGCCGCAACATTAGCACACGCCATGAGAATACTGGCAAAAGTTAACTTGTTGGGTTTTATGCCAACCTGCTGCAATTGGTGGAACAGCCTCAAGGCTTCGTACCCACATCCATTTTGGGAATACCCTGCAATCATAGCAGTCCAGGAAACCAAATTTCTCTGAGGCATTTTGTCAAACACTCGGTGTGCAAGCTCTAAATTCCCACATTTGGAATACATAGTTATAATAGCATTTCCAACAGAAATATCCAACTCAAAGAAAGTTTTCATGATGTAAGTATGGACCTGTTTTCCCTGTTCTATTGCCTCAGGCATGCAGCACGCGCTCAGGACGCTGGTGAAGGTGGTACTTACCGGTTGAAAGCCTCCATGCTGAAGTAGAGAAAAATGTTTCATAGCCTCGGTATAATGTCCATTCTGAGAAAAGCCTGCAATTATGGCGTTCCAGGATACCAGGTCTCTTTTGGGAATTTTTGTAAAAACTTTGACTGCGTCCTCCGTGCTTCCGCAGTTAAAATACATGGTAACGAGGGCATTCCATACAGAAACATCTGATTTAATTGGACTTTTGAACATGAGCGCATGCACGGACTGGCCCTGTTGAAAAAGTGAGAGCTTAGCACATGCGCTGAGAACGCTGGAAATGGTGATGTGATTCGGCTTCACACCCGCGCGTTGGATTTGGCAAAAAAGTTTGAAAGCCTCATGACAGAACCCGTTTTGGGCATATCCCACGATGAGCTTAGTCCATTGGATGACTACCTCTGGTGCAGACATTTTGTCAAATAATGAGCTGGCATCTTATCACTTTCGATGGAAACTAGATGATGGTTTCCTTATAGATTTTATTCAAAACAATTAGATTTTCCAAAACAATGCACCTGGAATAATAAAAGAACGGGAAAGGATCACAATTGGTAGAGACTTCGCTTATGAACTGAAATTTTGAACCAGTGAGTGGCTCTACTCAAACCAGTTTTGTAGTTGAGAAAGCAAATTTTGGATGGGTAGATTCTGTACGAAAGCACTTCCATTTTCTGAAAGCCTAGATGGTTATTGAACTTGATGTGGTGTAAACCTACATAACTATGTATATTGATTGTTCCTTAGGCCACCATTAGAGAAGTTTGGCTGTGCAAAGAGTGGAGTCAGTTGAGTGGTAAAATGCTTCTCTGCTGCCCTTTGTAAGAGTTTGTTAGTGGAGATTCAGCTCGCTCGAGGTTTGATACAAGGTGATCTTTATCTTCATCACATTCAACAATAAATAGGATTAAACGAGCAAGGTTGTCCAGTAATAAGTCATTACATTCATCCCTATTTACATCACATTCACTAACAAATAATCGACAAGTCCCAGTGAAAAAGGCAGAAACCACGTGGTTCATGCGTAGACGTTCAAGAAAACATATATATGGAGTTTGTTGTTATCAAGATAATTATATTGATATACTCTAGCAAATTATTTTTTTTGGGGGAGAAAAAACAAAGGTTTTTATATATAACAGAAAAACAGTTAGAATTTTTTGAGGAAACCCTATGTAGAAAGTCTTCGACATCATTTTCGATGGGAGCGTGAAGAAATATTATTATTATAGTTATCATATGCAAACTATCTATATACTCTCTCCCTAATCCATTATTTATCTAGGATTTATCTAAGGCTAAAAGCATTGACATTATCAACGATTTGTAAAAATTCATAAAAACTCTATTTTTTAAATAGACAAAAACTCATATCAACTAGGGAAACATCTAAACCAGTTGCATGAAAAAACAGAGAAAAATAGAATTGGATCAAACCAACAAGAAAGATCCAGCATTTCTCCACGTGCCATTTCACAAAACAGAGAAGAAAATACTCCCAGGTTGTGCAGATAGAGCCCTTTTTTAGAGTGCGTGAACCAAAAAAATAAATTCGTTGTACATTTAACAAAGACGATGTGTTGGAACATAGACTTCAGCCTAACAATCTTGCACAGCCAGTTGAAGAGCGATGGTGGAGCAAAAGAAGAATGACCATTTAACCAATCAATGACAACCTGTGAATCACCCAGAATGTGCAAAGAGTTTATACCAAGCTATTTTGCGTAATATAAGAGGCCCCATACAATGACTACTTTGGCCTTGTTGTTCATTCCTTGTCCATTGTTCCAATGAAAATGATATTGATAAGATAGTGATATCTTGATAACCACCCCACAACCGCAATGATCACCCTGTGCAGCCCCATCGAACTAGCCAACCATAAAATAAGAGCCTCTGATATAGATTTGTGCAGCCTTAATCTTGTGATATCCCTAGCATATTCATTGTACATGACAATTATGAAGTCACATATGTGATCTATGTTGGGGCATATTCTAGCATTTTTTTATATATCAAATAATTGAAAATTTTAAAATCTATGTCATGTAATGTATGTATGGTTATACATGTTTTACTTAGTTTTCATTCATGTTACTTGTGCATTGGGTTCCATTTGGATTGTAAGTATCACAGAAGTGATCAATGTTCAATTTCTTGTTGCTTTAGGTAATAAGGACCAATAAAGTTAATACGTTAAGCTAAAATTTCCACTTCCAATTACAATGCAAAGGATTATTTCCCCCCTCTAGCCTCCACACCCTTTTAAGCATATATAGTGGGCTCTTGTTGTGCTAGTGTGGGAATGTGTCATACCAAACGGTGATGCATCCTAGGAAGTGCTTCATCCCTTGGTTCCATGTATAAATCAAGAGCAAATATGATTTTCTATAGGTGGTGGATTGCCCACTCTTGATGGAGGCTTACTATGTGAGGTTGGGCCATTTGATACAACCAATTCTATGTCAATTATTGACTTGAAGTTCTCATCGATTTGGTTAATTAGTGTATTCAACTAATACACATCAATGGCCACTTCTTAGGCTCGAGGTTAAGCACAACTTGTTTTTATTTGTTTAAACATGTTCCCGAGCTCCATGTGCTTATTATTCTTTACATGTGTAGGATGGAATCACAAACACCTCCTTGGTTTTGAGGGGTTGGACTAGAATAGGGTTGGGTGAGCATGAAAGTCAATCAGCTTACTGGATCATACATGAAGGATTATATTCACCTCATCATGTCTCGGGAAAACTAGATACTTAGGTGAGGCACCAACCTTTAATGGTCGTTCGTTGACCCTTTCTACCCATGTCCACATATATTACTTCAATTGATGGATAGAATGATGATTTATTTGTTATGATAAGAGGTTATGGAGGATACCATCAAAGTTCTTTCACATATAGTTGAAACAAAAAGAGTAGGGAATATTTAGTTTCAAATGATGATGGGACAAAGGAAATCAGAGAGAAGTAACATGGCATGTGGTTGACTAGTAGACATGAAAGAGTTTACCACAATAACTAGCTTAGGTTAAACCATTCATGTATGTATAGGCTCTACTTTTAAAAAGAAATATTGTATTGATGTCGAAAATTAAAATACTAACAATAGTCTACATGCTAGGTAAACTATAATAAACAAAACCAAATGTTTCTGCAAACAAAACCAAAAACTATAACAATTTACATCATCTTTCTGTCTAAATTATAAGTTCATTCATTCATTTGATTAAGAGTATATTGCAAATGTGTTTCTATGTGAACCATTCACCTTTATAGAAATCCAACAAAAAAATATCAAAGGTACTTAATACTAGGCGAGGAAGTATGTCTTTAAAAATTAATCTTAAAGGAAACTATAAGTCAGTCCTCTGCAAGCATGTTTGAACCATCCAATAATAGGCAAAGCTATGATATTAACTATAAAGATATAAGGACAAGATTAAAAATATTTTCATATATTTTATTATACCTGCCAAAGGCATAGTATATTGTAATCATTTTGGGTCAAAATGCTTTAACTCCTAATTAATTTGCAAATTTTTAAAAACTATCTGTAAAATTTATTAAAATTTTGGTAAAATTAAATATTAAATTTATTTTTTAGAAATTGGAAAATTGATTTTTGAATTTTTAAAATTTGAATTTCTAATTTTTGATTGGTGGATGACTAATTTTATGTAGTTTAAAATCAGTTTGTCAAAATTAAAAACAAAACAAAAAACAAAACAAAAAAACAAACATCTTGTGCTTTCTATTAATTGTTGTATTCTTTCTAATAACAATGATTTTTTAAAATAATAATAGAACAAGTATCCTCATAAATTAATTATCAAAAAATATGTATATGTGGATTTTTCCATAATTAATATTTTCTTTCCGTTCATTTTCATACTTATTTTTAACAATAAATATTTATTAACCTATCATCATTCTTTGTTTGCTTTTTCTTAATTGTTGTACTTTTTTTCATGTTTTTTCACCTTTTTCCATTAATATGTTTTATTAATCATAATATTTTTTGGATAGTTTAATTATTTAATTGTTCCCAACCATTTTTCATAAAACTATGTTATCATGTATCAATAGATGATTAGCAATTTGATTCCCTTCTACCAAATTTGTGGTGCTTAAATCATATACATAATATAATTAAGTTATATCATCACATTCACCCCATAAAAATTCTCTATTTTTTACATAAAAATTAAATGATAAACAAGAATATTACACTTTTTTAATTTTTTATTTCTACTAATTTAATTTCCATAAATTAATATTATAATTAAACTTAATAATTTTAATCTATTTTATAAAAAAATTACATTAAAAACAATTTGAGGATTTTTTTTAATGGGTCAAAAGATTTCTATTATCAAAAAATTTTACATCGCACACTAAAGAACTTGATAGATATCCATATTGACTTTGATAGATATCCATATTGACTTTTTTTTAAATGGCTAGATTTTCATTCACATTGCATTTTGTATATATTAAGCACACCAAAATAACTCTCTAACGTAATTTAGAAGCATGTCAAATGGCCCTTTTATATAGTGAATGACATATTTCTTTTACAACCGTGTGTTGGTCTCGAACATGCTAATACTTTAAAATTGTTTTTTTCCATTTGATAGGCATTTAAGCTTTGCAACTAGATTAATACATAATTTGACATGTTAGCTTATTGATCCATCATAGTCATTATTCATTATTGCATTTAAGATTTGCAAGTGGATTAACACATAATTTGACATGTTATCTGATTGATAAATAATTTATGTTTCTACTTATTTTAAATTATCATTTAGATAATTAAAATTAATCTAGATATTTCAAAACCAAGTTCCACCAAATTGATATACAATTTATTCTAGATAAATTTGAGTGGTATAAACAACCATTTAAATAATTAAAGTTTATCAAATCAATTATAGATATTTCAAAAATCGTCTTTAACCAAGTTGAGATACAATTTATTTCATATAAATTTTAGGAAACAATGCAATGTTCATCTCATTGACCACACACAAAGTCAAACATTACTCGTTCAATCTTATGCAAATAGTTATCATATATAATTCATAATCCCTTTGTAACAATTTAAAGGGTAACTTTGTATTTTCCAATTGGCTATGGGATGAATTTGATATCTTTTCTTTCACATGACTTCAGTAGCACCTCTACTCAACATCAACTCAACTCTATTCAATGTTGTAATAATTTTACATAGTTCAATGTTGTAATAATTGTGTAAGGATAATATATTTGTTATGTGAAAGGAGTTTCTACCACAAAAGTCATCTGTGTGATCTATGAGCCTATGATCATCAATCTTCGTTAGATAATTATTGGTGCAACAATGATCACTTTAATTGGTGCAAGAATGATCACTTTTATGTGGATATGAGGCCATGGATCTTTTCATCAATCTTATATATTTACTAGATCTCCATGAGTACCAAGAAAACATCCTACGAGGCCATGGTTCTTTTCATCAATCTTATATATTTACTGGATCTCCATGAGTCTTGAACTCTTTTAATCATGATATTAATTGTTATTAAACATATCAACAAAACATCTTGGTCATAAACCTTAAAATCCTTATGGGCATTATTAAAGAAGTGTGACTTATTTGAGTATATTCTCCAAGTATACCAATGCATTGGATAAAGAAACTTTCAATATCTTTGTCTAAAATGGTAGAATTTATTGACAACTTCTTTTACAAAAGCACTAGATTGCCTACTAGTCTTCTCAAGGAATTTAATGGAGTTAATGTTGATTATCCAAGTGTAAAATTACAACAATAAATATTAAAATTCATAGCTCACTTTAAATTATCACTGAAGAGACAACAAATTTTAGAGGTGTTGCGCAATATATATTCTAATCATAAAGATTAATCCATTGAGAGTTAAGACATCAAAGAGACCTAAATGCATAACCTATGATCTTGTAATGAAGTACTTAACCATCCATGAAACATATCAGCATAATGTATTCCTCTCACAACCTATTCATTTATTTTGTTGAAGTCAAAAAGTGTTGTATATTATGACTCTTATCAAATGAGAAGAGGAGAAAACAAGCTCAATTACTATTTATGTATTCACTACTCGAGGAACTTAGACAAAGCAATAACATATATACACATTCAATGTACAAATGTATATGTACTATAACTCAAAGAACATTTCAGTTCATAAAGCGACATTCCATTGCCTAAAAACGGCTATAGAAGATTTTTTTTATAATTATCAATCAACTCATTTGCATAATTAGTGGTTGTCTCTTGTTCTCCCTTGTCCCCAATACTTAAAAAATAGTTGAAGCCCTAGTCCCAACTTTACTAGTTGGACAATTTAGGAAGACATTATTAATTATATTTCTTTCTTGGATGAGTGAAGGCATAGTACAAACTTCACACTGGATGTTTCCTTAATGATGGATACTAGGGTAGATGTGGTCAAATCTAGTCAATAGTTGCTCCTAACCTTTAAAGGCTAAAAGAAACACATTATTTGCATGTATTATATATTATCACACTATGGGTCTATCAAAGTTATGCAAAGTGGGTATTTATTGAAAGTGGAATTTAACTTTGCACCCTATGAGTGCCTAACTCCAAATTTGAGTAAATATATAAGGAGGTAAGTAAAAAAATATAATTTAAAGAGTTGTTTTTCTTTTCTTCCATTCCAAAATTATCTATTCTTATGATTGACATCATCATCTTGAATCCTATTTATTCTTTTAAAATTGATGTTAATAAGACAATTTTTATTTTGAGACATATCTCCAACCCAATATTGGTTTCCATTTCCATGTTATTAATGGTTTCATTCACTTTTGTGATGCATTTCCCTTGATTCCAGTTTATGGATATAACATCAAAGTTCTTATATTAAATAGTAAAAGGTGGGTGCAAGCTAATGATGGTCTTTCATGATGTGTTAGTATTAATAACTTGCAAAATGATTCTAGGTACTTTCACAATGAATTTAAATATGGTGTTAAAAGATGAAAAGTAGGAAAATGAATTAGTTTTCCAAATATATAATTTTTATTTATAGAAATTGCATATAGCTATGTGAAATTTGAGTTTCGTAATAATGGTATGCTATTTTTTATGCAAAATATAATGCATATGTTTCCATTAATACTAACTTTGAGTACTTGAATAATGGAATTTCACTATAAAAATTTGTATATATATATATATATATATATATATAAGTGTGTGTGTGTGTGTGTGAATTCATTATATATAGTTAACTAGACCCATTGGGTTTTAGATTAGAAATAAACTATTATGACCCTAAGGGGGGTATATACTAACTTACATGTATATGGTATGACCCCAAGAGGGGGCTTATAAGGGGTTAAATTTATATGTAATGTCTAAATGTATATGTTATAGGTTTGGCCTAGTGAAAAGGGGACCACATGTTCCTCTTTCCCTCTCTCCCCTATGATGAGCCTCATCATTGGGTAATTATATGGGCCTTAATTCACCTCCTAGCTTAGTCAAACCAACTTTTCTCACAACTTATTACATGTTTTTGATTATATTTTGTTTATGAGATGAGTTAGTGTGAGATATCATGCCTAGTGGACTAATATGCATTGAATGTAGGTTTGAAGGAGAAAATCAAGGAATTTTGGCAAAGACTAAGGTTGAAACTCGAATGGGACAAGGGAGAGGGATTGTAGGAGGTAAATCCTCCTCATTTACTTCTCCCCCATTCGAATATTCCTCCATTTATCACACCAACTCGAAGTGCAAGCAGCCAAGTCATGAGGATTAGAAGGCAGCCGAGCAAGTGAGAGACAAAGAGCTAGTTTATCTCGAGTTTGGGAGCCGAGCCTCCCTAATTTTAAGGAAGTCATTGGGGACTTTAGTTGTATAAGTAGAGAGGCCTAGAGCCTCATTAGGATTCAAATTTTTGTTGTAAAACTCTAAGTTATTTTTGAGCTCCAGACTTGTGGAAGATTTTGATGTAATTTTCTGTTTTGGTAATAAGAATGAGTTTTGTTTTGAGCCAACACTGAGTTAACTCAGAGGGCTGAAGCTCTTGGGTTAGGGCCCAACCCTAGCAGCCAAGGCTCCTCTTTTGTATCTGTATGTTTAGCTTAGTTTCATAGCTTCATTGTTAATTTGTCTTTAGAGGTATTTTCATTGCAAGTAGTGTAGATTTGATTGGTTGTTTATTAGTTTGCTTCCATTTGTGCCTTACTTCAGTAGCAGGTTGGCAGGGATAAAAGAAGCACCACAAGGTTGTCAGCAAGTGTCTTGGCCTCACTTCTTCCCTCTAGGATCATGATTTGAGGAAGGGACCCTTATGCAGCCCCAAAAACACAGATTTCTATTTCTTTCATAAGCTTTAAGAGTTTACTGTATTTAAGCTAGAATTTGATCAGTTGCAAAGTAGGATTGTATTGCCATCTCTTCTATCTTCATTCTTGTAGTAGATCTCATCCATGATTCCATTCCTTTCAGCTACTTTCTTCATACATAAGGTAGACAGTTAGATCATTAATTCTGTTTTTCTAGCTTATGAGAATGCTTCTTGTTTACATGACTTCTTGGAAATTACACATGTTTGATGCAGAGCAGGCACTTCAGAAGTAGACAGAGATCTCATAGCAAGCAACCACCTTCCAACTCCATTCACCCATAGGCATTCCTCATTTCCATCAAAACCTTCACCAATTTCATCATTTTACATAGAAATTTCCTCAAGCATTTTGAGTGAATCCAACCATCTCCTAAACTTGGTTTTGGGTTCTGAGTGATCCTAGGCCTCTTCTCACTCCATTCCACCCATCAACTACCTTCCCTAAGCTTTCCATCACCTCCAACACCCATCGTTTTGCTCACGGTTGCATCCTATAGAAATACAGGGAATCTTGTAGATTTCTAGTACATCCTATAGGTTTTCCTAAAGTGACCTATTTTAACGCTGAATTGAGGGAAAACCTCTAGGAATCCCCCAAAGGTCACCCAAGGGTCTCCCACACCATCTAGCCATCTCCTAAACCTTCCAGCCATCCTCAAACATCCCTAAACCACCTGCCACGTCACCAAAAGAGATTAGTTTGCATATTTAATTTTGCATGAAAAGAACAAAAAGACAAAACATAGTTATTTCAATTCCTTTACTTGCACAATAGTGATGTTTGATGATTTTAACTTGCATACTTAGGCAATAGCATTTGGTTCATGTTAATTTAGCATTATTGCAAAGCATAGTTTCGTAGCAGTTAATTAGGAAATGGTGCGATTTAGCATTGAATTTCGGTCTTTTTCATTATTGCAATAGATTAGCTCTCTCTTAGATTAGATTTCCCTTTCTTTCATCAAGAACTCAAGCTTCTTCTAAATCCATAGAAGTCTAGCTTAAAAACCCTAGTGGTCTCTCACCAGCTGAACAAGTGACAAAAGGCAGAACCATCACTTTTACTTGTGTATACAGCAGTGTCACCTCCAAGCTTGTATGAACCCTGGGTTGATAAAGTAAAGCTGGTAGCCCAGGAGTTGCAACATTCTTGCTGCAATACTAGTGTTCATCACTTTTTGGCACCATTGCTAGGAGAGCCTTGGCCATTTTCTATCCTAGATGCACCTGGAGGCACCCTAGGAATGAGTGTCCATTGAATTCTATTGAAATTTGCTCAGTCTGTGAAGAAAACCACTCCACAGACAAGTGCCCTTCTTTGACTGGACTCAAAGCTGTATATCAAGGAACTGAAGGGGTCACTGAGAAGCTCTATTACATAAACCAAAGGAGACCTCATGGGCCTAGGCCATACCAGCAGGTCATGCAAGGGTCATCCCATGCATATTATAACCCCAACCAGACCACATCCATACCTTCCTGGGGACCCCTTGCTCATCCTTCCTGGTCTACACCTCCTCCTTGGTCCTTTGCATCTCAGTATCATTCCCAGCCAACCAGCCAGTCATTTCAACCATATGCTCCACCACAACCTCAGTGGAATGCACCGCCCCAGGGGTGGAGGCCCCAATACAACAATGCTCCAGCTTTATTGCCTCCACCACCTGCCCAACCACAATTGTTACACTCTGCTCCACCCAAGAAACCCTAGATGCCTGCCCAGCCAAATCCAAACTCGAACAACAGACAGGCTCAACAAGTATACAGTGGAGAGACATCATATCCATCTTATGTTGTGGAAATCCAGGAAATTAACCTGATATTTTGGAGAGTTATCCTAGATAACCAACCTCCGCCTCCACCTAGAGAGGTTGAGGAAGAAAGAGAGGAAAACAATATTAAAGTAAATCCACCCTTTCCTGAGAGATTAACCCAACCACTCTAGCCTACCCTAGAAGAGGTTGAACTTCTTGGAGAATTGAAAAATCTATGTGTAAAGATTCCACTTCTCCAAGCAATAAAAGATGTGCCTACTTATAATAACTTGATTAAGAAGAAGTGCTTCAATTATCTAGGGAGGTGAAGAAGAGATTCCCCTACCATTAATGTCATTGGATAACTGTTTGACTTAATGTTGGGGCAGGTAATTTGTCCAAAGTATTTGGACCCTGGAAGCCCTGTAGTAGATGTGCACATTAATGGCACCATTGTCCCACACACTTTGATCGATCTTGGGGCTGCCATTAATGTGATGACCAAGGACACCATGCTCAAGCTCAACCTCCAAGGTTCATTGAGAAAGACCACAACGGTCCTGCAACTTGCAGACCACTCCATAGTGACCCTTGAGGGGATTGTGGAGGATGTGATGGTCTCCATTGACTCTTGGGAGTACCTTGCAGATTTCCTAGTTCTCCAGCCTAAGGCTAAGCTTACTGGTTACCCTCTCATCCTTGGGAGGCCTTGGTTGGCCACTGTCGATGCTTACATCAGCTGCAGAGCTAGGAATATGACCATCAAGAATGGGCATATGTCCAAGCAGTTAGTCCTATACCCTCCTGCTCAACCATCTCTAGAACATGATTTACCTTTATGGCTGGAAGAGGAGGAAGAAGATGAAGTTTATATTGCCCAACTATATACCTTAGAAACAACCATGGGAAGAGGACCACAGGATGAAGACAATTTGATTGAACACCTGCTTCAAAGTCCAACTCCTAGTACATTGTCCCTAGAAGAATTAGTAAATGAAACCCAGGACAACCATCTAATTGATATGTACTTGGATGATTCCAATCCTCTTCGTGTCAAAACCATAGAATTCGGCCCTAAGTAAACTTTGAAAATCAATCCATCTCTTTTTGTTCTCCAAGAGGGGAAGTTGTGCAACATGCTAAAGGAACATATGGATGCCTTCGCTTGGAGTAACAAAGAAATGAAGGGAGTACACCCCTCCATGTGTACTCACTATATTTATATCAATGAAGGCTGCAAACCAGTCTGGCAACCCCAAAGGAAGATGAATCCAGCTCTTAAAGACATAGCTAAAGAAGAACTGCAAAAATTGCTAGATGCAGGATTCATTTATCCTATCTCCGACAGTGAGTCGATCTCCCCTCTAGTGTTAGTTCCCAAGAAAAATGGTAGGTGGAGGATTTGTGTCAATTACAAGGAACTGAACAAAGCCACAAAGAAGGACCATTTCACTCTACCTTTCATTGACCAAGTGCTAGATGGCCTAGTAGGGAAAAAGTTTTTCTCTTTCCTAGATGGATTCAGTGGGTACAACCAAATCCAGATTAGCTCGAAAGACCAAGATAAAACCACCTTCACTTGTCCTTGGGGCACTTTTTCCTATAGGGTCCTTCCTTTTTACCTATGCAATTCTCCTGCCACCTTTCAAAGAGAAGTCATGAGTGTGTTTGTTGAGTTGGTCCATGATGTGGTAGAAATCTATATGGATGATTTCACACCTTATGGGGGTGATTTCGAGGAGGCTTTGTCCAACTTAGGTAAGGTACTGCACAAATGCATTGAGATTAACCTGTTTCTTAGTCCCGAGAAATGTGAATTCTTGATGACTGAAGGGACCGTGCTGGGTCATTCAATATCTCAACAAGGAATGCAGGTGGACCCAAAGGGTCCCACCTCCTCAAAAGAAGAGAGATGTCAGAAGTTTCCTAGGATTAGATGGATACTACTGAAGGTTCATAAAGGACTTCAACAAGTTGGTCTGTCCTTTATTTGGGTTGTTGGCCAAGGACTCTGAGTTTATATGGTCCAAAAGCTATCAAGAGGCCTTGGACATCTTGAAGAACAAGTTAACTACTGCCCCAATTCTTCGAGGCCCAAATTGGGCCCTTCCTTTTCACATTCAAGTTGATGCCTCACAAAAAGCCATAGAGGCAGCCATAGGTCAGATAGATGAAAATTTTCCTTATGCCATTTACTTTATCAATAAGAATCTGTCAAAGGCCGAACTGAACTACACAATGACCGAAAAGGAGCTCCTGGCTGTTGTGCATTCATTGAACAAATTTAGGCATTATATTACAGGCTATCAAACACTTGTCCATACTAACCATACTGCAATCAAATATTTAATGAATAAAACCGATGTGAATGCTCGTATTATAAGATGGTTGCTTTTATTACAACAGTTTGATCTAACTATTGTTGATAAGCCTGGTAAGGAAAATGTTGTTGCAGAATTTTTGTCCAGATTAACTTTTTCTGTAGGTGAAGAGGGGATGGTTGATGACCAGTTACCGGATGAGCACTTGTTCACCATTTCAGTTCTCTCTCCATCGTTTGTTGACATAGCAAACTATTTGGTATCTTCATAGTTCCCACCAAACTTGTCCTCCAAAGAGAAAATAAATAATATAAGGAAGAGCACCCCCTTCACTTGGATTGGGGGCAACCTCTTCAAACTTGGCCCAGATCAAATATTGAGAAGTTGCGTCAGGGAGGAGGAAGTCTTTGACATCCTTCTGACCTGTCATGATGGGCCTTGTGGAGGTCACTTTGTAGCAAAGAGGACAACATTCAAAGTGTTACAAGCAGGCCATTATTGGCCCACTCTTCATCAGGATGTGAAAAGATATACTAGTTAGTGTGATTGGTGCCAAAGGATGGGAAAGCCTACTCTAAGGGATGAAATGCCTCTGCAGCCTCAAGTGACTTTCGAGCCATTTGACAAGTGGGGCATGGACTTCATTGGACCTGTTGACCCTCCTTCCAAGAAAAAACAGTGCATCATTATGTGCACTACATATTTGACTAAGTGGGCTGAAACCAAGGCTATTAAGGCAGTAACAGAGGAGAAGGTGGCTAAGTTCTTAAGGGATAATGTATTTTACAGATTTGGGTACCCTAGAGAACCGGTCTAATCAAGGTAGCCAGTTTACCTCCAACATGATTCAAGACTTACTCAACCAGCACAAGATCAAGCATAGGACCTCCACTCCCTATCACCCAAAAGATAATGGGAAAGTGGAGGTGACCAATAGAGCATTGGAGGGCATCTTGACCAAACTGGTTAACAACAGCAGGGAAGATTGGGCAGAAAGACTAGTTAAGGCCATCTAGGCTTATAATACCATATGGAAGACCACCACTAGATTCACACCCTATGAGCTGGTCTATGGGAAAAGGCCCTGTTGTCCATTGAGTTTGAGTATAACACACTAAGGATGGCAACTCAACTAGATCTAGATCTCAGCAGTGCACAAAAAGAGAGATTGTTGCAGTTAAATGGTTTAGATGAGTTCAGAATGCAGGCCCTCCTGCACACGGAGGTAACCCAACTTTAGAGGAAGATATGGCATGATAAAAACATCAAGGATAAACAATTTCAAGAAGGTGATTGGGCCTTGTTATATGATTCCATATATAAAGACTTTAAGGGCAAGTTGAGGACAAGATGGCTAGGACCTTATGTTATAGAGAGATGTCATGATAATGGTTCAGTGCAGATCAGAACCATAGATGAAGAGGCCATTCCTTTACTCGTTAATGGGCATCGATTGAAAGTTTACGAAAGACCATTGTCAAAGCAAGAGTTCATTGATGGTACCAATAAAATAGTGATGGTAGTGGAGCAAGTTTCAGCTCCTGCCTCATCAAATCACGATGAAAAAAGAAAAATAAGGACTCAGGTGAAAACCTCCATGAGATGCCTGAGTCCCACTATTGGGTTGAAAACCTCTTGGGGTAACCCAATGGTGTCTAAAAAGGAAAAAATAAAAAAAGGAAAATAAAAAGATCCTTGGGTGAAAACCTCTCTTGAGGCGCCCAAGGAAAACAGCTAGGATGGAAACCTCTTAGAGACAGCCTAGTTGTTTTCAAAAAAAAAAAAGGAAAAAAATCATGAAATTTTTTATTTGCAAGTCAACAAGGAGGATGACCAGAGAACAAAGGAGGATAAACAAGGGACCAATTTCACTCACATTTTTATTTTTCCACTCATTTTCATTCATCACTCCACCATTTCTTCCATTTTTTCACTCCTTTGCTTCAGTTTACAAGGGGACTGTGTTTTCTACAGGATCCCTTGTAAACCTACAGGATCCCCTGAAAACCTACAGGATGATCCTGTAGGAATTACAGTGGCTCAGGAATCCTACAGGAAGTGACCCTAGGGAAAAAAATGACCTGCTATGTCAAATAAATAACACCCCTACATCAACATTTCATTACCATACCTATTTCCACTTTCATCACCCCTGCAGTCACCATAAAAAGAATCAGTTTCAAAAAAATATATTTGTCACAGTCTTCAAGAAAAAAAAGAAAACAAAAAACATGAAATAGAGAGCAGAAGGGAGCAGCAACTGAGTATGTCTCATTTCTCCACACTGCTAATCTTCCTCTCAATCCATGTCACCATCCTCAAAATTCCAGCAGAGTGTATGATTAAGAGTTCCGAGGGAGAAGCGTCTATAGGACATCATGTAGGAAATCCTGTAGCATCCTATCCCATAGAATACAAATCATGATTGCAGCAAGCTTCCAGCATAATGACCCAAGAGTAGAAGGAGCTCCAAAGCAGTAGTAGCACCAACATCTTCAACACTAGGTACTTTCACATCAAAGGAATCATCGGGGAGAAAAATAAAAAAAAGGGGGAGGGGGGGCTGTCGGGGGGCGAATAGCATGTAGCAACCACCTCTGGTCTTCAACAACTGTAGCAAGGGTTACCACCACAGGTAAGTATCTCACTCACTCTCTCATTTGCATAATGTAGTCAAAAGATGTAAAGGTTACAAGTAAGTTGGTTTATAAGTGAAAGGTGGCCAGTTAACTTGGCCACCTTCGTTCAGTCGATAAAGACAAAACAATTGGTCCTCCCACACGTGGCAACAGTCAAGTCAAAAAATGGAGAAGAACAGGACAAAAAAAATTAAGTCTATGGTGGCATTAACTGGGAGTTAATTACGAGGAGGGAGAAGTGATGAGGTGGTAGTGGGACCAATGGTCCAAAAATAGAAAATGTACCTCCACTTCTAGCACACCACCTCACATAACTCGGCCATAAGAAGAAATATTTGTTGATTCCCATGCACTCATGCATGCATTTCCTTGAGGCTCACTCTTGCAAAAGTCACTCTCATACCCAAGCCACCCCCGAAGATTAAAACTCCATCGTTTTTCTGCACAGGACTTCCTACAAGATTGCACAGGAAATCCTATAGGATTGCACACAGGATTCCTACAAGATACACAGAGACAGTCTACAGGATTGGCCGAGAGGAGTTTTAGAGGGGAAAACATGGGGGTTGGCCACAACAAACACTATGAAAAATTCTTCGATGATACAAATGAAAAGACCTCCTTTCTATATATAGGAGTCTAAGGGGTCATTACATAATCAGAGCCGACATAACAATAGTAATGTAAGGGCACAACAATAACAATAGTGGGCTTCTATGGGGCACAATAGTAACAATATGGGCACTACATGGCTACATCTATATAATAAGTGGGTTGTAATAATGACAATAAGGGGTTACACTAGTAGTATAGGGGCCTAACATGCCCCTCTCCTTCAAAAAGCATTGTCCTCAACGCTTCAGTAGTTCTTGATGCTTCTGTATAAAATTCAATGTAAAAACGGATCATGATAGCCTTAAATACTTTTTAGAACAAAGATTATCCTCTGAAGAGCAACAATAGTGGGCTTCTATGGGGCACAATAGTAACAATATGGGCACTACATGGGTACATCAATATAATAAGTGGGTTGTACTAATAACAATAAGGGGTTACACTAGTAGTATAGGGGCCTAACATGCCCCTCTCCTTCAAAAAGCGTTGTCCTCAACGCTTGAGTAGTTCTTGATGCTTCTGTATAAAATTCTTGTCCTCCCATGTGGAATATTCAGCGGGTAAGTTCTTCCACTTGATGAGATACTCTGAAATTGATCGATTTCGTAGCTATCAGGTTCTTGTTTCTGTGACTGCTCTAGGTTCCAATATGATTTTTCCTTCCTCTTTAATTTTTGGCAATATTGTTTGAATTGGGATCTTTTGCAACTTTTGAATAAGTGGCCATACTTCTTCGTCCTTAGGAGTAGTAGCACCAACATCTTCAACACTAGGTACCTGCACATCAAAGGAATCATCAGGGAGAAAAATAAAAAAAGGGGGAGGGGGGGTTGTCGGGGGGCGAATAGCATGCAGCAACCACCTCCGGTCTTCAACAACTATAGCAAGGGTTACCATCACAGGTAAGTATCTCACTCACTCTCTCATTTGCATAATGTAGTCAAAAGATGTAAAGGTTACAAGTAAGTTGGTTTATAAGTGAAAGGTGGCCAGTTAACTTGTCCACCTTCGTTCAGTCGACAAAGACAAAACAATTGGTCCTCTCACACGTGGCAACAGTCAAGTCAAAAAATGGAGAAGAACAGGACAAAAACAGTTAAGTCTATGGTGGCATTAACTGGGAGTTGATTATGAGGAGGGAGAAGTGATGAGGTAGTAGTGGGACCAATGGTCCAAAAATAGAAAATGTACCTCCACTGCCAGCACACCACCTCACATAACTCGACCATAAGAAGAAATATTTGTTGATTCCCATGCACTCATGCATGCATTTCCTTGAGGCTCACTCTTGCAAAAGTCACTCTCATACCCAAGCCACCTATCGAAGATTAAAACTCCATCGTTTTTCTGCACGGGACTTCCTACAGGATTGCACAGAAAATCCTATAGGATTGCACACAGGATTCCTACAAGATACACAGAGACAGTCTATAGGATTGGCCGAGAGGAGTTTTAGAGGGGAAAACATGGGGGTTGGCCACAACAAACACTATGAAGAGGTAGGCTCTATAATTACTTCTCTTTTTCCAAGTGAATTGAACAAGAAATCGGTAGGCTCTGTAATTACTTCCCTTTTTCCAAGTGAAATGAACAAGAAATCCTCTAGTTTGAGTGAATTTGGCAGTTGTGTAAGGGAATTGTCCACACAGTCATTTCAGTTATTTACTACTGCATTTAAAAATTGTATCAACCATCTCATTTCCTCAAACTTCACAAACCAAGATGACAGGAGGGTTTAATATAAGGGAGCCCATTAACATTGTGAGAATTCAACAACACCCTCAGGTGCTAGAAATCTTCACAAGGCATAATTGGATGGGGTATTTCAAAAAATTAAGAGGGTATGATGATGAAGTGGCCCGAGATTTTTCTCTCTCCCTCATTCCACTTACCAGAGTCCATGCCACTGTTGTGGTAAGAGGCCTCTCCATAGAGCTCACCCCTAAACTCATTAGCAGAGTTACCACACTTACCCTAGGAGTACCATGGAGGAAGGAAGACAAGGAGGAAATTATTTTTAGAAGGTGAGGAACCCATTGAAGACAAGAATGGAGTAAGGTGAGCAAGCCTGCCATATCCCTGGAATGAGGTGAGCTGCCAACTGATCAAATACATATCATGTGAGGGTAGGTATAGTGTGGTCTATGGCTATCACTTTAGGTTTTTTGAAGAGTTGAGGTTTGGAGCAGAAACACCTCCTCACCACAGGCTCAGCATACCATACATCCTTTTGCAATCACTGATAGACAAAAGCATAAAGGTGCAAGAGGTAAATTCCCAACAATTAGCTCATCATGGGTTAATCAGAATAATCATAAAAGATGCCCCCAAAACCTTAGATTTCCTATCCAATGTTCAATTTTCAGAGACATGCAAATAGAGGAGGACATCAAGGCTCTTACATATGATGTTAGTCCTACTGTCAGTGAAAAGGATGAGGAAGAGACTGAAGCAAAGGAAGAAGAAGCAGAGAAGGATGAAGATGAGATAGATAAGGAGGAAGATGAGATAGATGAGGAGGAATATGAAGAAGAAGAGGAGAAAGAGAAAGAGAATGATGAGGAAATAGAGGAATATGACAAAGAAGAAACTAATAAACAAAATGAGGAGCTAGAAGGAGAAGAGGAGAGGAAAAACAGGGAGGAAAATGGAAATGAAAAAGAGGAGGAAAAAGACAAGGAGGAGTTACCTAGGGTGTCTCGAGAGGCCACTGAGAGAGAAGCAATAGTTTCCCTCACTACTCTTAGCACCCCTATCAAACAGAAAGGTAAAATACGGAGGCAGGCCCCCTTATATTTCAGGACAAGGAAAAGCACAAGGATAAGGCAAGGGAAACCCCAAACACCAACCAAAATTCCCATTGTGATTGAGGACTCACCTAAACAGCAGGAGAAAATGCCTCCTCCTAAGTCTCCTATCACCTATGTGGGAAGGCATATAACTATATCCACCTCATCCAAGGGAAAAGAAATCCTACAAGATACACTACAAAACCTACAGGAAGTTGAAGCAGTCTTACAGGATACTCTACTAAACCTACAGGAGACTCAAAAATTGGATAAGAAGGAAAGCATACAACAAGAAACTAAAGAAGAGGACCCAGAGTTAAAGAAACCTAGACCCCAACCTAACCTTGACTCCTATTATAGATTTACTGAAGGGGGCAGGGTCATTCCACAAAAATTTGCTATTCCACTATTCTTTGAGCTTGAGAAGGAGAGAGAGAGAACTCATTGATGGATGCAGATTTCCAAATCCAAGAGGTTGGAAGACATTGGTCACATGGAGGAGAAGCTCAAGGAGATGGGCAGAGAATTAAGTAGCTTGAGAGATAGAGAGGCCATAATGAGAAATCAATTAGAGATAGAAAATGCATGGTTGAAAGGACAACTGCAAGAAAGAGAGAACCAATTGGCATGTATGGCCAGTATCTCTTTGGAAGCAATCTAGTGTAGGATGCTAGCTAAATCCTATGCCCTATACCTCAAGGAACAGTGGCTGCAGTTCCAGATCAAGACCCTAGCACAAAGAGGCACTATGCCATTTCAGGATTATAGACAGTTCATTGATCTTTGTGATCAAAGTACATTGGAAGACAGGGCCAAGATGTCTGAGTTTTATTTGCATAACATGGCCTTAACAGACATGAATGTATGGGACCCTAATGCCAAGCTAGGAGATTTACAGTTGATGGCTTTGGCATCATGGATGAACCATGAGGAAGCAAGGGCTGCAGAAATGAAGAAGATATTGGAAAAAGAACAAACATAGCCCCTTATGATCAGAGCTGAGCAGTCCAATCCAATGGCCCTCATCAGCATGCATAATTTAATTGCAAATGATCCTCAGCTTATACCCAAGTATGTTGCTACCCAAGAGTAAGAAATTTCACATTTTGAGGACATGTTCAGGTTGTTAGGGGATGACATCATACATGCTTGCCTCAGGAGATGGAACACATTGCCATACAGTTTAAAGATAAGAGAGTACCACTCTCCTCAAAGAATGAGAGAAGCACTGAACATGACACCCATGTACAAGAAATCCATGCAAAGGCTCAAAGTCAATTGGATTGGCTTGAAACTCAGTCCACCACTGCTCTTAGGAATGCTAGAAGGAAGGAGGGAAGAAGAAGAAAAGAGGCAGTGGGAGGAGGTAGAAAAGAAAGCAGGTTTCTATGAACAAGAAGAGGAAACCATAGCAGAGGCATGGGATGTCAGGGAGGCCACTAGAGCCATGAAGGATATGGATATTGATTGAGTTGCTCAGAGGATGAGCAACACTTTCAGTAGGGGGGTGATGATGAGCCTCATCATTGGGTAATTATATGGGCCTTAATTCACCTCCTAACTTAGTCAAACCAAATTTTTTCACAAGTTATTACATGTTTTTTATTATATTTTGTTTATGAGATGAGTTAGAGTGGGATATCATGCCTAGTGGACTAATATGCATTGAATGTAGGTTTGAAGGAGAAAATCAAGGAATTTTGGCAAAGACTAAGGTTGAAACTCGAATGGGACAAGGGAGAGGGATTGTAGGAGGTAAATCCTCCTCATTTACTTCTCCCCCATTCGAATATTCCTCCATTTATCACACCATCTCAGAGTGCAAGCAGCCAAGTCATGAGGATTAGAAGGCAGCTAAGCAAGTGAGAGACAAAGAGCTAGTTTATCTCGAGTTTGGGAGCCGAGCCTCCCTAATTTTAAGGAAGTCGTTGGGGACTTTAGTTGTACAAGTAGAGAGGCCAAGAGCTTTATTACTATTTGAATTTTTGTTGTAAAACTCTAAGTTATTTTCAAGCTCCAGACTTGTGGAAGATTTTGAAGAAATTTTCTATTTTCGTAATAAGAATGAGTTTTGTTTTGAGCCAGCACTGAGTTAACTTAGAGGGCTGAAGCTCTTGGGTTAGGGCCCAACTCTAGTAGCCAAGGCTCCTCTTTTGTATCTATATGTTTAGCTTAGTTTCATAGCTTCATTGTTAATTTGTCTTTAGAGGTATTTTCATTGCAAGTAGTGTAGATTTGATTGGTTGTTTATTAGTTTGCTTCCATTTGTGCCTTACTTCAGTAGCAGGTTGGTAGGGATAAAAGAAGCACCACAAGGTTGTCAATAGGTGTCTTGGCCTCACTTCTTCCCTCTGGGATCATGATTTGAGGAAGGGACCCTTATGCAGCCCCCAAAACACAGATTTCTATTTCTTTCATAAGCTTTAAGAGTTTACTGTATTTAAGCTATAATTTGATCAATTGCAAAGTAGGATTGCAGTGCCATCTCTTCTATCTTCATTCTTGTAGTAGATCTCATCCATGATTCCATTCCTTTCAGCTACTTTCCTCATGCATAAGGTAGACAGTTAGTTCATTAATTTTGCTTTTCTAGCTTATGAGAATGCTTCTTGTTTACATGACTTCTTGAAAATTACACATGTTTGATGCAGAGTAGGCACTTCAGAAGTAGATAGAGATCTCATAGCAAGCAACCACCTTCCAAATCCATTCACCCATAGGCATTCTGATCCAGGTGGATATTGGTGGCCACCTACCAAGTCCACTTGGACCCCCACCATTGTTTCTTTCAGCTTTTTAGTTTCCTTAATTGTAGCATAGTTTACTATTTTTAGCAATTTTTCGGGTCCTAAACTTCCAGAGCCATTTTGAGGCCCTAAATGACATTTTTGGGAAAATTGGGAGCAACATGGGTCCATGGACCGATGTTGCTCTTCCCAAATATGTAGTTCTCAAATAGATCTTTCTAACAAGATACTGTGCGCATCAAACGGAGATCGTATGCCAAAGTTACGACCCCGGGAAGTTGATGTACCAATTTACCCAAACAAGGCCCACAGTTTGGCGTTTCATCTTCTAGGGTTAGGTTTTTGGATGTTTAGGGTTTTCCATTGTTTCTCAACAATAAATAGGCCTTTGAGCCTCATTGTAACATAGTTCAAAGGCATGTAGCCGCCACATATCTTCTCATAGATAAGCTACCATCGCCCTCGCTGGTTTATTTCCATTACTATTTGTAAACACAGAGATGCAACGGAAATAATACTTCATTTCATTAATGTAAAATACTAAAAATCGACCAGTTCAAGCCCTAACTCCTTATATCTTGACCTCATTGGGGACATGCAAACAAAACAAGACCAGCCTCGCAAATCCCAACGACCTCCCATGGTGGATGAAAAGAAAGATGAGGGGGCAGGAGATCCTATCAAAATCTTGCTCGAAGAAGCCCTCGAGCGACAAAGGAATGTGATGATGGAAAGATTCAATGCCTAGATCCTTCAGCAACTACCCAAGGGCGACGCATCGACTTCCAACAGCTACTCTGGAAACACCACACCGTTTAAGGTACAAGTTAATTTTGACATCCCCATATTCGAGGGTCAGATAAACACATATGCTATTGATAAATGGTTAAATCTGCTAGAGGGTTATTTTTCTGTTCATGATTTTTCCAGTCGGGAAAAGATTATTTTCGCTCTTCTCAAAGCAGCCCCCCACGTCAAGGACTGGTGGGAAACCTACTGCGAACATAAGGATGAAAGTACAGGCTCACTATTTTTAGCCGCACCCACTTGGGATTCATTTTGAGATGCCATCAAGGAGCAGTACTACCCTGTCGGAAGCTATAAGGATCAATACATAAAGTGGACCACGCTGCAGCAAGGAAGGGACCAAAACATGCTAGATTTTACCAATATTTTCCATACCCTTCGCATAAAGTTGGGTACCAAGGATTCAGAGCAGCATTTGGTACTCAAATATCGCGGCTGCCTACACAAGTACATCCAGGAAGAAATAGAATTCCTAAACATCCCCTCACTCAGCATGGCATACTGATATGCCGTCAAGGTCGAGCAAAAGTTTAAACAGAAGAAGTGAAACTTTGGATCTGCAAATCCGAAGCAAGGGAAAGGTGACCCCAAACCATAGAACAAAGGATAAATCCAACGCGTGGTGGCCCAAGACAACTCGCCAAAGCTGCAAGAAAATAACAATGTCATGAAGCCGAAAAAGGACACTGGAAAGTGGTGTGAGTTCCATAAGAGCTCCACTCACAACACAAGTGAGTGTGAGGCCAAGTAGTCACTAGTGGCTGAGCTAAAGGTTTTAGAATCAGATGCATGTTTCGACTCTGAGTTAGAACCCAACAAGGGGAATGACAAAGGGAAGCCGATTATCGATGCGGAGCCCAACAACACTGTTGCCACCACGAAGATGCAGAAGGAGGAACCCGAAGATCCAGAGGAGGAGGAGTGTCTCTTCCACTCCCCAATGTGGGTAAAGGGCTCCCCGCTACAGTTCATTGTCGACAGTGAGAGCCAAAAGAACCTCATTTTGGCAGAGGCCATGAAGCGGCTGGGCTTACCAACCACAGCACATCCACAACCGTACACCATTGGGTGGCTTCACCAAGGACAAGATCTTCGCGTGAGCCAGCAGTGTCGCCTTGCATACAACATCGAGCCCTTCATAGATGAGGTATTGTGTGACATTGCTCCCCTTCAAGTTTGTGATGTATTATTAGGACAACCATACTTGTGGAAGCGACATGATGTGTATGAATCAAGGCCCCATGCTGTTATTGTTACTTTGGGAAATAATTTGTAAAGGATACCGAAGGTAGCACCGCCTACCGCCATCTCTTTGATTGCTACAAAACAATGCAATAAGCTCATTTCCAAAACCAGGAAATTTGTTTTCCTGATGATACACCCTCAAGGAAAGAAGAAGACAGTGGCCACAACCTCTAGACAAGGCCCCTCTACATGACAACTACAGATGGACAACGTCGTGGAGGTGTACGAGGACATCTTCACCTCCCCCATAGGGGTTCCTTTGCACTATCAGGTCAAGCACTCCATCAATCTGACCCCAGGTGTGCCACTGCCCAACGGACCAATCTATCGGTGCTCCATTCTGGAGAATGATGAAATCAGGAGGCAGATTCAGGAGCTGCTGCAGAAAGGTCACATCCGTCTAAGTTCATCACCTTGTGGGAGCCCGATCGTGTTGGTGCAGAAGAAGGATGGGACTTGGAGACTCTGTATTGACTATCAGGCACTGAACAAGATCATTGTCCATAATAGGTACCCGATCCCATGGATTGATGACCTCTTGGACCAACTAAAGGGGGAAAAATATTTCAGCAAGATTGATTTGAAGTCAGGATATCACCAGGTGCCAATCGAACCCTCCGATGTGTGGAAGACTGCCTTCAAAGCCAAGGAGGGCCTTCTTGAATGGTTGGTTATGCCTTTCGAATTAATGAATGCTCCTGCAACCTTCATGAGGCTAATGGATGACATCTTGCAGCCATTCACTAACTCATTTGTAGTGGTATACTTGGATGACATCCTGATCTTCAGTTAGAGTTGGGAAGAGCACCTCCACCACATCCGACAGGTTCTCCAAACACTGTGGCAACACAAGTTATGTGCCAATTTGGACAAATGCACTTTTGGCATGACCCACTTTCAGTGTCTGGGATACATTATTAATGAACAGGAGCTGCATGTAGATCCATCCAAGATAAAAGTCATTCAAGATTGGCCATCTCCAACCACTCTGACAAAGCTCCACAACTTTCTAGGTCTTGCCAACTTCTATCGTAGGTTCATGTTGGGATTTTCTCATATCACTTGGCCCTTGAGTCAAGTCACCAAGGGAAGAGTGAAAGCAAAATTCTTTTGGTTTGAATCTCAATAAAAGGCATTCATGGAGTTGAAAGATCGCCTTTGCATGACACCAGTTCTCGCATTACTAGACTTGCAACAACCATTTGAGGTCGAGACAGATGCCTCTGACTATGCTATTTGGGCAATCCTTACTCAATGCGGGCATCCAGTGGCATATCATAGTGAGACACTTTTAGACACAGTCTAGAAGTATCCCACTTATGACAAAGAGATGTATTCCATTGTGTAGGCCTGCCGGCAATGGAAGAATTACATTTTGGGGAAGGAAGCGGTCATCCACACAGACCACCGACCCCTGCAGTTCATACAAACCCAAGGGAAATTGCAAAATGATCACCATGAGAAGTGGTCCACATACCTGAAACAGTTCCATTTGAATATCAAGTATAAGAAAGGTAGCACCAATAATGTTGCAGATTGCCTCAGTCGATCACCGATCATGGTGTTAACCACTGTGCTCAACTCTTGTGGGCACGAGACTTCTGATTGGCCAGCCACACATACCAGACACTCTTGGAGGGCCAACATGTTCTAGATTTTCCCCTCCAAGATGCTCTGTTATGCCACCAAGGTCACCTTTATGTTCCTTCGAGCGAGCGTGCCAAGATGATTTGGGAAGCACACTATAGTCGGGCTATTGGACATTTCGGGGTCGAGAAAATGGTGGCAGTATTGTAGAAGTATTTCTTTTGGCTGAATCTTCATAGGATGTCGGGAAGTACATCAGATCATGCACTTCCTGCACCATTGCCAAACCGACCATCAAGAAGTAAGGCCTCTATACCCCGCTGCCTACCCCTAGTCGACCTTGGGAATCCATCTGCATGGATTACATGTCAGGCCTCCCTTCCACTAAGCATGGAAATGACTGTGTTTTTGTGGTCATCGACAGGTTCTCAGAGATGGCCATTATGACTGCCTGCAAGAAGAATATCACAACATAAGCCACTGCTAAACTCTTCTTTGAACGAGTGTGGGTACACTTTGGGATCCCACAGTCTATCATGTTAGATCGGGATAGCAGGTTCCTTAGTACATTTTGGTCCAGTCTCTGGTCGATGCTCGACACCAAACTCACTAAGTCTACAACCTTCCATCCTCAAACTGATGGCCAGACAGAGGTTGTCAACATGATGGTCATACACATTCTGCGCATGTACAACTCAAAGCATCCACACACATGGGATGAGAGCCTCCCCTATGTTCAGCACAGCTATAAATGGGCTCTCCATAGCTCGACTGGCCACAACCCTTTTCAGGTGAGCTTGGGATTCCAGCCACTATGTCCCATTGATGTGGCCATGCCATTTGCAGCTACTCACGCAGATTCAGCTCATGTCTAGTCTGAAACAGATAAGGCAAAGAACTTCTTTGAGCACATCCAACATATTCGCCAGCAGGTCCATGACATTCTAGAGAAATCAAATGCCAAGTACAAGCAGCGACATGATCAACATCAGGTGCCACATAAGTTTGAGGTGGGTGACAAAGTTTGGTTGCATTTGCAAAAGGAACGCCTTACCGAAGCATATCGGAAACTCAGATCACTTCGATATGGTCCTTACACCATTACCAAGGCTATGGGAGACAATTCATTTGAGCTCATCATTCCCCCATTGCTTGGCCTACACCCAATGTTCAATGTGGACTGCCTTCGGCCATACTTTCCACCATTACTAGACACATTCGACATTGCAGAACAACTCACACCCACAGAGTTAAATCTAGATTGCATGGAACAAGTTGCAACTAATCAGATCATTGACACACAAATCAAGCACACTCGCTAGTAGAATATCCAATTGTATCGATTTGTCAAAGCAGGCCAACTCCTTCACCAGGGCAAGTGGCTCACCAGGGACCAAGTCCAGCAGAAGTTTCCTCATCTCATGGAGGAACTCAACGCAATGGGGACCATTGCTTCCTAAAGGGGGAGGAATGATCCAAGTGGATATTGGTGGCCACCTGCCAATTCCACTTGGACCCCCACCATTGTTTCTTTCAGCTTTTCAGCTTCCTTAATTGTAGCACAATTTACTTTTTTTAGCAGTTTTTCAGGTCCTCAACTCCCGAAGCCGTTTTGAGGCCCTAAACGATGTCTTCTGGGAAAACTGGGAGCAAAATGGGTCCATGGACCAATGTTTCTCTTCCCAAAGTTGTAGTTCTTAGATAGATCTTTCTAACTAGATACTGTGCGCATCAAATGGAGATCGTATGCCAAATTTATGACCCCGGGAAGTTGATGTACCAATTTACCCAAACGGGGCCCACAGTTTGGCGTTTCATCTTCTAGGGTTAGGTTTTTGGATGTTTAGGGTTTTCCATTATTTCTCAACAATAAATAGGCCTTCGAGCCTCATTGTAACATAGTTCAGAGGCATGTAGCCGCCACATCTCTTCTCAGAGATAAGCTACAATCGCCCTAACTGGTTTATTTCCATTGTTGTTTGTAAACATATTTTAGTATTTTACATTAACGAAATGAAGTACTATTTCTGATGCATCTCTGTGTTTATGGTTATCTCTATAATTTGTTGCATTCCTGTTTAAATCTAGATCACATTCCTCATTTCCATCAAAACCTTCACCAATTTCATCATTTTACATAGAAATTTCCTCAAGCATTTTGAGCAAATCCAACCATCTCCTAAAATTGATTTTGGGTTCTGAGTGATCCTAGGCCTCTTCTCACTCCATTCCACCCATCATCTATCTTCCCTAATCTTTCCATCACCTCCAACACCCATCATTTTTCTCACGGCTACATCCTGTAGAAATACAGGGAATCCTGTAGGTTTCTAGTACATCCTGTAGGTTTTCCTATAGTGGTCTGTTTTGAGGCCGAATTGAGGGAAAACCTCTAGGAAGCCCCCAAAGGTCACCCAAGGGTCTCCCACACCATCCAACCATCTCATAAACCTTCCATCCATCCTCAAACATCCCTAAACCACCTGCCACATCACCAAAAGAGATTAGTTTGCATATTTGATTTTGCATGAAAAGAACAAAAAGACAAAACAGAGTTATTTCAATCCCTTTACTTGCACAATATTGATGTTTGATGATTTTAACTTCCATACTTAGATAGTAGCATTTGGTTCATGTTAATTTAGCATTATTGCAAAGCATACTTTCTTAGCAGTTAATTAGGAAATGGTGTGATTTAGCATTGAATTTCAGTCTTTTTCATTATTGCAATAGATCAACTCTCTCTTAGATTAGATTTCCCTTTCTTTCATCAAGAAACCAAGCTTCTTCTGAATCCATAGAATTTTGGCTTGAAAACCCCAGTGGTCTCTCGCCAACTGAACAAGTGACAAAAGGCAGAACCATCACTTTTACTTGTGTATACAACACTGTCACCTCCAAGTTTGTATGAATCTCGGGTTGATAAAGTAAAGCTGGTCACCCAAGAGTTGGAGCATTCTTGGTGCAATAGTGGTGTTCATCACCCTACCCCTACCCCTCCCTCTCCTATGCTCACTTACTACCTTATCTTTCTCTTCCTCTCCCTCCCCCACTCTTCTCCTTGTAACACCCTCCTCCCACATCTACCCAAGAAACTGGCCAAATAGGGTAAACATGTGAAGAGAGACTACTATGATAGAATTCAACCTCCTAGGTTTACCTTAAGGAAGTGGAATCGACAGAAACACACCATACATACCTTCCACATTAGCAACAGGATTCCCTGGAACCGTCCCAACCTCTCACTTAACTAGCCCCTAGGTCCCACTAAAGTTTTAGACCATTAAACTCCTGGAAGCTCCCTTGATATGGGCATTCATGCATCGAGAGGGCTCTGGACACTCCCACAACGTGGTATTCTATCATGAATAAATATAAAGGAATTAATGTAAAATAATGTAAATTATAATAATCATAAATAATGATTAGTTAATTAGTAATTAGGTTGAAGAGTCATGTCTAAATGAGACATGCCTCTACATGAAGAGATGCTTGCTTGGTATATAAGCAAGCCTCTCACTCTCATTGTATCATCATTCTTATTCATACATTTAATATATGATATTTGTATCTTCATGGATATCTTTATATTCCAAGTCTTCTCGACTAATTAATCTGAATAAGGAACTTTGTTCGCTTCATTTGGTATCGGAGCCACGTTGGCTGATCACAAGGCCTTTGGTCATCAACTTCGTCAACATGGTTGTTGTCAAAGTTCAAGCGTTTCGCTACAACTCGGAGGTTATCCATTCTATCAGTTCCACTAGTAGGATTTTGGCCATAAAAAAATATTAAAAAAATAATATATATATATATATATATATATATATATAGATATGTTCAAAAAAATAGTCAAGAACAATTAACAAAAAAAAAAGAACTCAAGACAAAAAATATATATATTATAAAAAAATAAAAAAAATTGAAAAAATAACCAAACAAATAAATAAATAAAACTAACTAACTTTAAACAAACTAACTTTCCCACCATTGTTTCCAAGCATACAACTCTCGGACTACTATCGTGGTTGCAGTCGAATCTGCCAACCTGCAGTGATTGCTAACTCGTCCACATTGCCACCACACACCCAGGTTGCAGTTGTCCATTACCTTGACTAGCCACATTGTTGCAACCATCCCCTATCTCAACCAAAACCCTATCACACATCCCCTTGACACCACAAACCTCAGCGACCTGACCACTCCTTTGCCTCAAAAACCACCAACCCAACAATACTACCATCCTATCTATTTCGAGCCACAAACACCTTGTTGGTGCACAATTATAGAGTTGTCACCATTGTGTCTGCATCCACATCCAAAATAGCTGAGATTCTCCACTGCTATTGTATTCTCAATCAGCCATCGTTGTAGACAATTTAAAATCAAAATCTCTATAATTACAATTCAATTCAAACCATAGTATAGCGTCAGTTTCGCAGATGACAATTTCGAGACAAGAAGACATCCGAAATAGAAAAAAAAGAAAGAAAAGAGATCAAGCCTTTCATTAGTAAGCTTTGAGGACAAAGATTTTTGAGGAGGAAGGAAATTTTATGAATAAATATATAGGAATTAATGTAAAATAGTGTAAATGATAATAATCATAATTAATGATTAGTTAATTAGTAATTAGGTTGAAGAGTCATGTCTAAATGAGACATGACTCTACATGAAGAGACACCTGCTTGGTATATAAGCAAGCCTCTCACTCTCATTGTATCCTCTTTCTTATTCATACATTTAATATATAATATGTGTATCCTCTTTCTTATTCATACATTTAATAAATAATATGTGTATCCTCATGGATATCTTTATATTCCAAGTCTTCTCGAGTAATTAATTTGAAGAAGGAACTTTGTTCACTTCATATTCCAGTATCCAGGGACTTTTCTGCCCAATGTTGTGTCTGCCTCCCTGGGATTTCAACCACTTTTTCAGGTAGAGAGCCCAGGTCACTTCCTAGAACGAAATGACACCTTCAGAACATAAATATAACAGTGGAATGATGATACAAATGCAATTACTTAAATAAGGGCTTGACTGGACCCATACTAACCATGACTGACATTCCATCAAACATATCACAAATATGTAATCTATAGAAGTAAACAACAAATCTAAGCATAGGGGTCTCATACTTACCTGATAATCACTAAGAAGCAGTGTTCCCTTATATCATTAGTTGCATTATCATCTATTAGGTAATATATACATTTTTCATTCATTTACAAATGAAAACATGAGGAAATCCATACATCACTGTCATAATATATGCTTATAACTAGCATAATAACAACAAAAATATCAAGGATACATCAACCATCGAATCCACATATAACATAATACATTTATACATAAGATATCAAGGAAAGAACCTCTTATTAATAAATGCAAAATCCAACCTGGGATGTGACTACCACATTCCACCTAGCCATAGAATGGTTGAGCCATTTCTCTCTTCAACCATTCACCCCCGTGCCATATTCCAAGAATGAATGTGGGACTCAAACCAAAATAACCAACTAGAGCATCCTAAGGCTAAACCACCTCACCCTCATCAATAGAAACCAAGATTTATTGTAATCCACACTGAATCACTAGGCCAACACAATAAACATGTAATAACAGGTTTTACCATGATCTCCACCAAATCACAAGGTAAAAACAAGCATGGATACCACCGGATTTCTCCACCTACACCGTGAGGAATTTTCATGTCGGCTTGTCTCTCAAGCTTTATCGCAATCCATATTCTGATCTAGCGATCACTATGCCCTAAACTGAGACACCACCCTCTAGGATTTACCGTATATCCTACCATTCACTGGAAAGGATTCCTAGGCCTAATCAAGGAAAACCACCTCTAGGATTTATGTATATCCTTCCATTCATCAGTTGAGGATTCCTAGGCCCACCGAGGCAATAAAAAATATGGCTGTACCATAACCCATAGTCTGGTTTAGGGGTTACCAAACCATGTGTTCTATCATTTGGAGACCCACCTCACTTAGCTTCGAATCCACCTAGCAATCTAGCTCAACCAAAAAATGAGAACCCCATCACACCATGGTTATCCAGAAATGGAAAGGCTAGGTTAAAAAAAGTGTCAAACCTGGCAAAACCCATGCCATAATAGCAAAAAACCACATGCAATACAATGCATGTCAAATAAAGCAAGGGAAACAAACATGAAAATCGATACATGCAAAGAATCTTGATGTAGATGCTTGATCCTACTCTTCCTTTCTTGCTCCTTCCTTCCTCTTGCCTTCTTTTCCTTTCTTGATCCAATGCTAGAGCGCTCCAAGAAAAATCTAAGTGTCCAAGATTGAGAGAGAGTGAGAGAATAATGAGAGAGCTCCAAAACTAACTTGACAAAAGGTACCAACTGATCCTTAGAATCCTTTTTATCAATTAGGCCTCTATTTTCCTCATTTTCCATTATTTTCCTTCAATTTCCTCCTCACATGCAACCTGTGACCTTTCACCTTCCTTTTCTCCTAATTTCCATTATTTTCATAAATAAAATGTGCCAGAAATTCCATTTTGCCTTTCCAAAGCCTTCGCCATTGCCTTTGCCAATTTCCTTAGCCATAATAAACCAAATGAACACTCACACTAGGACGTCTTGCCCAACATTCAGCTTGAAATAAGTGTCCCATCAACCGTGATTATTATTTTGCCTTTATTAACTTTTATTACATGGAATTTTCACCAGGGTTGGTACAGAACCCTCCCCCTTAGGGGACACTGTCCTCAATGTTCAACCACACCTATACCTCAAAAAAACCACTGAAAATAAAACATACTACCCATGGAGCTTTATAGCATAGCTCGATGCAGTTTCTACAATGATCATCCTACTGAAAAGAAAACCAACATAACAACATGATAACTATAATGACATGACACCCATATCACTTATTAGAGCCTTATAACATATCTCATGGTGGTATTTACATCCATATACATATGTACATATACCAAACATCACCAAAACGTATGCCAAAACATATACCAAACATCATAACAGCACTATGTTGCCTCAAGAGGAAAACAATGAAGGATACATAACCCCATTTGATCTGTCGTCTCCCATGTAGCTTCATTGGGCCCAAAGTGCTTCCACTACACTTTAACCTACTCGATTTCTCAGTTCTAGAGCATGAGCACCTTTTTCTGCAATATAAAATGAGGCTCCGGCTGGAATTATCCATCTGGCTCTCCCTGCAATACAGACTAGGAAATCACACGATCAACATATTTAACATACTTATTAAGCAATGAAACATGGAAAACATCATGGAATTTCACTTTTGGAGGCATTTCAATTCAATAGGCTACTAGCAAAATCCTCTCAATAATCTTAAAAGGTCCAGAAAACCATGGTGCAAACTTGGCACATGATCCAATCCGCAAAGAGCTCTTCTTCGGTTTGATGCACAAGTACACATGTACCCCAACTAGGAACTCCTTGAGAAACCTATTCTGATCTACATAGCTCTTCTTCCTATCCTCTGTTACTTTCAGATTCTTCTTTATTACCTGCATTTCCCATTCCATGTCTGCCAACATGTCTAGTCCAATCAACACCATGTTACTGGATCACTCCAACTTATGGGAGTATTGCAACTCGGTCCACACAATGCCTCGAATGGACTTCTTCAAAGACTCTTGATACCCATTGTTGTAAGCTAACTCCACCAGTGGAAGATACTCTTCCCACTTTCATTGTTGATGCATCACATACATCCTCAGCATGTCCTCCAATATCTTGCTGACCCTCTCTATCTTTCCATCTATATGTGGATGATAAGTTGTACTGAAGGCAAACTTTGTGCCTAAACCTGCGAATAACTCCTTCTAAAACTTGGAAGTGTACTTTGCATCCCTGCCTGACACAGTATTCATTGGAATTCCATGAAATATGGCCACTATCTAATGAATAGTTGTGCTACATCACTAGCTGAGGATGTAGACTTCACTTGAATGAAGTGCACTACTTTTGTCAACCTGTCCACCACTACTATGATGGAATCATTCTATCTCATTGTGCTCGGAAACCTTGTGATAAAGTCCATGGAAATTATCTCCCATTTCCACTCTGGAATCGCAATCAACTATAGCAGTCCACCTGGATGCTTACACTCTGCCTTCACCTTCTAACAATCCAAACGTCTAGCCACAAACTCTACTACATCCTTCTTTAGATTCAACCAATAATAGAACTTCTTCACTATGTCAATGTCTTCTGATAACCTGGGTGACCTGAAAATGGTTTTGCATGAAACTCCCTCAAGATCACTTTCTTGAGCTCACAGTTATCTCGAACATATATCCTGTCTCTAAACTTGGCCAATCCATCTACTATGAGATAATAGTCCACACCTTGTGCACCTGCACCTATACCTGTACCTGTACCACTACATGTACCTATACCACTACCTGTACTTGTACCTGTACCTGTACTCTATTGCAACCTGTGCACAATCTCCAAATACCTGACATCCTGCTGACCTTCCTGCAAGATCTAATCCTATAATATGTGTCCCATTAGAACTCATAGTTTCTATATGATTTACTTGTTTCTTCCTGCTAAGAGAATCTGTTACCTTGTTCTCCTTTCCTTTGATGTACCTAATCTCGAATTCAAACTCATTGATCGTGGCCAACTATCTAGCCTACCTAGAATCCAGATTCAGCTGGTTAAACAAATATTTCAACCCATTGTGATCACTCATCGATACAAACCTCTCACCCAAAAGATAGTGCCTCCACATCTTCAATGCATGTATGGTCGCTACCAACTGAAGATCATGTGTCAGATAGTTCTGCTCATGTTCATTTAGTTTTCATGACTCCTAGCACACTACCTGTCCTTCCTGCATGAGGACTCCACCAAGTCCTATCTTGCAAGCATATGTACATACTACAAATTCTTTATTCGGATTTTTGATCTTTAACACTGGAGCATGTGTCAACAACTGCTTAAGCTACTCAAAATTAGCCTCACACTCCTCTGTTCATTCAAACTTCTTACTTTTCCTATGCAACGATGTAATAGGATAACAATTTGTGAAAATTTCTTGATGAACTTCATGTAATAACCTACTAATCCCATGAAAGATCTCACCTCATTCACATTCCTGGGAGCTACCCACTCCATGATAGCTCTTATCTTCTCTAGATCCACTGTTATTGCATCCTTGGAAACCACATGTCCCAAGTAGTGTACCTCAGTCTGAAATAAACTACACTTGTTGAGCTTAGCATATAACTAATGCTCTCTCAACAATATCAACATTGCTGCTAAATACTCAACATGCTCTGATTCATTTTTAGAATATACCAATATATCATCAATGAACACAATAACAAACTTGTCCAAATAGGGACGTGACACACTATTCATCAAGCACATAAATGTAGTTGGAGCATTAATCAAACTAAATGGAACTACAACAAACTCATAATACCCATACCTAGTTTGGAAAGTTGTCTTGTAAATGTCCTCCTCTTTAATTCATACCTCATGATATATGGATCTCAGATCAATCTTCGAGAACATGGCTTCTCCCTTCAGTTGATCAAACAAGTCATCAATCCTTGGAAATGGGTACCTATTCTTGATGGTCACTTTTGTTCAGCTGCCTGTAGTCAATGCATAATCTGAGAGTACCATCCTTCTTCTTCACAAACAATACCAGTGCATCCCAAGGTGATACACTTGGCCTAATGTATCCCTTTTCCAACATTTCCTTCAACTACAGCTTCAACTCTACCAACCCTGATGTGCTCATCTTGTAAGGTGCTTTTGATGTTGGAGCTTCCCCTGACACTAACTCAATAGAAACGTCTACTTCCCTGTGAGGTGGAAACTCTGAAATCTTTGCGAGAAACACATCCTAAAACTGTTGTAGAATTGGGTACCTGCTCAAAACATCTGCATCCTCAACTTCCTTACCTTTGTCGCTAGAAATATGCACTGCAAATAACACACACCCTTTTCTATGACTGCACTTTTCCTGCATAGCTGTCACCATCCTAACTAATGTGACTTTCTTCTTTCCCTGTAAGACTCGTGGTTCCCCATTTTCATCCAAGCACTCAATAATTTTTTCATAACAATCCACCTTGGTCTTGTGAAGGTATAGCCAGTCCATACCCAATAGCATACTATATGATCCCAACATCAATATATTCAAGTGTGATGTTGTATACATTACATTCAACTCAAATGTGTAAGATCTTACCCAATGATGCACTCTTTTCTTTGTACCTATAGAGAACTGCACTAACCAATATTATGCATGCACTTCTTTATTCAAACCAAACTTATCCACCAAGTTAGGACTAAAATAAATATAATTATATCTAGGGTCAATCAAAATAGAAACAACTTGCTCACAAATCTTACCGTCCATATCAATGATAGATGCCTAATGGTTTGCATGTATGTTGTCCAGTATTGCATAGATACAAGGAACACTCTAACCAACATCCCCAACAGTCTACGCCTCCTGTGCACTATATATCTGAGGCCTATCACCTTGATTCTATGGACAATATCTCTTAATGTATTCTTTACTGCATGCCCAACACTCCAACCATCTAGTACCAACACCTCTATGTTGTTGCTATGATCCATGTCCGTATCTAGCTACATTGAACTTCTTTTGTGGTGCCACATTTTCTTTCTCTTCTACATTTTGAGGCCCTGTTCTTTTTGACTGCCATTTACCTTGACCTTTATCCTTATTCTTTCCTTTCCATCCTTGCTGAGATTCATTCTTATGCTTTGGTTGTTCATAGAAATGCTTCGATTTCCCAATAAATTCTTCAAGTGATCAAAGCTCATCATATTCAAACCGATCTATAAATGCTAATGGAAAACCACTAACAAATCTGAACTTTAGCCTTCTCATCTTTAAGATACGGTACATACCTCAATAGCTTCAAGAACTTGGTTGTATACTTCTCATATGTCATTGATCCAATCTCTAGCTCATAGAATTCTTTGGCCTTAATATCATAGTACCTTTCTGATGAGTACTTCTTTATGAAAATCCTCTTGAACTCATGCCAACTCAAGTCCTGCATCCTAGTGTCTCTGACCCACTTCACATCTTCCCACCAGATATCTACTTTACCTTTTAGGCTTAAGATTATAATTATGGCCTTCATGTTTTATGTGTACTCATGCAACTCAAATAATTTTTTCATCCCATATTCAAGCCTCCGGATCTTCTGGTTTCTTCAAGTCTCCATCAAAAGTAGGTGGCTTTTCTTTCTTAAATTCATCTAGAAAGTATCCCCTATCACTCCTCCTGTAAGGATGATAACAATGATGATCATGATGCCTATCGGAACCAGAACTATAATAATACTTGTATCCATCACCTCTCCTATCTGGAGTATCCAACAATATGCCATCTCTAATTGTTTCATATCTATCCAACATGTGACAACCACGAGACCTACTTCCATATGCCCCATTAGTTCCGTCCTCTTTCCCATGGTTGATCCGAAGTGGCCCTTGTCATTGCAATTCTGAAAAACTATGAAGGAGTATTGCATTAACCTCTGCTTGTTTCTCTTGTTCCTGCATGATTTTGTCATTTTTTCACCTTGTAACTCCTTATTTCTTCCTTCAAGCTTCTCAATGTGTCGGCTAAATCAGAAGAGTGCCCAACACCACATTTCTTATTTGATTCATAGGGAGAATATTTGTAGTCTATTATCTTGCTAGTCATTTATGATCTCTTTCTTGCAAGGCATATTATGTCAGCTAAACCAAATCACAATAAACCAACCTACCTTAGGAAAATTCTGGGAGGATATCTCATCTACAAGGTCAACCAATCAACTAATACATGTATAAAATAATCATAAAGGCATATAGACATATAATACATAAGCATATAACCATGTAACCATTAGTCTAGCTAGAGTATAGTCATCAATGCATGATCATATCAACCACACATTTCATGACCTCATGCATGACAACAACAACCATACCAATGCATACTGATAATGCACAAGCATAAAAATCATGTAATGAATCATACAGTCATGAATACCCACTTCACAACAACAACATCCTCTTTCACGTGGAGACATCAGTACAAGCATGACCGACACCATGCATTTGCAACGGGCATATAGACCACGGGATGATTAATACATGTGCAACTGACATGAATACATGACCAACACACACTACCCGTTCAATCCAAGGGGTGAACCATGCCCTGATACCACTCTGTAACACCCTCCTCCCACATCTACCCAAGTAATTGGACAACCGGGGTAAACATGTGATGAGAGGCTACTATGATGGGATTCAACCTCTTAGGTGACCTTAAGGAAGTGGAATTGACGGGAACACACCATACATACCTTCCACATCAACAATAAGACTCTCAGGAACCATTCCAACCTCTTAGGTAACCATCCCCTAGGTCCCACTAAAGTTTTAAACCATTAAACTCTCAGATGCACCTGGATATGGGAATGCATGTGTCCCTAGGGCTCTGGATGCTCCCACAACATGGTATGCCAATTTCCAGGGACTTTTCTGCCCAATGTTGTGCTTGTGTCCCCAGGATTTGAGCCACTTTTTCAAGCCGAGAGCCCAGGTCACTTCCCAGAACGAAATGACACCTTCATAACAGAAAGATAACAGTGGAATGATGATACAACTGTAATTACTTGAATAAGGGCTTGACTGAACCCCTACTAACCATGACCAACATTTTGTCAAACATATCACAAATATGTAATCTATAGAAGTAAACATAAGATATCAAGGAAGGAACTTCTTATTAATGAATATAAAATCCAACCCGAGATGAGACTATCATGTTCCACTCGACCATAGAATGGTTGAGCCAATTCTCTCTTCAACGATTCACCATTGTGCCATATTCCAAGCATGAATGTGGGACTCAAACCAGAAGAACCAACCAATGCATCCTGAGGCTAAACTATCTCACCCACATCAATAGGAACCAAGATTTACCGTAATCCACATCGGATCACTAGGCCAACACTATAAACATGTAATAATAGGCTTTACCATGATGTCCACCAAATCACTAGGCCAAAACAAGCATGGATGTCACCAGATTTCTCCACCTACACCATGAGGAATTTTCTTGTCTCATAGTCTCTCAAACTTTACTACAATCCACAGTCTGATCTTGTGGTCACTAGGCACTAAACTAAGACACCACCGTCTAGTCTTTACCTTATATCTCGCCATTCACCAGCAAGGATTCATAGACCTAATCAAGGGCAACCAACTCTAGGATTTACCGTATATCCCACCATTCACCAGTCAAGGATTCCTAGGCCCACCGAGGCAACACAAAATCCAGCCTTACCACAACCCATAGTTTGATTCAGGGGTTACTAGGCCATGTGTTATATCATTCGGATACCCTAGGCTAAAAACATTGTCACACCTAGCAAAACCCATGCCATAACAACAAAGAACCACATGCAATACCATGCATGCCAAATCTATCAAGGAAAACACACATGCAAATCGATACCTGCAAACAATCCTATTGTAGCTGCTTGACCATGCACTTCCTTGCTTTCTCCTTCCTTCCTCTTGCCTTCTTTGCCTTTCTTGATCCAATGCCAAAGTGCTCCAAGAAAACTCTGTGTCCAAGAGTGAGTGAGAGAGAGAGAGAATAATGAGAGAGCTCCAAAACTAAACTGACAAAAGGTACCAACTGATCCTCAAAATCCTTTTTATCAATTAGGCCTCTATTTTCTTCATTTTCCATTATTTTACTTCAATTTCCTCCTCACATGCAACTTGTGACCTTTCACCTTCCTTTTCTCCTAATTTCCATTATTTTAATAAATAAATGTGCCAAAAATGCCATTTTTCCTTTCCAAATCCTTAGCCATTTCCTTTGCCAATTTCCTTAGCCATAATAAACCAAATGAACACCCACACTAGGATGTCTTTCCCAACATTCATCTTGGAATAAGTGTCCCATCAACCATGGTTATTATTTTTCCTTTATTAACTTTTATTACATGAAATTTTCACCATGGTTGTTACACTCCTCTCCCCAACTTTCCCTTTCTCTCCCTTCTCCACTACCCTCCCCCTCTCTCTCCCTCCCACCACAACTCTCTTCCCTCCACCCCACTCCACCCCTCCAGATTCTCCTCCTCCTCAATCTCTTTCTCCTCCCCTTGTCATTCTCTCTCTCTCCCCCCAAATTATTTCCTCTCTTAACTCTCCCTTAATCCCTCCTTCGTAGCTCTCTCTCTCTCTCTCTCTCTCTTCCCAAATTCTTTCCTCTCTTAACTCTCCCTTAATCCCTCCTTCATATTTCTCTCTCTCTCTCTCTCTCTCTCTCTCTCTCATGCCTCTGAAATTATCCTCCCCCGCACCCCACTCCATATACTCGATCTCTCTCTATCTCCCACATTCCCTCTTCCTCTATCTCTATGTCCATATACCCCTCTCTTTTCCTTCCACATCTCTCCACCTTCCTTCCTCTCTTTCTCAATCCTTCCCTCCCTTGTTAAATCCCCCCTTCCCCCCCTCTCTCTCCCCCACTTCCCCCCCTCTCTCTCCCCTTCCCTACTTCCCCTCTTCTCTCTCTCTCACTTTCTAACTATATATCTTCTCCCCCTTTCCCCCTCTCTTTCTCTATATTCCTTTATATCCTTGCATCCATATTTCTCTCTTTGTAGACCCCTGTCTTTACCTTTCCCTTACTCCCTCACTGTATTTCTCTCTATTATCGTCACTTTCTTACTCTCTCTCTCTCCCTTCTCTCTATCCCACTCCATCCATCCCCTTTCTCCCCCTCCCTCTATCTATTACCCCTTCTCTCCTAGTTTCTTTATCTCTCTCTACCTCCATCACTCTCTCTCCATCTCACTCTCCACCTCTCTGATGTTCTCTCCCCCATTCTTTCTCTCTCTTGCCTCTACCCTTTTTGTTCCTTTTCTCTATACCCTCTCCCTCTCTCTCTCACACACACCATTTATCCATATCTCTCTCTCTCTCCTTCTTCCTAAACCTTCACCCCTCTCCCTTTATCTCTCCCCAAACCTACCTCTATCTCTACTTCCCTCTCTACCCTCCCTTCACTCCCTTTTCTACCTTCCTCCATTCTCTCTCACTCTCATATCTACACCTCTTTCCCCCTCATTTACAATCACTCATCTCTCTCTCTCTCTCTCTCTCTCTCTCTCTCTCTCACCACTCTGTTTCTCCCCCCTCTTTCATTTATACTCCTCCCTCCTTCCCTCTCTCTCTATCCATATTCCCTTCTCTACTTCACTCACTCTCTCCCCCTCCCATTCTCTATCTTCCTCCTTCCTCTCTCCAACCTATCACTCTGTCCCTCCTTCTCTCCTCACACTCTCTCATCCTATCTCCCCCCAACTTCTTAACATGCTTACTCACTCTCTTCCCTTATATACCTCTTCCTCTCTCTCCACTACTCTCCCTCTATCTCCATTCCCCACTACCCCCACTCTTTTCTCCTGCTCTCTCTCTCTCTCTCTCTCTCTCTCACTACTATACCTCCCCCCCTGTCTCCATATTCCTCTCTTTATTTATCCATCGTTCACAAAAACCCCCAAACTCTCTCTATTGCTCTCTCTTCCCCAACTCACTCTCCCTTTGTCCCCACCTTCTTCCCTCAGTTACTCCTTCAAAAAGCCCACAAAGCTCTCTCTCTCTCTCTCTCTCTCTCTCTTCCCCACTTCACTTTCCCTCTCTCCCCACCTTCCTCCATTAATCGCTCCTTAAAAAACCCCCCAACTCTCTCTCTCTCTCAACTCACACACACACACACACACCTCAACAACTCTCTCCACCCATCTTTATCTCTCTCTCTCTCTCTCTTGACACTTCTCTCCCACTCAATCCCTATCACCCATTCCTATCTTTGGCCCCCACCTTCTCTCCCTCCTTCTCACTCACTCCCCTTCTCTCTCTCTCCCCCACCCCATTTATACCTCCCTTCCTCTCCCTCTCCGCCCATTGTTCTCTCTCTCTCTCTCTCTCTCACACACACTCACTCTCTCTCTCTCTCTCTCTCACACACACACATCTACACCACTTTCCTTATCACGGAGCCCTCACACACACACACACAAATCTACACCTCTTTCCTTATCCACTGAGCCCTCACACACACACACACCCACCTCTCTCCCCCCCCATCCCATCCTTCCTCTTTTCCCCTCTCGCCCCCCATCCCATCCTTCCTCTTTTCCTCTCTCTCTCTCTTTCTCTCTTTCCATCCAACTACCGCTCTCCCCTTCACTCCCTCTCTCTCCACCTTCCTTTCTGTCTCTATCCCTCCCTTAGTCCCTCCTTCATAAAAATCCCCAATCTCTATATCTCCCTCCCTTCCTCCATATCTCTCTTTCTCCAACCATTTCTCCCTTCCCCTCCCCCCCCTTCTCTCTCTCTTCTATTTCCCCCATTATTTCTCTTTACCTTTATCTATCCCCCCCACATCCTCTCCCTTCCTACCTCCCTCTACCCCCCCTCTCTCTCACCTCTACCTATACATCCCCTTTACTCTCTATCTACCTCTCTCTCTCTCTCTCTCACACACACACACAAACTCACTCACTCTCACTATCTCTCTCCATCCTCCCCTCTCTCCTTCCCTCCCCCCTCTCTCTTTCCCCCTCCTCTTCCCCACTCTCTCTAAACCTTCCTCCATCTCCCTCACTCTTTGTTTCTATCCCTCCCTCCCTTTCACATTACCACCCACTTCCACTCTCTATCTCTCTCTCACTTACTCACTCACTCTTTCCCTTCCTCTTCCCCCCTCCCCCTCTCTCTCTCTCACACACACACATGCTCACTCACTCTTCCCCCCCCCTCTCCCCTTTTCCCTCTCTTCTAAATTTTCCTTCTTTGTCCCTTCCCCATTATCGCCACCCTCTTTCTATTTTTACTTCTCTCTCTCTACCCCGCTCACTCTCTCTCTCCCTTTCATTCCATATCTCACTGAATCACTCTCTTTATGTTTTCATATACCCCTCTCTCCTTCAATCCCTCTCTCTCTCTCTCTCTCTCTTCATTGCCTCTCTTCCACTCTCTCTCAACCCTCATCCTACTCTCTTCCTCTCTTTCTTTATCCCTCCCTCCCTCCCTTATTCCTTTCTTCACAAAAACCTCCTAGTTATGTTTCTCTCTCCCTCCTTCCTTCCCTCCCTCTAAAATATTATAGACATAATCACATGCATGTTCTCTTGACAACACACACGAGTTTAGGAACACACATGCACTTGTAAATGCATGCATGCATTCCTAAACATGTGTGTGTGTGTGTGTGTTCCTATGCATGTGTTTTTAGAAGCACACGTGTGCTTTTAATAATATGCATGTGCTTTTAAGAATGTGCATGTATTCCTAAAAAATCCAAGTTGTAAAACATATGTGGCTTTTCACTAAGCACCAAGGCTATAGGATTAGGAACACATGCATATTTCTAAGAATTCACACATGTTCCTATGTGGGTACATTTGTGCAAACCCCATTTCCACTTTTGAAACCATTATCTTCTGTGTGCTATACAATAAATAAAAATATATTCTTATAATCAATAAGGACTTAAAAATGGAAAAATTGTTAAAATTTTGAGGAGAATTATAAGAAAAAATCGTATTCACATGATTAAAGAAGTAGTTTATATTAATGCATTGAGATTTAATGGAAAAATGGTTAGCCTTTTATAACATTTTTTAGCAATTGTTGGAATTCATGCTTGTAGGTGTGGGTCATGATGTTGAATGTTACATGTGTGAGGTCATTAAAGTTTGCACATGCAAGTCACTGAGGTGGGTGCACATAGGGTGTTAAGGTTTTTGCATAGAGGTTGACAGATGGTCCACATCAGTAGAATTTGGTCCACTAAATATTGGGAAGGTTTTATAGGGTGATGGGTGTTTCCACTGGGGATTCACTCACTAAAATCGTGTCATAGCATGTTCATTCATGGTATATTAAAGAATGCCCCTAATTTTAGTAGATATTGAGACATAACCCTAAAATTCCTTCTGTTAAACCCCCCTCCAATACATACTTACAATTTTTTAAATCCCTATTTTTATCATATATCCTAAGTATCCATTTTTCCATGGAATTTTTAGTACCTTTTTTTATTTCTACCCCTAGTATGGAAACATGATGGAACTCTTATATGCCTATAAATAAAAAAAATTCATCCAAAAAATTGAAACAAGTGCACTAACTATTGTAAACAAGTCACTTTTTTCATGAAAAATAAGCCATCAGATCTTGTCCTTTTTCACATTGAAAAATCATTGTTGGGTCCTCATTGTAAATCACAATGGGGAATAGGGTAATCCCGTTCTAACTGTTGGAATTATGATGCAGGTGTTGTACTTGATGGAAACTCTCATAGACGTCAGATCATAGTGCAGCAGGATAGTAGCAAGAATTGTTGATGAGACTACAAAGAGGAAGGAAGAAAAGTATATACACAGGTTCGCTATATATGAAGGCATGTATACATGCGGGATGGCTTATCAGAAGTCGCATATACATATGCATGCACATTCATGCAGAGTAAAGCACGTACACATGGGAAAGTTTGAGTTTGGTTCATGGTATTTAGTCCTTGGTATTTGAACCTATGGTTTTGGACCATGGTATCTCATCTAAAGTGTTGAACCCAAGTATTGGGTCCATGGTATTGACTTGTTATGGTTTTGGACCATGGTATTGAGTATTGCCTAAGACTATAAAAGGAAAAGAAGATCATTAGGAAAAGAATTGGGGAAAGTCTTGAATATCTGATAAAGGATGAGATCCAGTATGCAGGATATGGGTTTATGATGCATTGCTTGATCTGAGCTAAGGAGGGATCTCACCGGTTGATGGAGAACAAGATCTAAGGATAGATCGGGATCAAATGGTTTGAAATGAACTATCTCTATATAGTTGATTATGCTTATTCTAGATCTATATACTGACGCATGTAATGATCTGAACTGGGTATAACTTAAGTTTGAAATCGCTGTAAGTCATGATTGAATATTTATAGATCTGAATGCGGGTTGGCTTTGGTGAAAGTGCGTATGTACGCAGGTTTGGTTCATTGTAGTAGCATATACCATTTGAGCTATGATGTTTGAAGTTACAGGTGGTTCTGGTTGTTGGTGTGTTCTGATGACAGTTTAATGGTGTCAGTATTCTGCATATTCAGTTTGATTGATTGTGTTTAGCCTCAGTGTTGATGGATGAGATCTAATAATGGATCAGGATCATAATGACTCATATTTAAGAGATCTGATGGACTAGATCGGGTTGCTAACACACATATTATCCTTGTATAAGTAATATTCTGGATATGTCTGAAGTCAGGAAGTGCATCAAGTTATAAGTAAGAAATTGATGACATATACGCTGGTTCACTTTGGTGAAGTTGCGTATAAACGCGGGTTCAACACTTCCAAATAGCGTATGCACCCTGATGCATGTTTTTGATGATACAGTTGGATCTGGTTATTATTGCAGAGTTTTGTTGTCTGTTATGTGACTGTGTTGATTGACAGTGTTATAGTATTGGATAAATCAGAGATTGATGATGCAAGTATAGTTGATGGGTTTTGAAATAGTGATTGTTCTTGTGCTTCAATATTGTTATTGGGTCCATTATGAAAATTGGATGAAACGTGGCCCTTCAGATTGTGTGTTGTGCTTCAGGTGTATCCAGTCTAAAAATGCATGAAATGTGGTACCCGGAGGAGAGAAGATTGTAGGCCGGTGCCTACGTACTAGTATCTTAGCTAGTACAAGAGCAAAGGGGGTTGGAGCTCCCTTCCAGTAGCAGCTGGAAAATGAGTAAAGGTTGGAGTATTTCAGGAGGTAGTAGCCTGCGTACTAGTACATCAGCTAGTACAAGAGCACAGGGGGTTGTAGCTCCCTTCCAGGAGAGTTTGGAGAACGAGAGAAGGTTGTAGTCTTCTACAGGTTGTAGCCTGCATGCCGGTAAAGGACTACACTAGTACATTGTAAAAGAAGTTTCTTAATAAAGGAAGATAGAAACATATGGCAGCAAGTGGTTTTCACCCACATTGGGTTTCCACCTTATATGATGGTGTTCATGTGTGATGCTTATGTGTGATGATCTGTTATGTTCTAACTGTTCCCGTTTACTGCTAATATGGCTAATAATGTTCTGATACATTCACTGAAGACAACCTAACTGAATCATAAGTTTACTGGTTATACGTTAGTTACAATAAACACAGTCGCGTATATACGCGGGTATTCTTAACTAAAGTAGCGTATATGAATCTGAGTATGAAAATGGAAAAGTTTTATTGACTTGATAATACTGATTCACCCTCCCCCCCTCTCAATATTATTTCCAACACTAACACGTAACCTCACATGGGTCCCTGGACTTATGCGTTACACTGCAATCACACAATCATACTACTATAAAAATTCTAGGATTTACGACCATTTTGTCCCCCCTACCCGCTCGTTGTTTAACATCGAGAGTCAGGTTGAAATGGCCAAATTGCCCTTGTTGTGATGGGCCAATCAGACTTGTTTCTCCCCAATTTCCGAAGGCGTGAAACCACCTAAGGCTATGGGTGAGACCACTAGTGGAGTTAACCATGCTATATGATTAGTTACACAATAATGGTGAAGGTACCGTTGATTTACTTTCTTCCACTATGTTGATTTAAATGGATAAAAGTGCCCTAATTTGGCACTTTAACATTGGAAATATCAAGTAAATCATTGGAATTTCAAAAAGTGCATTTTGAATTCCAGTGTCACCATTAATTAGCAATAACACTTAATTTAATGTTGTAGATCAACTCCGGACCCCCCCCCCCATGGTCGATGTTTAATATTGGGAGGGTAGTGGGGAACCATGGTCGGAAGTGGCACGAATGCGCTCATCATAGATCAACGACTCATATTTATGGTGGGCCCCCCTTCCCCAAAGTGAAAAATCATTGAAAGGGGCTCGCAATATCATTGGATCACAAAGGTAGTTTTCATTGTTGGAGTGGCCACATAAAAAAGAAAGGGATTAAAGGGATAGATAAGCAACCATGATAAGGACACATGAATGAACAAAGGAAGATTGTTGGCAAGGAATTTGAGGTGGACAGAAAACGTGACATTCCAAGTCATTTTTATTTGACTTTCATAGTTTGAATACCTCCATGTGCTAGACTAATATAAACCCCCATGTATGAAAAATAATTCTCGCTCGATATATCTATATCTATATATATATATATATATATATTTATATATTTGTGCCTATGTATAGTAAAAAAAAAACCTTTCTACCTCACAATACAACACAATATATTGTTTTGTACTTTTATCTTTTTTCAACCCCATATATGAACAAATGTGTTATGATATTTTCCATTTAGTGAAGTCCCCCTGGGTGTTTCTCCTTGAACCTAACAAATAACAGTGACAAAAGGCCACCAAGTGAATATCCCTTTACACCCTAGGGGATTCTACATGTTATAATCTTGCATGGGTGCACATAGTGGGAGATTAAGGATGTGGTTCACACATGATCATCCATTTTCCATGCTCAAATCAAATACATCAAAGACATGAGATGACAACATCATATATGTATAGAGAAATTATAATCATGTAATGGATAGCATAACAATCACTTACACTTTTGAAATATATTATGGAAATGAATGAGAGTCATTGGATTTATGATGCACTATGAGTCTGTCATGTGAGCTTGGATATTGGTCATTGGACCTATTGCTAATAATGTCAAAGCACTTGAAGTAAAAGGTAATCAACATGAGGAATGCTGGTTTGGGGAACCAGCCTCTAGTACATCATCAAAAATTATCAAACATCCTCCAAAGAAAGAGGGTTAAGCATCTATGATACTCATAAGTCATTAGTGCTTAGAGAGAACCAAGTGAATCTCTCAAAAAGAAAATGAGCATCCGCTAACTTTGCAATAAGGAGAGAATTTGAATGAAAAATGGTATTTAATTTTTAAAGGAGAATATTGTTAGTTTTTGTAGCATCATCCAAGTGTTATAGTCTCAACTTTGGTCAGAGAGGCTAGAGAACACTAGATCTCCAAAACCCAAAAAATGTTTCAGGAGGAAAAAACTAGAGATGGCTCAATTAAGTTAACTAATCAATAATTATATATTTCCATAGTCTAACTTAGGAAAAGTAATTAATTAACAAAAATTAATTGATAAAGGTGAGATTTCTATAGAAACTTGCATGGATTGACTTAGAGATGATCTTAGCCTTTGATGGGGATCTAGTCATGGTCTTTGGTTCACCAATGAGAGATTATAAGAGGAGGTTGGTGGGGTTGATGAGGAACACACCAAAAGAGGGTGTTCCTTGAAAGATCAAGCTATCTAGTTGCAGAGTTTGAGTAAGGGAGGGAAGTTCGAACCATAAGGGACGCAGTTGTAGCAGCAATGCAGCAATAGAGATTCTAGAGGATATTTCCAATTCTGGAAGAGGTAGTAGTAAGAGGTCGAGTTATTATACGGAGGCTGCGTAGGGACTACACATGCAACTTTAAAACACAGTTTGATTTGGATGAGGATGAGTTCAATTCAGGTGTCATAGGCCAGTATAATTTTCTAAAGGGCCAGAGAATCCCTTTCAACAATAGCAATAGGCATGACATCTTGATTAGAGGTAGATTTAGGCAGTGTGAGTTATAGGTTGCACAGAGGTAGGCCTACGTAGGGATTTTGGATAGCCAAGTTTGTGTGGCCAATTTGCAACCAGATTTCTTTCGGAGAAGAGAAAAATTCCCATAATAATTTTGGCTAGATTATTTTCTAAGGATTGCTAGTTTAACATCTAGATTTGTACTAATAATTTCGTTACTACATTATAATAATAAAACCCTCATTTGTTGCATTGGTTTTTTCACATTGGTTTTTTTAGGGACACTTGTCTGAAAATAACCTTGTCAAATTTATTGTGTGTTTGCTCTATATTTATTAATTCCAATATTTTATTTTTCATGGCATTTTTATAGTGAAAATTGCAGTTGTGATTTTATTCGTTGTTTTCCATAGCAAATAAATTGCACTTAATTTTAATCAGATAGAAGAGTAATTTCTAGTTGTTGCAATAGACTTGAAAATTTAACATGGTATCAGAGCATTGTTGAAGACAAAGCGGCAGCTCAGAAGAAAATGAGAAATTTTGCAGCTTTAGAGGGAGTCTCTGAGAAAAATTTCTGGGTATGCGTAAAAATCCATCCAGGTAGTGTTAATTACTAGGAAAAGTTTGATTTTCAGTTGTAGGTTAGCAGAAAAAGATTGAATATCCCAATAACAGTTCTAGTAGGCAATGCAGGGAAAATTTTAAGAACCACCCCTAAATTTATAAATATAATAAATGGGCGAATCTCCATGGTATATAGGAAAAATGGAAGGCGATTTTATCAATAATATAATATGTATATATAATTTTTTGGCGAATCTCTCACCACGCATGGCGAATATTTTACTCAATTATAAAATCTTGTAAGATCTTGGCGAGTCTTTCACTAAATAATAAAACTTTGTAAAGTCCTAGTGAATCTTAGCATAGGCTACATGCTGGTTTAATTCCCCCATTTAAATAGGCTACATTCCAGGTGAATACCATGGGTCAATACCATGTGCCATTTTGGTGAACACCATGGGTCAATACCATGTGCCATTTTTATTTTTATTAATTCTAATATTAGGGTTAATAATGGTTTTTTGCATGGTATTAATTACAATCTAGTCCATGGTATTTGTCCCATAGTATTTTGGCCATAGGTTTCACCTAAATATAACCCATTTTTTGAGTGTTCGTAAATATAAGGTGACTTATGGAGTAAATATAAAAAAATGTTTTATTTGTTTACCATACCTCTCGTTTATTTATATTTTTATTAATTTACCATACCTCTTTTACAAATATGGTATTTGGACCATAGGATTCACTTAAATAAAACCTCTTTCTTGAGCCTTCATAAATAGAACGAGGGTTATGGACTAAATATAAAAAGAGGTTTTATTTATTTACGATACGTCTAGTTTATTTATATACCATACCTTTTGAGTAAGTATAAAAAAATGTTTTCTTTATTTACCATACCTCCACTTTACTTATATTTTTATTTGTTTACACCCTTACATGTATATAAGGTGACTTATGGAGTAAATATAAAAAATGTTTTATTTATTTACCATACCTCTCATTTATCTATATTTTTATTAATTTACCATACCTCTTTTATAAATATGGTATTTGGCCCATAGGATTCACTTAAATAAAACCTATTCTTGAAAATGGGCGAATGGATTCCCTTAAATAAAACCTATTCTTGAAAATGGGCGAATGGAAGGTTGTAAGTCCTAATTTCAAGGGCTAAATTTACCTTTTTTACCATCTCCCTTAAAATAAGGTGGGCTATTTGAGGTGATTTGTAAAAATGTACTATGATACAAAATATTCGCCCACTAAAAATTTAAAACCCCTTAATTTCGCCAAAGGGCGAACATTCGCCCCTAAAATTATCCTTGAGGCAATGTTGTTGTCGGGGAGAAATTTCGGTGAGCAGATCAGATATTTCATTGAGCATATTTGGGCATAGTAGGTTTGTATAAATGATTGGAGTAACAAATAAGTACTAGGACAAAGATAAAATCACATAGAGGAATTTCTTAGAGGGTTTCCATATCTAGTTCCATGAGGAAATTCATGATTTACAGTAGCAAAGGTAGTAGCAAAAGGTAGAAATGTGTATTCCAGGAGGGAGTGCGAGTAGCTGAGAAGAAAGCCAAGCAAGAAAGGAGGATATTCTTGTTTGTTTTTCCAGCTGTGAGTTTTTCAGAAAATTGCGTCAACACGAATTTGAGATCAGGATAGGCTAGATGGAGCCTCGAATTATTGCATCTAGAAATCAGGATGTCTTTCCTGCAAAATGAGCACGGTTTGAAGATGTATATAGAGAGAGTTGTAGCCATACCAAAAAACCTACAACAACTAGAGAATTACAGTAAGGAGATGGTGAAGGAAAAGTGGTTGATCCTTGATGGCGTTCAAGGTCATATAATCTCAAAATTAGTGGGAAAGAATATGAACAAATAAATATGGGATGTGATTGCTATGATTTTCTAGAATCCTTCCAAGAATAGTAAGATGTCCATGAAGGAGAAGTTGAGTTTGACCAGGATGAATAGGGGTGAAGGAGTCACTCCTTATCTCAACAAGATTTAGGATGTTTGAGACGAGCTTGTTATAGTTGGAGAAGCAACTCAAGAGAGTAAGCAGGTGCATAAAACTATCAATGGTTTCACCCCAGAGGGGCCAATTTTGTCCAAGGCATCACTGGACAAGAAAACCTACCAGGTTAGGATCGATTATGGAAAGATTTTAAGCAGGAGGAAATGAGGCTTTCTCTAGTGCATAACAATATTAGTGGGAGTAGTAGAAAAAGAACTGAAGGGTGTGAAGGAAGAGGAGAATGTAGCCCTTACACCAAAGGGGAAGGCAAAGAAATGTCCCAATCAGGGACAAGGGTCACAAGGAGGAGAAAAGAAGAAGAAGGATCTGTCGAAGATCAAATGCTTTAGATGTGGTCAGTTTTCTCACTATAGTACCCAATGTCCGAAGAGAAAGAAGGAAAAGAAAGGGAAGTAAGAGCAGGCATTGACTTCAATAGAGATAGATAATTTGTCTTCTAGGTTTGAATATGAATTCGGATTGTATGTATCTATACCTCTAGGAGAGAGGTGGGGAGACATTGAGTTTTAGTTCCTCACAATTGCAAAGAGTTGGGCAGGGTCCAAGGAAGAATGTAATAGACAAGTGTTTCTTCTTGGATCATTACCCTTGTTATAGGGCCCAAAATATTCAGTAGAGAGGGATCAATGTCAGTTGGCCAAGTCAGATCTTGAGAGACAATTATAGTACTAAGGTAGTAGTGCAGTTGTAGCACATATAGACTCAGTGGACAATGCAAAGGCTAGTAGTCGTCAGAGTGTAATAGCCCTTGGATTATTTTCTATGTAAATAAAATAAAACTAAGGTAATGGAACACATATTCCAAGTTGAACATTGGGCAAAACATATTGATGGGGTATCACTGGTGATTTATTAATGGCTATGGAAATTGGCAAAGGAAAAGTGGAACTAATTGGCATGTTATTTATGAAATAAAGGAAATTAGGAGAAAGGGAGGTGAAAGTTCATAGATTTTCATGATTGAAGGAAAATGAATAAAATAGAGGCTTCAATGATAGAAAGGATTATGAAGATCAGTTCAAATTTTTTTTATTTTATTTATTTATTTATTTTTTTTTTTTTTTTTCAGTCTTGTGTTGGAGCTCTTTTCTATTCTTTCACTCTCGCATGCTCTTGAACACATAGAGTTTTCTTCGAGCATTCTTGGAGCACTCTGGAATACATTTGATTTGGAGAAAAAGGACAATGGAAAGAAGAAAAGTGCAAGGGATATGTGGATTTGTAGCTACAATTGGATTGCTTTGCATGTAATAGGTTACATGTGTGATTTCCTTGTTGATTTATGGATGTATCGTGTATGCATATGATTATCTAGTTATGTGTTGTCATTGGCATGGAGGATTTCCTAGATTGACAATGGTTTTATCCTTGCCTTGTCATTTCCTAGATAGCCATGGTGTTATGGGTTTTTCCATTTGATTTTTTTTTTGGTTGGTGCTCATGTTTCCTTATGGTTGTGGGTTGGAACAAACACTCTGGAAGCCCTATAACAACTTGTGTTGAGTTACTAGTCTTGGAGCCTAAGTTGGGACAAAAATTATAGATCCCTTAGTGGGTTATGTTACTAATCCTTGGATTTGGGTTGGACAAACTCTCTGGAGCCCGGGAAGGTTGAGAGTTGTGTTACTAGTTCCTAGAGCCCTGTACAACTTAGGTAGAGACCGATCTAGTTTGTGTTAGTGATGTCCGACTGTGAGGTGGAATCATTGGTTGAGGGTTGAGGTGGTTTTGCCTTTGGAAGCCCTGGTTTGGTTTTGTTTGGTTTATTCCATGGGATCCCACATTCATGCTTGGAATATGGCATGAGAGTGATTGGATGAAAGAAATATTTGGTTCAGCCTAATCCATGGTCGGGTGGTACATGGAAGTCCCTGACTTGGTTGGCTTTTGCATATGATAACAAGAGTTATTTTCCTATTTTATTATATGAGTACTTGTACTTGTTATTATGTAGCTTTGATGGTTGTTCTATCATGGTTATTATTTTGGTTAAATGTTGGTTATAAGCATGGTTCCATCATAGGTTCTAGTTATGGCTCTTGTTATATTTTGATTAGTGGATGGATGGTTAATGAATGCATAAGCTAACAGACGTTATCACAACTATTATGAGAGGGTATTAGAGCCTTCTTGATGATTCTTTGGTGAGCTTATTGAATTAGTGAAAAAATATGTATTTATAACCTACATGTACTATGCATGCAAAGTGTTTACATAAATGAATAATTTGGACCTCCAACTTCCCGAGGTTGTAACTTTGGCATACGATCTTTGTTTGTCTATCATAACACCTCATTTTGAATATTTCCATGAGGAGTCTGAGTCAGAAAATGTGAAATGTATTTTGGCACTTTTCTGGTCTCTTTGGTTTCCCTGCAAAATTCGTTAAGGCCTTAAAAACAGTCTTAGAAGTTTAGAACCCGAAAAACTGCCATAAATAAAAAGTCTTGTTAAATTCAAGGAAACGAAACTGAAAATAAATAGTGTTGGGTCAACTTTGGCTAATAATAGTGTGATCATGTTCCATTGGGTCTTTACAATCAGTTCTGGACATGTGGACCCCATTTTCCATAAGTGCATCTTGGAAATCGGGTCTCACATAGTAACTCATCTCATGTTTACCCTGGTGAGTAGGTTAAATTGGGTAAATATGGTGTGAGGTGCTTACACAAAGACTCAAGGGACAAATGTAGAGCTAGTACAGGGACATAGATGATTCAGAGAAGTTCAGTTCTTAGTTACAGTAGTTGTAGTAGCAACAACATAATATTAGTTGCAGTGCAAAGCAATGTTAGCAACAATATAGATTGTACAATGCAGTGTCAGCAACATCACAGATGCAAGGTTGGTTAAGCTCAAACTGACAGATGAATCGAAGTTGCATAGTGGCATGGTGGATAGCGAAAGATTGTCACAGTTGCCAAACATCAACAACATGTATGGAGGATGTTATGGAGACAGAGTGAGAGAAAACCTTCCTTGCTAAGAGGGAGTGTTAGTTTTTGTAGCATCGGTCAGGTATTATAGCCTTAACTTTGGTCAAAGAGGCTAGAGAACATTAGATCTCCAAAACCCAAAAACCATTTCAAGAGAAAACACCTAGAGATGGCTCAATTAATTTAATTAATCAATAATTAAATATTTCCTAAGTCTAACTTAGGAAAAAGGATTAATTAACAAGAATTAATTAAGAAAGGTGAGATTTCTCTATAAACTCACATCGGTTGAATCAAAGATGATCTTATCCATTTATGGGGATATAATCATGGTCAATTTTTCACCAACAAGAGATTGTAAGATGAGGTCGATAGGGTTAAGGACGAACACACTAACATGATGTATTCCTTGGAAAATCAAGCTATCTAGTTGCAGAGTTCGAGCAAGGCAGAGAAGTTTGAGCTAGAAGGGACAAAATTGTAGCAGCAATATAGCAGCAGAGAAGCAACAAATATTCCAAAGGAGATTTCCAGTTCTAGAAGAGGACATAACAAGAGGTCGAGTTATTCCACTGGAGGTTGTGCGGAGACTATGTAGTCAACTTCAAAAGGTAGTTCGATTTGGCTAAGGAGGAGGTCGATTCGGATGCCAGAGGCTAGGATAATTTTCTAGAGGGCTGGAAAATCTCTTCCCATAGCAACAGTAGGCATAACATCTTGATCATAGGTGGATTCAGATAGTCCGAGTTGCAGGCTACATAGAGGCATCACAGGGGCCTGCACAGGGGTCTTGGATAGCCAAGTTTGAGTGGCTAATTTGCGACTTGATTGCTTGTGGAGAAGGGAATTTTCCCTTAATAATTTTAGCCATATTATTTGCTGAGGATTTCTAGTTTGGCATCCATATTTGTACTCATAATTTCATTGATGCATTATAATATAAAAACCCTCATCTGCTACATCCGTTTTTCCACATTAGGTTTTTCTAGGGACATTAGTCCAAAAATAATTGTGTCAAATTTAATGTGTATGCTCTATATTGATTAATTCTAGTATTTAAAGTTTTCGTAATATTTTTAAGGTGAAAATTACAGTGGTAATTTTATTCATTGTTTGCCATAGTAATAAAACTACACTTAATTTTAATTTTTAGAAGAGTTTTCTAGTCACTGCAATAGACTTGAAAATTTCATAAAGATCTCAATATCGATCTATATACACTGATTACAAGCTTTATAAATCTTAGTACAAATAAACTTATTTATATCATTGTAGAAAAAAGCATAATAAACAATAACTAAGAATTTTAAGGAAGAATACCCCACACAAGGTAATAAAGGATGTAGGGGTGAGGACTATATAGCCATTGTCACCTCAAGGATTAATGGATGGAGACATGTTTGCCACCTTCCATTATGATTACAACATGGAATAAGCTCAACATTTTTCCCAGTAAGATGTTAATCAGAATTAAACAAGGTTTGTCCCATACCACATGTGGCATTGGATTTGGTGGGTTGGTGTTTGGATACAAGAATCTTGCCTAAGTACATCCACTTTAGTTCATAATGATGTTCACTACAATATAGTTTGGTATATTAATACTTATCTACTCATGTTTAATAAATAACATTCACTGGATTTCTTTGCATAAATTTTGGAAACTTGCCTCTCCATCTATGGGTGAGTCACCTAGCTATGTTGTGCTTTGTTAAGGGGATTTTTTGGGTGTTGGACTAGGCCCCCATAGCTTGAGTGTTCCCACCCAATATTTGTTCAAATTCTAGTTATTAATGTTTCGCTTTATTGTTTGGAGGTCGGAGTTAGAGGAGATAACAACAAATGTTGCAAGACTAAGAAGCTCATAGTTGTTCAAACTCAATTTTCCTTTAGCATGTGGAGGAATTTCATTTCATCTAATTTGTGCTTCCCCTTTCCTTTGTGGTTTGTGTAATTGCTAGTCTTTGTTCCTTTCTAAAAGGTAGCAACCATGACTCAGGCCATTGTCGTGGCGGAAAAAGTCGTTTGTGCGGACACAACTGACCTCCCTAGGAGTCTAAACTCTCTAGCGACAAACAAGACAAAATGGAGTGATCTTTCTCTAAATACACCTTTTAAAACATGAAAACTACAAGTGTTTAGGCTTACCTTATTCCAAAACGCGGTTGTTGTAGTCCGTCCTTGCCGATCCGGATGAGCTCCTCCTTCAAGTCAATTCCTGCAACCACAAACAATCAAACAATTACCAAGCACTTGCATTTCATATAATAAAACATATATTCAACATGCAGACCAAGGAACACATGAAATAACTCATTAACACAAGCTATTGAGAAAAATAAACCAGTTTGTATTAATAACGAAACAAAGAAACTCTTACAACCTGGCCTTGGTGTTGTGCAAGTTCCTCCCAGGGTCCATCAAGGGTTTTCCTCTACTTTGACAAAGCTCACCCACTTCCAAGTAGAATCAAGCAAAGACAATCTCTCCTCACAAGGTTCTAAATGGGAGTCCTAATTCCTGCAGCATTTACCCAAAGAAAATGTATAGCTCCAACCTCCCCTCCCTCTGGCTCAATGTCTTTATTTATAGTGCTGTAAAGAGGTTATTCAAGTCCACCATCAATGGGATAATCCCCCTCTTTGGGTGGGATAGCTCCCTTATTGATGGGATAAGTTCCTCCTTAATAGGGATACATGAACCAACTGGAGGCGCATCCATTTCATCAAACCGACCTCTAGAAAGTTCTAGAAGTAACCACAAGTAACTTTTTTAAGATGAAACTTGCGCATTTTTCCTTTTACAGAAGGACGCACCTGTCCCTTAACATACAGAGCGTCCAAGGACGCAGCTTTTGTGAACATTGTGAGCGTCCCCGCAGGTAAGGCTAGAGAGAACCTGCGACCCTAGAGATAAACACATTTTTTACAAGACTTTCTCTCTTCTTTGAGTTTGAGATGGATAGCAGAGGCATAAGACTTGCCTAAGAGGGTAGCATGACTGTTGATTTGAGCCATACTAACTGTAAGTAGCCATGGTGACATTTTTTAGTGTAACAGATTGCCCCCTAAAGTGCGAAGCCTGGAATAGATTAGGGTTTTGTAATTCTAGGAAGGGTGAAGCGCTTTATCATTTCAAGGATTGTCTTGTGAATGACCTGGTTGGAACCTGCAATTTTCAACACAAAATACATGTATAAGATTATATCATCACTGAGGTAGGCATTCCCATACTCAGATTCAAAACTTTAACTAATGGACTAACTACTCTGATACAGGAATGATCTTGCAGTACATCATTTTTATAGACTTTTGTAGACACAGTATGGACGCAGCCATCTGTTTATGATTAGTCTACATAGATAATGAATACAAAACTCCTCGCAGCCTGGATGGTAGAAACTAGATCCAGGGTCTTCACTTCTACTTCCCGAATTGGTACGATTCTAGCCATGTGATTAAATGATTTGATGTCGAACATGTTAGAAACCACTTGATTACCAGTCGATGATGTAAACTGTTAACAAGCGTGAGAGAGACCACCAGTAATGTCAATGGTTCTCAAAGTACCAAGCACAACCCGTGAAATGTGAATAGATGTTTTGATGTCGAACACTTCACGGAATCCTTTGATCGAAAGTCAATGATGTAAACTGACGTCAAAGGCGAGAAACCTGCCATTGATGCATGCAGACTTCAAGGTACTGTCGATTCCTAAGTCATCTTTCTAGATAATGTGTCGATGTCGATAGAAAGCGACCCGTTGCAGGCAAGCCCGCAACACGAAATCATTGTTCAAGTTGAAGAAATGTTGCTGTAAGGACTGACTCAGGGATGGTCAAATGGATGACAAGTATTTTGCAGATGAAAGTTTTTCTTGCAGACCTCTTGAACACATAACGACACGACAGATGGCTTGGTGACGAATAACTCAAAGTTAATCCCCGGAACCCGGTTAAAGACTTTCAAAGTGGTTTGATCAACTGTGAGGTAAAAGATTTCCCAACCCAGGTGAATGAAAAGTGTCGTGTTCAAGAGTGGTAATAAAGTTTCTTTTGAGACAAAAGGTAACAAACAGGTTCATTCTTCTCTCTTTTCCCCCACCATTTCTGGCAAGTACCTCTTTATTTTTAACAAGCTTGAGGAGGATAACATATGCTTGATTATAAGCTCATCCTTCGGACGAGTCTAACCTAGTTTAAATTCGAACCCTAGGAAGGAGTGGTTCGTTCCTGTTTGTAATTGAACAGGTCCTTTACTGTGAAATGTTTAACGAGCCCAGTATAGGAGAAACTCGGCGTTTTTCAATTTTAGAGAGTCTGAAAAAACTAAAGGAGACTCCACGTTGAACTTTTTCGTACATTTGTGTCCCTCAAGCCCGAAAAAGTATAAAATAATACCTGGGGGAACCGCTTGATCTTGCGACCAAGGAGTACTTTCATAATCAGTGCCACTGACCTGAAAAGTAAAAAGCGATCAAGGACACGTCGTTTTATTTTCGTATCGAGTTTGAAACGACAAAAACCCGGCAATCTTTTCCTGATTTTACGGTCAGAAAAGAGCTATAAGGGGATCGTCTTTTAATTCCGTTTTAACGAGTGTAAAAGAAACGCTCGGCAATCTTTTCATGTTTTAGGAATCTGAAAAGGGCTTAAAAGAGAACTCCAAGGTTTCACTTTTTCGTAAGTTTTAACGAGTTCGAAAAAATGATAAAAATGTACTCATGGTTTTCACTTTTTCGTAAGTTTTTAATGAGTTCGGAAAAAATGATAAAAATGTACTCATATGGCCGACTTTCAATTTAATTTACGAGCAGGAAAAGACGGAAAGAACTCGGCATTTTCATTTGTTTTACGAGAATGAAAGATAGCAAAATAATCTCGAGATTTTCATGAGTTTAACGAGTCTTGAAAATAACTGAAATTGACTCGAGATAGGTTTCATTTTTACAAAAGCTTGAAACAGAGAAAAACTATGCTTCGAAGTAGTTTCATTTTTACACAAGCTTGAAACAGAGAGAAAACTGTGCTTGATGCCCCCTAAGCATGACTGCTAGAGCGCATGCCCCCCAGCTTCATTTCATTCAACCAAGTACAAGCTGGATGGAATGAAGGTTCATGAACGAGATCGTTTGAAAGACTCAACCTAAAACTGTAAGAAAATTATGCAAAACATTGAAATAACTAACCTAAATATACAACTTAACATTTATGAGATCTACTCAAACTCTCGACTCAAGTAGAGGAGGATTTGTTTCATTTTTTAACGAGCTTGACACAGGAAAAGAACTATGCTCGGATTCGGTTTCATGTTTACGCAAGCTTGAAACGAAAAACTATGCTTGTTATAAGTTCGCATGCCCCCAGCATAATGACGCAAATCAAGGTACATGCCCCCCAAGCTTCATTGCATTCAATGAGGTGGATGGAATGAAGCTTTACTTTCAAGATCTTGGAAAGACTTGTGGGAGTTGTTTCATTTTTTAAACGAGCTTGACACAAGATAAGGAACTATGCTCAAAACTACTCTCTACAGTCTACCTAACGAAAACTCTACTCTAAAAACCTATCCTTGTTTCATTTTTTAATGAGGTTAACACAAGACAAGGAACTATCCTCGAAAATCCTTGATTCATTTTTTAACGAGCTTGACACAAGACAAGGAACTATGCTCAACAAGTTCGCATGCCCCCAGCATAATGATGCAAAACAAGGTACATGCCCCCCAGGCTTCATTGCATTCAACTAGATGGATGAAAGGAATGAAGGTTTACTTTCAGTATTTAACTTGAAAAGGGAGTTGTTTCATTTTTAAGGAGGTTGACACAAGAAAAGAACTATCCTCATACCTGATTCATTTTTTAATGAGGTCTCAGTAATAGGAACTATCTTCAAAATCCTACTTTCTACAATCTACCTACATATCCTAAAATCTACCTGATTCATTTTTTAACGAGGTTGACACAGTAAAAGGAACTTTCCTCGTACACATTGATTCATTTTTTAACGAGGTTGACACAGTAAAAGGAACTTTCCTCATTACATCCTAATTTCTAACTATCTATATGACCTAAAAACTAGCTGATTCATTTTTTAATGAGGTTGACTCAGTAAAAGAACTGTCCTCATGACATCCAATTTCATTTTTTAACGAGGTTGAGAGAGGAACAAACTATCCTCATACACACTGAGCATGGCTTCTAGCTGGAAGAAAGACATGTCAATGGACACACCTTGATCATGGCTTCCAAGAGATCTTCATCAGAAGGAAGAACAGTTCTTTGGAAGGAACACATGTCAAGGGACTCAAAAGGGATAAGAACATCGTGTTCAAGTAATCCCATAGAGTTTTCCATGTCAATTACCGGATCTAAATCAACAGTGAGAGGCTCACTGACATTGGTAACTGAAAACATGGGACCGGTTGCCACATAATTAACCCGTGGCAGGGTAGATACCACTTTAGAATCAGAAACATCTAGGGGTGTCATGTTATTGGTAGTTGAAACAAGACTAGGGAACGAAAGCTGGTCTACAATCACAATACTGCCATTGTGAGGGAAAGACATCACGCGAAAGAGTGTCGATACGACAGCTTTCATTGCATAAACATAGTCTCGCCCAAGGAGTAAATTGAAATCCAAGGGACCTCGAACTACCATAAGATCAATACAGACAGTTTTACCTTCCAATGTAATGGAAAACTTAGGAAGGATCCCTAAAGGTTCACTAATGGTTCTGTTAAAAGCTTTCAGATTCTGCGTAATAGGCGCAAGCTGAGGGGAACCCAAAGCTTTCCAAACAGTTGAGGATAAAATACTAACAGAAGCACCCTCATCTACCTGAGTACGATGTATGTCCCTACCACCAGCCTTAACAATGATTTGGAAAGGGATGGAGGAAGGAAGACGAGGTTCTGTCAGTCTATTCCAATCAAAGGAAAAGACCTCAGTGCTTGGAGGGGGTTCTGTAGAAACAGGTGAAATGCCCCCCGGCATAGAAGAATCTGATGTAACAAGAAGAACCTGAGCGGTATGAAGTTCACTCTCCAAAGGGAAAGTGTGATCGACCAAATGTGAAATTGAATCGACCACTTGATCAACTAACGGATCATCAACCTGGGTGACATGAGTTTCACTCTCCAATGGAAGAGTGTGATCGACTGTACTTGAATTTAAATCAATCACTCCGTCAGTTGACGGTAGGTTGGGAGAAAGTTTACGGTAACCAGTTGGAAATTCTTGCTGTGGAACAGTAAGGTTTTCCAACAATGTTGAGGCTTCATCCATGTGAGGGCAAATGTGAGTTTGATGACTCCCTTTGCATAACTTACAAGGAAACCTAACTTTACCCTTTTTCCCAGGAACCTGACTATCACTGGTTGATGGATCAATAGAAAGTTGATGAGATTTTTCCGACCATACTTCCAGGACCTTTGGAATACCAGGACAATTGACAAGGAAGTGGTCACCCTTACAAAGTCTGCAAGGGTATTTGGGTTTACGATGCATGTCGGAATTTTCCTCAACACAACTAACACTTATCGCCACGGTTGGTTGGTTGACTTCTTTCTTATCTTGCTTCTTCTTCTTCTTCTTCTTCTTCCCTTTCTTCTTCTTCTTAGCCTCCTGGTTACTAGCATCAAGGCTTTTACCAGGCAAAGAGAAAGAAATGGAGGAAGAAAAATTAGGCGAAGAAGGTAAAGGGTCAACAGAAGGTTGGTGATGTTGAGATGGTGAACTCTGTTGAGGTGAAGCATCCGGTTGAGATGGAACAATTGGAGTATTTTGGGCCAACGAAGTTGAAAATAACCATATCGGTAAACCTATTGTAAATCCAGGTAATGACAAAGTAGCCATATAAGGAGGACCAACATTTCCAAAGTAAGGAAAAGTACTAGGATTCTCATTAGGAGGGGTTCCTAGGTTGATAAATTCCGGAACATTTGCCATTATATTCAACTTCAGTGAATTTTATTAACAATTTAAAACTAAAATTAACATTTCACAATTCACACTTAACAACTAAAATTCACAATTCACACCTATGGTCTCTAAAAGTAAAAACAAACAAATTAACACGCGCTATCAAATCTAGGAGTCAAACCACACACAAACAGTAAGCTCTTCGGACCGAAAACACTAGTTGGTGATGAAGCCCAACCTCGCAGAATTTAGTACAGAAATGGCGGGTGGAACAGTTACCCTGGCAACCTGCTTAATGAATAGACCGGCACAAGTTCCTCCACTTTAACCGTCTCGAAGTGAAGTGAACCCCCCGGAAAATCCAAGTGAGTATAACCGACGTCTGCTCCAGGTACAGTGGGACCTTCCCTCCACCGTCACCTCGGTAGAACCCTAAAGATTATGGTCACTAAGGTCACCAACAGTAACAAATACACCTGGGGGAACAGTCTAAACTCCGACAGCACGCAAGGGCAGAGTAGCAAGCTCAATCCCCTTACCGGCTCCTTGACAACAATCCAAGGTTTACCGATAAGTGACCCCTGGCTCCTCGACAATGGTTAATCCGAGGTTTACCGTTTGTAATACGTACTGTCTGGCGTCGTTCCCAACGAGGGGGGAATGATCCCCTCACTGGTTCGGACACGAGCTCGTGCTTCTCCTTTAAGAGGAGCTTTCCCAGAGTGCAATTGAAACAATTGGATTTATTCTACTCAAGATAAACTATCTGTTTGGTTTTGTAGTCTTGGAGAGTTAAGTACTCACCTACTGCAAGACCCTAGCCTAAGCTATGTTGGTGTTTCAGAGCCCTAGAAATGTAAAAATTACTAGATGAATTTTAATTAAGCGCTGTGTTATTAAGGCTGTTATTACTCAAATGGGTAAATGGAGATGAAACCAATGGTGTTATGACCCGACTCAACTGAATGCAATCGAATATGATAATGCAATCCTTTCAATTCGATGAATCCTAACTAGAGTAAGGAGAGAGTTCCATTCACTTCCAACAATGCAAAAAATTGATCATTAAGAGAAAATTTAACAAATTCTCTAATGCACTAATTTCATCAAGAAAAACTAATGCAAATCAATTCCAAACCAATTTTTATTTTTATTTTTGTGTAAATTCAAATCAAAGAAAGCTGATCTAAATCTACGATTGATTTTTCAGAATGTAAACTATGCAATTGTAATCTATGCACAATTCACATGAAAAGTATGCAAATGTAATCTATGCACATTTTTCATTCATATTCTGAAACTGAGAACTCTAATTATGCAAATGTGATCTATGCAAGAGAATTCTCAAACACAAGATGATTCTAATGTAATCTAAGAACCAATCAAGTGCAAGTCGAGAAAATTGGGTGAGAGTTCCAAAGACCAAAACATAAAAACACTCAAAGGCGATTAACACTCATACACAATTTAGCCCCCCCCGGCGAATGAGGGGGAAATTTTTTTGCAAAAACAAAAGCAAAAAGATGCAAAATTGTGAAAATACTGAGAGAAACCTCCAAGTAATGACCAAAGGAAATCAAATTAAGAATTTCTCAAAAAAGAGACTCAAAACACCCAATTGATGAAAGCTAAAAGCAGGAATGCTAATGAAACAAGTTCAGGTGAAAAATTTTGACAGGGTACTAAAGGATCTGGGTAGAAAACACTAAGAAAAATCAAAATCTAAAAGCAATTAAAGCAAAAAATGGAATTTTCCTAAATTTTACAGGAAGACGTAGGCAACCCGTTATAACAGGTGCAGGCCCGCTCTGTGCAAACGGCAACAGCGCGTCCAAAGACGCACTGTGCAGTACTCAGAGAGTGCGTCCTTCTGGAAAAGTTGAGAAAAACCAAATCTAACTAAATCTAAAGCTAAGCCACCCAAATACTAATTCTCACAGTCAAAAACCAGAAAATAAAAGTGATTTTCACAGAGCAAAGTTCACACAAAGGAAAAGACTCTCTCATTAATGGATTCCCCAGCGGAGTCGCCAATTTGTCGTGGCGGAAAAAGTCGTTTGTGCGGACACAACTGACCTCCCTAGGAGTCTAAACTCTCTAGCGACAAACAAGACAAAATGGAGTGATCTTTCTCTAAATACACCTTTTAAAACATGAAAACTACAAGTGTTTAGGCTTACCTTATTCCAAAACGCGGTTGTTGTAGTCCGTCCTTGCCGATCCGGATGAGCTCCTCCTTCAAGTCAATTCCTGCAACCACAAACAATCAAACAATTACCAAGCACTTGCATTTCATATAATAAAACATATATTCAACATGCAGACCAAGGAACACATGAAATAACTCATTAACACAAGCTATTGAGAAAAATAAACCAGTTTGTATTAATAACGAAACAAAGAAACTCTTACAACCTGGCCTTGGTGTTGTGCAAGTTCCTCCCAGGGTCCATCAAGGGTTTTCCTCTACTTTGACAAAGCTCACCCACTTCCAAGTAGAATCAAGCAAAGACAATCTCTCCTCACAAGGTTCTAAATGGGAGTCCTAATTCCTGCAACATTTACCCAAAGAAAATGTATAGCTCCAACCTCCCCTCCCTCTGGCTCAATGTCTTTATTTATAGTGCTGTAAAGAGGTTATTCAGGTCCACCATCAATGGGATAATCCCCCTCTTTGGGTGGGATAGCTCCCTTATTGATGGGATAAGTTCCTCCTTAATAGGGATACATGAACCAACTGGAGGCGCATCCATTTCATCAAACCGACCTCTAGAAAGTTCTAGAAGTAACCACAAGTAACTTTTTTAAGATGAAACTTGCGCATTTTGCCTTTTACAGAAGGACGCACCTGTCCCTTAACATACAGAGCGTCCAAGGACGCAGCTTTTGTGAACATTGTGAGCGTCCCCGCAGGTAAGGCTAGAGAGAACCTGCGACCCCAGAGATAAACACATTTTTTACAAGACTTTCTCTCTTCTTTGAGTTTGAGATGGATAGCAGAGGCATAAGACTTGCCTAAGAGGGTAGCATGACTGTTGATTTGAGCCATACTAACTGTAAGTAGTCATGGTGACATTTTTTAGTGTAACAGCCATGAGCTAGGTCTCGATGTGGAATATGTGAGAAAGGTTCTTTGTTTGGTTTGTGTGTAAGAACTCAATCCTAGTGCTCAACTTAGCTCTTTCATATGTAAACCTCGCCTGAGATCAAACATGAATTAAGGGAAGTCGATGAGGTTATCATCATCGATCATGAATTTCATTTATGATGACAATGTTATTGTTATTGTGGCCAACTGGGTGCTTAATACAAGCCATACCAGGGGTGTCAAAACCAATATTTGCGTACTCTAGATTTCTACTAGCAGCTAAAGACACTCCTAGGAAAAACACTTCTTGAATGAAATGTTGCAAAATATGAAATCATTTCTTTCATGGATGAACTCCATATTTAGTTCAAAGATATGAACAAGCCCCTAGCAAGGATCAATACAATAATCATGTGTGGAAACATACCTAATCCTCCTAATAATTCTATTGACTCGATGCATAGTGAGATGGATGTCTCCACCTCTTCTTAATTATTTGAATGTTTGGAGTCCTTTTACATGTCTATTGCCTTCGTTTGTCTAGGCCTAGGCTTTCATGGTAGTCACTTTAGCTAATAAGCCTTGCTTCTGTACTCCTTTTAAAGAATCATGGTATCTATTTTTTTTGGACAAAAGCTCGTGTTTTTTCAATGGTGTGGTTTTCCCAATAGCTAACTAAATATAGAAAACAAGTTAGAGAATATGAAATTTCTTCTAATTAACATAGAATTTAAGTAAAAAAAAAATTATATAATAAGAAATGTAATAAAAACCTAATCACCTTCAACACACACACACACACACACACACACACACACACACACACACACACACACACACGCACACACACACACACACATATATATATATATATATATATATATATATATATATATATATATTTATAGAGAGAGAGAGAGAGAGAGAGAGAAGTTTGATGTTATAATTTTGTTAAATTGCGCACTTCTTACCATTTTGCTATGCTATGACAATTTTGCCAATTTTCGTGTGAAAGTTATCCTCAAGTGACATAAATCAAAGAATTATTCAACTTAAAAGTGAATTGGAAGCCCATTGGGGGCAACTCCATTGGTGATTACTCCATAATATAAAGTATTATTGCTCAGAGAGGCACTCTACAACCCAGTACATGAGGGAAATGTTGTCACGTAACGTTATATATATATATATATATATATATATATATATATATATATATATATATATATCGCGACTAATATATGTATATGAGGGGGATGTTGTGTGTACTATTAACATAAGATATTATGTGTAACGTCACTTTAAAATTAAAAATAATAATAATGTCGGCTAATATTGAAGAAAGAAAAAAAAACATATATACAACGTCAAGAGATCAAAGAATATTAGGTATTATATTTAGTTATTGATCCAAAAGTAGGGAATATTAGGTATTAGATTCGCTTATCAAAGGGAAGGTAGGGATTACAAAGGGCATTCTTATTCAATTGTGTAGACTCTGTAATAACCAAGTAAGTTTACATTTTTCCAAGTTTAGGTTTTAACTCATGTATTGTGCTTGGTTTCTGTTTAATTTTAAAATTTCGTCTACTTTTTAATTTGGCCCATTACTTTTTAATTTTAGAGAGGTCAGTTATAGTTTAAAACACAACAAATGTATACACTTTTGGGTAGAAATTTGTATAAAGTTTTAAGTAGTTCAAGATTCCAAATAATGGTTGGAAAACTTTGTAACAAGTTATAATGATATTTCTCGAGATGCTTGTGCTTCATTTCTATTTAATTTTAAAATTTCGTTTACTTTTTAATTCGGCCCATTACTTTTTAGTTTTAGAGAGGTCAGTTATAGTTTAAAACACAAAAAATGTATACACTTTTGGGTAGAATTTTTTATCAAGTTTTTAGTAGTTCAAGATTCCAAATAATGGTTGGAAAACTTTGTAACAAGTAATAATTATATTTCTAGAGACACTTAGCATTAACTCAATATATCAGAAGCAATCTTCCATTTTTTATATGTAATAATGGATATTAGAACCTTTTATGTTGAATACAATAAGTACAATGATGTTGCGAGCACATAAAACCTAAATTAATAGAAATGTCCTTCATTTACTAAATGGAGTTCTCCATCTTAACTCCAGAATAACACATAATTTGAGGACACAGAGCATAATCAATTTGATTGTCCATTGAATCTATGAACTTGAATTCACATTAATAGTTAACAATATTGCAGATTGCAAATTCCAATTCTTCACAATATTGAGAACTTTATTATAAACCATGGTATCAATTTTCAGCAGGTTACAAATTCCAAATAGTCAGAGCTTTATTATTTAAACGAAATGTCCAATATTTGAAGTATATTTAAATGCTTGAAGTTGCAAAGTGAAACTAACTAAACTGTAATTTTGATTTAGTGGAATTACAATTTCAAACTTAATGTTGAAAAGAAAAGTAAAATTCATAAAAAAAAATATCATTCATTTTTATATTTCTTTAGGTTTTGAACGAAAGTGATAGACTTTTATCTGTTCCATAATCTTTCACTACAACTAGGGCTTCCTTTTTCCTCAATAATCTTAAACATTTACTTAGGTTTCCCATTCCAACAAATTAAATGCTTACCTTCAAACCACATCAGCTTGCAAGATTCTTTCTTAGTAACTTTTGTCATAATTCATAAATAAAGGAACAAAAATTACTAATGCACTGTTTGGGATTGAGTTGTCAGTTTAGGGTTAGATTATCATTGTTTAAGTTTAACAAAAAAAAATAGTGAAAACTATAGCAATAATATAAATTATTGTGAAAATTAAAAAAATTGAGGGATATGATTTAATTATGTAAGATTTAGTATAAATAAATATTGGTTCACCCCAGAATTCTAAAGAGCTAGGGTTTCGGTGCACTAGGGTTTCACAGTGATAGGGCCCATATCTGTTGTTTGTGCTCTGTAGTACTTAGTCTTCAATCCAAACACGTCTCCATTGTTGTCTGTGATGCAACCCTCTGACTGGTCGACCCCATGTCAAGCCCTCCTAGGGGAGGGCGATCAACCCCCTCATTCAAAGTAATCCTAACCGGTGGCCAACGCTTGAATGTGAGCTCTACAACTAACACAGGAACCCAACGAGGAAAGAAATCCGAAGCACCCGCATTGGGAGCCCAATGGAAAACATGTCTGAAAATGTGATGCCTCCCTAAGGAAAATAAAAAAATCCAAGAGTAGTAATCCTAAACCATCGCTTGGAGCAACCTAGATAGTTTATCCAGGATCACACCATCATTTTCAAATTCATGGGAATTTGGCCCCAAGAAGTAGACATACTTCAGTGGATCCAAATCAAATGGTAGTCGAAAGCCCCATTTGACCTCTGCCTCCGAGCCAAGGCCTTCTTCATAGTAATCTTTGAAGACCTAGAGGATCACAAGCACATTATGGACAATGGGCCTTATTTCATGAACAATGCTTGCCTCTTTATGTGTCATTGGGTACCCTACTACAAACCTAAGAAGGAACAATTCCTTGCAGCCCCCATTTGGGTACATTTGTATTCTTTGCCTAAGGATTTCTAGGATATGGAAATTTTGGTATTGATCGACAACTCAATTGGGAATTTTGTGCAAGCCTCAGAGATCACCCGCGCAAGAGATTCTCCTCCTATGCCTGAATTTGTGTGTATAAGAATATATCCAAACCCTTGCATGAGTCTGTCGAAATAGAGTACTAGGATCAAACCTGGTCTCAACTTTTGGACTATGAACATGTCCCCTTTAGATGCTAACTTTACCATGAGTATGGCCACCTGTTTTGGGACTACCCTTAGGCTGCTGCTCCCCTGAATCCCTCCTAGGATGCCCTTCAAGAAGTCCCTAGGTGGCGTCCTCCTCCTAGCAAGGCCCCTCCATCCCATTCACCTCCAGGCTCTGCCGAGACTAGTCCAGGCCTTGCTGAGACTACTCCAGGCCCTTCCTCATCAGCCCTTAGCTGTTAGCTAACCCAAGCACGATAGAGTAGCCAACAACACAAGTATAAGAACCTCCACCCCAAGCGGCAATGGAGGTTAAGGTTGGCCCAGAAAACCCTAAGCACAAGAAGCCAAGCAAACAAAAGTCTCCAGGTGCCCAACCAGCAGGAAAATAAATACAACAAGTACTCGCCCAAGTTTGCCATGCCTTGGAACACGATGTAAACTTGAAATAACTCAACTCTGATGAACGGGTAATGGTAGCCTACCTTCTCAATTGGGCCAAGGATGGATTGGATGAAATCCCCCAAGACCAACTGGACCAATTTCACCAAATCTACAAGGGTGGGAGGAGCGCCAATCTCAACTGGATGCCCCCCCCCCCCCTCAATCAACTCTTGTAATCAGGGAGGATGATACATCCATAAGAAGAATGGAACTGAGATTGAACTCTAGGAAGAAAGGGCGGGGACCCACTAGCGAGGTTATCTGGGAAGCATGGGCGATCTTGGTCAACTTTGGACAAGCCAATTTCCTGATAGAGTACTGCCAGCGCTCTACCCCGTCCATTCCTCAATGAAGTTAGTCTCTTGGAACATAATAGGCCTTAACTCTAAGGGTGAGTTGAGGTACTTAAAATATCAGATCCAGAAAAATAAATTAGACATCATAGTTCTCTAAGAAACAAAAGTAACTAGGGACAAGCTTAACGAAATAGCTTGTAAAAGTTGGCCCTCGGTGGAATGTATGGCATTGGATGCAAGGGGTTGTGCAGGTGGGTTGGGAATCCTTTGGGATTCCAAAGTCATTTCCTTCCAGTCTTGGATAGCCTCCCACAATACCCTCTCAGGTGAGTTTCAATGCATTGGATCTGCGGAAAAAATATGGCTTACTAGGGTCTATGGCTTGAATTTGCTTGAGGAAAAGATGGGTTTCTTAAGAAATATGAGGTACTTAAAGGACTTGTTGGATTGCGCCAACTGGATTATAGCAGAGGAATTCAACTAGATCAGGGAACTAGGAGAAAATAAAGGAGGAGTTAGAAGATTGGACCCAATATCCCTATCTTTCCAGGAGACAATCTAGGATCTAAGTGTGGAGGATGCAAACTTTGTGAACGGTTCCTACACATGGAACTACTGGCGGGGAGGGAAGCATGAGATTGCTTCATGCCTAGATTGATTTATTATTTTTGATAACATCCTTCAACAAGATCTCTCTTTTCAAGCCTCGATCCTTCCATGTCTAGGGTCATATCATAGGACTATCTGTTTGGAGATCAATTTGCATATGGCCCCAAGAAATTGCCCCTTCTGGTTTGAGTCCTTCTCGCTGGAAAGGAAAAAATTCTTGGCCAAACTAGAGGCCTAGTGGAAAGAAATCAGAGTAAGGGGTAGAAACTTAATGGAAACCTTCCAACTAAAATTAAAGGAACTAAACTAGAAAATAAAGGAGTGGAATTGCAAGGACTTTGGAAACATCCATCAAGAGAAAGAAAGGTTGGAAAAAAACATGTGGGAAATCCAACAACGGATCATTCAGGAAGGACACTCGGAGCACTTGGACATACAGGAGGGGGTGGCTCTAAAAGACATTGAGCAACAAAGAAAATATGAGGAAATACTTTGGAGGAAAAAATCGAGGGTCTAATGGCTCAAAGAGGGGGAGTGCAACACAAAATTCATCCATAGAACCATGATAAAACACAGGCAGTTTAATCAGATATTTTCTCTTAATGGAACTAATGGAAGGAGACTTGTACATCACGAGGAGATAACGGATGAGCTGAATGGGTACTTCCAATAATTGTTCATGTTGACACCTAATCCGAAACGGATGAGGTGAAGCTGGACAGTCATCTAGAAGATGAACTGATCCGTTGTGTATATGTATAAATAAATAATTGTCTAATGAATAAATCCATCAGTTCTGTCTTGCGCTCAATAATTTCTGGAGTTAACCTGGCCTGACATGGTATCAGAGCATAGGTCCCAAAATAGTGTAACTCCTGCTGAGCGCTGCTTCATCCTGAGCGATTCCCTGACACTGCTGAAGACTGCGCCCTCTGTCCTGACATGGAGACTGCGCCCTCACACCATGAGTAATTGGTATGCGTTTTGATATTGAATGTATTTCCTGAGCTATGAACGTTGATGCGTTTCAGATTGATATTGAACGTCCTGTGCTCTCTGACTGCCAGAGACTGCGCCCTCCCTTTCCGCTGGTCTTTCTACATTTGATACGAAAGCTCTTTTAGGGATATAGCTATGCAAACTGTAGGTGAACGCCATCGATCCGTTCGTGGACTATCGAACTGTCTCAGATCCAAAATAGCACCCTTTTCATTCAAGACGCTGCTTGGTATTACCTTCCCATACCACTTCTCTTAATGCCACCATTTTCCCCGGCTTTGCCCCTTTTATTATTATTTCCCGGTCAAATTAGAGACGACGCAGTCTTCGAGCAGTAGCACCCTGCTGCTCTCGGATTTCTATACACACACGAGAAGGAGACCCCGTCTCTGGATTCATGGTTTTAATTATAGTCTGCCAGGGATTTAGAATTCCACGGATCTGTTGTTATGTGTTGTGGGCCGTTACAGACTCATTTTAATGGCACAGTAAATGGATAGAACGGCTCTGTGGAGTGACATTCGTTCAGCTCGGCTCTGCAAGCATGTGGTCGCCGCTTATAGTTTGTCTGTGGGCTTAAAATCATGACCCCGCTCTTGAATACAGACGAAATAGTCAGTTGGACTATGGTACAGCTGTAGATCGGGGAGAGTTTTGGGTTCAACATTTAGATCACTGTAACTAGCCTAAGTTCGATTCTCAGCTCGCAATTAATCCAAGAATGGTATATGCGTTGTTTTTTTTTTAGATAGCGGTGCTGAATATGTATATGTGCACTAACGTTGTTGCTGTGGCGGTGCTTTATAGTAATATTACACAATTCTTTATCATTTGAATGATAATGCTGTAGTATTGCGTCGTCTATATAAACAGTTTTTCAAAGCATTGCGCTGTTTTTTTCAAAGTGTTCATATATATCATTCAAGGCAGTTTTCAAAGCATTCAAAGTTATATCAGTCAGAGGGTTTGTAGTGTTACATGATAAATTGATATATTGAAGAGAACCCTTAGCGCCTTTTTTCTTTCTCAAAACACAGTAGTGTGGCAGTGATATAAGAAATGGTGATGCTGATGCAAATGTTAGAAGAAAATAAAATGCATAAGGCTATGATATAAGAATTTTTTTTCAGCAGAAGTCTTGCTGTGGCATAAGAATTTTTTTTCAGCAGAAGTCTTTTATCAACAGAAGTTTTTTTTAGCAGAGATATTCTTACAGAATGCATTCAATCATTTCTATGGTCGGAATAGTTCTCACTGGCAAGGAGAACTATTCTGAATGGTCCCGGATGGTAAAACACACCCTTATCTACAATGAACTGTGGAAAGGAGTGTGTGTCGGAGAAGAAGACAAAGACCCTGTGCAGCCCACATTAGACAAAGAACTCGCCATTTGGGAAAACAAGAACAGCAAAGCCTTTGCATTGATCGCAACATCTGTAAATGAGGAAGTAAGTCGTCATATTTCATCCTATTCCACTGCCTTTGAAGCTTTAAAAAAGCTGAAAGAACTCTATGATATACATTCTGCACTTGAAGTTGTTCAGCTCATGATTAAACTCTTCACTCTTGAACTGAAAAATAATGATCCTCTTACTCTTGCATCTGAAATAAAGTCTATAGTGCATGATATTAAATCCACTAAGGTTGAGCTGGATATCTCTCTTATTGCCTTTCTCAAAGCACTCTATCCTACCTACTCTAACTATCTTGAGTCTTTACAAGCAAATGGAAATCTTAAAGATATAACCTTTGACACTCTTGTGAGAAAGTTTGCTGAAAGAGAGAAAGCCTTTGGAAAGAAAACAGTCCCTGAATCTTCTGAAGAGACTGTTTGCCTTGCTCATAAAGAAAAGCATCCTGCTCAAGATTCTACAAGAGGAAGAGGTGGACGAAGAGGAAGAGGAAGATACTTCAGAGGCAGGGGGGGCAAACATCCTCAAGCAGAAAAGGCAGATCTGCATTGCATACGATGCAAACGAAATGGATCACATGATGCTTCTACATGCAAGATACCATGGGACAAAGTTGAGCAGAGAAGAAATCAGCAGAAAGGTAAAACTGATGACACGGACAAAGGTAAAGCACCTGAATCCGCTCACTATATTGAGGCACAATGTAACATTGGAGTAAATGAAGATTTGTTTAATGCTTCACTTGCTTCTTTGAAAAATGACTGGTTGCTTGATTCAGGAGCAACCTGTCATATGACTCATAGGAAAGATTTCTTTGAAGATTTCACTGACAATGTTGATGGAGCAGTATACTTTGCAGATCAGTCAAAAATCAAGCCATCAGGGCTTGGTACAATCAGGCTTAAAATGCCTGGTCTTCCAGACTTTCTTTTGGATCATGTTCTATATCTCCCACAGCTGAAGAGAAACTTGTTGTCCCTGGTCCACATCCGCCAGCAAGGTCACTCCATTCACATGTTTGATGGCAAGCTTGAGGTAAGAAAGGCATCTGACCACTCACTTGTCATGAGGGGTATAGAAGAAGAAAGACTCCTTAAACTGCAAGGAACCTCTGCTCATGCACAACATTTCTCATATATTTCTCATCATGAAGAAGGTGCACTTCCATCAAGTTTATTATGGCATGCTAGATTTGGACATTTAAACTATGATAGTCTCCGCTTGTTGAAGAAAAATGGTGTTACTGGTTTGCCTACAATTCCTAGAAAACATAAACAATGTGATGCCTGCATTCTAGGAAAGCACAACAAACAGTCTTTTCATGATTCACATTCAAGAGCACATAGGAAGCTTGAACTTATTCATTCAGATTTATGTGGTCCAATGCCTGTTTCTTCTGCAAATGGAAATAAATATATCATGACATTTATTGATGATTACACCAGAACGTGTTGGGTTTATTTTTTGAAGAACAAATCTGATGCTTTTCAAACATTCAAGAATTTTCATAAATGGATTGAAAATGATGCACAATCTCATATTGGGTCTATTCGCACTGATAATGGAAAAGAATATACATCAAATGAATTTGAACACTATCTTCGCCAACATGGGATTAAACATCAAACAACTGTGCCTTATAATCCTCAACAGAATGGTGTAGCTGAAAGAATGAACAGAACCATTTTGAATATGGTACGATCCATGCTTTTCTTCAAAAATGTAAAGACAATGTTTTGGGCTGATGCTATTCTATGTGCTGCATATATAAAGAATAGATGTCCATCTAGTGCTATAAGAAACAAGACTCCTTATGAATTGTGGTATGGACATGTTCCTTCAGTAAAACATCTCAGGATATTTGGTTCCACCTGTTATGCTTTAATACCAAAGGTACATAGAAACAAACTTGGTGCTAGAAGTCGTAAGTGTATCTTCCTGGGGTATTCAAACACATCTAAAGCATACCACCTTTATGATGAAGTAAATAAGAAGTTTGTTTTATCTAGAGATGTCTTTTTTCTTGAATCATCCAAATCTGACAGTGTTGTTGAGCGGCAACTTGATCGCTTGGATAGATTCACAAAACCGAAATCATTCCAAGAGTTTGATAATCAGATTCCACATCTTGAAGTGGGGATTCCTATACTAGATCAACATGTGGAATCTCCTTCTGAAGAACAATCTCCCCTGCATGACACTCCAACAATGGATGATGCTTTAAGTGATGTAATTGATAGAATTGGGAGACTCAATCTTGATTCAGACCCAAATTAATCAACAGAACAGCCTGGACCATCTCAGAAATGTCCCCCAAAGTGGCTGACAAAGACACTTGAAAGTGTTCATCCTGATGAAATTGGAAAAACAGGAACCAGAAATTCAAACCGACAAGATGGAGGTGATGTAGATAACTCTAATTCACCTATTGATATGGATGTTACTTATGATTGTGAATTGAACTTGTCTACAGATTTTGAACCAACTTCCTTCAAAGAAGCTGCTTCTCATGATGAATGGAAAGAAGCGATGCAAAAGGAGTATGATGCCCTCATAAAGAATGGCACTTGGAAGCTGGTTGATCCTCCATTTGGAACCAAACCAATTGGCTGCAAGTGGGTCTACAAGAACAAGTAAAAAGCTGATGGCTCACTTGACAAGCACAAAGCTAGGCTTGTGGCAAAAGGTTTTGCACAGAAGGAAGGGGTCGATTATGAGGAAAATTTTTCTCCCACAGCAAAATGGGCCACCATCCGGACACTCTTTGCACTAGCTGCTCAGAACGGTTGGAAAGTCCATCAAATGGATGTAAAAACTAGATTCTTGAATGGAGATCTAAAAGAGAATGTTTTTATGTCCCAGCCTGAAGGATTTGCTGTGAAAGGACATGAACACAAAGTATGCAAACTTGTGAATTCCTTGTATGGCCTCAAACAAGCACCACGAGCCTGGTATGAAAAACTAACTGAGCATCTTCTGAAACTCAACTTCAATCATTTTGATCTTAATGATGCAACTTTATTTGTCAAGAAAGTTGGCAAAACAGTTGTATATCTTGTGGTATATGTAGATGATCTTTTAATGAGAGGGAACAATGAAAGCTATATTGCATCCATAAAGAAAGAATTAGGAAATTTTTTTGAAATGACTGATTTGGGCTATGTTCATTACTATCTTGGCATTGAAGTAACCCAACATCCAAAGTCCATATTTCTTTCTCAAAAGAAATACATTGGAGATTTGTTATACAGATTTGGCATGACAGAGTGCAATCCCCTTTCTACTCCAATGGAACAAAACTTGAAGCTCACATCTACTGAAGGAAAGGAATTTGAGGATGCAACAAAGTATAGACAGCTTGTAGGAAGTCTCATCTACCTCACTACTACCAGACCAGACATTTCATTTGCTGTTGGAATCCTCTCCAGGTTTATGCAAAGGCCTTGTGAGGGACATTGGTCTGCTGCAAAAAGAGTTCTAAGGTACTTGAAGGGAACTCAAGACCTTGGAATCAAGTATACACAGGTGGACGACTTCAACTTGATTGGATACTCTGATTCAGACTTCGATGGAGACAAAGAAACTGGGGTATCTACTTCAGGATATGCTATGAGTCTTGGATCGGGAGCTGTCTCCTGGAGATCACGCAAACAATCAGTACCAGCAGATTCCACAACAGAAGCAGAATATGTGGCAGCAGCTGAAGCAACGAAAGAAATTGTGTGGCTCAGGAAAATTCTTGAAGACTTGCAGGTAAAACAAATACAATCAACTCCACTCATGATTGATAACACCTCTGCAATAAAATTGGCCAAGAACCCAAAGTTCCATGATCGTACTAAGCACATCAATACTAAATATCATCTGATCCGACATCATGTTGAGGCCAAAACAATCCATCTCCGTCATTGTTCCACAAACGAGCAAATTGCAGACATCTTCACCAAAGCGCTTGGAAGAGAAAAGCTTGAAAGATTCAGAACGATGCTTGGACTCACCAACATCCCTTCAGATTAAGGGGGGGAATGTTGACACCTAATCCGAAACAGATGAGGTGAAGCTGGACAGTCATCTAGAAGATGAACTGATCCGTTGTGTATATGTATAAATAAATAATTGTCTAATGAATAAATCCATCAGTTCTGTCTTGCGCTCAATAATTTCTGGAGTTAACCTGGCCTGACAGTTCATGGATCCAGAAGTAGATAGAAGTGATGCCATTGATCGCATCAAGCAATGTATCCCAAATGTAATCTCAGAGGATCAGAATGAAGCGCTCATGCGAATGTCTCATATGTAGAAGTGGAGGAATTTTTCCCAGGTTCTCCCATCGATCAAAGCTCCATGCCCGGATGGGTTCACCTCTGAGTTCTTCAAAGTAGGATGGCACTTCCTCGAACCAGAAATTCATGAGTTAGTAGAAGAGTCACGCCACTCTCAGAAGCTCTGGTCGGGACTTAATGTAACATTTATCACACTCTCTATGTAACATGATCTATAAAATTATCTCAGGTATCCTAGTTCGACGATTGAAGCCCCTCTTGAATGGGATCATAGGGCTTGAGAAGTCAGTTTTTGTGGAAGGTCGTCAGATAATGGATGGTATCTTGGTTATGCACAAAGAAGTTCACTTCTTATCCACTTCAAAATCCCCAGGTCTATTGATTAAATTAGATCTTTCAAAAGCTTATGACCGTCTGAACTAGAACTATCTTTTGATAGTCCTGGAAGTGTTCGAGTTTTCATCCCCATGGATTAGCTGGATCAAATCTATGATTGAAACCCCTTTCTCTTCCATTCTTGTAAACAAGTCTCCCTCACACACCTTGAGGGGACCTAGGGATCTGAGGCAGAGGGATCCTATATCCCCCTTCTTTTTCATCATTGTTACAAAAGGACTGAGTAGACTTATAAAGGTGGTGGTAGAGAACAAATCCCTTCATGGGATAAAAATCACCCGGTTAGCACCTACCATCATAACCAACAATTCGTAGATGAAAACATGTTGTTCAAAAATCCCACCCTTGGAGAAGCAAGAGAATTCAGATCCATTCAGGAACATTTCAAAAAGAATCTGGAACATTGATTAATGGTGACAAATCTGATATGTTCTTTTTCAATACTCACCCTTGAGTCCATAACCATATGGCTCAAACTCTTGGCTTCAGAATTGGATCTCTTCCAAGCACTTATCTCGGTGTCCCTTTGGTGGCTAATTCCTTGAAAGTCTCGCACTAGAAGGACTTTCTAAGTTGTATCGACCAGAAACTCTCCAACTGGACCTTTCGAGTGTTAAACTCTCCAAGATGATTAGTCCTCCTAAAAGTTTCTCTACAGGCCATTCTGATTTACTATCTCTTGGCCCTTCCACCCCCCCATAACATATACAAATATCTCATAGGAAAATTCCATAACTTCCTACGATTAGGTTTGCAGATAGGTTGAAAATGGGTTGTGGTTGCATGGGACAAATTATGTAAACCAAAGGTCTATGGTGGCCTTGGTTTGAAGGACCCATAAATTTTTTCTCAAACCCTCAGTGCTAAAGTCTGGTGGTGATGGTTGCAAGGTGGGCAAGAGATTTGGAAGGAGGTGTGGTCATCTAAATATGGCTTGGATGGTTGGCAGGAATCCCTAGAAACCCATAATAACCTGTTGAGTGGATCCTCAATCTAGAATAAGGAAAAATACTATTGAGTGTTGATTCAAGACCATGGCTTCTCGTAGATAAGAAATGGCAGAAAATCTGTAGTTTGGAAGGATGCCTGGATACAACACGCCAGACTCAATTTGGAGGATAGTTTGTGGGAAATTCATGCCTTCACCACCCATCTGGGCATGGAAAAGGTTAGATATTTTTGGCAAGACTCCACTGAATCGTTGAAATGGAGAGTTTGGAAACTTATGATCTTTGGCCATTTTGAGATCTACCTTTGGATTGGGAAGCTCTCACCCTGATCCTGCAGCAATGCCCCATAAAATTGTGAACCAAACAAACTTCATTGGGGAACCTCCCAAAAGGTATGTTCTCTCTTAAAGAAGCCTATTCGATTCTTTCCACTTCTTCTGACCAAGCTCCTGACCCATTATGGAAAAAAATATGGTACCAAGATTTCTTTCTTTCTTTGGATTATCTGGCATGGTAAGCTCCTCACATGGGATAAAATTAGGAAAAAAGGCTTATGTGGCCCCTCTCATTCCCCCTTGTGCACTAGGGAGGAGGAATCAACCAATCACTTACTGAACTTTTGTTCTAAATCACGGGAAATTTGGGACTGACATGCTACATTATTCAAAGTAAGTGATCTGTCGGACAATAGTTTAAAGGAATCTTTAGAGCAATGGCAATGGACGCTCTTCCAGAATCCCATTGTCAATAGAGCATGGTGCATCTCATAGGGATTTGTTCTTTGGAACATTTGGAAAGCAAGGAACAAAGAAATATTCCATTCAGAGAACATCTAGATTGACCGGGTCTGGAAAATGATGATTAAAGAAACTATTTTAATCTCTCATTGGTCGGATGAAGATTAGAAGGCGACAGATAGGGAAAAATAAATATTAATCGCACTTGACCTTAACCTGACCCTCTCCATCCCTAGTCCCACAGGCCCAAGTTCTTTTAAAGCCCATTGCCCAAATGTTTTTAGTAGCCCGCCACAGGGATTACTCAAACTAAAATTTGATGGAGACACCAAGGGAAAACTGGGTGTAGCTGATCTGGGGGGAATACTTTAGAATGACAAAGGGTAAGCTATGAAAATTTATGCAGCCTCATGCGTCAACACCACCAATAACGTGGCAGGGTTTCTGGCGCTAGAAAAAGGACTACAAGTTGCAGCAGATCTGGGGGTGGTTAAGTTGCAAGTCATAGGGGGACTCTCAAATAGCGATCGCCATGCTACAAAAATTGATAAATGGGTCCCCTCTAAACCAGGTGATTAAGAGTTGGAGGTTGGAACTCATCGGTGAACATATTCTCTCAAGGATCGCTTCTTTTGAATATGTAATTATGGAGCATGTTGATTGAGAGGGAAATAAGGCGATGAACAAGATTTCCAATTGGGGTTGTGATCATCAGGACTAGGAACTCATCAGGGACTAGCTCCCGCCCATGCAGAATACATCCATGGAAGATTCAAGAAGGATTGTGGCCTTGGAGGAGACGTCCCCAAATGTAGTGAGGAATGGAGAGGAGGATGTTCCCGAGGGAATGCATAGGCATCTATGGTAAGCACGTGGCTAGAGTAGGGAAGTTTGGCCTCACTACCCTCCCATATTACCTTGAGTATGAGAGACAATAAATACCGACATGGAAAAACTCAATTCACATTGGGTCTTATGGAGGGTGGTGAGCGCATTAATGTTATGGAGGGTGGCGGGGGTGTTTGATGGTATTTCTGCAATGGTGATATTTTTGGAGCCTTTGTATGGAGTGTTGGGAGAAGAGGAGGGTGTTACAGAGGTGCTTAGGGTTGACTGAAGGATCGACATTTATGTTTAAGGTTTCACCCCTGCCAATGGGTGTGGATAGCTGTCAATTGCCGAATTGGGCTTAGCAAGAGAAAGTCCGCAGGAACATGGTGTATGTGCATCTGACAGTGGTGGTTTGTTGTGGCTTCTAGTTTGTTTGGTGCGGTTTCAGTCTGGGCTAGTTGCAAATTTTCCTTTGGTGGAGCAGGATTATTGAAGTGCGCCTCCCCAACTAGTTCACAAGGTCCTAGGCTATAGGGTGGTGCCATTGGCGAGCCCGTCATGGGTTTTGGTTTCCTGGAATTGTGGGGGGTCTCTTCAGGGACGGTGTATGCTGCTGGTTCGAGGTGAGAAATAGCTTTGTAAGTTGTGGGTACTTGATGCCGGAGAGAGAGGAGGTTTAGATGGCGTTAGTGGTCTTGACCCCTACGTGGATTGTTTAGGAGCTATTGGAAGGGTGGTCTTCATCTCGCTTAGGTGGTGTCAGGGTTTTAAGCATGCGGCTAGTTCCTCGCTCAAGGTGCTCCTTAGCCCAGGTGTCACCTAATTTGGGTAGGCCAAGCGTGGCTAAGTCTAGGCCTCAACTCGAGCTAGTATCTGACATTGGTGGAGGGAGTTCAGAAGGTCTAAGTGCAAAGGGTTCAAGCCACACGGCTTCAAGAGGCAGAGGTGGTGGTCGGTCAGGGCGTTATGGAAGTGCAGGGTCATCATCTCGAGGTGGTAGACACGGGGGCTCAGCTAGGAGTTGGGGCTGCCTCACTTTGCCCATTCTGCAGTGAGGGGATTCGATTCATCATGGTGGTTCTAGGCGTTGTGTACCGGTGCGTTAGGGTGGTCATAGTAAGTGACAAGGCTGCTGCATGAAGCACTATTGAGATGTGGTTCATTCAATTCTGAATCGTCTGGAGAATTCAAAGCGGGATAGACAGGAGGAGTACACTAAATTGATAGAAACTCTGAACAAAATGCATTATTTCCAATGTCATACCTAGGAGCATGTTATGGTGGTCTGGCACTACCAAAATTTCCTATCAAAGAAGGTCAAGAAACTGGAGGCCTGAATGGCCCATTTCAAGGAGCATGTCGAATGCTCCTTTTGTCCTCTTCCACCTCCTGGTAAGCTCTAGACAATCCATTCTCCATCACCTCTGATGACTAGCATGGATACAAGTGTTTTATATGTTCTATTTATTTACTGGGGCCTATGGCCTTTGAAATTGTGGATTGTGTCTCTCTTTTTTTGTTTGTTTCATTGTCATATGCTTTCGACGATAGTCAAAATGCCTATTCGGGATGATACTACCTGCATTTTTCCTCTAATGTATTTCCTTTTGAAAGTATGAATAGAAATTTGACTTACAATTTTTTTTTTTATTTTTATTTTATTATTATTATTTTTTTTTTTTTATGTAAGATTTAATTGTTAACTTACCGCATAAGAATTCATATGTTCCATAAAAATGGATGTGTACATATATAGGTTATTAGTCCAATGAAATATTATGAATGTAATGTAAAATAAGTCATTGATTTTATTGATTTCAATGAATATTATCATATGCAAGTGTGATTGAATTAACTGATCATATTGATTTCAGTGAATATTATTGGAAGCAATAGTTTAAGTGTGATCGAATTAATTGTTTGCATTGATTTTAGTGAATACTATTGGATTGCATTAGTTTAAGTGTGATTGAATTAATTGATTGCATTAGTCTCAATGAATACTAATGGATTGCATTACTTTTAAGTGTGATTGAATTAATTGATTGCATTGATTTCAATGAATACTATTGGATGCATTATTTTAAGTGTGATTGAATTATTTTTTGCGTCAATTTCAGTGAATACTATTGGGTTGATTTTATTTGAATATATATCAATAGATTACATTTATTTTTTTTATATAAGGGTAAAATGGAATTTGGAACAAAGAATTGAAGAACAAAGAGCATGATTAGAAATACAATTGGTGAAAGTGCCACTTGATCAACTAAAGTTAAATACATGAAAATGAATTCATGAGTGTGAAAGAACAAAGGAGTATCCTCAGAAATAAACACGAAAGGAGGAACATCATGAAAATGAATTCATGAGTGTGATAGAGAAAAGGAGTATCCTAAAAAATAAACACTAGAGGAACATCATCGTAAAATACGCCAAAATACATCAAAGTTCGGGAAAAAAATGTTAAAAAAAGCAATGTTTAAAATCATAAGAAAAACTTTGAATTGGATTTTTTAGGCTAAGTATTTGGTTATTGAATTGTTGTACTTCAAATGTTATTATATTTTTTTATAAAAGTTTAGATGAAAATTTAAAATATTTTATAATATATAATTTGTAAATTAAAAGTTAAATTTTATTAATTAATATAATTTGGGTATGCAGCACTTGATAAAGGCCAACCACTCTGAAATGGATGTCAATATTTAATTCATATATATGGGTTACTTTACTAAACATATGGTTACAATCTAATAAAAAATAAATCCTATCTAAACTCATTAATTTATATTTTATAAATAATATATTATACCTTATAAATCATGCATTATAAACAATATAAAATAAGTCATTGATTGAATTGATTTCAATGAATATTATTAGATTGCATTAGTTTAATAACAAAATAAATCAATGTAGCATATAATTAAAATACTTCAATTTGAACCTTAATTTTACATAGCTTAAACAAAAGTAAAATAAATAATTTATCTTTTAATATTCACTACTTAATATGTAGACGAGTAAAAAAAGAAAAATTACCTTTTAGTATTAGTATTATTCATATTACATGATGTGTAATTCATTATACATTCAATTTATATGTGATATTTAAAACAAAAATATTAATAACAGTAATTTTAGGGTCAATGATAAGTAAAATATCTCAATGTCCATATTAAATAACATAATTTTATATCTACCTTATATATAAATACATCTATATATATATATATATATATATATATATATATATATATATATATATATATATATATATATATATATATATATATATATATATATATATATATATATATATACTCTTCATAACTAGGGATGATGTATAATTTATTTGATTTTTAATATGAAGTTGAATCTATAAAAGATTTTAAAAATATTATTAACATAGAAAAGTTTAATGTCAGTTATAAATAAAATATTTCAATACTCAAGTTCAGTAAAATATTTTAACATGAAACACACACACACACACACACACATATATAGATAAGAGAGAGAGTTCTTATTCCATTAATAATTTCTTTCTAATTCATTGTAAGAGGGAGATTTGTAATTCTTTCAATTTTTAATATGGATTTGATATGTAATATTTTCCAAAGTATTAATAATAAAATAATTAAATGTATGTATACAAGAAAAAATATGAGGGGACCTGTTTTAACTTTTTAATGTGGAGAACCTTAATTATAAATAAATATTTCAATGTAACTACATATATACTATACCAGTATAGATCATCTTAACTCCATCTATCAAGGGATGAGAGACATCAAATCTCTTTTCACTCTAAAGTTTGAAAAATTTTATTTCATCATTTTACTTGTTAATACTCTCTATTTTCATAATATACTAAGATAATTAATCCATCTTAAAATAAAATGATCCTATTACTTAGGTCTTCAACAAATTTTGTTGACTCTTCAAAACTAAAACCACACTAAATCCATCTAATTTCCAAAAAAAATTATCTTATTAATCGCATTTCATATATATATATAATTTGGTTAAATTACAAGCTCTTTACTATTTTGATATGTTATGCCAATTTTTCCATGTAATAGTTATCGTGGAGTGACATAAATCAAATTTGTATTCAACTTAAAAGTGAATTGGCAGCCCATTGGAGGCACCTAAATATATTATGGGAACAATGAAATTCAAAACTCGAATCCCATTAGTTCCACCTAGCCCAAGAAAAATCAAAATAATCAATACGCATACGCAATGTTGAATTTGTAATTTCAACGCAGGCGATCAACGCCCGAAACCGTTCAGCAAACCCGCCTGAAATATTTCGCACCAGCTTTCCGGCGAAGGGATATTCCGGCGATCAACTCCGATAAAATTTAGTGTTCACGCGTGGCTCTCCCCATATGTCAGCCTACGCAACATTTCGGAGGCTAAAGTTCTGCAGAAAAATGCCTCCCGATATCTCTGTCCGCCGTCCGATCTGCTCCAGCATTCTCGTTAGTTGATCCATTCAAACCTGCATACGAGCCAGAATTTAATGCATTGCGTGGAGTGAATCAAACGTTTGAGTTTGACTGCCGTCCTGTCTGCAAAGGAAACTAAATGAAAATTAAACCTAGTTCATAAGTGTTTGTCAGAACATTAAATTTCAACCACATGGCGGTATGGGCACATATAATATATGTGTTATGCTTTATAAATGCGTTGACCATTTTTCATTTTTAAGTGTATTACAATGAAAATAAAAAAAACGTGTGGAAGTGCGTAGAAAATGGAATACGTGAAGCACATATGAGTGTGTAAAAATATGTAAAGTATATATATATGTGTAATGCAAAATGCATAGGTATTGTTACGCACAACAGTGCTAATTGCAGGTGCGACAGCAGAAGCAGAGATATTGCACAGCAGTGCAAGATAACAAAAAGAACAGGGGCAGAGTAAAAAGAAAGAGGAGCAGCGAAAAAAAACTATGTGTGTATTTTTGCACAGCAGTGCTCATGTGGTAATATTTGCACACGGGATATGAAAATAGAAGCTAGCAGCAACAAAAGAACAGGGGAGCGCAAAAGTATAAGGTATGTTTTTTTACTGAGTGGTGGTGAAGCTCGCAGCAGTGAAAAACCAAGGGAGATGCACAGCAGTGCATAGATCACTTTTTTTAATGTATTGGATTTGCATTGAAATGCAAAAGGTAAAGAGCGCACAATTTTTTATAAGTGAATGTAATGAAATTTTTACTGTGTATGTAAAAATTTGTTTTATAGCAGTAATGAAAAAAGGGGTTTTACTGCAGTAAACCCAGCACAGTAAATTCTCAGGTGAAAATAGAGTTTTGTAGAATGAATTAAGTTTGGTGAATCCCTCTCAACACAGAGGATGAATATGTATCAGGCATTTTGTCTTAATGAATAGAAATCTTTTTCTGGGTATGTAATACTCTGTCCTCAATTTTTTTTTAAAGCTTCCTTGTGCAAAGGATCCTGTGGCAGAAGGAAATAGAGCATTTCCTCTGTGGCGTTTGTTTGTTTGGTTTTTGGTATTTTCCCATGAAAAATACCCAACAGTGGTATCGGAGCTAGTCCAGGCTCTTTGATGGTGACAGAGCTGGCTTAGGCTCTTTGAAGGCGTCAAAGAAGCTGAAGGAAAGATTCTTGTTGCAGCAGAAAAAGCTTCTCCAGCAGTGTGAAGTCTCAGGCAAAAGAACCCAGGTATTCCTCAAAGTTTTTTTTGTGTTGCTATTGAAGAAACAGTGAGTCATTTTAAAAACACAGTGAGGTATTTTAAACATAGTTAAGAATGGCAAGGTCAAGGAAGAAAGTGTCCAAATCCCCTAAGGTTGTGTCTCCCTCTTCTATTAAAATAGAAGACAATCTACTTGAAAGCATTCTATTTGAGGTTCCAAGGTTCAATGGGAACTTTGATATATGGGAAATAAAAATGAGGACTTTCTTACAGTCTCAAGGGATTGAAATTTGGGAATCAGTGATTGATGATAGCAAGATGGATAAAGAATCCATGGAGTATGATGCACAAGCAGCAAAGACTATCTTGGATGGACTGCCTGATTCGTGAAGAAGAATCTAGGGAAATATTTATCAGCAAAGGATATTTGGGACAGACTGCATGATCTTCATGCAAAGGGAGAACTGACCATGACCATCAGTCAAGAAGAAAGTTCTGAATCGATCATGAAAGCTGAAAATGAGAAGGTTGACCTCATCAAGCTTCAAGTAAAAGAAAGGGATGAAGAGCTCGTCAAGCTTAAGAAGGAGCTTGATCAATGCAAGAGGAAACATCATGAAGAAGTCATATCCATGACAAATCAGCTCAATGAAGCAAAGAAGCAGGAAGATGCCTTGTCAAGTCAACTTGAACAAAGGCACAAGATAGTGAACAAGCTTGTAGAAGAGATTGGACAGTACAAGGCAGAGGTTTCCTCCCTTAAGTCTGAACTACAAGAAGCCAGGAAGCAGACACAAGAAGCTGAAAAGAAAATGGAGAGCAGTCAAGCAGAACTCTCCAAAATGAAGTCAGAAATCATCTCTCTTAAAATAGTAGCAGCTGAAGCTACTCGTAGCAAGGAAGAAACTGAGGAACAACTTACAAAGAAGAATAATGAGTGTGAAAGATTGGAAGAAGAGATTGTCCTCCTCAGGAAAAAGGTTGAAGGGATGAACAAAATCATGAAGAGCTCTCAAGCTTTGGATGACATGCTCAGCTATCACAGATCTCCATCTGATAAATCAGGACTTGGGTATGTAGGTGAACCCTCAAACAAGGATGAATATGCTTTAAGCAAAGGAGATGTGAAGAAGCAAGAAAGAGATTGTGATGCTCCTAGTTCCAGCAAAGGCAAGGAGAAAAATGAAGGCTGCAATAGAAGAAATCCTACTCCAAGTAGAAAATCAGCTCCAAGAAGAAATGTAGCTGATGTCAAAGAGGTAAGAGGCAATGGTTATCATCAAAGGATCTCAAGCAAGCAAGGCTTCAGAAGTACATCAAGGAAACCTCCATCTCCCAGGTACCAAAGTTCATTTTTTGGTTATTGTTATGCTTGTTCAAACTTTGGTCATATGGCAAAAGACTGTAGAGCATTTCATGGAGATAGATGTTGTGGTCCCCGACAATCTCCAAGAAATAATTTCACAAGAAGAAATCATGAATTCTTATTCATGAATAAAGTTGAATGCTTCAAGTGTCATAACATTGGGCATATGGCACGTGACTGTAACTTAACATGGGCTCTTACACAAGCTAGACCCATGCAAAAGAAGAAAGTTACACAAGTATGGAGAAGGAAGGAAATGCAACCTGAAACCCCCTTGAACTCCCCAGCTGATCTAAGTCTCTTTTGAGAAAACCTTGCTGAAAGAAGATAAAGCATACACTAAAGGGGAGCTTGTAATTTTTTTTTGAACTGTATTAACAGTCACTCTTTGATGAAGACCTTTTCATAAGGGAAAGATATGAAGTTAAATCTGCCATAGAAGCAGAGAAGAAAAGTATGCAAAGCAAGAAGACCCTCACAGCAGTGGGAAGACAGAACATAAAACAACAGTTTGGAATTTTTTTTTGGAGCACATGCATTGAAATGCATAGCAATGGAATGTAGTTTTCCTTTTATGTAATATGAGAGAATATACTCACAGCAGAGTGAGTATAATACACAGCAGATGGAAATGTTTTGTATTGGGAATGAAAATGCAAAGCAGTGAGAAGAAAATGAGAAGAAGGCAAAACGCAGCAGAGCGTAAATGCCCAGTGGCTGAGAATGCAATGAAATTTTTCACACAGTAGTGAAAAATGTAATATTTTTTTTGTATGCAATGCAACATGCACAGAAATGCCTAAAGAAAAACAGGGGCAACGTATATTTTTAATGCACATGGGATGAATGAGAATGTGTATGGCAGCAGAAAAACGAAAGGAATTGCACAACAGTGCATTGTGTAAATAAAAAAAATGAAGACGAAGACTGTGTGAAGCAAGGGTGTAAAAAGGAACAGGGGCAGCCACAGTGCAAATTGCAGAGGCAACGCAGCAGCAAGTAAAAACCCAGGGGAGACAGAGTCTGTGGTTATGGGTATGGACAGCAGTGCATAAGAAGAGGCAACAGCGTGATGGCAAGAAGGAGAAGCACAGTAGTGCGAAGAAAATGAAACCAGAACTAAGAGAGAATGAAGAAATGTGTTTTTACACAGCAATGCAAATAAGAAATGCAGCAGCATGAAGTTTTTGTTGAAGAAATGAAAGGTAATGGACAACAGCAGATGTAAAAGATTTTTTTTTTCTTTACAGCAGTAAATGTAAGTATAGTGAATGTGTTGTTCATTGAATTGAAATGCAACATATGCAACAACAGTGAATGTAAGAAATGTTTACACACAACAGTGTAAATTTGTAAGGTGGGACAGAGTAATTGTTCCAGAAAAGATAGAGTATTCTGTCTTTGAAGAATGCACAGCAATGCAGAGTTTGCAAAGAAATGTAAGTGGAGTGCAGTGAGTGTGTTGTTTGCATCTGAAATGCAAGTGAGACACGACAGAAGTACGATTGCAATCAATGAGGGGGAGCATGCAGCAGCGTGAAGTTTTGGTTGTTGTTCATTATGAAAACAACAGGAAGGGAATGCGCAGTAGCGCAAGTGAAATGTAATGCAGAGTAAAGAGATAGTGTATGGGCACAGCAGTGTGGGGTAGACGCAGCAAAGAAGATGGCACAACAGTGCAGCAGAGAATATGCAGCAGCATAAAAGAACAATGTAATGGGTATGCACAACAGTGCAATGAATGTTTTTTTTTGGAACTGCACTTTAAGCAGTCATTTGGTGAATCCCTCTGTCATGAGGAAGGTGCTCTTCAGCACATTGTTATGGTGAATCCCTCTGTCAAGAGGAAGGTGCTCTTCAGCACATTGTTATGGTGAATCCCTCTGTCATGAGGAAGGTGCTCTTAAGCACAGTTTTAGGTTAATCCCTCTATTAGGAGGAAGACTATTTTGTTGTTTGTGGAACTACATGTGAAGCAGTGTTGGTGAATCCCTCTATGTGAGGAAGATTGGTGAATCCCTCTATGTGAGGAAGATGTCTTTGTAACAGCAGTGTTGGTGAATCCCTCTATGTGAGGAAGTGTTTGGGTATGATTGAATGCCCAGCAGTTGAAATTAAAGGGGAGTGTTGAATTTGTAATTTCAACGCAGGCGAACAACGCCCGAAACCGTTCAGCAAACCCGCCTGAAATATTTCGCACCAGCTTTCCGGCGAAGGGATATTCCGGCGATCAACTCCGATAAAATTTAGTGTTGACGCGTGGCTCTCCCCATACGTCAGCCTACGCAACATTTCGGAGGCTAAAGTTCTGCAGCAAAATGCCTCCCGATATCTCTGTCCGCCGTCCGATCTGCTCCAGCATTCTCGTCCGTTGATCCATTCAAACCTGCATACGAGCCAGAATTTAATGCATTGCGTGGAGTGAATCAAACGTTTGAGTTTGACTGCCGTCCTGTCTGCAAAGGAAATTAAATGAAAATTAAACCTGGTTCATAAGTGTTTGGCAGAACATTAAATTTCAACCACACGGCGGTATGGGCACATATAATATATGTGTTATGCTTTATAAATGCGTTGACCATTTTTCATTTTTAAGTGTATTACAATGAAAATAAAAAAAACGTGTGGAAGTGCGTAGAAAATGGAATACGTGAAGCACATATGAGTGTGTAAAAATATGTAAAGTATATATATATATGTGTGTGTGTGTGTGTGTGTGTGTGTAATGCAAAATGCATAGGTATTGTTACGCACAACCGTGCTAATTGCAGGTGCGACAGCAGAAGCAGAGATATTGCACAGCAGTGCAAGATAACAAAAAGAGCACAACATTGCTCATGTGGTAATATTTGCACACGGGATATGAAAATAGAAGCTAGCAGCAACAAAAGAACAGGGGAGCACAAAAGTATAAGGTATGTTTTTTTATTGAGTGGTGATGAAGCTCGCAGTAGTGGAAAAACCAAGGGAGATGCACAACAGTGCATAGATCACTTTTTTAATATACTTTTTTAATATATTGGATTTGCATTGAAATGCAAAAGGTAAAGAGCGCACAGTTTTTTATAAGTGAATGTAATGAAATTTTTACTGTGTATGTAAAATTTTGTTTTACAGCAGTAATGAAAAAAGGGGTTTTACTGCAGTAAACTCAGCACAGTAAATTCTCAGGTGAAAACAGAGTTTTGTAGAATGAATTAAGTTTGGTGAATCCCTCTCAGCACAAAGGATGAATATGTATCACGCATTTTGTCTTAATGAATAGAAATCTTTTTCTGGGTATGTAATACTCTGTCCTCAATTTTTTTTTAAAGCTTCCCTGTGCAAAGGATCCTGTGGCAGAAGGAAACAGAGCATTGCCTCTGTGGCGTTTGTTTGTTTGATTTTTGGTATTTTCCCATGAAAAATACCCAACAGGCAAGTAGTTATGGACATAAAAATCACGCAACTTTATCTCTTCAATTTCGGCCAAAATGTTATAAAACATAAAAATCACGCAACTTTATCTCTTCAATTTCTGCCAAAATGTTATAAAATTTGTAGGAGAGACGACGACCCTTTCAGTGAAAGATGGGTCTGGCTGCAACGGTCGACTAGTTTACCGCTAGAGGTGACCTTCGATGGCCATCAATGCGCGTCGTGAAGGCCATGACAATCGACAATGTGGCCTCCAGTATTCCAATGTTTAAACTCTCATTGTTCTCACCTATAGAGAAGAACAACGCATTGCAACCCCCAAGTATTACCATGTTTAAACTCTCATGTGCAACCCAATAATCTTTGTATATTGATTCGACCAGTGCCCACTTATCGTACTCTGACAGAAAATTTTCGGACCAAAATGTTGCGCGCCATTTGGACGCATCCCATTGCTGAAAACCTGCTAATCTCACGGCTTCAGAAAATGCTATAAATAAAGCCAAGGAAGCGGTCACTCTGATGGTCCGTGCAGTGATTTAGACGCTGCAAAATATTATCCCGATACAAATCCTAGAAAATCAGATGACCCATCTATGAAGCTGCGAGACTCCGAACTCAGAAATGAAGACTCAACTCAGGCGCTAGATGATTGCATTTCCGTGGTTAAAATTTATACATCAATTTAATCAAAGAATCTACATGGATTGCACTGACTATATTTATTATCTACTTAAACCTTGCGAACTATTGTTCACTATTAAATCTTAACTTGTACTACATCCACTATTGAATAGTACGTCGTGATTAATCCTTTAACACCTCCTCTTAATCATGACTTAAATGTTAACTTGTTTGTTGGTTGCAGTCTCAGTTGGGCTTACAAGGGTACATAAAAAAAATTTGATAATAGAGTTTTCATTTTTGCCTTATTGCTAAAGGGTTTATTTGTTGGTGCAATTTCATCTTCACTTTTTTTTCCATAAGATGGTGGTGGAGCTTCTTTTTTCTTGATGGCAGGCTAACATTCTTTGTATTCAACATTGCTACAAGTTCTTGAGACCTATACTTATCCTTAACTTTTCTTTCCATAAGATGGTGGTGTAGCTTCTTTTTTCTTGATGGCAGGCTAACATTCTTTGTATTCAACATTGCTACAAGTTCTTGAGACCTATACTTATCCTTAATGTTTGCAATTTCTTCTTAGTCACTGTCAATATATGCACACTTAAAAACAATGTTAGATTTATATGAAAGGTCATAAAAAGAACTATATTGATTCTTGTCATCCTGCTCTTTTAAGAGAGCTTTCCTTCATCTTACATGGTTGGTTGATTCATGTCTTCAACCTCTTTAATCAACTCAGTTGCTGCAAACATATAGTTTTGCATTTGATTTGGGTATGGAAGTAGACATCTCTTCTCTCCAAACAACATCTCATCAATAAGATGTTTTTTATGCACCAGATTGAACCATTTTACATTAGATACATAATTCTCATCAAATTTGACTTCATAGGTCTCTACATAAGAGAGACTTTCTTCATAAAAATATTCAAATTCTACATCAATGGCTATTTCTTCATTATCACATGTTTCAGTATCAATTACATGCACACATTCTTCATGGACCATTACAGCCTCAATGTTTCCATCTTCAGTTTCACAATCAATTATGACACTAAAATTACAATCATCATTTTCAAGAACAATACTTTCAACATCTTTAGCCTTATTCAAATTTTACTTCATTTCTAAAATATCTCACAATACTTTCGCATTTTGAATCTCACCATATTCATGTAGCATACAGAATAAGATGTTTTCATCTGATGCAGATATTATAAAATGTAATATTGATGCATCTCTACTCATATCATGGTTCCAATTAGCAAAATCCTCTTCAACATAATTCAATAAATCTACTTTTAATAATGTTGTTTTTATTTCGGTTGCCCATATTTCATAATTTATACCTAAAAGACCGTACAAATCCGACATTAACCTTTTCACAATTTCATCTCTGTCCTCAAATTATTCACTACATTGATCCAGATCTGATCAATGTTAAATCCTTCAACTTCAATTAGAAACACTTCATATTCAGCTGAAAATACACTGGTTTTGCCCTGTGACTCTTCCTTCGGTTTTGTTTCAATTCTCTCCGCACCTATTTGAGTCTCCTTTGTTTACCCATCACTGCTCTTGCATGCTCCTCACGACTTTGAACAACAGGATAGACACTCGCGTACTTTCAGACCTCACCACTCTCTGCTACTACACTGTATTCCCCTCTGGAGGCTCAACTTTCAAACAACGCAACGTTAGCTCCACGCTACACTCCTCCAAGCTCAAACGGCACAATTCACACTAGCCTCCACTCAAGACAAGCCTCCAATCATACGATCTTCCATTCTCATTGCACCAGGAATCTCACTCACGACAAAGTGGTCAAAAACACACGCAGACTCAACAATACCTGAAAAAAAGCTCGCAGCTTCAAACTACATGACTTTCACACTCTTCAATTTGCAGCTCCACAACGCTTTCGACCTCTAACCTGGATTTGACCCTTTTAACTCTAGCCTGAACGTCTGACGACCATGACACTTAATAAATGAGCAGAGGGAACAGCTCTACGCACCAATATCAATAAGTTGCATAGAAAGCTGATAAGCAGTGGAATGTATCTAAGGTATCTATTTTCATTGACTCAGGCTTGCTCTCACTGTGTGTTGGAATTTTGCAGTGTCTGCGAGTTAATCACGATATTAAAACTTTCATTCAATTATAAAAAAAAAATGAGGTAGCTTGCGATCGAAGTGTATACACATACACAATAAACACGTCACCATTGATTCACGATTGAATAAACACTCCCATGCATTCAAATACATATCATTTATTTGCATTCAATGCAGATCCTTCAACCTAGACGGGAAGCCCCATAATTCCACAGAGGAGAAATTTTCACTACTCACGGTCTTTAGGCATAGGCCTCGCAGCCTACAAGCCACGCACAGAAACTTCTACAGCACCAAAGTGTAGACTCCTGTTGGAATGTTAATTCCAACTGCAGGCGGACAGGGTCAGCGATGGCAGCCAACTCAGCAGCCGTATATAACCCCAAAACCACCGCATTGAAACCACAAAACTGCCCAGAACATATCGCACCGCCATCCAAGGAAAAGTGGTTTCCGTATGCTTGGCTCTGATGGGATTTGGTGCAGACGCGTGTCACACACCTGACATCAGCCGACGTCATTTTCTCGGGAGCTATCGCTCAGACAGGTAAGGCCTTCCGATATCAATCTCCATCGTCCGATCTGGTTGCGTGTTGTCAGCCGTCGATCCTTCAAAGTGCACGGGCCTGCATCAAATTAAATGTTGCGTGGAGTAAATTAAAAGCTTGGTTGACCGCCGTGGAGGAAACGACATGGAATTTAATGTCTGTACGTAGATGGTAGGCGCAATTTTAATTTTAATGTTTTTATATAGTGGAAGTATGGGCAGCGATTTCATGTGTTGACTATTTCTATCTTCACATGTGATTTACATTAAAAAAAAATATACACGTTGTGTGTTAAAAAGAAATGGAGGCAGCGTAGGTTAATATATGGTAAGTTGTAAAATGCACCGTAGTGCATGGGAAGATGAAGAATGCATATGCCAGTTTGTTGCCCAATGTATGATGCATGTAGAAAATATTGCAGAGCAATGTAAAAAAAACAGGGGAGCGCATGTATTATTTGTTTTTGTTGGTATTGCTCATTGTAAAGAGAAGGTAAAGAGAAGGGCGTAGTGTAAGAGAAGAAAATGCACAGCAGTGTATGAAGAAAAGAATAGTGTGAGCCAAATGAAAAGAGCTCGTGGGTTGAATTTTTTTTTGTGAAGCATTGTAAAATGATGGTGCAGTAAAAGGTGAAACACACAGCAGTGTGTAAAAAGACAAGAACAGTGTTGTAATGTTTTGTGTGGCATTTTTGTGAAACAGAGGTGTAAGAAAAACCATGTGTGGTTTTGTACAGAAGTGTATAAGGAAAATGGTGGAGCGCATTTGTATGCATATGTAAATTTTATTTTACAGCAGTAAAGTGTTTTTCACTGCAGTGAATGTAAAAGGGGATTTACAGCAGTAAACCCAGCTCAGTAATTTCTCAGGGTGAAAACAGAGTTTTTGTTTAATATTTTTTTTTGGTGAATTCCTCTCAGCAAAGAGGATGAATGTTTGTATGAGGCTTTATATTTTAAGCAATAGAAATGTTTTTATGCTGTGTAATGGACTGTTATGAGTCATTTGGTTTTATTAGCTTCGCTGTGCAAAGGTCCTGGAAGAAATGAAACAGAGCATTGGCTCTGTGGTATTTGCATGATTGGTTTTGGTATTTCCCATTGAAAAATACCCAACAGTGGTATCAGAGCTAGTCCAGGCTCTTTGAAGACTCAAAGAAGCTGAAGGAAGGTGTTGTTGCAGCAGCAGTCAAACTTCTCCAGCAGTGTGAAATCTCAGCCAAAAGGATTAAGGTATTCCTCAAGCTTTCCCTTGTGTTACTGTTATAGAAACAGTCAGTGATTAAAAAACACAGTCAAGTATTTGAAGACTAGTTAAGAATGGCAAGGTCAAAGAAGAAAGCATCCAAGCCTGCTAAAAATGTATCTCCCTTCTCTACTAAACTAGAAGGCAATCTGTTTGAAAGCATTGTATTTGAGGTTCCAAAGTTTGATGGAAACTTTGATGTATGGGAAATAATGATGAGGGCTTTCCTAATGTCTGAGGGGATTGAAGTCTGGGAGTCAGTGATTGATGACAGCAAAATGGATAAAGAATCCATGGAGTATGATGCACAAGCAGCAAAGACTATCTTGGATGGACTCCCTGATTCTGTGAAGAGGAATCTAGGAAGATATACATCAGCAAAGGATATATGGGACAGACTGCATGACCTTCATGCAAAGGGAGCACTGACCATGACAATGAGTCAAGAAGAACCCATCATAGAAGCTGAGATTGAAAAGCTTGACCTCATCAAGCTTCAAGTAAAAGAAAGGGATGAAGAGCTCGCCAAGCTGAAGAAGGAGCTTGACCAATGCAAGAGGAAACATCATGAAGAAGTCATATCCATGACAAATCAGCTGAATAGTGCAAAGAAGCAAGCAGATGTCTTGACAAGTGAACTTGAACAAAGACACAAGAGAGTGAATAAGCTTGTGGAAGAGATTGGACAGTACAAGGTAGAGGTCTCCTCCCTTAAGTCCGAACTACAAGAAGCCAAGAAGCAGGCACAAGGAGCTGAAAAGAAAATGGAGAGCAGTCAAGCAGAAATCTCCAAAATGAAGTCTGATATTATCTCCTTCAAAATAGTAGCAGCTGAAGCTACTCGTAGCAAGGAAGAAACTGAGGGACAACTAGCAAAGAAAAATAATGAATGTGAAAAGTTAGAAGAAGAGATTGTCCTCCTCAGGAAGAAGTTTGAAGGGATGAACAAGATCATGAAGAGCTCTCAAGCTTTGGATGACATGCTCAGCTATCACAGATCTCCATCTGATAAATCAGGACTTGGGTATGTAGGTGAACCCTCAAACAAGGATGAAGATGCTTTAAGCAAAGGAGATGTGAAGAAGCCAGAAAGAGATGGTGATGCTCCTAGTTCCAGCAAAGGCAAGGAGAAAAATGAAGGCAGCAATAGAAGAGATCCAGCTCCAAGAAGAAATGTAGCTGATGGCAAAGAGGCAAGAGGCAATGGTGATCAACGAAGAATCTCAAGGCAGCAAGGCTTCAGAAGTGCATCAAGAAAACCTCCATCTCACAGGCACCAAAGTTCATTTTATGGTTATTGTTATGCTTGCTCAAACTTTGGTCATATGGCAAAAGATTGTAGAGCATTTCATGGAGATAGATGTTGTGGTCCCCGACACTCTCCAAGAAACAATTTTAGAAGAAATCATGAAATGTCATTCATGAAAAATGTTGAATTTTTCCAGTGTCATAACATTGGGCATATGGCACGTGACTGTAACTTGACATGGGCTCTTACACAAGCTAGACCCATGCAAAAGAAGAAAGTTACACAAGTATGGAGAAGAAAAGAAATACAGTGTGAAAGCCCCTTAAGCAACGCAGCTGATCTAAGTTTGTTTTGAGAAAACTTGCCAAAAGAAGACAAACATACATTAAAGGGGAGCTTGTAACTTTTTGTTGTTGAACTGTATTAACAGTCATTTGTTGATGGAGGATGTATTGCAGCGCAACAGTTGCAAATGAAATCTTTGTTAATCCCTCTGAAAGGTAATATGCAGCAGTGATGAAATCAGCAATGCTTTTGCTTTGTGTTTATGCAATATGTACAGAAATGCATAAAAAAAAGAAAAGGGGACAGCGCTCAAATGTAAAGAGCAGCAGCGCAAGAAGAAAAGTATGCAAAGCAAGAAAACCCTCACAGCAGTGGGAAGATAGAACATAAGACAGCAGTGTGGAATTTTTGTTATGGAGCACATGCATTGAAATGGTTAGCGATGGAAGGTAGTTTCCTTCTATGTAATGTGAGAGAACATACTCACAGCAGAGTGAGTACAATACACAGCAGTAAAAAAAATGTAATGTTTTTCTTCATATGCAATGGAGCATGCAAAGAAATGCATAAAGAAAAACAAGGACAGCAGATTTTTAATGCACACTGGATGTATAAGAATGTGTGTGGCAGCAGAAAGCCAAAGGAATTGCACAGTAGTGCATTGTGTAAAAAAAATGAAGACTAAGATTGTGTGAAGCAAGAGTGCATGAGAAAAGGCAGCAGCCTGTGTTATTTTGTGGAGAATGAAGTGCCAAGAGTATGGGCACACAGCTGTATGATGAAACAAAAGGCAGCGACAGTGCAAATTGCAGAGGCAATGCAGCAGCAAGAAGTTATGGACAGCAGCATGATGGCAAGAAGGAGAAGCACACAACAATGCAAATGTGAAAAATGCAACAGCAAGAAGTTTTGAACAGCAACACATGCAAAAGAAATTTTCCTTACAGCAGTAAAGGTAAATGTAATGAATTTGTTGTTCATTGAATTGAAATGCAATATATGCAACAGCAGTAAATGTAAGAAATGTTTACACACAACAGTGTAAATTTGTAAATTGGGACAGTGTAATTGTTCCAAGAAAGACAGAGTATTTTGTCTTTGAAAAGTGCACAAGCAGTGCAAGTGTAGACACAGCAGTGTGGGATAGACACAGTAAAGAAGATGGCACAACAGTGCAGCAGAGAATATGCATCAGCATAAAAGAACATTGTAATGAGTTTGCACACACAGCAGTGCAATGATTGTTTGTTTTGGAACTGCATTTGAAGCAGTCATTCGGTGAATCCCTCTGTTGAGAGGAAGATGCTCTTTAGCATAATTTGGTAAATCCCTCTATCAAGAGGATGATGCTTTTTAGCATAGTCATTGGTGAATCCCTCTATTGAGAGGAAGATGCTCTTTAGCATAGTTTGGTGAATCCCTCCGTTAAGAGGAAGATGTTTTTATAACAGGTGAATCCCTCTATCATGAGGAAGGTGCTCTTTAGCACATTGTTATGGTGAATCCCTCTATCATGAGGAAGGTGCTCTTAAGCACAGTTTCAGGTTAATCCCTCTATTAAGAGGAAGACAACTTTGTTGTTTGTGGAACTGCATCAGAAGCAGTTGGTGAATCCCTCTATGTGAGGAAGATGTCTTTGTAACAGCAGTTGGTGAATCCCTCTATGAGAGGAAGTGTTTGGGTAAGATTGAATGCCCAGCAGTTGAAATTAAAGGGGAGTGTTGGAATGTTAATTCCAACTGCAGGCGGACAGGGTCAGCGATGGCAGCCAACTCAGCAGCCGTATATAACCCCAAAACCACCGCATTGAAACCACAAAACTGCCCAGAACATATCGCACCGCCATCCAAGGAAAAGTGGTTTCCGTATGCTTGGCTCTGATGGGATTTGGTGCAGACGTGTGTCACACACCTGACATCAGCCGACGTCATTTTCTCGGGAGCTATCGCTCAGACAGGTAAGGCCTTCCGATATCAATCTCCATCGTCCGATCTGGTTGCGTGTTGTCAGCCGTCGATCCTTCAAGGTGCACGGGCCTGCATCAAATTAAATGTTGCGTGGAGTAAATTAAAAGCTTGGTTGACCGCCGTGGAGGAAACGACATGGAATTTAATGTCTGTACGTAGATGGTAGGCGCAATTTTAATTTTAATGTTTTTATATAGTGGAAGTATGGGCAGCGATTTCATGTGTTGACTATTTCTATCTTCACATGTGATTTACATTAAAAAAAAATATACACGTTGTGTGTTAAAAAGAAATGGAGGCAGCGTAGGTTAATATATGGTAAGTTGTAAAATGCACCGTAGTGCATGGGAAGATGAAGAATGCATATGCCAGTTTGTTGCCAAATGTATGATGCATGTAGAAAATATTGCAGAGCAGTGTAAAAAAAAACAGGGGAGCGCATGTATTATTTGTTTTTGTTGGTATTGCTCATTGTAAAGAGAAGGTAAAGAGAAGGGCGTAGTGTAAGAGAAGAAAATGCACAGCAGTGTATGAAGAAAAGAATAGTGTGAGCCAAATGAAAAGAGCTCGTGGGTTGAATTTTTTTTTGTGAAGCATTGTAAAATGATGGTGCAGTAAAAGGTGAAACACACAGCAGTGTGTAAAAAGACAAGAACAGTGTTGTAATGTTTTGTGTGGCATTTTTGTGAAACAGAGGTGTAAGAAAAACCATGTGTGGTTTTGTACAGAAGTGTATAAGGAAAATGGTGGAGCGCATTTGTATGCATATGTAAATTTTATTTTACAGCAGTAAAGTGTTTTTCACTGCAGTGAATGTAAAAGGGGATTTACAGCAGTAAACCCAGCTCAGTAATTTCTCAGGGTGAAAACAGAGTTTTTGTTTAATATTGTTTTTGGTGAATTCCTCTCAGCAAAGAGGATGAATGTTTGTATGAGGCTTTATATTTTAAGCAATAGAAATGTTTTTATGCTGTGTAATGGACTGTTATGAGTCATTTGGTTTTATTAGCTTCGCTGTGCAAAGGTCCTGGAAGAAATGAAACAGAGCATTGGCTCTGTGGTATTTGCATGATTGGTTTTGGTATTTTCCCATTGAAAAATACCCAACAGTGGTATCAGAGCTAGTCCAGGCTCTTTGAAGACTCAAAGAAGCTGAAGGAAGGTGTTGTTGCAGCAGCAGTCAAACTTCTCCAGCAGTGTGAAATCTCAGCCAAAAGGATTAAGGTATTCCTCAAGCTTTCCCTTGTGTTACTGTTATAGAAACAGTCAGTGATTAAAAAACACAGTTAAGTATTTGAAGACTAGTTAAGAATGGCAAGGTCAAAGAAGAAAGCATCCAAGCCTGCTAAAAATGTATCTCCCTTCTCTACTAAACTAGAAGGAAATCTGTTTGAAAGCATTGTATTTGAGGTTCCAAAGTTTGATGGAAACTTTGATGTATGGGAAATAATGATGAGGGCTTTCCTAATGTCTGAGGGGATTGAAGTCTGGGAGTCAGTGATTGATGACAGCAAAATGGATAAAGAATCCATGGAGTATGATGCACAAGTAGCAAAGACTATCTTGGATGGACTCCCTGATTCTGTGAAGAGGAATCTAGGAAGATATACATCAGCAAAGGATATATGGGACAGACTGCATGACCTTCATGCAAAGGGAGCACTGACCATGACAATGAGTCAAGAAGAACTCATCATAGAAGCTGAGAATGAAAAGCTTGACCTCATCAAGCTTCAAGTAAAAGAAAGGGATGAAGAGCTCGCCAAGTTGAAGAAGGAGCTTGACCAATGCAAGAGGAAACATCATGAAGAAGTCATATCCATGACAAATCAGCTGAATAGTGCAAAGAAGCAAGCAGATGTCTTGACAAGTGAACTTGAACAAAGACACAAGAGAGTGAATAAGCTTGTGGAAGAGATTGGACAGTACAAGGTAGAGGTCTCCTCCCTTAAGTCCGAACTACAAGAAGCCAAGAAGCAGGCACAAGGAGCTGAAAAGAAAATGGAGAGCAGTCAAGCAGAAATCTCCAAAATGAAGTCTGATATTATCTCCTTCAAAATAGTAGCAGCTGAAGCTACTCGTAGCAAGGAAGAAACTGAGGGACAACTAGCAAAGAAAAATAATGAATGTGAAAAGTTAGAAGAAGAGATTGTCCTCCTCAGGAAGAAGTTTGAAGGGATGAACAAGATCATGAAGAGCTCTCAAGCTTTGGATGACATGCTCAGCTATCACAGATCTCCATCTGATAAATCAAGACTTGGGTATGTAGGTGAACCCTCAAACAAGGATGAAGATGCTTTAAGCAAAGGAGATGTGAAGAAGCCAGAAAGAGATGGTGATGCTCCTAGTTCCAGCAAAGGCAAGGAGAAAAATGAAGGCAGCAATAGAAGAGATCCAGCTCCAAGAAGAAATGTAGCTGATGGCAAAGAGGCAAGAGGCAATGGTGATCAACGAAGAATCTCAAGGCAGCAAGGCTTCAGAAGTGCATCAAGAAAACCTCCATCTCACAGGCACCAAAGTTCATTTTATGGTTATTGTTATGCTTGCTCAAACTTTGGTCATATGGCAAAAGATTGTAGAGCATTTCATGGAGATAGATGTTGTGGTCCCCGACAATCTCCAAGAAACAATTTTAGAAGAAATCATGAAATGTCATTCATGAAAAATGTTGAATGTTTCCAGTGTCATAACATTGGGCATATGGCACGTGACTGTAACTTGACATGGGCTCTTACACAAGCTAGACCCATGCAAAAGAAGAAAGTTACACAAGTATGGAGAAGAAAAGAAATACAGTGTGAAAGCCCCTTAAGCAACGCAGCTGATCTAAGTTTGTTTTGAGAAAACTTGCCAAAAGAAGACAAACATACATTAAAGGGGAGCTTGTAACTTTTTGTTGTTGAACTGTATTAACAGTCATTTGTTGATGGAGGATGTATTGCAGCGCAACAGTTGCAAATGAAATCTTTGTTAATCCCTCTGAAAGGTAATATGCAGCAGTGATGAAATCAGCAATGCTTTTGCTTTGTGTTTATGCAATATGTACAGAAATGCATAAAAAAAAGAAAAGGGGACAGCGCTCAAATGTAAAGAGCAGCAGCGCAAGAAGAAAAGTATGCAAAGCAAGAAAACCCTCACAGCAGTGGGAAGATAGAACATAAGACAGCAGTGTGGAATTTTTGTTATGGAGCACATGCATTGAAATGGTTAGCGATGGAAGGTAGTTTCCTTCTATGTAATGTGAGAGAACATACTCACAGCAGAGTGAGTACAATACACAGCAGTAAAAAAAATGTAATGTTTTTCTTCATATGCAATGGAGCATGCAAAGAAATGCATAAAGAAAAACAAGGACAGCAGATTTTTAATGCACACTGGATGTATAAGAATGTGTGTGGCAGCAGAAAGCCAAAGGAATTGCACAGTAGTGCATTGTGTAAAAAAAATGAAGACTAAGATTGTGTGAAGCAAGAGTGCATGAGAAAATGCAGCAGCCTGTGTTATTTTGTGGAGAATGAAGTGCCAAGAGTATGGGCACACAGCTGTATGATGAAACAAAAGGCAGCGACAGTGCAAATTGCAGAGGCAATGCAGCAGCAAGAAGTTATGGACAGCAGCATGATGGCAAGAAGGAGAAGCACACAACAATGCAAATGTGAAAAATGCAACAGCAAGAAGTTTTGAACAGCAACACATGCAAAAGAAATTTTCCTTACAGCAGTAAAGGTAAATGTAATGAATTTGTTGTTCATTGAATTGAAATGCAATATATGCAACAGCAGTAAATGTAAGAAATGTTTACACACAACAGTGTAAATTTGTAAATTGGGACAGTGTAATTGTTCCAAGAAAGACAGAGTATTTTGTCTTTGAAAAGTGCACAAGCAGTGCAAGTGTAGACACAACAGTGTGGGATAGACACAGTAAAGAAGATGGCACAACAGTGCAGCAGAGAATATGCATCAGCATAAAAGAACATTGTAATGAGTTTGCACACACAGCAGTGCAATGATTGTTTGTTTTGGAACTGCATTTGAAGCAGTCATTCGGTGAATCCCTCTGTTGAGAGGAAGATGCTCTTTAGCATAATTTGGTAAATCCCTCTATCAAGAGGATGATGCTTTTTAGCATAGTCATTGGTGAATCCCTCTATTGAGAGGAAGATGCTCTTTAGCATAGTTTGGTGAATCCCTCCGTTAAGAGGAAGATGTTTTTATAACAGGTGAATCCCTCTATCACGAGGAAGGTGCTCTTTAGCACATTGTTATGGTGAATCCCTCTATCATGAGGAAGGTGCTCTTAAGCACAGTTTCAGGTTAATCCCTCTATTAAGAGGAAGACAACTTTGTTGTTTGTGGAACTGCATCAGAAGCAGTTGGTGAATCCCTCTATGTGAGGAAGATGTCTTTGTAACAGCAGTTGGTGAATCCCTCTATGAGAGGAAGTGTTTGGGTAAGATTGAATGCCCAACAGTTGAAATTAAAGGGGAGTGTTGGAATGTTAATTCCAACTGCAGGCGGACAGGGTCAGCGATGGCAGCCAACTCAGCAGCCGTATATAACCCCAAAACCACCGCATTGAAACCACAAAACTGCCCAGAACATATCGCACCGCCATCCAAGGAAAAGTGGTTTCCGTATGCTTGGCTCTGATGGGATTTGGTGCAGACGCGTGTCACACACCTGACATCAGCCGACGTCATTTTCTCGGGAGCTATCGCTCAGACAGGTAAGGCCTTCCGATATCAATCTCCATCGTCCGATCTGGTTGCGTGTTGTCAGCCGTCGATCCTTCAAGGTGCACGGGCCTGCATCAAATTAAATGTTGCGTGGAGTAAATTAAAAGCTTGGTTGACCGCCGTGGAGGAAACGACATGGAATTTAATGTCTGTACGTAGATGGTAGGCGCAATTTTAATTTTAATGTTTTTATATAGTGGAAGTATGGGTAGCGATTTCATGTGTTGACTATTTCTATCTTCACATGTGATTTACATTAAAAAAAATTATACAGGTTGTGTGTTAAAAAGAAATGGAGGCAGCGTAGGTTAATATATGGTAAGTTGTAAAATGCACCGTAGTGCATGGGAAGATGAAGAATGCATATGCCAGTTTGTTGCCCAATGTATGATGCATGTAGAAAATATTGCAGAGCAGTGTAAAAAAAACAGGGGAGCGCATGTATTATTTGTTTTTGTTGGTATTGCTCATTGTAAAGAGAAGGTAAAGAGAAGGGCGTAGTGTAAGAGAAGAAAATGCACAGCAGTGTATGAAGAAAAGAATAGTGTGAGCCAAATGAAAAGAGCTCGTGGGTTGAATTTTTTTTTGTGAAGCATTGTAAAATGATGGTGCAGTAAAAGGTGAAACACAGAGCAGTGTGTAAAAAGACAAGAACAGTGTTGTAATGTTTTGTGTGGCATTTTTGTGAAACAGAGGTGTAAGAAAAACCATGTGTGGTTTTGTACAGAAGTGTATAAGGAAAATGGTGGAGCGCATTTGTATGCATATGTAAATTTTATTTTACAGCAGTAAAGTGTTTTTCACGAATGTAAAAGGGGATTTACAGCAGTAAACCCAGCTCAGTAATTTCTCAGGGTGAAAACAGAGTTTTTGTTTAATATTTTTTTTGGTGAATTCCTCTCAGCAAAGAGGATGAATGTTTGTATGAGGCTTTATATTTTAAGCAATAGAAATGTTTTTATGCTGTGTAATGGACTGTTATGAGTCATTTGGTTTTATTAGCTTCGCTGTGCAAAGGTCCTGGAAGAAATGAAACAGAGCATTGGCTCTGTGGTATTTGCATGATTGGTTTTGGTATTTCCCATTGAAAAATACCCAACAACTCCTTGACTTCCAATGCTCCACAATATTTATCCCAGCGTCAACACATTCACAACAATGGGCACTACTTCAACAGTTCACACAACGACCCTCGACTCCACACGGTGCTCACACAACGACCCTCACCACCGTCTCTCACATCACCAACTCTTGCACCGAATCCACCGCTAGTTCCACAACTGACACTACAGTCGAGAGTGACTCAACACAAGGCTCACTATACCTCTTATAAACCAGACCTCTAGAAATGTCGAACAACACTACACCACCATGTCAGCGCCTCACAGAGGTTAGATTCACCACTTAAATCAGAAAATGAAGACTCACTCAAGAGATAGATGATTGCATTTCAGTGGTTGAAATTTATACATCAATTTAGCCAGAGAATCTACAGCGATTGCACTAACTATATTTATTATCTACCTAAACCTTGCTAACTATCACCGACTATTAAATCCTAACTTGTGCTACGCCAACTATTGAATAGTCATGGATGGCGTCGTGGTTAATACTCTAACACCTATGATACTGTGGATGGCAATGGAGACGGGAAGTTCACGATTGAGGGAATTGGTGGCTTCTTAAACAATATCGAAATGCAATTGTCCGATGAAGATGTGGAATCTGTTGTTCCTCTGCTATCTGGCAGCGAGGATGGCAGTCTCAAATTTGAGCAATTTATTTCATTATACGAAGTCGTTGTGCAACAATTTTGGAATGAGTATTATGATGAGTTGGGAGTCGAATCATCGGCTAATCTCTTGTAAGTGTCCAAAGTGTTTGATAAGAACGGAGATGGGTACATCTCTGGTCTTGAACTACAACAGATTCTTTAGATCCAGATATGGATTCCATTGCAGGAGTGTGATAACTTTTCTGTTCAAGGGAGATGCTATATTAACGTCCCCTCTATGTCATTCTCACAATCTATTTCAATTGATTGAATTTCCAAAATGTAATGGATTGGTTTTCATATATTTTCTTGGTATCCAATAAACTCGCTGATAGTAAGCAATATATTAATAGTTCTGGTTGCTTATCAAGCTGTAAAGATGGAAAGAGTGTAAGACTTCAAAGTATGCCAAAATTTATTGCCCCATCGTCGTACACAATGTATGCATGCGTGTTTGTCTTGGCAGGACCAAGTTGTTTAACTCCACACATATATATCGAAAGAGAGAGTGTAATATAATGCAAAATTAGTAAATTTAATAATATTATTGTGGTTGGCCTATTTTACTCCCCGGGTTTCTGATTTTGAGATATTATGTTGCTTGCATTTTTATTTGGGTTTCAGATTTTTTTTTCCCTGTAAGGATCAAAATAGGATAATAATAATTATTGTTTTATAATATTTTTTTGTTTGTTTATCAAATTGTTTGTAATTCTTGAGGTTTGATTTGTGGCTTGAGGAGCTATGATGCACGAGAATCTAATCTGTTAAAATTATTTGGGGATTGCACGCCATACCAGCCCTTAGCTGATTAGATTTTTTAGCATGAGATTTGATCATGGGCCACCTTGCTGACGAGACTCATCCTCAACTAGTTGTGCTAATAAGACTTGACTATTATTTTATAATATTATATCAATAAAAAAATATAATTAAAATTGTTTTTATTTATATATATATAATTAAGATTAAATATTATTAAAAATGATCAAGTTTTATTAGAAACAATTTTTAATGATGATTTAAAAAAATATTTGTTTTTTTGGTTAGTTAATAATTAATTAGATCTTCCTTACATGTAAAGAAACAAAATCCATAAACATTTTATTACAGGATTAATGCTAAACTTTTATTTCAATATGAAATAAAATTTTAGTGAATAAAATTAAGTAAAATTTAATAAATAAATTCTTATTTTAATAAAAATATTATATAGCTAAACTAAATTATATATATAAAGGTTATATAGTTCAATATAACTTAAAATGTATATAAGGAAGGAAGAAAATTATTTTAATGTTTAGGAGGCTAAAGATAGTCTATGGGACAGATTGCTTTTTCATCTCGTTGATGTATTCAACTCTTTTCTTGTGAATGCTAAAGATACCCTATGGGACAGATTACTTCTTTATCTAGTTGATGTATTCCACTCTTTTCTAGTGAATCCTTACAATAAACGCTCCCAACTTCTCAACATAAATATAAATGAAATTCGACTCTTTTCTCGTGAATGCTAAAGATAGCCTATGGGACAGATTACTTCTTTATCTAGTTGATGTATTCCACTCTTTTCTAGTGAATCCTTACAATAAAAGCTCCCAACTTCTCAACATAAATATAAATGAAATTAAAAAACAAATTTACTTAATACGATAATATGTCATTTCTATAAATATTATAATATTAATAAAATATTTAATAAATTATATATTTTTTAATTATAATTAATATTTTAATTTTTAAAATTTATAAATTAATAAGGAAATTATTTAATTATGTGTATGTGCGTGCCCGTGTGTCACTTATTTCTTAATCATAATGAATCAAAGCTCTTTTACTTAACATTGACATTGCATATGTAAAATCATTTATTACTTTACCTCCATCATTTTAGTATTAAGGGAATTTGAATGACTTATCATTTATTCATAATAAGTTTGTATATTAAATAATATTAATAGTTTTAATGTAACATAGTTCTTTCTATGCCGCTATTTAATTGATTAAGGTTGTGCTGAGTGGAGAAGTAGTATAATGAAAGATTTTTTTACATTTTTTCATTTCACGAAGTGACATATTGCTGAAAGAATTTTTTTAGAAAATTCTTAAGTCAATGAACTTTCACTTAACCGAAGAATTAGTGTGGATGTTTATCCAATTAACACATGTCACTATTACAAGGGCCAAACACAAACATGCTATCCATATCGTTTGTATGGGTTAAACTATATACCGATAGAACCAAGGATTACTAGTAAATAGTAGTGTTTATAACATATTATATCACATAATCTTTGTAATGATAACAAGTGACACACAAATTGTTGAAATCATTTAGTACCAGAACATGTGAGAAATGAAAAGTGTGCAGGGCAACCATATATGGGAAAGTTGTGTTGAGACGGAAATGTTTGCGAAGATGCAGGAACCTATAATTATTGATACTGACTATAGTGTAGATGATTCTGCACTCAACATTAAAAAATTAATTAAGGCTTAGTAGTACTATTAATACATATTTTGCGAATCACTGCGCAATTAGACCATTTCCCAAGTGCTTAATAATATTTACTCTTATGCATTGCATAATGATTATTGGCTATAAACATATCAATAAAATCATATCTATCGATATTATAAAATAGTCTTTTTAGAATTTATTAAATGAATCGACGTGTAGTCCACACATTGTTTGAATGCTTAATAGCATTTATTATTTGTAAAAAAATAGGAAATATGCACATGTCTCGACAACCATTATCTTTCATATCAAATTAAAATATGTGGATCTCCTTTGCATACTTCTTTTGATTTACACATCTTTTTTGCAAAATGGAAGCTTCCTCCACACTCCCCACAGAGAACTTACATCATTCGACTACTTAATAGCATTTTCTCTGACGCATTTTGTAATGATTATTTGTTGTAAACATATCAAGAAGATCATATTTATCAATATTATAACATAGTATTTTCAAAATTTATTTGGTGAATCAATGCATAATCAACACATTATTCAAGTGATTAGTAGCATTTACTACTTGTAAACAAGTCAAGAAGATGCACAGGGCTCCACAACTAGTATCAATTATATCTGATTGAAACGATATGCTTCACACACATCTTGCACATTGCCTCATTTGTTGGGAATATTTTCGCGAAACGTTACATAGATTTAATTAACTTCCTAAGATGAAACAAAGGTCCCTTCCCAGCTAATGTAAGAATTTATTCAGTGAATCGACATGCAATTAGGACATTGTTCCAATGCTTAATAATATTAATACATTGTGAAAATATTATTGCTTATTAACAAATTAAGAAGATTGTATCCATCGACATTATAAAATAATCATTTTGAAATTTATTTAGAAAATCCACACATAAACAAGGCCTCATAACTAGTATCTATTCTAGTAGACCTGAAGGATGTGCGGAAGAATGATATGTGCGACGGTACCTTTGTTCCCTCTTTTTTACAATTTCGCATCCCTTCTATACATATCAACTTCGTGCAACATGGATTAACATATATTAAAAGCTTGATTAAAGCATAATCCTATGATTAACAAAAATCTTTTCAGATCTTAATGGCAAGTATTATTGAAATCATAAGCATTCGTAGCAGAGTAATGATAAAATCATTATATATTTAAAGCTTATATGAATTCAAGCCTATTGAATTGTACTAGTTGTTCTTGTTTCTTGCTTCTTTTTTATTCACGCTACAGAGTTGTCACATTTTTACGTTGTTTACAGTAAGAAGAAATTATAAAAAATTCTGCTTGTCTAAGGGTTGTCTAGGTCAAAATGAACAAGGGAGAATAGATGAATGAAATGTGGACCCTTGTTCAGAATCTAGAAATGAATGGAGGACAAAGTTTAATTATTATTGTCTTAGTGTTGCAGAAAGCATAATGACACAATATACATCACTCAGTAAACCCATAATATTTATGATATCAAGGGCCAAAGTTTAGTACATAGGAAGGAATGAAGCAACAAGTCGAATTGACATTTATGAGAAACTCATATATTATAGGTGCACTCTTTATGGAAAGATCATTTATAGTATTGCTTATCTTGTTTTCTCAATTATCATCTTGTTATGAACGAGGACAATGAAGAAGCTGAGAGACCTTTGTAATGCAATACAAAAAGAGGCAATTGTTTCTAATTTTAGTTTGTTCAATGCTCAAATATAATACCCATTAAAGATAAGAAATTAGAGAATGGGATGAAAAAAGCTCCAGGATTTATTGTGAAAAATACGTATGTGTAAAGGACTTAGTGTTAGATTTATGTTTAGCTAGGTTATATACATATGAAGAGATCTTTCTGAAACAATGTAACCATGATCATTACTTCAACAATACTACCTTAGAAGTCATGTAGGTAGATCTCTATTTGTTACACTAGTCACTTAGACAGAGTCACATTAAATATAATAAAGGATTAACTATCATCTATCCCAATTGCATGAATTATGGGCTTTGTTCTAATTGCTTGTAATCTAGTTACTGCTTACTAATTTTCTTATTTGTGTTTTTGTCAATATTGAAAGTGATTTTTCTATTGCAATTGTTTCAATGAATATTGAAAGAAATGCAATTGGAGGAACATGTAGATTTATCATTCATATTTAGCCTTGGAAATAGAAAATTGATAAAACAAGTTCACGGACTACAATGCAATTCTAGGTGTAGAAATAGCTCGAAATTTGTAGTTGCTAAAGAAATCACACTGAAATCAATAGAAACAAATTTCTTGTACTAAATTATGTGAAAGGAAAATTGACAATAGAAACACATGCAATCATTCAATCACAATGCACAATGTTTTTAGTGGGGAACCCAACTGGGAAAACCCCTCCTATGTTTGTATTATATCATATGAGAACAATGATCAATTACAATGATTGCTTCAATGCTTGAAACTCCCTCTTCACTACAATATTTATCTCTCTCCTTGAGCCCGCACTGTCCAATACTTAGGCAAAATAGGCTTCTACTTCCTCCTATTTCTTTACGTAATTATGATCCTAAAGAATAGGGAAATCTCTTATTTCCTTGCACAAACCCAAGGAAAATAGCTCACCTACATGCACAAACTTTGGACACTCTAAATAGTAAGCAATACAATTGTAATTATGTCTTTTACATCCACATCACTAGGCAATTCAAATTGCATGCATTACTAGGGATATTTTTAATAAATGAACTAGTTAACTAGGAGTCAGTTGAGTTTACAACATTTACAACTACTCAACTAAGCTCATACTGACTCTATTCTAGACTAGAGCTCAACTAACTGACTTTCACTAAAGATAACACCTCTTTATAGCTAGATATTAGCCACAAACTTGCACACAACTATACTAATAGCCTACCAACTCTAATTGACTGACTTAACTCAATGATTTGGCCATGTCACTCCTACTAACAACCTACCAACCATCCTGTTGAAGTGGAAAGTCAAATTTCTTCATTTGAATAAGGAAAAAGTTAAATGAATCCTTTTCTTGAAACAAATTAACACTCCCTCTTAGCAAGAAATGGGATTTTAACAACCTCAATGTTGCTCCTATGGAAATCAAACTTGCCTCTTCAGAAAGTCTTTGTTAAGATGTTTGCATCTTTCTCCTTTGTAGGAGTGTACATTAACATAGCAATCCTCGTCTACACACAATCTCTAAGGTGATGTTACCTAATGTATATATGCTTGGACCTATCATGAAACACTAGATTTTTATAGAGTTTTATACAACTTTGATTGTTATAGTGGATCAATGTAGGTTCCATCCCTTGACTAAAGAGACCAACCAGGATCTTCCTCATCCAAATAGCCTCACATGTTGCTTGACTAGTAGCCATATACTCAGCCTTTGTTGAGTTGAGTGCTACAGATATTTATTTCCTGTTGTACCAAGAAATTGTTGTTGACCCAACACTAAAGATTGCTCTTGATGTGATCTTCCTATCTGAGGGACTCCCTGCCTAATCTGCATATGTGAAGCCTTGGAACTTAACTCCATCAGTATGCATGTACCATAAACCAAAGTATATTGTGCCTCTGAGGTTCTTACAACATTTTTTTCTACTTTCCATCGAAGCTTAGTAGGCTCCAGTGTCCACCATGAACTGACTAAGTTGGTTCACTGCAAAAAAAATATTGGGCCTTGTGTTTAGCAGGTACATCAAGGACCCCACCAAATTTATGTAGATAGTTCCATCTACTACCTCCCCTTTATAAGAATCGTCTTTCCTCCAATTAGTACCTAGAAGAGTATCCATGGATTTGCAATCTTGCATATGGAATCTCTAAAGGATTTCAGAGGTGAACCTCCCCTATCCAACAAATATAACTCCATTTCCTTACCACACCTCTAAGCCAAGGAAGTAGTGCATCAACCCCATACCCTTCGTGTTGAACTCTCTTGCAAGGTCCTCCTTGCAAGACTGGATCAACTTATCATCTCATGCTAGTATCAAATCATCCACATAGAGAACTAAGATGAGAAAACTACCATCTACTATAATGTAGTAGACATTACCATATGCTTCACTCTTAGTGAAGCCAAATCCACTAAGATAAGAATCTATGTGAGGGTACCAAGAACAAGGTGTCTACTTGAGACAATATAGGGATCTCTTAAACCTACACACATGTTTCTCTGTGCTAAATGTCTCAAACACCTCAAAATTCTCAATGTAGATCTCTTCCTTAACCACTCCATTGAGGAAGGTAAATTTAACATTAATTTGGTGGATCCTCCACCCCAACTATGCTGCTAATGAAAGTATGGTCTTGATAGATTATTATCTTGGCATAGGGGAAATTTATCCTCATAATCAATCCCCTCCACCCATGAGAAGCCTTTGGCCACAAATTTGCCCTTGTAATTCTCAACACCGCCATGTTTCACCTTATACAACCACTTGGAACCAACAACTGACTTGTTCTCAGGTCTGAGAATGACCTCCCAAACATTAATCTTCATGATGGAGTTATACTCCTCCACCATGGCATCCAACCAAACTTGTTGGGATGATGCCTCTTCAAAACAATATGGCTCATAATTAATAAAATTTAACATGAGTGCCATATATCCTTTATATATGTATGATGATATCCTCTATCTATGCAAGGATCTAGGATATCCAACCCGCTCCTGAGCTTCCTACACCAACCTATCATACATCCTGGTCCTCTTCCTCCCTTCTCTGGAAGGCTCTGTGTGAGTGGGTGCATCCACTCGACCCGCTCTCTACTCCTCCACATGTGGCTGCTCCACATCATCCTCCTGGAATATCCTCTTTCCTTTGAGCAAGACATGAATTTGTGGATCTGACTGAGGCTCCTCCTTTAGAGCTAGAAGCTCCTCCTCTAGTGGTATGCTCAAATCTCCCTCTAGAGAGCTCCTCATGAATTTCTCCTCATAAAATCTCACATCCTCCCTCATAACAGTCATCTTGAGTGAGGTCATGTACACCCAATAAATATGATGTGTCTCAGAATAGCCCAAGAAGACCCCCCTTTGCAGTGGGCTCCAAAATTTTCTTGCTATATTTTGAGACATGACAATAGACTATGGATCCAAAAATATAAAAGTGGGATACATATGGATTCCTCCCAGTGAAATCCTCTTCAAGTGTAATCATTCCAAGAATTTTGTAAGGGCTCCTATTCTGCAAGTAAATAGTTGTATTGCAAACTTCTACCCACATGGATAGTAGCAATCCCTGGTCATGCAACATTGCTCTAACAACTCCTACAATACTTTTATTTTTCCTCCTTGCAACCCCATTTGTTGTGGTTTGTGGGGTGCAATCAACTCCCTTCTAGTACCCTCCATAGCACATAATTCTTTGAAGGCATTACACACATACTCTCCTCCATTATCACTTCTTTTGGATTTAATTTTCTTTCCAATCTCATTTTCAAGTAAGGCTTTAAATTCTACAAACTTTAAATGGAACTCATCTTTCTTCTTCATGAAATAGATCCAAAATTTGTGAGAAAAATCATCTATGAAGATCACATAATACTTGTGCATTGCACTTTAGATTGCGGAAAATGGTCCACACACATCTAGGTGAACTCACTCCGAAATGACTCCAACTTTGTTATATCAACCCTAGAGGGAAGATTTAATACATTTTCCAAGAGTGCATCGCTTGCAAACATCATGTTGATCAAGGGGGCATTTTGGAATTCGAGCGGTGATCTACTGCATTATTTTCAAAGCTCCATGGTGTAGGTGTCCCATGCACCTATGCCAGAGCTCTCTAACATCTTGGCCCTGAACTTGTTCTACCTTGCTACTCAATGTGACACATGCATCAACCTCTAGCTTGTATATAATTTTAATCCTAACACCAATATGCTTAACCTATCCATGCTTTAGATATGCCTTCCCTTAACTGAACACCATATTAAAAACTGTCTTAATCTACAACTACATAAAATACATTTTTATTCAAACCATGCACATCCATTACATTATTTAGGTGAAGATTGGGTGACGCACATTCTTTACGTACTTTAGACCAAGCACATACATTACATTATTTAGAATTGACTCCCTCTTAAAGGTGACAATGCCAATCCTTTTGGTACTATATCTTCCATCATATCCAAGCTCTATGTGTAATTGTAGGTCTTTCTCCTCTAAGCTGCTGAAGAACTCCTTATTTCCTATCATATGAAATGAAGCACCAGAGTTTAAGTACCACACACTACCTCAAACAGTTCTTGTCATGCATGTAAGGAGGTTGAAATCCAACTCGAATTATGATGTGAGGGAATCTCCTCCTGTTATTGTTGTAGGTTTTTTATTGGATTTTTTAGGTGGACACTTTGTTGCATAATTCCCATACTCATGCCAGTGAAAGCATTTAATTTTACTTCAAGGTCTTCTTCTTGCCATGGTTCTAGCTAGTTTTTGCCTTGCCTTGGGCCTTCTTACCTTTGGATTTCTTTCCTTTTCTAGCTAAGGCAACATTTTCTTCCTCATCAGTTCTGTATGATACTCCATCTCTAGTGTTTCTTCTAATCTCCTCCTACACCAAGTCAGAACAAAGTATCTCCCAATTTGGGATCTTGTCTCTTCTATTAACTACATCCTGGTATTTATTTCAAGAATTTGGAAGACCGAGTGCTAAGCTCACAATTTCATATCATTGAACAATATCTCCAACTCCTCCAATTTCATCTCTCATCTAAGTGAATTTGGATAGGTATTGAAAAATGGCTTCATTTTTATTCATTCAAATGTTCCTGAGCTTATATTTCAATGCCAGCTTCTTGACATCACTACTGCTTTCGGATAGTTGTGTGAGGGCTTTCCACATTGAAAATCAATCTCCTTCCCATGCAAATTCAAAACCACATGGTCTCTGACTCCCTCCAGGATAATCCTCCTAACTTTTGCAGTATCTTTCTTCCACTAAGCCATTTGTTGTGCATTTGATGATGTTGGTTTTGGAATATCTATTTTTGTGTCCTCTAATACTCCATTGTCATCTAGCACAACTTCCACTTTTTCTTTTCAAGAACATAAATTCAAATTTCCCTTCAATGCATACTCATGCCTTAATCCACTGAAAGAGATTGTTCTTGCACTAAATAAATACTTGCACCACAAACTCTGATATTTGAAATTTATTTGAGAGATGATTAGGAACCTGGTTTCTATGTATTTTTCAATAGCTTTGGTACCATGTAGAAATAACTCAAAATTTTTTAGCTACTAAAGAAATAACATAGAAATCAATAGACTCAAATTTATTCTACTAAATTTTGTAGAAAGAAAAATGACAATAGAAACACATGCAATCATTCAGTCACAATGCATAAAGTTTTTACGGGGGAACGCATCTGGGAGAAACTCTCCTATTTTTGTATTATACCAGATGAGAACAATGATCAATTACAATGACTTCTTCAATGCTTGAAGCTCCCTCTGCACTGCAATACTGATCTCTCTCCTTGATTCTTCTTTGTATAATACTTAGACAAAATAGGTTTCTGCTTCCTCCTATTTCCTTGTGCAATTGTGCTCCTAAAGAATAAGGAAAGCTCATATTTCCTTGTGAAAATCCCAAGGAAAATAGCTCACATGCATGCACAAACTTTGTACACTCAAAATAGTATACAATACAATTATAATTGTGCCTTTTCCCTCCACATCACTAGGAAATTTGAATTGCATGCATGACTAGGGTTATTTTTAGTAAATGAACTAGTTAACTAAGAGTTAATTGAGTTTACAATAGTTACAACTACTCAATTAAAATCATACTGACTCTATTCTTGACTAGAGCTCAGCTAACTTACTTTCACTAAATATAACACATCTAGACAACTACATCTTAGCCACCAACTTGCACACAACTCTACTACTAGCCCACCAACTCGAATTGACTAAATTAACTGAGTGATTTGGCCATGTCACTCCTACTAACTTCCTGCCAACTCATCCTGCTGAAGTGGAAATCCAAATTTCTTCATTTGACTAAGGCACAAGTCAAATGAAGCCTTTTCTTGCTACAATTTAATGCTAGTTGGGTTGTTATTTTTAGTTGAGTTTTTGTTCTCTTTAACATAAAAGGTTTTGTTAGTTTAGCCCATCCATAACATTATTGTATTCAAGTCCTTTTTTTTGGTGAAATACAAGATGCCACGATAACGAGGCAGAGTAAGGCATGGAAAAATTGGTAAATGAGGAGAGTTAAGCCAACAACATCTACAGAGCATTGGTCAAGGGAAATCTATATATCCCAGCACTATCAACATACTTGATTTTAATGACCCTGCATCTGATCAACAAAACTTTGGAAAGAAGATTGCATATCTCAATATTCTTCTAGAATAGCTCCTAAGAGATAGACACGATGGCCAAAATATGATCATCTCATTCATGAAATGTATCCAACGCAACCAATGGAATATGTAAGAGTTATTAGCAAATCTGCAAAAGGGTCAAGGGTGTCTACATGAAAAACTAGATTGCTTTGAAGCAAATTAGCTGACATGGAGAAACATGTACACTATGAGTTTCAGCTTCCTTTGTCACCAATTTTAGGACCATAGAATCATGTTTGATAAACAGGGAAAATTTTAAGGATGAAAAATTACCTTGAAATTTAAAAACATTGGTGAATCTCACTAGTTCCTAATATGCAAACTATAAAATGTTTATTGATGTATTTGTAAAATTATTCAAATTTATAATGATTTTATATATATTCTCTATATAATGTTGGTGATTTTTAAGGTAAAATAATTTTATATTGTAAAATTTGGGCGAATCATTTTTATAAAAAATGGAAATTGGCGAATCTATTTTTTGGAAAAATCATGGAAAATTAGCCCACCTGCAAATATTAGCCCCTAAAATTTTCCATGTTGACAACTACCCATCATAGTTAATAGGTTTTTGTTGTGTATCGATCTACAAAATTTTCTGGATCTACATTTATTTTCCTTTTTTGGCAGTGAAGCAATTTTTTGCAATTTCAAATATTTTTTTTCTAATTAGCTACTAGCCAATAAATCTTATAAGAGTGAGGCTAGTAAGATTTTGTCAAGTTGTTCTCAACAGTGTATTTTTTTTTTTTTTTGCATAAATTGAAACTTAGTTTCATTTACAAATTCTAGTAACATTATCGAGTGCTTGAGGTTTCCCTTTTCTTACTATGGAATCCACATATTATTTTTTTCTTTATTTTCATTTCTTTTTATTTAAAATCTGATGAGATGATTGTTTAGTTTCTTTAGGATGAGGTATCCAATATTCATGTGTTGGAATTCATTTTTAGTCTTTAATATCTTATTCTTTACGCTTTATTGATCTTTAGTAATTGTTTGGATGCATTAAAAATATTTTTATTTAGCATATCGCACAACACCATGATCGATTGTAGAGTGTTGTAATGAGGTTCAATGAGAAATACCTATATTTTGGCGAACTGAAAAGAATGTTAAAATGTACGAATGAATGGATAAATAGTTTTTAAAACTTGTTTATTTCACTATCTTAAATCAATTTATTTAATTAAACAAATAAGTGGTTTTATAAATTGTATTATTAAACTTTTGGGAAAATCCAAAACACCTAAAAAATATATTCAGAGTGTGGAGGAAGCCTTTATTCTACTTCCTCTACACGCTTGCACACCTGGATTTTGCAAATTTCAATGTGAAGCATAACCATTTCATTATAAAATAATGTGAGAACAATGTACAGAAGCAGTCTATGAAGATAAAGTATCTGTTAGAATTTTTTTACGAATAAAAATGTTGTTGCGGAACAATTAAATATGTGTATCAAATAACATAAAAATTGATGACTTGTAGTGTGAAAAAAAAATTGTATGGAGGGGGAATATGTAAGGAACATAGGAATTTGACTAAGCTTATGTGATATTTCATAGAAAGGTTAGTGAGGAACAAGAAAATATATGTGTCAAATACCGTGAAAGTTGGTGTTTTATAGTGTCTAGAAAAAATGCACAAAGGGAGTGCCTGTGAGGAGCTGCGGATTTGGATGAATAAAGGTTCTCCTGCACATATACCTCTTATGCATATCATTTGAATCTGTTAGAAAAAATACTAGCTACAGATCGCAATGAATCGGTGAACATTGCACAATGTTTCAGATTAAATGCTATTAAGCATTCAAACGATGCCCTGTTTACATCAAAAATGACTAATTAATTCCATTATATGTAGCTTGTGGGAATGTATGCAAAGGCATGGAACATTTCCAAAGAAACTTGATGTTCCTTGCTCTCGATGCTTGCTTTCCTATGCAATAATTCTTCTTCATACACATTAAAAAAGATTTTATTTAATATAAGTATTCAATTTGACAAACGTGAAATCACAAATCCACTTATTATTTATGTAACTCAAACATTTTATGTGCTAAAATTTAATAAGCCCAAACTGCTAATTAATTGATTAATATGTAATGCGTGGAAATGTATGCGGAGATACAAGACATTGCAAGGGTTAGTTTGTGTTCCTTGCTGTGCACACTCATTTTCCTACACAACACTTCTTCCTCACACAAATTAATAACCCAAAACCACCAATTAGTTGATTAATTTATTTCCCAAAAAATCTTTCAAACTCAAACACTTCATTTTAATGCTCAATGCATTTTAGTTAAGGTACATTCAATGCATTCCTATGTGCGAGATACTTATGCTAATGGCTCACTAGTTTAATTATGCTTTGGTGTGGAACAATACAACATACCTCCTTTCCTAGAATCATCGTACATTCAAAAGGTCAAATATTTACATTAATTGATAAAATGGAGTCAGTAAGCATGCCCAAACTGGGATTTTTATTTCCCATAATAGTATATATTGATTCTACAACTAACTTCTTGTTGATCATTCCTTAATCGGGATGTAATATGTTTTCCTACATAATACTTTGACCTCTCCGTTAGCAATATCGAATGATACATCTTGTTATTGACACATATTCTCCAAAATATGAACTTCTAGCAAGGTAAGCTATGTTATGAGGATAATAAGCTCTATTTCACTTGTGAAAAAAATTTGTGTGGGGAGTGAAACATAAAATCTGTATGGGAAGTGTAATTGTGCGGACAATGTGTGTGCAGAGCAAGGGACACAAACATCTCTGCACACACTTCCTTCACAATAAAAATCTAAAAGCTCAAACTTAGATATTGGACAATATTTACATTTATATGTGTAAATCACATTTTAAAGTTTTATAAGTAAAATCTTTTTTTTTGCTTAAGCAAGAGTGGGTCCTTCTTATCCATTAAAAAAATATAGCATTTACAAAAAGCCACCCCAAAAAGTGGCGCAGGAGAACAGCCCCCCAAAGGAACCGAGAACGGGCCAAGGCAAAAGACTCGGCACAAATGCCTTACCTCTCAATACATCAAAGATGAACCAGAAAAATCCAACATGTACCAGAAACTATAGTGAAGAACTAATGTGCCCAAATTAACGGCTCATAACTAAATCACCCAAGAAAGAACAACGCCTCTTAACTGGCCACACCTCCAAGCAGCTTGACCCATCGCCACTGTTGCTTAAACAGAAACGGATCCAATGGTCAAGGTACAGAACACCCCCACCAAGAAGGCCGACAAATAGCTTGTGAAGATTTTCCTAAAATGCACGATCGATCCTGATCGCTGATCTTCCTCACTCCATCAGATGGCTAAGATGCATATCGCGCATCCTAGGTGCTCGACCTATAAGAAGCAAGGAAAGTGGTAAAACGAGCGGGCCCATCTCCACGTGTCACGCTCTCAGTGGTATCGCTGCCAAAAATAAAAAACCACTTATGATTGAAAAGTGGTGCGATACTATGAACCTTCTCCGAAGGCGGTATTACCTCCAGCCAATGGAAAAAGCCCCACTAAATCACACAATCGATCCCAATCATTGATTTTCCTCCCTCCATCGGACAGCTGAGCTGCATATCGTACGTCCGAGGTTCTCTGCCTATAAGTAGCGGGGAAAGTGGTATTTCGAGCGGGCCCATTGATGAACCCCAATTTTTGTTACAATTTGGGCTCATTTGGCCTACTTGCTCTGCTCAAACCATTCATTTTTTATTGCTTATGCATTCATTTCTTGGTTTATTCGTGTTGTTTGTAGGAATAAGGGTAGGCATTCTATCCACGTGACTAATACATGATGATTTCAGGTTTTGGCATTAAAAGGGAGCAAAGATCACGAAAAAGGAGACAAGGAGACAATGAGGTGGCACTGCTGGTTTTTAGGAGAGGATGTCCACAGTCTTGGGGACCTTCCTCGTGATTCCCACCATAGCTCCGAGCTCCAATCCATCTCCCCACCGAGCTTAGAGGCAGCCAACTGTTCTATAGGAACAACAGTTATAACTGTTCTACAGGAACAACAGTTATGACTGTTCTATAGGAACAACAGTTATAACTGTTCTACAGGAACAACAGTTATGACTGTCCTACAGGATCAGCAGTTTAAACTTCAGTTGGACAGCCGAGCTCCTCAAATCAAGGACACCTGTTGGATGATCATTTTGCATAAATACTGAGGCCGTAGCCTTGGATAGAAGCTTTTTGAACTTTTGTATTGCTCTTGTAATTTGGAAGTACGAGCTACAACTCGGTTTTTGTTCCTTTTGTAAGCCAATTTTGGCATGTCATCAGACTTTCGTTTATGAATAAAGGCAGGCAGATTTTGATCTCATTCTGAGTTTCTAAGGGAGCTATAGCTCTCAGGTTAGGGCCCAACCTGAGAGCAATAGATCTCCTCGGTGTTGTAATGTTATTTGCATTTCGTTCCAGAACTTTGAGTTTTTACTTTAACATGCAATTCGAATTTACAGTTTGTTAATTTAGTCTTTTTCATGAGCTTAGATAGGATTAGTTTATGGTGAATTTGTTCCAGTTGCTTAGGTTAGAAGAGGATAGAAATAATCTATTGGAGCTCCAGAAAAAGGTTGTTAAAGGTCACTGCGATCTCTCTTAGGGATTGGGGTGCAGTCCATAACCAACCACCAAAAAGAAACGCAGTTCTTCTCACTTCCATGCAAGCTGCAACATAGACATTTTCGTTGAAGATCCATCCATGCACTTTTGACATTGAACCTACATTTCACTTCCATGCACGAGTTTCATTTCTTTGTTTTCCATTGCTGTTCATAGGTTTCATGGCACAGTTATCATAGATTAATGAAATCTTGTTTTTGGTACATAAGTCATTTGTTTCATTTACGCTGCTCCTTATCAATCCACTTCCTTCTTCTTCTTCTTGATCTCTCCTCAAGCCCTACTCGGCCTCTGTCCAGCTCATTTACTCTCCAACTCATCCATTATTCACTTAGCTCCATCTACTTAAACTTTCGTTGATCCCATCCTTCCAACCATCAACCCACTGCATGCACTCTTCCTCCATCTGACTTCTCTGCTCCTGAGACCATCACCAGCTCCATCTCCATCTCACCTATCCTCCCACACCACTCCAACACTTCACCATCTCCCAAAACTTCCACGGTCAAACATCCTATAGAATTGCACAGACTTCCTGTAGAAACCCCTGAGTTTCCTGTAGGATCCCCTGCAGACTTCCTGTAGAAACCTGCAAACTCGGTTGCTGAGCATCCGAACGTGGTAGGCTTATGTGGATTGATGCTGGAGACCCTCTGGGACCTCCCCTAGCCATCCTGACCTTGCCCATGCTTTCCTTCCATCCCAACCGCTCCTGCACAACCAAACCCTAATCAAAAGCATCATCACAATAAATCCAACCACTTAATAAAAAAATTACAAAAACATGTCTTTTCAGATGCAAGTAGCTTAGATGCATGTATTTCAGTTCACTGCAAGTAATGGCATTAGTGGTAGTGGTTTCATTCACATTTTTGCATAGTTAGGGTCTAGCCTAGTCAAATTAGGGTTTACTAGGGTTTTCATGCTTTGTTGGCTTTCAGTTTCTTTCTGCAGATAGATTAGTCTCCTTTGAGTTAGCTTTCGTCCATCATTCATAAAGCTTCTTCTGTGAGCCTATAGAAGTTGGCTTGAGCCCTAGCGGACTTGTGCCAGCTGACCAAGTGACAGCTGCGACAAGAGCTAGTACTTGTGCATACAGCACCGTCACTTCCAAGTTTGTACGAACTACCGGGTTGATAAAATTAGAGATAGGAAGCTCCAGGAGTTGCAACATTATTGCTACAATACTGGAGCCCACCATCTTTTTGGCGCCGTTGCCGGGGAAGCGTCAGAGTATTAGTAATTGTTGCTTTTCTTCTAATTCCTTACTCTTGCCTTCTACTAAGTAGTTAACTTCATTTCCATTCTGCAAAAGTAGCATAGCATTTCCTGCTTTCATAGATTAGCATTTCCTGCTTTCATAGATTAACATTTCCTTTCTGCAAGCGTAGACTAGCATTTCCTTTCTGCAATTTCATTTGAGCAAAGTAGAATAGTTCTTTCCTGCTTTCAGTTTAATTTTGCATCTTTCATAGTTAGTTGTAGATCAATCTGTCTCAGTTTTGCAGGTACCAAAAGAAAAGCAAAGCAAAAGCAATCAAAAGAAAAAGAAAGTCTTTTCCATTTCATGCCTCGTAGGAACCAAGATAGATCAGGAAAATTCCTACCAAACACCCCCACCACATCACTGAGTCACCCTTCTCTCTTCTTTGGTGACAGTGACCCAGAAGAACCTATAGGTGAACATCCTGAGATATCCAAAGACCCTATAGTAGAAGAAGAGTTAGAGACCACTCCATCTGAAGCTATGGCTAACAATAGAAGAGAAGATGAGAGAATAGAAGGTGCCTTCCCCATCCGAGAGACCAATGGAGAGATGAAAATGAAGAACATTAGCCCCTCCGCCTTACCTCACTTCCATGGGCTGACCACTAAAGATCCAGATACCTTCCTGTTTGAGTTTGCTGTCCTTTGTAGAACCTATGACTATACTGAAGATGAGCAAAAGTTGAAACTTTTCCCTTCCACTCTTAAGGATGCAGCACTACGCTAGTTCATGGGCTTACCTGGGAATAGTATCACCACTTGGGCTCAGATGCAGCAAGCTTTCAACACCAAGTACCGGGATTACTGTAGGTCTAAGGAAACAAAGGGGGAAATCTTTCGGATGTCCATGGGAAATGATGAGTCCTTAGAGGATTATGAGGAGAGGTTCCAACTAAGCTATAAGCGGGCCAGGTGCACACTTGACCCTGAATCCCTCAAGTTGGTCCTGCTCCGAGGAGTCCCTGAAGACCTCTTAGATACCTTTCACATGTTAGCTGGGGGGGGCATTTACCAACTGCCTTATGAGGACATCAAGACTGTGTTTAGAAACCACTCCAGGGCAGCTCGGAAACGAGGTAGAGGAAACCACCTCTCAACTAGTGTCCCTTTCTCCAAACATGAGCTTGCAAATCAATTAGAAGATCTTAAGAGTGAGGTGAGACAAACCATTGCCATGCAGCTTGACACATTCAGGATTTAGCAAAAGAAAGAAGAGGCTGAGAGAGCCTTGGCTATCTTCTGCCCTAGGTGCACAAGGAGGCACCCTAAGAACGAGTGTCCATTGCATTCGGTTGAAGTGTGTTTCGTTTGTGAGGAGGACCATCTCACAAATCAGTGTCCAACCTTACCTGGGTTTAAAGCCATGTACCAAGGGACAGAAGCTCCCACAGAGCCTCTATATTACCTCAACCAAAGGAGGCCACAGGGATCTAGACCTTATCAGCAGGGGATGCAAGGGGCATCTCAAGCTTATTACAGCCCCAACCAATCGACTCCTATGCCTTCCTGGGGCCCCCCTGCTCATCCTTCATGGTCCATGCCTCCTCCATGGTCTTATCCACCTCAGTACCCCACTCAACCTACTTCTCATTCATATCACTCACATGCCCAGCCACAGCCTCAATGGAATGCACCTCAGTCGGGGTGGAGGCCCCAATACAACACTCCTCCTGCCATCTTGCCTCCACCACCAGTTCAACCTCGGCCATTACCTCCTGCTCCTCCAAGGCAACCTCAAATGCCTGCTCAACTGAACCCGAACCCCAACAATAGACAGGCCCAGCAGGTATACACTGGGGAAACCTCATGCCCTACCTATGCTGTGGAGATCCAGGAGATCAATCTTTGATCTGGAAAGACTCTACCAGATCGCCAACCTCCTCCCCCAAAGGATGAGGAAGATAAACAGGAAAGTGAACCAAAGCCTATTCCACCCTTTCCTGAGAGACTAACAGCCACCACACAACCCAACCCAGAGGAGGAAGAGCTTCTGGGTGAGCTCAAGCAGTTGTGTGTAAAGATACCACTTCTCCAAGCCATCAAGGATGTGTCAATATACAACAAGCTGGTTAAGGAGAAGTGTTTCAAACACCCAGGCAGACGGAAGAAAGATGCCTCAACTATCAATGTCATAGGACAACTGTCTGACCTTATGTTAGGACAAGTCATATGCCCAAAGTACCTAGATCCTGGAAGTCCTGTAGTAGATGTTCACATCAATGGCACCATTATACCTCACACCTTGATTGATCTGGGGGCTGCCATTAATGTGATGACCAGGGATACCATGCTTAAGCTTAATCTTCAGGGTTCCTTGAGGAAGACCTCGACAGTACTGCAATTAGCAGATCGCTCCACCGTGACTCCCGAAGGGATTGTGGAGGATGTCTTGGTCTCTATCGACTCTTGGGAATACCCTGCAGACTTCCTGGTTCTGCAACCAAAGGCCAAGCTTACTGGATATCCTCTCATTTTGGGAAGGCCTTGGTTAGCTACTGCAGATGCTTACATAAGTTGTCGTGCAGGAAACATGACCATCAAAAATGGCCCCATGTCCAAGCAGCTAGTCCTATACCCTCCTGTCCAACCCTCCTTGGAGCATGACTTACCACTCTGGTTGGAAGAAGGAGAGGAAGACGAGGTGTACTCAGCACCTCTGTGCACCTTAGATACCACTAGAAGACACCCCCCAACCGAGGATGACTTGATCGAGAACTTGATCCAGAATCCACCTTCCAGTGCACTACCCTTAGAGAAATTGGTGGAGGATGCCCAAGCCAGCACCTTAGTGGATCTTTGTACAACCAACCCTGTTACTCCCAGAGTCAAGAATGTGGAGTTCGGCCTTGAGAAAGCATTGAAGATCAGCTCCTCCCTATCTTCTTCCCAGGAAAAGGAGCTGTGTAGTCTGTTGGCCAACCACCTAGATGCTTTTGCTTGGAGCTATAAGGAGATGAAAGGAGTCCATCCTTCGGTCTGTACCAATCATATATACATCAAAGAGGATTGTAAACCGGTTAGGCAACCTCAGAGGAGAATGAATCCAGCCCTTAAGGACATTGTCAAGGAAGAATTGCAAAAACTGTTGGATGCCGGATTCATCTACCCCATCTCAGATAGTGAATGGGTGTCCCCTCTAGTGTTGGTTCCCAAGAAAAATGGGAAATGGAGAATCTGTGTGGACTACTGAGAACTGAACAAAGCTACCAAGAAGGACCATTTCCCTCTACCTTTCATAGATCAAGTGTTGGATGGACTGGCATGAAAGAAGTTCTTCTCTTTCCTGGATGGGTTCAGCAGGTACAACCAAATCCAAATCAGCCCAGAAGACCAAGATAAGACCACCTTCACTTGTCCTTGGGGTACCTTTGCCTATCGAGTCCTTCCCTTTGGGCTATGCAATGCTCCTGCTACCTTTCAGAGAGCTGTTTTGAGCATCTTCTCGGAGCTGGTCCATGATGCAGTAGAAATCTATATGGATGACTTTACTCCTTATGGGGCCGACTTCCAGGAAGCATTGTCCAACCTGGGAAAAGTCCTAACCAAATGCACCGAGATGAACTTGTCCCTTAGTCCTGAAAAATGTGAATTCCTAATGACTGAAGGGACCATGCTAGGCCATACCATTTCTTGCCAAGGATTGCAGGTGGATCCTAACAAAATTGCTCTCATCAAGAGGGTTCCACCTCCTCAAAAGGTCAGGGATGTCTGGAGTTTCTTGGGATTAGCAGGATACTACCGGAGATTCATTAAAGATTTCAGCAAGCTAGCCTCGCCATTGTTTGGCCTGTTGGCAAAAGATGTGGAGTTCAATTGGACTAACGATTGTCAGAGGGCTTTAAATGAATTAAAGGACAAGTTGGTGTCAGCCCCAATCCTGAGAGGTCCAAACTGGGCCCTACCTTTCCACATCCACAGTGATGCCTCAAACAAAGCCATAGGTGTAGCTTTAGGACAAGTCGAGCAGAAACTTCCATATGCCATTTACTTTGTTAGCAAAAACTTGTCCAAAGCTGAGCTGAATTACACTGTAACCGAGAAAGAATTCTTGGCTGTGGTCCATGCACTGAACAAGTTCCGACATTATATTACTGGTTACCAGACCTTTGTACATACTGACCATGCTGCTATTAGATATTTAATGAATAAACCAGATGTGAATGCTCGTATTATTAGATGGTTACTTTTATTGCAGTAGTTTGATTTGACCATTATTGACAAACCAGGTAGAGAAAATGTTGTTGCTGACTTTTTATCTAGATTGGATTTGTCTGCAGATGAGGATGGAACAGTGGACGACCAGATACCTGATGAACATCTGTTTGCTATTTCAGTACTCTCTCCATGGTTTGCTGATATAGCAAACTATCTTGTTTCAGCACAGTTCCCTCCACACCTATCTTCCAGAGAGAAGAGCAGAATCATCAGAAAAAGTGCCCCATTCACGTGGATCGGGGGCAATCTGTTCAAGCTTGGCCCCGATCAGATCTTAAGGCGTTGTGTAAGGGAGGAGGAAGTCTTTGATATCCTCCTCACTTGTCATGATGGGCCTTGTGGAGGACATTTTGCAGCAAAGAGAACTGCCTTCAAGATCCTGCAGGCAGGCTACTATTGGCCCACACTTCATCAAGATGTCAGAAGATATGTCAGTCAATGTGACCAATGCCAAAGAATGGGGAAACCGACCCAAAGGGATGAGATGCCTCTCCAACCTCAAGTGACTCTTGAGCCATTTGAGAAGTGGGGCATGGACTTTGTGGGCCCAATCAACCCCTCTTCAAGGCAAAGGACTTACATCATTGTGTGTACTGACTATTTGACAAAGTGGGCAGAGACCAAAGCAATCAAAGCAGCAACAAAAGAAAAGGTGGCCGAGTTCCTAAGAGAGAACATCTTCTATAAGTTTGGCTATCCAAGAGAGCTGGTCACCGATCAAGGGAGCCATTTCACCTCCAACCCGGTTGAAGATCTCCTAGCTCATCACAAGATCAAGCATAGGACTTCCACCCCTTATCACCCTCAAGCAAATGGGCAGGTGGAAGTCACCAATAGAGCATTAGAAGGGATCTTGACTAAAGTGGTGAGCAGCAGCAGAAAGGACTGGGCAGATCGCCTGGTTGAAGCCACATGGGCTTACAACACCACTTGGAAGACCACCACCGGCTTCACACCGTATGAGCTAGTCTATGGGAAGAGAGCTTTGTTGTCCATTGAGTTTGAATACAACACTTTGAGGATGGCAGCTCAGCTGGACCTAGATCTCAGCCATGCACAACAAGAAAGGCTACTGCAGCTGAATGGCCTGGATGAGCACCGAATGCAGGCCCTCCTTCACTCAGAAGTGGTTCAACTTCAGAGAAAGGTGTGGCATGACCAACATCTCCATGACAAGCAATTTCAGCCGGGAGATTGGGCTTTGTTGTATGACTCAAGATACAAAGATTTCAAGGGGAAGCTGAGAACCAGATGGCTAGGACCATATGCAGTGGAGAAATGCCATGACAATGGATCTGTCCTCATTCGAACCATTGATGAGGAAGCCATTCCCATGCTTGTCAATGGGCATCGTTTGAAGATCTACAGGAGACCTGTCTCAAGAAAAGAGTTCATCAAAACTATAGAGAAATCTGTATTGGTCATAGAGAAGGGTTCTGCCTCTGCCTCGGGCATACCCTGAAGGAAAAAAAAAAAAAAAAATGAAAAAAAAGAAAAAAAAGAAAAAAGAAAAAAAAAAGTAAAAAATAAATAAAGATCCTTGGGTGAAAACCTCTCTGAGGCACCCAAGGCAGGTAGTAGGGGTGAAAACCTCATTGAGGCGCCCCTATTGTCTTTCAAAAAAAAAAAAAAAGGAGAAAAGGTTTGAAAAAGATCCTTGAGTAAAAACCTCTCTGAGGCGCTCAGGGCAGATGGCACGGGTGAAAACATCTTTGAGGTGCCCCTGTTATCTTTCAAAAAAAAAAAAAAAAAAAAGAGAAAACACAATAAGCAAAATATGGTAAAATTGCATGCAGGTTGCAGATGCTCTATGGAGAAGAGGAAGCCCTTCAACTCAAAGCCAAGGGTCCTTATCATGCTGTCAAGGAACCTCACCAGCACCTCCTCCAAGGGTACCCATTTTTTTTCAAGGTATGTGCAATTTTATCATGGTTTGAATCTTCTACAGGAAGATGCTGTCTTTTTACAGGAAGATGCAGTCTTTCTACAGGAAGGCGCGGACTTTCTACAGGAAAGTGCAGACTTTCTGCAGGAAGGCCGAACTTTCTACAGGAAGCTATGTGTTCTACAGGAAACTTCCTGTAGGAGTTTTGGACGTCCAGAATTCATCTTAAAAGGAGATTTAGTGACTATGGATTGGTTTGGATGCATGCAAGCCTCTATTGGCACCCTTGCACATTGCTGTCACCTTGCTCCACCATCCTTATCGACATGCGACCAAGTTCCCTGCACCAACAAAGAAGATCGATGAGTTCTCGGGGGAAAAGCCATTTTCAAAGTTAAACAAATGCTGGGATCTCATACCGCAAGCATTAAGAGCTCCGGGAACGTGATTGAAAGGCCAGAACCTCCATCGTGCAGCATGCACCCAAGGAGAAAGGACTGTTACGAGACACCTCGCGGGAATCCTGTAACAGTTCAACCTGCTCGAGTGGATACCATTCACAGCACCGCCATCTGAAATGGAACGCGGGCGCATGCAAGCAAAACATCCACTCCATCGTTGGCAGCCTGTAACCACGAGCCTCCGGGTCTGTGTAAGTCGCATGCAGCAGGTAGATCCACTCACCATCGTCCAAGAACTGGAAAAATCGTGTGCAGCCACGCAGGTAAGTGTCTCAACCCTTCCTTCCATCAAATCGCATGAATCTTACTTTGAAATTGTTTGCAAAGCGTAAAGTTGAATGGTTGAGCGGCCGTATGGCCAGTCGACTGGCCACGTCGGCTAGTTAAAGTGTAATTGGATGTTTGGGTGGTGGCCACGACAAGGAGGGTGAATGGAACGCACGTGAGAACACTCTCGTCAGAGCATGAGTTTAACAGGAAAAGGCGGCGGCAAATCTGTGGGAATGGATGCGGCAGCAAGTGAATACGCAGGCGGATGATGGATGATGTCGCCCAACGGTCCGGCGGGGACAGCTCATCCCCCATGCCACGAATTGCGCCGATTCAAAATCTAATCGGCTAGATCATGCGCATGCATTTATCATCCAACACTTCAAACTCGAGTGGCCATTCTGATCTCCTCTGCACTTTGATACGCCGAGTTGTTGGCTACCAGAACGCCGGTAAAGCACACCTCGAGCGCGGGCCAACTACAGTCCTCCCCGAGAATTGCGCACTGCTTCTACAGGAACGCAGTTCTACAGGAACGCAGTCTACAGGAACGCAGTCTACAGGAATGCAGTCTCTACAGGAACACAGTCTTCTACAGGGAAGCGGGTGCCTCCCGAAAAAGGTGGCCAATTAAAGAGGTAACCCTGAACTCTTCATGCAACTGGTTAGTAGAAGTGGCAAGACCATCATCCACAGTCGGGTCATAAAGATATTGCTGGAATTGTTGTTTGCTGTGCCTATGTTGTCGTTCTACAGGATGTCGGTATAAGTAGACTGTGTTGAATTTTGTGGATTATGTGCATGCTCTGTCTTAATAGACCAAATCTCTTTTGCATTTGCCACCGTTAATTAAAATGACCGTGTTCATCATGTCGGGTGGGTTTATAAGACGGGAACCCACTGATTCAACTAAACTAAGGAGAAACCCGACAGTGGTAGAGCTCTTCACTAGAGCACAATGGATGCCTTTTTGTGATAAGCTGCAGGGTTACGATGATGAAGTGGTCGAAGAATTCTTGCAGGATCTGAAGCCTAAATCCCAGACACTGGCCACAGTAAACTTTAGAGGTCTAAGCCTCAAGCTCACCCCAGAACATATCAGTCGGATCACAGAACTTCCTATGGGTTTGCTGTGGGATAAGGAAGAAAGAAAGCTGAGCCTGCAGACAAAGAAAGAATTCTTTCCACCTGAGGAAGAATTCTCGGAGGACAAAAATGGGGTGTGAAGAACGAGCCTATTGCCACCATGGAACGAAGTCAGTTTGCAAATCATGAAATATATTACTTGTGAAGGCCGTTTCAACATCGTGTATGCATATCACTTTCGGCTGCTCACTGAATTGAGGCACCGAATTGACCTTCCTGTAGAACAAAAACTGAGCATCTCTTATTACCTACTGTAGTCTCTAATGGAGTGTGCCACAAAGCTGAAAGAGGGTATACCAGATCAGATAGCCCACCATGGGTTGATCAAGCTTCTTGTGGAAGATGCATTGCACTCATATAAGGTCCCCCTCTCATGGGAATCCTTCCGGAATTTGACAAAAGATGGGGACATTAAGATGTTGATCGAAGAAACGGGTTCCTCCAGCAGTGAGGAGCATGAAGCAGTGGCTGAGGAACACAGGGAAGAAGGCCAAGAGACCCCGACATCAGTACAGAAGAGAGAACAAAGGAAGAAGCATGAGGGAAAGGAGGACAAAGAAAAAGGTGGCACACCTATCCTGTCAGCAAGGGAAAAGAGGATGAAGAGCAGAATGGACAAAGCTGAGGTGGTCCACGTCAGCCCAAGTACCTCAACAGCACCTGCAACCAAAGCAAAAAGCAAAACTCAGGCAGGCAAGCAAGTAGAGGTGGAGACACCTGTGTCTACAGGAAAGCAAAAACAGGCTTCTACAGGAAGCCCAAAAACAAAAACAAAGGCTTCTACAGGAAGCCCGAAGATCATTGAGAAGCAGGCTTCTACAGGAAGCCCAAAAGCAAAGACCAAGGCTTCTACAGGAAGCCCGAAAACAGAGACAGAGGCTTCTACAGGAAGCCCGAAATTGCAGAAACAGGCTTCTACAGGAAGCCCCGAAAAGGTGAAACCCAAGGAGAGAAAGGTGGATATTCTGGCACGGGAGGCAGCAGCTGTATTAGCTGGCCTCAACACGCCACCTAAGCCAAAAGGAAAGAGGAAGAGGGAGACCCCTCTATACTTTAAGGCTCGAAGAAGTGTTAGGATAAAGACGGGCAAGCCACAGGCCCAATCCAGCAGCCCGATCGTCATCGAAGATACACCTGCTTCTCCCAAAGAAAAGTCACCCTCCAGGATCACAGTCACCTACGAGAAGGGGAGTCCAAAGAAAAATACGTGGCAAGAAAGGTTAGACTTGTTGACTGAACAAACGCGGCTACAGGAAGCTGAAAATGTTCTACAAGATACTCTGGCCCGGCTACAGGAAACGGAAAAGAAGGAAGGGGAAGGACCCTCATCACCACCAAGGGAGGGTGAGGTAGAACCACCTGAAGAGATAGAAAGAGAACATATACCAGAACCTAGCCCTTCACCTAATCTGAATTCATACTACGCCTTTTTAGAAGCGGGCAAAATCATACCGCAGAAATTCACTGTGCCTCTATTCTTTGAACTAGAGAAAGAAAGAGTCTGTTCCCACACATGGATGCAGATCGCCAAATCAAAGGGTGTGGCGGACATAGGCCCTTTACAAGAGCAACTCAAGGAGGTCAGGAGTGAATTCACCATGGCTAAACATGTGGCTAATTGCCAACGTGTGCTTCTACAGGAAGAAAATCAGAAACTGAGATTGCAGCTACAGGAACTAAAGGCAGGAGCAGGAACATCCTCCAAGGACATCACAAATGAACAACAAGGCAAAAAGGAGCTGACCACCAGCCTTGAAGGGCCAATGACACTTCTACAGGAAGCAGAATAGAAAACAAAAATTGAAGTGCAAGCCCTAAGAGAACAGCTGCAATAAAAGGAAGCACAATTGGCCTGCATGGCCAGTTGGGCCATGGAGGCAATTCAGTGCAGAACACATGCAAAATCCTATGGATTGTTCTTAAAAGATCAATGGTTGCAGTTCCAAATAAACACCTTGGCACAAAGAGGTACTTCACATATCCAAAACCCACAACAATTTTTTGAATTGTGCAGTACTAGTTCGTCTAAGGACAAAGCCAAATTAGCAGAGTTTTACCTCCACAATTTGGCTTTTCCTAATGAAGTCTCCTGGGATCCCAATGTTGCCTTGTGTGATATGCAATTGATGGCGTTCGCCTCATGGTTAAACCATGAGGATCAGAGAGCAGCTGAAGCAAAATCGGTCATGAACCGAGAAGTGAGTGAACCATTGTTCATTCGACCAGAACTAGAGGACCCGGTGGCACTCATCTCAGCCCACCAACAGTTGGCTACAGATCCCACAACTTCCTTGAGATTTATGGACCAACAGGCCCAAGCCATAGCCCACTTTGAAGACATGGAAAGGTTGTTGGGAGAAAGTGTTGCCCAAGCATGTGCACGTAGATGGAATACCCTGGCACACAGCTTGAAAATCAGAGAGTACCACACCCCCATTCGGATGAGGGAAGCTTTGGCAAGGGTTGAACTTTACAAGAAATCCATGCAAAGCCTCCAGGCCAGCTGGATTGGCCTTAAACTTAGCCCACCACTACTGCTAGGACTGACTGAAGGCAATACAGAGGAAGATGACAGTCAACAATGGGAAGAGGTGAACAGGAAAGCAGGGTTTCATATCCACAGAGAAGACACCACCACAAAGCCTTGGGATACAAGGGAAGCAGTGAAAGCAATGAAGGATGAAGATTTGGACTAAGTTGCTCAAGGATGAGCAAATAGTTCAGCTGGGGGGTGATGATGAGCCCCAATTTTTGGTACAATTTGGGATCATTTGGCCTACTTGCTCTGCTCAAACCATTCATTTTTTATTGCTTATGCATTCATTTCTTGGTTTATTCATGTTGTTTGTAGGAAGAAGGGTAGGCATTCTATCCACGTGACTAATACATGATGATTTCAGGTTTTGGCATTAAAAGGGAGCAAAGATCACGAAAAAGGAGACAAGGAGACAATGAGGTGGCACTGCTGGTTTTTAGGAGAGGATGTCCACAGTCTTGGGGACCTTCCTCGTGATTCCCACCATAGCTCCGAGCTCCAATCCATCTCCCCACCGAGCTTAGAGGCAGCCAACTGTTCTACAGGAACAGCAGTTATAACTGTTCTACAGGAACAGCAGTTATGACTGTCCTACAGGATCAACAGTTTAAACTTCAGTTGGACAGCCGAGCTCCTCAAATCAAGGACACCTGTTGGATGATCATTTTGCATAAATACTGAGGCCGTAGCCTTGGATAGAAGCTTTTTGAACTTTTGTATTACTCTTGTAATTTGGAAGTACGAGCTACAGCTCGGTTTTTGTTCCTTTTGTAAGCCAATTTTGGCATGTCATCAGACTTTCGTTTATGAATAAAGGCAGGCAGATTTTGATCTCATTCTGAGTTTCTAAGGGAGCTATAGCTCTCAGGTTAGGGCCCAACCTGAGAGCAATAGATCTCCTCGGTGTTGTAATGTTATTTGCATTTCGTTCCAGCACTTTGAGTTTTTACTTTAACATGCAATTCGAATTTACAGTTTGTTAATTTAGTCTTTTTCATGAGCTTAGATAGGATTAGTTTATGGTGAATTTGTTCCAGTTGCTTAGGTTAGAAGAGGATAGAAATAATCTATTGGAGCTCCAGAAAAAGGTTGTTAAAGCTCACTGCCATCTCTCTTAGGGATTGGGGTGCAGTCCATAACCAACCACCAAAAAGAAACGCAGTTCTTCTCACTTCCATGCAAGCTGCAACATAGACATTTTCGTTCAAGATCCATCCATGCACTTTTGACATTGAACCTACATTTCACTTCCATGCACGAGTTTCATTTCTTGGTTTTCCATTGCTGTTCATAGGTTTCATGGCACAGTTATCATAGATTAATGAATTCTTGTTTTTGGTACATAAGTCATTTGTTTCATTTACGCTGCTCCTTATCAATCCATTTCCTTCTTCTTCTTCTTGATCTCTCCTCAAGCCCTACTCGGCCTCTGTCCAGCTCATTTACTCTCCAACTCATCCATTATTCACTTAGCTCCATCTACTTAAACTTTCGTTGATCCCATCCTTCCAACCATCAACCCACTGCATGCACTCTTCCTCCATATGACTTCTCTGCTCCTGAGACCATCACCAGCTCCATCTCCATCTCACCTATCCTCCCACACCACTCCAACACTTCACCATCTCCCAAAACTTCCACGGTCAAACATCCTGTAGAATTGCACAAACTTCCTGTAGAAACCCCTGAGTTTCCTGTAGGATCCCCTGCAGACTTCCTGTAGAAACCTTCAAACTCGGTTGCTGAGCGTTCGAACGTGATAGGCTTCTGTGGACTGATGCTGGAGACCCTCTAGGACCTCCCCTAGCCATCTTGACCTTGCCCATGCTTTCCTTCCATCCCAACCGCTCCTGCACAACCAAACCCTAATCAAAAGCATCATCACAATAAATCCAACCACTTAATAAAAAAATTACAAAAAAATGTCTTTTCAGATGCAAGTAGCTTAGATGCATGTATTTCAGTTCACTGCAAGTAATGGCATTAGTGGTAGTGGTTTCATTCACATTTTTGCATAGTTAGGGTCTAGCCTAGTCAAATTAGGGTTTACTAGGGTTTTCATGCTTTGTTGGCTTTCAGTTTCTTTCTGCAGATAGATTAGTCTCCTTTGAGTTAGCTTTCGTCCATCATTCATAAAGCTTCTTCTGTGAGCCTATAGAAGTTGGCTTGAGCCCTAGCGGACTTGTGCCAGCTGACCAAGTGACAGTTGCGACAAGAGCTAGTACTTGTGCATACAACACCGTCGCTTCCAAGTTTGTACGAACTATCGGGTTGATAAAATTAGAGTTAGGAAGCTCCAGGAGTTGCAGCATTATTGCTACAATACTGGAGCCCACCACCCATCTCCATGTGTCACGCTCTCAGTGGCATCACTGCCAAAAATAAAAAACCACTTATGATTGAAAAGTGGTGCGATACTATGAACCTTCTCCGAAGGCGGTATTACCTCTAGCCAATGGAAAAAGCCCCACTAAATCGCACAATCGATCCCAATCATTGATTTTCCTCCCTCCATCAGACAGCTGAGCTGCATATCGCACGTTCGAGGTTCTCTGCCTATAAGTAGCGGGGAAAGTGGTATTTCGAGCCGGCCCATCTCCATGTGTCACACTCTCAGTGGCATCGCTGCCAAAAATATAAAACCACTTATGATGTAAAAGCGGTGTGATACTATGAACCCTCTCCGGAGGCAGTATTACCTCCAGCCAAAGGAAAAAGTGGTTGATGTGTACAGTCATGAAGCTTTGTCGCTGGTCACAGAGAATAATCTCGATCATGGTTGACTTTGCTGCATACCTAGACATACCTTTAACGAAACTCTGACTACGGTCGCTTAGCATAATCCTGAACGTGGTCGACTTTGTCGCATACCTTGTCATACCTCTCATCGTAAAAATATCAATCCAACCTAAAGAACCCCTCTGACTGCGGTCCTTTACTGGTTTGATGTTATTCTTTTGCTTCTAAACTCTGCTTTGTCCTCCTCCGCCTAGTTATGACAAAGTTTTTTCAGATTTGTTTGCTCCATAGTGTTCCACTTCCTTAAAATTGCGCTGTCCTTACAGCTGACACCTTGATTTGCAAGAATGTCCACCAATTTGTTGGCCTTTCTCTTCACATGGATGAATCTGAGAGTGAAAAGTTCTCGTAGATGTTCTTGGATCCTGTGTAGAACCTGAGTTAAACTCCAGCGTTTAGTGACATTTTTCGGCCCTGTGCCATTACAAATTCTCTTGGCAGCATTTATGACCAACTCTGAATCCACTTATATTATGACATTTTGATAGTTGTTCTGAATAAAAAATTCTAAGCATTGTTCCAAGGCCATTAGTTCAGCCATATTGTTAGTGGCTTTTCCTAAGTTCCCATGGAAGAGGGAGATTATGTTGCATGTATCATCCCTTAGAACTCCCCCAAAGCCAGCCACTCCTGGGTTTCCTTTGGAAGCTCCATCAATGTTGAACTTTAGAAAATCTTTAGGGGGAGGATGCCAATATTCCTCCCTCTTATTTCTCATACTTTCTTCTCTGTCTAGATCTTGAGGAATAATCTCCTGCAAGTCTAACAGCTGGATGATTCTTAAATCTTCAATTGAGGGAGGATTTTTGGGGAGATTCCTAACTGTGGTGCCCACTATGTCTTTAAGTTGTTTTGCTATCAGCTTCACCAGGCTAAGAGGGGCAGTATTTACCTCTTTGAATATTCATTTGTTCCTTTCTTTCCACACATTCCATATAATGAAACTCGACAAGAGATCCCAGGTTGAATTTAGAATTTCATCAGACTGCTTGAAAATATTGGTAAAAAGCTCCCAAATCCTGTCAGTGTAGATACAACTGTTGAGAAGATGCTCAATATTCTCCTCATGGGTCTCACAAAGATGATATCTGGAGGGTCCCAGCATGCCCCTCTTTTTAAGGTTGTCCCGGGTTAATATCTTCCTGTGGTGAACTAACGACATGAAGAGTTTGATTTTCATCCAACCTTTGTGTCTCCAAAGCTTCTCCCAAGTTTTATTTAGAGCTTGGGGTTCTTGATCAAGGAGAAAACCTTTAGCTTACTTAATATTAAAGTTGCCCTCTTTGTTGTTACCCCATCTCAGTTGGTCCTGCCCTTCCGCTACTAAAATTATTCTCTGGTCTATCATTCTTTTAAGGGACTTTGCTTGACTGTTGTGGGTCCTATCCTCTCTACCCTCAATTTTTTTCCAAATTCTCTATTTACCAACATTATGTGGATTCTCCCAAAAGTCTTTCACTTTTACTAAACCTTGATTGTCAGTCTCATGCTTGAGGCTTAGAAATTCTTCCTTCAGTAGATTCGGTTCTTGTTGCCATTTTTCCTCCCAGAAAAGTGCTAGATCTCCCTCTCTGATTTCCAAGAAACTATTTTTTTGAACTACTTCTCTATTCTCCCAGGCCATATTCCATATGGGAGATCCTTTCCTAGTTCCTGTCATACGAATGATTTTAGAAGCCGACCAGTCATTGGAATATTTTTCCTTCCAGATGCTTGCCCATTGAGCTTTAGGATCCTTAACCCACCTCCACCAGAGCTTGGCTCCAAGAGCCTTGTTGAGAATCTCAGGATCGTCCAAACCCAGGCCTCCTTGGTTCTTGGGTTTGCAGATTTTTTCCCACAAGATTAAGGCCCATTTTTACCTTGTTTCCACTTTGCCCTAGAGAAAATCTCGTTGAATATTCTGAAATTGTTGTAAGACTCCTATTGGAGCTGGCAGGGCTGATAGCATAAAGATTGGGATCGCTTGGAGAACTACTTTAGTAAGAACCAATCTACCAGCTAAATTTAGAGATCTGTTTGTCCATTTCCTGAGCATTTTAGTTACTAAAGGATCCCATATACTCTTGTGATGGGGTTTAGTTGTAAGAGGAACTCCCAAATACTTCGAGGGAAGGGATTCTCGTTGAAAGCCTAAAATTCTGGAGACATTTCTCTGTATGGCTATATGAGTGTTAAAGAAAAATAATTTTTATTTGGAAAGGTTTACTTCCATACCTGTGGCCTTCACAAAGTCATTTAAAATTTATTTGTAAGCAAGTGCTTCTTTAACTGTGGGAGTTCCCTGTAGCATGGTATCATCTACAAATTGTTGATGAGTCAGAACTTGCCCATTCTCCGAAATTTGGAGTCCCTGAATTTTTCCCATTACTCTTGCATGCTTGATAAACCACCCCAACCCTTCCATCATGAGGATGAAGAGAAAAGGTGAAAGCGGATCTCCCTGTCTAAGACCCCTAGAAGGGAGAAAAAGTTCAGAAGGAGAGCCATTCACTAAAATTGAAAAGCTGGAAGAAGTCATAAAGGCCATGACCCATCTGACCCAATTATGATCAAAACCAAACGTAGTGAGCACTTTTTTGATGTAAATCCAGTTTACTTTGTCATATGCTTTCACTATGTCCAGTTGCATGATCATGCTCGCTCTCTTGTTGCAATTTAATGAGTGAACCACCTCGTGAGCTTGTATTATGTTGTCCAGAATTTTTCTTCCTTCTACGTACCCTATTTGTTCCCCAGAGATGAGTGTGGGCAATAGGGGTTTAAGTCTGTTAGCCACAAACTTGGAAATTATCTTATAGACCACATTGCATAAGGCAATGGGCCTGTAGCTCTCGGGTGCTTGAGCATTATCCTGTTTTGGAATAAGCGCAATGAAGGAGGTATTGAGAGCTTTCAAAATGGTCTTGTTCTGCCCGGAGTCTTTGACAATCTCAACAATATCTCTTTTAACAATATGCCAGCAGGCTTTGAAGAAATCCACATTAAATCCATCCGGACCATTTTGCATTTCCTTGAGGACCTCACTGATCTCCTTTTCAATTATAGGTCTGTTGAGATTACAATTGTCCTCTCTGGAAACCAGTTTAGGAATATGTTCTATTAAGTTCTTAATGAAAGGTTCTCTTCCTAAAAAAATTTCCTTGGCAATGCCCCGAAAATGATTTACTAACACTGCATCTACCTCCTTATGGGATTGAAGAATCTGGCCATTCTCGTTCTTGATTGAAGAGATTCTGTTGTGATTTCTGTTTGCAATGGTAGATCTGTGGAAAAATCTAGTATTTCATTCTCCTTCTTTAAGCCAAAGAACCCTAGATTTTTGTTTCCAAAAAATTTCTTCATGATTACACAACATTTCCCATTCTTAGTGATATTTCTCTGCTTTTCATTTTTGTCTTTATCAAAGCCATTCTTAATCAGAGCTTGGTTGAGCTCTAGGATTTTGATTTCTATAATTTTTTTACTTGTGAAAATATTGCCAAATTCCTTCTGGTTCCATTCCTTTAGCTTCTGCTTGATGTGTTTAATCTCTTGTGTAACAAGTACATGGATGATCCCTGTATCTGTAGGTCTTCAGCCCACCATTTTTCAATGTTGCTGATGAAATCTGGGTGTGAAAGCCAAATATTTTCAAACCTATATGGTTTGTTTCTTGGGGTACCAATGCCCTTGATCTCCATTTGAATCGACCAGTGATTTGAACCTCCAAAAGGAAGGATATCTATTGTAATTTCCTTGTCTAGAAGCATGAGCTCTTCCGAGAACATGAATCTGTCTAGCTTTGAAGCTACCTGGGAATCCCCTCCTCTTTTATTGTTCCAAGTGCAAAGACCATTATTTGTCTCAATTTCCACCACCTTCATGTTTTCAAAAAAACTTTGGAAAGCTGAGGAATATTTGTTTAGTGCTCTTGTGCCCCGTTTTTTCTCCAAGAGAGATCTAAACATGTTGAAATCTCCTCCTATAACCCACGATATCTCTACAAATATGTTTCGAAGGTCCATTAGGGACTCAATAAACTTGATTTTGTCATATAACCTTTGTGGGCCGTAAACATTCGTTACCAGATAAGTCTCCCTGTCTCCTACATGTTGAATGACAACTGATAAATAATTCCTCATTGCTTCCGCGTCAATAATAGTTATTTTTTAGGGATTCCATAGGATGAGGATACCCCCTGCTGTATTTTTTGCTTTGACTTCTATAAACTCATATCTGCTGAGCCACTTACTGTGGATTTGTCTTATCTTTTGGACAAAGATTTTTGTTTCTTGGACAAAATTTATATCTAGAGCTACTTGTTTCATTCTATTGTTCAACATTCTCTATTTTATTTTACTTCCTAGACCTCTGATGTTCCAAGTTGTAAACTTCATAATTACAAATTGGTAAAGGAGTAGCTGGTTAGGTCTTTCATCTTAACTGAGTCTGTCATGAGCTTCCCACATTCCATTAATAGCTCGTTCTACTTTTTCCTGCCCTTTTTTCCCCGGGTTTCTTGGAGCTAATACTAGAGTTGATTTTACTACTTTCACTCCCTGCTTACCCTGTCTTTCGCTGTTGTGATCTTCTCCCAAGCCCTTTGTCAACTTTTTCGATAAGAATAGTTGCTTTATTCGATTGCATTATTCTTTTGGTAGAGATTTTACTCCATTAGTTGTACCCTTACTCAAGAACCCTTCTAGATCTAGGTTTTCTCTGTCGAGAATATCTTGTAAATCATTGTCTTCCATTTCCATCTCGCTCTGGGTCATCTCCTGATCCATATCCATCTCTGGTTCACTCATCATTATCTTTTTCTGTTTTTCCTTTACCTGCTCCTGAACTTGTTCTTCTTCATTTTCCTATTTATCATCTTCATCCTTCCTAACTTGATTTTCACCTTCTACTTCTTCCTCCTCTTCAAGAGCCTGGAACTGATTTTGCCTCACTTTTTGGTCTCCACTTTGATGCTGTTTTGGTCCCTTTTTTTCGTTTTTACCTTTGTGAGTTACTTTGTGAAAGCCATCTAATTCTTTCATTGTGTTAGGTTTGCTTTTGTTCTCTACCTTACTGAGAGGACAGTCTCTCAGAAGGTGCCTGTGTTCATGACATTTTCGACATCTAAATGGAATATGCTCGTAGTTAACCGTCTGCACCCATTCCTCATCAAAAACCTCCAGTATGACCTCGTCCGGAAGAGCTCCAGATAGGTCCATTTCTACACAAATCCTAGAAAAGGAGGTATATTTACCCCTTCTTGTGGCTTCAGAAGTTTTAACATACCTCCCTAATTTATTTCCTATGGCTGTTAGTGATTCTATTTGCCAATAATCCAGAGTTAGCGAATAGAGTCTTAACCAAACTGGCACTGAGGTAAAGGTTTCCCACTCTGGCGCGAAGTTCATCATCCACGCCTGCATGTAGAGCCCTGCTGCTGCATAGAAGTAGGGCCCACCTTCAAACACTCTGTCTTTGTCCTCAATGTTTGCAAACACCACAGTGAAAAAACCCTTGGATCCTAGATGAAGATCAATGCTTCCTTTAGGCTTCCTATGGTATCTGATCCATGTTTGTAAAGCCTTTTCGGTGGGCCATATTCCCATGAATTTTCATATGATTGCATAAGTATGCATGTGCTGCCTGTGGGCCTGCAGCTCAGGGTTATTTAAGATAACTCTAGGAGTGACTTCAGCTTTGGGCTTGCATGTTCCCTTTTGTTTCCTATCTTTTGTTCCCTGTTTTTTGTCATTTTCTTCTTTGTCTTTTGTGCCAACATTCTCCTTCCCCTGGTTATTTTCTATTTCTTGTTCCCCATTTTTTCCTCCTTCCATCGTTTTGCCTCTATCTGATTCTAGAGGGGCCTTTCTCTTGTTAACCACGACCTCTCTGAAGGAGGGAGTGGAGCTCCCTCCTCTTCCCCCATCCATGGTGAAGATTCCACGCAAAAAACCTTCATCTTAGTTTTCCGCTCTTCCGCTCGCTTCCCACTCTGCTGCGGTTTCCAAGGAAAACCTATTCCACATTCAGTTTTATAAGTAAAATCATTTAAGCTTAATAAATTCTTAAATATTGTAATTAATTGGTTTGAATGTGTAAATACTTGTCATTAAATCGATAGAGTTTAAATATGTAAATATTTATTTTTATATGGTTTATATTTGTAAATTAATATAATTCAAATGAAAATTGATATCTCTTGCATACCCTTTGGGTGACTAGGAATGAAAAATCACCTTACTGTGTTCCAAGAAACACACATCAGTTACAAATGTTATCACTGACCCTAATGATGCCAGAGCTAACATGGTTCGAGATCCCTTACATAGGCGATGGGATGGGAAGCTGAAAAAACGAAGTACGGAGGTGTAAAGGAAGAAACAAGGGGGTAGCAGGGGCTCCTCCACACTCCACACAATTATCAATTTATGGCGAAATGAATTTTTTTTTTAACTGAACTTCATAGAAAAGGACATAGAAAAGAAACAAAAATATTTTAAAAAATGCATAAATTTGATCACATATTCTGAATATTGGTCGAATGCAATACTTTGTACTAAAGGAAACATAAAGAACCAACAAAGGTGCAAAGGAAGTATACATCATGCCGAGTACGTAGAAAAAAATATTGACTCAATATAGTCCCTGCTCTTTAAGAAACTCCCTCTCACACAATTTATCTCCACACCTTCTATCCTGCACTTCCCACGCACCTAATAAGGTTTGACAGTGAGCATGAGGTCATCCATCCTAATGAAAGAAAATCTTCTTAATAATTTCACTTCTTCATTGATAGAGACAGCAAGAACCTATTCAAATCTTCCTCTACACTATGCTATGCTAATTCTCTCACATTGTGCACAAGTACGACAAGAGCACAATGAAGGCCTCTTCCACACCTCCACATTAACTATTTTAAAAAGTAATGTTTTTAAGTTGGATTTGATATTTAGTTGGACCTATATTGCAATTCATGTTCATATGTTCATTGAAAACAAAAAATAAAGTGGAAAGTCAGAGTAAAATGCTTTCTTCAACATGTGGAGTATGAACGGTAAACTCTATTATAATACATACACATAGAGTCATTTTATTTCAAGTTGGTAAGCATTGGTTTTCTATACCAATTTTTCAATGCTTTCAAGGACTATTGACAATGACTAATGCATATAGGAATCCCTTTTAGACGATATGTGCGAAATGAAGTAGTCTAATTACAAATGCTAGAACTATGGATGATAATATGGTTCATTGTACCATTTTCAAGGATAAATGTCACTTTGTTTATTTCCATCGATTAAACAATATCATACATACAAATGAAAAGACTAAAAAATAATGTGTTCTAAGAGGCATGGAAGTCGAGAAAGTATTACTTGATTTGCAAAACGTTTCCCATCAACAATACTATGTGGAAAAATCAATTGTTATTGATTATGTTATTTTAATAATTAATATTATCCTATGTATGTTATGTCCTTATCTTGTGAGGAAGATTTCTCATTATGTGGAATGTGAAGATGCTGAGAAAGCTATGCACAATGAAATATCTTCGTACTCTGCATACAACAATGAAAACAAAACCTTGTTCCATTTTACCATTGTTGGCATAAAACATATAGTATGGTTTTACATGAGAATTTTAACTTAACGATATAAAAAAAACAAAAAGGACTAAGAAGTTTCACATTCATAATTGTAGAATTGGACATGGATGTTTGCTATTAATAAGGTTATTAAAATGGGCATCTTTGGATGTGTGTCCATCAAATTTTGAAATGGAATACATACAGCCCATCCCGTCTAAAAGTAGCACACATATTTAGAAATGATTGTAATTTGCGAGCAATTTCTTTGGATAAAAATTGTGAGCAAGTACCATCCTAGAAGGGGCTAAATTCATTCTGATTATTGAATATGTCCCATCGATCTTGTAAATGACCTCACGATCATCATATATTGTAAAGTAGTAGAACTCCTATTGTAAAGATAATAGCTTCGAAATACTAGTTTTTAGCTTAATGTGAATCAGTATAAACCATATCGAGTGAAGATACAAAAGTGGCTTGTAGATATTTATTGTCTACACTTATTCTACATCTAATATACATGTAAACCAAAGTTTTCCCAGCCCAAACTTTAACAAACAAAAATTGTTAATTAATTGATTTATGTGTAGTATTGTATAGAACAGAAGTGTGCAGAAGAACTATGTGGAAGGAGAATTTATGCAGAAATGTGAGAGAATGCATATTTTTTTATTTTTTATTTTATTTTATTGTGTGCAATTTCATTTCTGTGGACATTTATACTCTATGGGCATTTCATCAAACAATTTGTGTGCAATGTTTATTTCTTTCGAACCCTAATCTTCCACAGAGTATATCTTTTCAATTATAGAAGACCAAAATCTAAAATTTCTACCATAGTATCCTTGAGACATTTTCTCTATCTCCTCCAAGTTTCATAGTCTCAAACCTCTCAAAAATAAATTTATGGAAATAATGCTAAGTTGACTTGTTTTAAGGTATTATTTTAGGATAATTTAGGAGACTCGACTTTCTCAGAGAATATGTCAGAAAACATATAAAAACAAGATCTAGAATTTCTAATAGACTTTCCTTGGGATTTCCCCTAAGTATGGTCCAATTTTAAGCTTTTGAATCAACCCAGAAGAAAATTTATAGTGAAAATTCTGGTTGACCTTATTTTAGGAGCATTTGCAAAGCTTGACTTTCTTAGAGAATAACTAAAAAGTATAGTGAATCAAGATCTGAAAATTGAAAAAATGATCAAGGGATTTCCCCTCACTACGGTCCAAGTTTTAGCCTCTCTAACCTTCAATAAGAAAATTTATAATGAAAATTCCAAAATGGCCTATTTGAAGAAGCATTCATAAAGCCCAACTTCCTTATCTCATATATAAAAAAATATAGCAACCCAAGACCTCGATATTGAACCAAACGATCAACAAGATTTCCCCTCACTATGATCTGAGTTGCAGCCTTTAGAACCTCCTAGAAAAAGAAAAATAAATTATAGCGAGCATGCCAAGATGAATTGTTTACCCCATTAAATACATTTTGGGCTTCCACCATTAAACTCCATGAACTCACTTATAGCCCGTAGAGGAAATTAATAAGGGAGGCATGCAATTAATAAGGGAGGCATGCAATTAACATGGAAGGCATGCAATTACTAAAAATGATCATGCTTTTCCCATGCATCCTGATTCATTTAAATTCCATCGCCAAGTGAATTCAAACCCATTGCTCCAAACTTTACAATCATAAGAAACACAAGGATCATAAATAAAATAATATAAAAACAAAAATATTTCCTACATATCACAAAATAATTCATTCAAGAAATATAAATAACATGGAAATAAACATATATTGATTGTAACGAGAAAATATTGGAATTGAAGTAATGTGAGCCACGTTCCACCCCACCTTAGGCTTAATTATGTTGCAATTTTTCTCACACTTGGCCACCATTGTTCTAGATCTTGATACCTCGAGGGAAAACTAGACTCATGTAATCAATGCATAATTTTCAAACTAGATTTAACACAAAAAGTGAAGGCCACTCTCCTTCACACATAGGAAAAACTCAGTCTCTATCACATAGGCTATCACTCATAACTCTTAATCAATCACAAGGTTTGAAACTCTCTAGGATCTGCTACCATTTCTCTTTCCAAATCAAATTTTTGAGTGAGAGAGTATGAGAGAAAAGCTAAGGAGAAAATATGAACCAAGAACCCCTTGATGGTTTCTCCTTCTTACTTTTATAATCACTCCTTGACCCTTCATCTTCCCAATATTTCGCTAGAAGCTTCCTAGGAATACCAACCATCACATCAAGGGAAAATAATATCTATTCAAGCAAGGTTAGGATTTCTCCCACCCTTCGTCCCCCTTGCATCTTTTCTTCCCTAGTCAAATTTTCCCCTTCCTAACGCATCATGATCTGTTTAACACAAAAAGTGAAGGCCATTGTCCTTCACACATAGGAAAAACTCAGTGACTATCACATATGTTATCACTCACAACTCTTAATCAGTCACAAGGTTTGAACCTCTCTGGGATCTGCCACCATTTCTCTTGCCAAATCAAATTTTTGAGTGAGAGAGTATGAGAGAAAATCTAAGGAGAAAATAAGAACCCAAAACCTCTAGATGGTTTCTCCTTCTTATTTTTATAATCACTCCTTGACCCTTCATCTTCCCAATCTTTTGCTAGAAGCTTCCTAGGGATACCAACCATCACATCAAGGGAAAATAGTATTTATTCAAGCAAGGTTATGATTTCTCCCATCCTCCACCTCCCTTGTATCTTTTCTTTCCTAGTCAAATTTTCGCCTGCCCAACGCATCACGATCTATTGATTACTCCCTTCCTTCAACTCTAGAATTATTATTAATAAAATATAATAGTACATCACATAACAAAGTTTATTACATAATATAAATGTTGGTAACCCAATGTTACAAGTATTTAATTCCATCACAAATTTTGGGGAAATGAAAAGGGGACGTCACATTCCCCTCCCCCTTAAATGAACATAATCCTTAGTGTTCTCACCAATCTTAGACCTTCTTTGGTTGTAGTGGAATTGACCTAGGTGCAATGGTCTTCATCCTTTTCTTAGATACATAAAAAATATGGTTCTCTTCAATTTTTTTGCTTTTATCACTACGTATGGTATGTTTGGTTTGGCTATCTCTAGACCTTATATAGTTTCCTTATACAAAACCTTCGTTTTCTACAATAAAATATATTACCAACATCCAATATTGCTGACTAAAATCATATTTTTTAGGCTTATAGTGTTAGGCACAAAATACCTTTATGCTCTTGTGTATCAACCTAGTTACTTCAACAGTGTTCCATTTAGTACCTACACCAAAAAATCAACATCACATATGTGTTGCAATTCATTTTATTTCTTAGCTACAATCCTTCTACAATAGACTTGGATTTCCAAATTGAATTCTAATAGGTAAATTTTTAAAACAATACTTATTTTTATTGTTATTATTTTCCTCCTTTGCCTCCATAGGTAACCAATTCAAGTCACCATATGCATTAGAAAGGCCCTCTTATACTCACATCCCAATTAGTGTGACAAATTTCTTGTCCCATTAGTTATGCACCCTTCTAGGCTAAAGAAATCCCCATTCTTGGGTGATCTACATGTCATAGGGCATTCTTGTATGGTATTATTGAAGAGATGTTTAGTCTTATAACCAAGTTCCCTTCTATCATTGTCTAAAATAAATTGTGCTACATTTCTCATGGATTCTTATAATCAAGGTTCCCTTTATGACTTGCTCCCATGAGGTAATAAAAGTGTGTCACAGGGCTGCAATGTCACCACAATGGCACCATTCCTATTCTCTTTGCTTTAATCTTTTCATTTGTGTCACAACATTTAATTATCATGAGATATACTCAAAATTTTCAAATCAGAAATTTTAAAGGCCGAAATTTGCTTCATTCAAAAGCTAGATCTCACAAATATGATACTTTTAGTTATGATGTGAGCTCCTTCACAAGTGGTGCTATTTTTATTTTTCATACTGGCTTCTATATCACACCCCATTCAAGAACTCTACCGATAATATGAACTTTCAATCAACCAAATAGTGGTAAGTGTTCATACATAAAATATTTTCATTAAAAAAATTTACAACATTACCCGAAGTGATCTCAAAATTGTTACCCACATAATAATTATATCACTTTCAACTAATTTTAGATAGATTGAAATTAAACTATCGTTGCATTATATATTTGCATCACAATCTTTATAAGCATTTCATAGTGCACTCAAACATTTATTCCAACAACCCAAAGGATCAAAACTGAGAGTTACATAACCACTTTCTCCACTAAGATACATATATATAAATTCATGAACAATTAGTTTCAATTTTATTTTACAACGTGAACAATTCATGCCACTCATTTTACTACTCAAAAATTCCCTAAAAGTATTAAAAGTTATTTCCTATCATGACATTCAATCATGCAATTGATTCTTCCATACATCAGTTTCCCTAGGTTTTTCACCCATCTCCCTATCTCTTTGCAGCGATATACCTCTCTAGTTTTTTGTTGTTTTTGCACCACTTTCTAGCAACCTAGTGTCATTTTATCCTAGTCACACTGACAATTATATTGCCTGACCTTTTTAGTGTGTTTTTCAGTTGATTTCGCCACCAACCATCACAGTGTTTGCAAATCTAGTTTGGGTGGGGTTTAGTTAATTGTTTTGTTGTTCATTTTTTTGTTTGTTAATTTCAGTTTATTTTTAGAAATCTTTTATCTTTTTTACAAACAAGATCTGGGCTTAATCAATAAATACACTTGCACACCTTAAGCGAAGGGTGCTTGGTTTACACCGCCAAACCAAGACTTAACATAATAAATTTATATTCCCTCACTGAGACAAAGGCATATTGTTGATCTCCCTTCACCATTTCTGTGTCACTTGTGTCTTACCACCATTGAGCCACCAATGTGTTTGTTGCGGAGACTCTTAGGCCTTCATCCCCAATTTCTGCTTGGGCATATTACTCCTCCCTACAGAGTTCAAGTTCATAGTCCCCCAAGTCCCCATACTGAATCTTCCCCTGGTTCATCTGATTCCTCATCTGATTTTGAGCCTCCTTTTCAACATATCGTCACCATGTTTGGACCCATGTTATAGACATTTTTGTGCCTTACAGCATGGAGCATGAAATGTCTATAATCTAAGGGATCCAAATTCCCTAAACATGTTGTTCCTACCCCTAGAGGAACAAGGCAAACCAACCACAACAATTCACAGAAGTTCTCCACCTGAAAACACTCAAAAACAAGCCAATTCTGGATCATGTCAACTGCTCCACTGAACATCTGCGCTGAATGTCAACTGCTCCACTATCTACCTGCGTTGAATGTCAACTCCAACAAAGGCTACCTATGCTGAGCGTAATTGGACAAGTGGCAGGCTCATTCCTCAATGTGTCAATGCCCAGGAAGCTTCCAAAATGACACTTGCATCAAGGAATTCGACTAGTGATGAGTAAGAGGTTCCAAATCTCCAAGAGGAAGCAAGAACCTCCAAGTGGACTCAAGAACTGAGAGAGGGAGAGGACACTAGTCAGATCTCAAGCTAACTCATCCTCTCTCCAAAACATCTATATATAGATCTCTCCTCCATGAGATCTAGAGGTTGGAATTTGGTGATTGCCAAGAATTGTTGTTGGTTTGTGGCTGGAAATATTAGGTGCTTAATGCTTTGAAGGGAGATGAAGAAGGAATTCCATTCTGCTGGGAAGGAGATGCTGGATTGGAGCCCTATGGGTTGTATCTCTTCCTGAACCCTGTTATCAATCAATAAAGCTATCTTGATTCTTTCCTATATGCTGGTGTACTTTGTATGATTGCATTAGTGTATTTGATTTACTTATAATCCTGAATCATTTATGAATATGCATATTTGCCTTTGTATTGTGTTCTTCTCTTGTCGCAAGTAGTTGTTCTCTTGTCACAGGTAGTTGTTCTCTTGTGATCTCGTCGGAGTCAAGTAGTTGTTCTCTTGAGCAAGCGGGGAGACAAGTAGCTGTGGACACACAAAGAGAAGAGGATCTAGATCGAGGGACAACCGGAAGACAAAGGTAAGTCTGCCGATCTACCCTCTTTCACATTTCGTAAAGGAAGAAATCATAATAGCTGTATTCGTTTGTTGCTAAGGCGCTGTCACACCTTAGGTGGATAGGATCGTCCTGCATAGGCATTTTTCCCCACAACAAATTGGCGACTCCACTGGGGAAGAATTTTCTTATTCATTTCATTTGTGTTTCCGTCATTTGTTTACTTCATAGAATTGACAGTAACTATTGAACTGCATCTTTCCTGGATGCAAAGTAGAAAGTTGCTGTTTTTGATCCAGTTGCTGGACTTGTCTATGATCTAAACTAGATCCACAGATGATTTGATGATCCTTGTGATAGTCTTTAGTACCCTCTCAAAGCATCCCTCTGTTTATACCTTGCTTGTGTTTCTGATTTGGCCTGAAACAGTTGATCTTTGAGCATTTTATGACCCAGAACCCAAGGGAAACGAGAGTTTCTCTTTCAGCGCAACTGCTGTGAAGGCAGTCTTCATTTCAACGCAGGTCCCGAAGGGGCTACCTACGCTGAATGACAAGTCCTTAGTGTTGAGGTTGCGCTGAACCAGTTTGGCCTTGTGCAGCTGGGGTTCTTTATCCTCTGTTGCCCTGTTTTGATCTCTGTTTTTTGTAGCCTTTAACCAGTATAGGTACCAGTCTGATAAACCTTTTTCTTTGCTTAGATTCCGCCTCTTTTTTGTACAAAAAGACTGTGAATGTTTTTATGTGTTTGTGGCATCATTTACAGTTTTCCTTTGCATGAGTAAAGTAGTCATCCTGTAGCCTTTGATTCAGATCTGATTGATAATGATCTTAGAAGAGAGTTCATTGGCTGTTTTCAGATTGATTATAGATTTACTTTTGCATATTGGTTTGAATTTGTCTCTTTCAAAGTGTCAAAACAAGTCTTTATTTCGAAAATCGCAAAGTGATTGTAATCTCTTCTACCCTTGTTGATTTCGAAGAAAGTGAACTTGTTTGTATTGATCATTGTAAAAGCAAATTCAAAGTTGTGCAAAAAGCTTTCTTTGTAGGCATTTATACTAAGAAAGTGGAAAACAAACACCTGCATTGTGCATTTTGCATTTGATAGTTTGCATGTTGGATTTAGGGAAAGTGCATTAGAGTGTGCTGATTGCTCTTTGAGAAAAGATAGTGTTATTCTTTTCCCTTAGTAGCTAGGATTTTCAAAGTTGAAAGATTGTAAAGCTTGCTTATCATCTTAGACTGCATTTAGGAATTTGTATCATACATCTCGTGGTGAACCTTGAAAGGAAAACTTTAAAAAGATCAACCTAAAATAAACTGAATGAACCTAACAACGCTTTGTAACATAACACACAACATAGAGGTCTAGGCTAGAGATGTGTTCCGGCGTCGTTAAGCCTAGTGACTGTCGATCTCGAAGAAGGTGGGTGATTCCTCCTGAGAGACGGTAGCGCTAGTACGGATTGTGCTCCCACGTACCGTCGCATATATAGTGGGAGACCCCTATAGGCATATATCTTTTATCCTTAGGAAGCTGTGTCGGCCGCCCTACTGATCGCAATGCAGTGAACACAGCATTCACGAAGATCGACCACCCGTACCGTAAAAAGTATTCTGTGGTTTTGCGAAAAGTTTGGCACACCCTCTGCCTAGAACTCCAGAGCAGCTTCTTTTGGCCTTTTTCAGACTCTATAACAGAAAAAGTCCATCCGAGCATTTGTCACTTCGGGCTCGTTAAAAAATCGAAGGAGACTAGAGTCATCTTTAGTTTTTTCTCGACTCTTTAAAACAGAAAAAGCAAGTTTTGTCTAAAAGCGTCGTTAACAATTTATTTTAAACGGAACAATCACCCTTTAATCCCGCGTTGATCTTTAGGTTGAAAAGATGGAGCACACCAACCAAGGAATTCCCCTTGGTGGGAATCCTAGTCCCTTCTCCTCTTGGGGAGATGTTGGTGCGCTCCACATGGCCACATTGTCGCTTCCAGGACTGACAATTGGCCTACCAGTTTGGCTCTTTTCAACCAATGTCGTTCAGAATACCACCATTCCTGAACAGTCGAGTCAACAGTTAGATCAGACAAGAGTTGCCTCCCAGCCTTCAACTTCATCTTCCTCCCCTCCTTCCTCTTCACTTGACGGAACTGGTCGAATTAAAAATCAGGTTCCTAAGGAGAAGAAGGAGAAGAAGAAGAAAGAAAAGAAGAAGAAGGAGCCTAAGGCGTCTGGGGGCAAACAAGTGTCATCTAACAAGAATCCACACACCGCACTCGTAAGGCCTAAATCGCCATGCATCATATGCAAGGGAGACCACTTCCATAGAGATTGTCCCTGTATCCCACGGATACTAAGAGACTGGTCCCCCCGTTTGCACAATTCGGTAGCATCGACCTCTGATAGCCATGTTGACTGCTCACCGTCAACTAGTAGGAGTGAAGCTCCAGGACAGAGCAGGAGAGCTAAATTTCCCTGCAGACTGTGTGAAGGCGATCACGCCATCCACCATTGTCCCTTCTTAGACGAGGAAAAAAGAGTTCTGGAAGATCGCCCGATTTTACGAGCGCATCTCCCTCCTGGATATCAAAGACTCTTGCCAAGTTCCTCGCTAGTTGAGAATCCGGCTGAGCCACTTAAGTGGTCAGCCGAAGCACCTGTCATTGAAGAAGAACCGTCTGGATCCATGCCTGACGAAAGTCAAAAGGTTGATACGGCAGTTGACCCGGTTTTTCCTTCAGAGGCTCCATCTTCGAATGACACCATCACAGAGGAGAATAAAGACGACACCGTCCAAATTCTCTTCATCAACACTGGGTCTGATGATCAAGGGGGCAATGCCACCATTCCTTTATCGCAGGAAGCAAGTTCATCAGAGCGCTATCCGACCGTATATTCGGTCCCACCACCAAGCAACCTGGTTGTGTCCTTTGATTGGAACCAACTAGGCAGACCCCGGTTGCCAGCCAGTATACCATTCAGAATTATTTGTCAAATATACAGAATGGTAATGGTTGGCACTATCATTGATGAGGGGGCATCTGTGAGTATCATTTCCTCTATTGCTTGGAAAGCGCTTGGTTCGCCAGCGCTTTTACCTGAGATGAGAAATCTATCAGGTTTTGATAAAGGAACCAGTCGACCTTTAGGGATCCTCCCCAATGTGCCTATAACATTGAAAGGGAAGACCATTCAAATGAACGTGATGGTCGTTCAAGGACCCTTGGATTATAACCTACTCCTTGGACGAGACTATATATATTGCATGGGAGCTGTAGTCTCCTCACTCTCTAGAGTAATGTGTTTTCCGCATGAAGGAAGAATGGTCAAGCTCGTGGACCAACTTTCGTTTCCCGGATCGCACATCGCAAATAGTCATGTGCCATCCCTAAATGGTCTATTCATGCAAGAAGTGTCTCAACCCACGGTCCGTCCTCCTGATGAGCGCGAGTAATCCGGGAGGATATGACTGGAACCCAGGGGGCATGCGTCCTAGCCTGCTTCGGCAGGAAAACTTTGGGTATAGGGTAGGTTTCCGCGGGAGAATATGACTAGTTCGTACCCCGTCCGTGGTTGGAAGAGGGGTTGTTCTGGAATAAGATTCTTTTTTCAAAGTTATGTGTTTAGCACCAGTCATTCACCCTTGTCTATTTCGGTAGACATTGCCGAGGAAGTGTTTTGTTTGAAAGAGTAACGAGACAATCTTTGGGTAACCTGAAAGAGGTAAGCCTCTCTCGATTAAAACAAATGTTTTGGCAGAGGGTAAGTAGAGGTAACCTTGAAACTCTGTTTTATACCTGGGGGCATGCAAACCTTTCGGAGTGCAAGCAAGGGGCAACTATTTAATTTTTAAATTTTTAGGACCTCTAACCCTTTAAACTCGTAGGATTAGTCGTTTCCAAACTTGCATAAAGAAAGGATGGGGAGCAAAGCTTAGTGAGATGAAGCTCCATAAAAAATAGAATCTTGATGAGACACTCTTATCTTATGACTGGGTAATCGAGCAGTTTTAGCATAAAGTTCATGCTCGTTAAAAAATAAACGCAAGATCTGAGCAGTTTTAACGCGGTCTTCATGCTCGTTAAAAAATAAATATAAGCAGTGAGCAGAGTTTCCTCCAGTGTTTAAGCTCATTTTTAACTAAAAAATGAACCTATCCCGGTAAATAACCACTGTGATCGTAAATTTATCAGCCATAAAAACCTTGGTCGTGTTTGCACCTGCCACCTCCACTTTTCATTTGGCCGATCGTTCACCCCCATATGATTGTTTACCCATTTTGAGGAACAACTGCGAAGAGTGATTTCACCTAGCCATCCTTGTGACACTGCTGTGATTGGAAAATTCCAACCTGTACCTGGAATCAGCTGCTATCCCTGTTTATCACTCGTTCCTCAAAAGACGAGTCTTCTTTAAGCTCTTTTCAATTGACTCGTAAAATATGAAAAGATTTCCGAGTCTTGGCCTTCCAGCTCGTTAAAGGACCGGAAGTGCTATCCCTCCTCTAGATTTTAATCTTTTTGGACCTGAGGGATTATTGCACAAAAAGATCGAGTGCTTGTTTTGTTCGGCTCGTTAAAGATATCGAAAACTCATCCCTTCTGTATTGTTTTATACTTTTTCGGACTTGAGGGATTAGATGACGAAAAAGGAATTTTGGAGTTGACTTTATGTATCTTTTCAGACTCTCTAAAAATGAAAAGAACTGAGTTATCCTTGTCGTTAGACTCGTTAAAATTATTAAATAGCGACAAACTTGTCTTTAGACGAGAACAAGTTTCCCTATCGCTAGGCTCGTTAAAACATAGCGATGGGCTTGCCCGAAGGGCAGGTTATAGAACAAGCATATGTTATCCTCCTCAAGCTTGAAAAAAATAAAGAGGTATTGGTCAGCAATGACTGGGGAAAAATTGGGAAAAAATCAAGAAAACTTTGATGGTAGCAGGTCACTCTTGAACATGACACTTTTCCTCCGTACCACAATCAGGTTGGGTTGTTTCATTCACCGGTCACATCACCATGGTCTCGCCATACCATCCATATTTGGGGTAATGCTACCAATCCATCGCATCAGTGTCGCCATATGTTCAAGAGAAGTCGTTCAGAAAGAGTCAACCGGGTCCCATCCACTGCCATACATTATCCTTCATCCATTCATGACCGCCACCCTGAATCATATGTCACAGATCGTTTTCACCTCCATTAAAATCATTAGCTCCGTTCCGTGTCACTGATGTGGGATTCATTAAGGCCCTCCTGTGACGGATCGTTTCTTGTCGACATCAGCTCATTTTCCAGGAAGTTGATCTAGGAACAACCCTTTCAGTACTTTGAAGCTTGCATGCCTCAATGGCAAGTTTCTCACTTCCGGTGACAGGTATACATCAATGACCTTCGACCAGAAGATTTTACGTGGTGTTCGACGCCAAGTCCTTTATTCACACCACGTGAATTGTACTGCAGTACCTTGAGGGTCATTATCATTATTGGTGATTCCTCTCGCGCTTGTTAACGGTTTACATCATTGACCGGTAATCAAGCGATGTCTTTCCATGTTCGACTTCAGCGCAATTCTCACATGGATCGACTTGTACTTAGAGTGAAGATCGAACGAGTTTGAAGACCCCAGATCTAGTTTCATCCATCCGGGCTGCGATATATATTCAGGAAAGATAAAGACATTTGACATGTACATCATTGCAGCAGATGATCATCCTACTCAAAGGATGATAATTTCGCCAAAATTATCAGTCTACCATCAGACGATCGTCTGTTCTATGTACAAAAATGAATTTATAAAGCTGAGCATGGGAATGCCCGCCTCCGCTAGATCATGAAAGCAGTATGAATCATAATGTGTTGTATTGTATTTTATTACAGGTCTCCTCCCAGCAGATGGATGAACTTCGGACCCTCCTGGATAAAGCATTTCACCCGATAAACGGCCTCACACTTTAGGTGGCAACTATTATAGAAATTTTTGTGCCTTACAACATGGAGCATGAAATGTCCATAATCTAATGGTTCCAAAGTGCCTAAACATGTTGTTCCTACCCCTAGAGGAAGAAGGCAAACCAACCACAGCAATTCACAGAAGTTCTCCACCTGAAAACACTCAAAAACAAGCCAATTCTGGATCATGTCAACTGCTCCACTGAGCATCTGCGCTGAATGTCAACTGCTCCACTGTCTACTTGCATTGAATGTCAACTCCAACAAAGGCTACCCGCACTGAGCGTAATTGGACAAGTGGCAGGCTCATTCCTCAATGTGTCAATGCCCAGGAAGCTTCCAAAATGACACTTGCATCAAGGAATTCGACTAGTGATGAGTAAGAGGTTCCAAATCTCCAAGTGGAAGCAAGAACCTCCAAGTGGACTCAAGAACTGAGAGAGAGAGAGGACACTAGTCAGATCTCAAGCTGACTCATCCTCTCTCCAAAACATCTATATATAGATCTCTCCTCCATGAGATCTAGAGGCTGGAATTTGGTGATTGCAAAGAATTGTTGTTGGTTTCTGGCTGGAAATATTGGGTGCTTAATGCTTTGAAGGGAGCTGAAGAAGGAATTCCATTCTGCTGGGAAGGAGATGCTGGATTGGAGCCCTATGGGTTGTATCTCTTCCTGAACCCTGTTATCAATCAATAAAGCTATCTTGATTCTTTCCTATATGCTGGTGTACTTTGTATGATTGCATTAGTGTATTTGATTTACTTCTAATCCTGAATCATTTGTGAATATGTATATTTGTCTTTGTATTGTGTTCTTCTCTTGTCACAAGTAGCTGTTTTCTTGTCACAGGCAGTTGTTCTCTTGTGATCTCGTGGGAGTCAAGTAGCTATTCTCTTGAGCAAGCGGGGAGACAAGTAGTTGTGGACACACAAAGAGAAGAGGATCTAGATCGAGGGACAACCAGAAGACAAAGGTAAGTCTGCCGATCTCCCCTCTTTCACATTTCATAAAGGAAGAAATCATAATAGTTGTATTCTTTTGTTGCTAAGGCGCTGTCACACCTTAGGTGGATAGGATCGTCCTGCACAGGCATTTTTCCCCACAACAACCCATAGCTGGTGTAGGAACCCAACTCGTTGTTGGCTCCAGTTCTACTCTTGCGGTCACATCTAGCGAAACAATCTCAGGAAACATTTTGGTAGCCCCCATGCTCCCTTTTATGGTTAGTTAAGTCTCCTGGATTTTAGCCAGTTGATAAATGACCCTATTGTTATAGAAATTTTTGTGCCTTGTAGCTCCAAGCATGAAATGTCCATAAACCAAGGGCTCCTAAGTCCCTAAAAGTGTTGTTCCAACCCCTAAAGGAACAAGGTCAACAAATTACAGCTTCTCCCAGAAGTTCTCCACCAGAAATTGCTCAGAATAAGTCAAAATAGGATCATTTCAGCTGCTCCACTGGCTAGCTGCGTTGCATAACACCTAAACACACTAGATGGGTGCGTTTCAACACACCTAAATTCACTATGAGGGTGCGTTGAGCGAGAAATGACAAATGGCAGTGCCATTCCGCGAGGTGGAAAGACAATGGAAGCTTCCAGAATCTTCTCCTATGACACTTGCCTCACTGAATTCGACCAATGATGAGTAAGAGGCTTTCAGTCTCCAAGTGGAAGCAAGAACTAACAATGAGAAGACACTAATCAAATCACAAGCTGACTCATCCTCCTTGCATACATCTATATATGGATCCCTCATCCCAGAGATCCAGGGGCGGGAATTTTGCACATTGTAAGGAATTGCTGTTGGTTTTGAGATAGATATCAGAGTATTGGGTGATTTATGCTTTGTTGGAGGTGAAGAGGGGCTTCTTTACTGGGAGGTTGATGCTGGGTCAGGAATCATCAGTTGTAACTCCTCCTGGATCTTCTTGTATATCAATAAAAACTATTTGAGTTTTTCCTCCATGCTTTTGTATCATTGATGCTTGTTACATTTGTATGGTTAGCTTAAATTTTATCCTAAGCTATTTATGAATATAGATCCATGTCTTTGTATATTTTTCCTCATTTGTGATCTTAGAGGTACTTGGTGAAGCTGGGCAAGTAAGGGAGCAAGTAGATGGAAGCTGTCAAAGAAGAGAGGGATTGGATCAAAGGACTAGCGCAAGACACATGTCAGTTCTTTCTATCCCCCTCTATCTTTAACTCATAAAGGAAATACAAAAGTAGTTTTTCTCTGTTTGTTTCTAAGGCAGATGTCACACCTTAGTGGGATAGAGCAGTTCTAAATAGACACTTTTCCCAGTAACAAAATGGCGACTCCGCTGGGGATAAATGTCTAATTAGTTTGTTTGTGTATCTCTTTGTTGTTTGTTTCATAAACTTATGAGTAGCATTCGAACTGCATTTGCCATAACAAATGCAAAGTAGACATCTACTGCTTCAATCCATTCACTGGATCTGTTTATGATTTGAACAGATGATTCACAAATGATCTGATTTCCCTTGTGATAGCTCTTAGACCCTCCTTAGATCTACCCCTGATTTTGCATTACTGGTTGCTTTTACTCGGCCAAAAACCAAAGATTAAACTGCAAACCGTGACCCAGAACCCGGATAGATTCTCGTTTCTGGCCCAGCGCAGGTATTGTTAAGAGTTCCCGCATTTCAGCGCACTTCCCGAAAGGGCAACCTGCGCTGCAATCCAGTTTCTCTGTGTTACAGGTGCGCTGATCAGACTAGCCCTGTGCAGCTGCGGTTCTTGTGTTTCATTCTTTCCGGTTTTGTCTCTGAATTTTGCAGCCTGTGATCAGTATATGTCTGTTTAAAAACCCCTTTTCCTTGTTGTTATTCCACCTCCTTTGTACAAAAGAACTGTAGATTTTTTTTTGTGTTTGTTGAGTTGTTTACAGTTTTCCATTGCAAAAGTAGAATAGTCGTACTGTCGTCCTTTGATTTAGATCTGTCGTAAGTGTCGATTTCAATCATAGGAGAAAGTTTGATTATTGTTGATGGTCGATTATACTTTTACTATTGCCTTTCGTCTGAATTTGTGACTTTCTAGTGTCAAAAACGAGTATTTATTTCAAAATCTTAAAGTGTCGTAATCGTCTTTATCTTTTGATTTCGAAAAGAGGCTTGTTTGTGTTTGTCGCTTGAAATCAAATTTAGATTTGTACATCAACTTTCTTTTTAGCATCAATATTAAGAAAGCCGAAAACAAATACATGCACATGTGCATTTGCATATTGACAGTCTGTTTGGCTTGATTTAGGAAAGTGCATTTACAGTGTGCTCTTTTCTCTTTGTGAAAAGATGTGTCTTTCTTTTCCCCTAGTAGCTAGGATTTTCATTGCAGAAAAGAGATAAAAGTTTGTTTATCATATTTAGATTGCATTTTAGGAATTACATCTACATCTCGTGGTGAACCCAAAAGGAAAACTTCATAAGAAAGATCAACTTAAAATAAATTCAATGAATCTAACAACGCTTTGGAACTTAACGCACAACATTTAGAGGTCTAGGCTAGAGATGTATTCCGGCGTCGTAAAGCCTGGTAACTGTTGTCTGATGGTTGGGTGATTCCTCCACTTTGAGACGATAAGTGCCAGTACGGACTTGTGCTCCCACGTACCATCGAGTATATTTTGGGAGACCCCTATAGGCTTAAATCCTTTATCCATAGGAAGCTGTGTCTGCCGCCCTATCGATCGCAATGCACTGAACACAGCATTCGGGAAGATTGACTGCCGTACCGTAAAAAGTATTCTGTAGTTTTGCGATTGGTTTGGTACTCCCTCTACCTAGATCTCCAGAGCAGTCCCTTTCGTTCCTTTTTAGACTCCTTAACAGAAAAGGTCCATCTGAGCACTTGTCACTTCAGGCTCATTAAAAATCGAAGGAGACTAGAGTCATCTTTTGTTTTTTCTCGACTCTTAAAAACTGGAAAAACAAGTTGTGTCAAAGCGTCTAAAAATTTATTTTAAACGGAATATTCATTACCCTTTCCTATGTTGATCTTGGGTTGAGAAAATGGAGTCTACCAACCAAGGAATTCCCCTTGGAGGAAATCCTAGTCCCTTCTCCTCTTGGGGAGATGTTGGTGCGCCCCATAAGGCCACATTGTCGCTTCCAGGATTAACAATTGGTTTTCCTGTATGGCTCTTCTCAACCTCTGTCGTTCAGAACGCCACTATTCCTGAACAATCGAACCAACAATTAGACGAGTCCAGAGTTTCCCACCAGCCTTCTACTTCCTCTAATTCTTCTTCTCTCCCTTCCTCTTCGCTTGATGGGGCTGGTAAAGCCAAAAGTCAAGTTCCTAAGGAGAAGAAGGAAAAGAAGAAGAAAGAGAAGAAGAAGAAGGAGCCAAAGGCGAATGGGGGAAAACAAGTGTCGTCTAACGAAAATCCACACACTGCACCGACCAGGCCTAAATCGATGTGTGTCATTTGCAAAGGAGACCACTTTCACAGAGATTGTCCTTGCATCCCTTGGATATTAAGGGACTGGTCTCCTAGATTGCACAACCCGGTGTCGTCAACCTCTGATGATCATGTTGAAAACACACCGTCGACTAGTGAAAGTGAAGCCCCAGGACAAAAAGGAAAATATAGATTTCCTTGTAAACTGTGCGAAGGCGATCATGCCGTCCACCGTTGTCCCTTCTTAGACAAAGCTAAAAGAGTTTTGGATGATCGTCCGATTTCACCGTTACGACTTCCTCCTGGATATAAAAAACTCTTGCCGAGTCCATCACTAGTTGAAAATCTGGCTGGCCCGCTCAGGTGGTCGGCTGAAGCACCTATCATTGAAGATAAACCATCTGGATCCATACCAGATGAAAGTCAAAAGGTCGAGGTGGAAGTTGACCCGGTCTTGCCTCCAGAGGTTTCATCTTCAGATGATACAGTCACTGAGGAGAACAAGGATGACACCGTCCAAATTCTTTTCATAAGCACAGACTCCAACGAACCTGGGGGAAATTTACCCATTCCTTTACCGCAGGAAGGAAGTTCATCAGAGTCGTACCCGGCCGTCTATTCGGTCCCACCTCCAAGCAACCTAGTTGTCTCCTTCGACTGGAATCAACTAGGCAAACCCCGTTTATCGGCAAGCATACCATTCCGAATTATCGTTCAAATATATAGAATGGTTATGGCTGGTACCATCATAGATGAGGGGGCTTTTGTGAGTATCCTTTCCTCAACTGCTTGGAAAGCGCTTGGTTCACCATCGCTTTTGCCTGAGATGAGAAATCTGACAGGCTTTGATAAAGGAACCAGTCGACCTTTAGGGATCCTTCCCGATGTGCCCATAACATTCAGAGGGAAAACAGTTCAAATGAACATAATGGTGGTTCAAGGACCCCTGGATTACAATCTACTCCTTGGACGAGACTATATTTATTGCATGGGAGCCATTGTCTCCTCACTCTTTAGAGTAATGTGTTTTCCGCACGAAGGAAGAGTGGTCAAGCTCGTGGACCAGCTTTCATTTCCCGGATCACGCATAGCAAATAGTCATATACCATCCCTAAATGGTATTTTCATGCAAGAAATGTCTCAATTTCCAGTCCGTCCTCCCGATGACTGCGAGTAATTCGAAGGGATATGACTGAAACCTAGGGGGCATGCATCCTGGTCTGCTTCAGCAGGAAAACTTCGGGTATAGAGTAGATTTCCGCGGGAGAATATGCCTAGTCTGTACCCCCTTCCGTGAGTGGAAGAGGGGGTTATTCTAGTACAGGATTCTCTTGTCAAATTTATGTCAGGGATGGTCTCACTATATCATCCGTTCACCTTTTTTTTATTTCGGTAGACATTGCCAAAGAAGTGTTTTGTTTGCGCTGTGAATAGAACAATCTTTGGGTAACCTGTAAGAGGTTTACCCTTCCTGATAAAACGAATGTTTTGTCAGCTCGAATAGAGGGTGACCTTGAAACTCTGTTTTATACCTGGGGGCATGCAAGCCTTTTGGCATGCAAGCCTTTTGGCATGCAAGCGAAGAGCGACTATTTATTTTTTAAATTTTTAGGACCTCTAACCCTTTAAACCCGTAGGATTGGTCGTTTCCTAACTTGCATAAAGAAAGGATGTGGGGCGAAACTCTAAAAATTGTTGTTTTATATGAGACATTATTATCATACGACTGGATTAATCGAGCAGTGTTACCGCAAGGTTCAAGCTCGTTAAAAAATAAACCCGCACCGAGCAAATGTTTCCACCCCCGTTTAAGCTCGTTAAAAAATGAACTATTCCCCGGTAAATAACCACCGTGAATGTAGTACTTCAGCCATTAAAGCCTTGGTCGTGTTTGCACCGTCACCTCCACTTTTACATTGGCCAATCATTCACCTCCATTTGATTGTTTACCCATTTTGAGGAACAGCTGCGAAGAGTGATTTCACTAGCCATCTTTGTGACACTGCCGTGATTGGAAAATTCCGAACCTTACCTGGAATCAGCTGCTACCCATTTTATCACTCGTTCCTCAAAAGACGAGTCTTCTTTAAGCTCTTTTCAACTGACTCGTAAAATATGAAAAGATTGCCGAGTCCTTGGCCTTCTAGCTCGTTAAAGGGATAGGAAGTGCTATCCCTCCTCTAGATTTTAATCTTTTTGGACCTGAGGGATTATTGCACAAAAATATCGAGTGCTTGTTTTGTTCGGCTCGTTAAAACTATCAAAAATTCATCCCTTCTATATTTTTTTATACTTTTTCGAAGTTAAGGGATTAGATGACGAAAAAGGAATTTTGGAGTTACCTTTATGTACCTTTTCAGACTCTCTAAAAATGAAAAGGACCAAGTTATCTTTGTCGTTAAACTTGTTAAAAAGATTAATACCGACAAACTTGTCTCTAGACGAGAACGAGTTTCACTATCGCTAGGCTCGTTAAAACATAGCGATGGGTTTGCCCAAAGGGCAAATTATAGAACAAGCATATGTTATCCTCCTCAAGCTTGACAAAAATAAAGAGGTATTGGTCAGCAGTGACTGGGGAAAATTGGGAAGAAAACTCAAAGAATCTTTATTGGTAGCAAGTCGCTCTTGAACATGACACTTCCACTCCGTGTCCGAGTCGGGTTGGGTTGCTTCATTCACCGGTCACATCGCCATGATCACACCATACCATCTACATTTGGGGTTAATGCTACCAATCCATCACATCAGTGTCGCCGATATGATCAACAGGAGTCATCCAAAGAAGTCACATGTGTCCCACCCACTACCATACATTATACTCCATTCCTTCATGACTGCCACCCTGAACCGTATATCATCAGATCATTTTCACCTCCATCAAAATCATTTGCTCCATTCCGTGTCATTAATGTGGGATTCATTAAGGCCCTCCTTTGACGGATCACTTCTTGTCGACATCAGCTCATTATCCAAGAAGTTGGTCTAGGAACACCCCATTCAGTACTTTGAAGCTTGCATGCCTTAATGGCAAGTTTCTCACTTCTGGTGACAGGTTTACATCAATGGCCTTCGACCGAAAGATTTTGCGTGGTGTTCAATGCCAAGTCCTTTATTCACACCACGTGAATTGTACTGTAGTACCTTGAGGGTCATTATCATTATCGGTGATTCCTCTCGCGCTTGTTAACAGTTTACATCATTGACTGGTAATCAAGCGATGTCTTTCCATGTTCGACTTCAGAACATTTCTCACATGGATCGACTTGTACTTCGAGTGAATATCGGACTAGATTGAAGACCCCGGATCTAGTTTCATCCATCTGGGCTACGATATATATTCAGGGAAATAAAGACATTAAATGTACAGCATTGCAGCACAGATAATCATCCTACCAAAAGGATGATGGCTCTATCAGAATCATCAGTCTACACTCAGACGATTGTCTGTCCTATATACATGAAAATGAATTTATAAAGCTGAGCATGGGAATGCCCGCCTCAGCTAGATCATGAAAACAGTATGAAGATAATGTATTGTATTGTATCTTGTTACAAGTCTCCTCCCAGCATTGAAAGAACTTTGGATCCTCATAATAAAGCATTTCACCCGATTAACGGCCTCATACTTTAGGGGGCAACTGTTATAGACATTTTTGTGCCTTGCAGCTCCAAGCATGAAATGTCCATAAACCAAGGGCTCCTAAGTCCCTAAAAGTGTTGTTCCGACCCCTAAAGGAACAAGGTCAACAAATTACAGCTTCTCCCAGAAGTTCTCCACCAGAAACTGCTCAGAATAAGTCAAAACAGGATCATTTCAGCTCCTCCACTGGTTAGCTGCGTTGCATAGCACCTAAACACACTAGCTGGGTGCGTTGCAACACACCTAAATGCACTATGAGGGTGCATTGAGCGAGAAATGACAAATGGCAGTGCCATTCCGCGAGGTGGAAAGACAATGGAAGCTTCCAGAATCTTCTCCTATGACACTTGCCTCACTGAATTTGACCAAGGATGAGTAAGAGGCTTTCAGTCTCCAAGTGGAAGCAAGAACTGACAGAGAGAAGACACTAATCAAATCACAAGATGACTCATCCTCCTTGCATACATCTATATATGGATCCCTCATCCCAAAGATCCAGGGGCGGGAATTTTGTACATTGTAAGGAATTGTTGTTGGTTTTGAGATAGATATCAGAGTATTGGGTGATTTATGCTTTGTTGGAGGTGAAGAGGGGCTTCTTTGCTGGGAGGTTGATGTTGGGTCAGGAATCATCGATTGTAACTCCTCCTGGATCTTCTTGTATATCAATAAAAACTATTTGAGTTTTTCCTCCATGCTTTTGTATCATTGATGCTTGTTACATTTGTATGGTTAGCTTAAATCTGATCCTAAGCTGTTTATGAATATAGATCCATGCCTTTGTATAGTTTTCCTCTTCTATGATCTTACAGGTACTTGGTGAAGCTGGGCTAGTAAGGGAGCAAGTAGCTGGAAGCTGTCAAAGAAGAGAGGGATTGGATCAAAGGACTAGCGCAAGACACAGGTCGGTTCTTTCTATCCCCCTCTATCTTTAACTCATAAAGGAAATACAAAATTAGTTTTTCTTTGTTTGTTTCTAAGGCAGCTGTCACAACTTAGTGGGATAGAGCAGTTCTAAATAGACACTTTTCCCGGTAACACCTATACACCACGATGCTGATTGGCTTGCTATGCCGACTAAGTTTCCCTCAAACATCCCAAAGTTTGAGGGTAATTCTTGAGAGGACCCTAACAATCATGTCCGCTCCTTCCACATGTGGTTTTCATCCAACTCCATTTCTGATGACTCCATTTGTCTTCAGCTATCCAAAGCACGCTCACTCGAGGTGCTGCAAAATGGTATGTAGACTAGCCCACCACATCTCATTCCATTTTCACGACACTTGCTAAAGTGTTCCTTTCATATTTCAAGTTACCTCTCTGGTATGACACTGGTATGGAGCTATTGACCTCATTTCATCTATCCTTCGCTACTCTCCTTTCCAATCACGTTCAAGAGTGGCATAAAAGGAGCAGCACATGTCGTGCCTCGCCCTTCAAAAATCGTGTCTATCTATATTGGTTTCTTAGGAGCCTTTTATCACCCATTGGAAAATATGTCGTGTCCCATTTTCCTCAGACAGAGGAAGAATATCTCCAAACTTCTCTAAGATATGTCTCATTTATGCGCAATCCGGTTATGTCTATATCGTCATTCCATACCTCCCCCATCCTGGAGGTGCCAATGCACTGGGGGCATCTCACGCTGTCGACGGTATCGTTGGAACCCTTTCACATCCTTCGCCATATACTCAACAAAGTTATGGCTATCTATAGGGGGGCACCAGTTCCTCCAACACTTATGCCCCTCCTGCTACCAACATATTTTCAAGGCCAGCCAATGATCAACATGTCTACCAAACTGTTGCTCCCCCTTATGCACAACCTAGCGCTCCATCCCCTCAAGCATTAGCGCCGCAGCCTCCCATGCATCCTCAGCCCTAGCAACCACCGCCCCCTCAGGGTCAAGTGTTTGGAAGACATAGTGTGACCAATCCCCAAAATTTGAAGAAAAATAATAAGGGGAAAGGTAATAAGGGTAACCAGGGTAATCAAGATAATCAACTTAGTGAACCTCATGGGAACCAACCTAACACTAACAACCAACAATAAGGCAGTGAGCCCAAGCATAACAAGGTTATTCTTACAAACAAGCATTGTGCATGTTGTGGTGCACATGGCCATTATACACATGAGTGTCCTCTCTTACCCCAGATGTGCCAAATGTGGGAAGCTCATGTAGCTTCTAAAGGTCAACCGCCCATCCAACAATCACCTCAAAATATTGCGCCATCTCAACCAACAATGCTTACAAATCCTTTCCCTCAGTAAGGATTTGTTGCTGCTCAACCTCAACCAGGTCAAGCAACCCATCCCCCCCAACATTCTGGTCCTAGTGACTACTAGATCCTCATGATGAATTCTAATGATGTTAATCCCTCCAATATCAACCTGCAAACTCGGTCGTGTCAATATGAGAAGCCATCGACTTCATCTTCCACTGGGTCCAAAACTAAATAATTTGTTGAGCCTTTTACAACACCAAATGGTCTGCTACTGATCCCTCAACTTAAATTTGAGACCATTCCCAACATCCCCAAGGGACCATTACACTGTAACGCGACCTCTAACCGAGGTACCCATACATACAGTATAGTAGATGACTTGGCGCAATCACCTGTCGCCATGTTGATGTTGGAAGTACTCCAGTCGTTCCCATCTCAAAAAAAGCTCTACTAAATACTTTGGGTGTAGTAGATCCTCCGACGATCATCTGATTGTCATCCTAATTGATACATCAAAACATCCCCCTTTACCTTCATCCATTCCTTTCCAGATACCAGTCTTATTTCATAATGGCATCATCTCCTGATGCACTATTGACGAAGGTAAATCCACCTATGTGATGTCCATTATCATTTAGAAACAACTTAAATCACCTGAGATGTCCCCATCAACCATCACTTTGCATGCTTGGGATAGATGTTCCTCCCAGCCTCTTGGAATGTATCACGATTGTCCAGTGACCCTTGCAGGCAAGACTATCCATGTAGACATTGAGGTTATTGATGCCCCTTTAGATTATAACATTCTCTTAGGTCGTAGTTATGTTGGTTGATAAAAGGCGCCTTTTAAAACTCCTAATTATCCTCACATTATTTATCAATCCGGGCAAGTCTTCTTATTTCAAGAGTGTGCACAGTGTGTGGCTGTTATTTAACTTAGAGAGTTACAATGTTTCCAAATTGCAGTATAGATATTATAAATACAAGAGTAAACAAATGCATCTAGTAAATTTCAATTGCAATCATAGAAGACTCAATCCTTTAACGAAATCAAATATTACATTCATCAAAGTAACAACAACATCAGTTGAGAATACAGTAGTGATAACTCATCCCTCTTTAACTAATTTAATCTAAATCAAACCCAATCTTCAATAATTAATCTAAATAGTGAATGAATATCAATATGATATTTTCAACGGCAATAGTTAATACTCTTTACAGTTGATTATATCAAGCAGAATATTTATCTACGAAACTTGATCTAAAATGAAAGCAAACTGAATCAATGACAATCCTGCAAATTATATAAAGTAAAGAGATTCTGTCAACACTGGAAAATAATAAATAGCGCAGCGATAAAATCACAAAAATCAAGAATACTATCAAACCATCACACTTGCGAGAATTGAAAATGTATGACACAAGAAGAGTAGTTGAATCCACCAGAGGTCAGGCCCTTAGCTGCCAGTGAAACACTGCTAAGTTACTTCAGGAAACATGAGGGAACAACAACTTTACTTATATATTAATCATCAAAATAAATGAGCATTACAATATATTCGTGTTCTTCTCGACAATGAGAGTCTGTGATTACAATTACAATTACAATAATACATAAATTTCTCTTCCCCTTCTTCTTACAAAACATCTCTTTTTATAATCAGAAAGGGTACAAAGATAAATGATAAATGTGATCCCTCAAGATCTCTTGATCTTGAGGGATTTGCAACATTTTTCCGTCTTCAGACATTGTTTCCTTTCTTGTGCTAATACTGCTGATTTTCTTTTGGCTGTATCTACAACCGTCGCATTCCTTCCTCAGCTTGTCAATGTTTATTGTTCCTTCATAGGGAACAACATTTGTCCCTTTTGTTGTTTGCCTGCATAAAGGAAGGTAATAATTAGCTAAGTTGTAACTACAGATAATTTCTTCATTTCTTACCGTATTTCCTTAATAGATTAGTGCATTGAGATATAAAAATGATAAGAATAAAGGAAAGGGACAATGAATTTAATAGTAAATGCATACCTTTTCCATGACCCAACATACTCCCCTTCTTACCCTTTTTCATGTCCTCATGAAAACCATGTAGTTCGTATGTAGAGTAGTCAAAGAATAAGCTAGAGAGGGAATGTTGTAAAGTGGTTTGAAACCATGATTCTTGGCCAAGAGCTCAAAGATGTGGCTTGTCTGTCCTTCAAGCAGTTCATATATAGCCCTGTACCTTTCAGCAGGATACCAAATAATAGGGCTGTGGAACTGGCAACCTAGCCAATAGGGTCCTTCTCTTAAGATGAGATTGTTATAAGTGAAAAATAATTTTGCAGCCAATTTAAATTTTTTATAATTAAATGGCTCTCTATTCTATACATTATTGTTGGAGACTATCCACCTGAACTTGGCTATAGCCAAGGAGCTTTCCTGAATGGAGAGGAAGTATTCTACTCCCTTCTGGACAATTTCTTTCTAAATAGGCCCCAAAATTTGGATTACTCCTTCCCTTTTCATCAAACTTTTGTGATTGGACATCATTTGTAACGGGTGTTTTGGTTCACCTCTGACCCAAAGGTCCAGTCCATTTTCCTGCCTCTAGAACGTGTTATGAGCCTTGAACCATTTCAGTTGATTAACAACGAACGAAATAAAAGCTTGGAATTGCACATCCCCCACAAAAGGACTGGGGTTCTTTTCGATTTCTTCCTCTAATACAAAATTATGTAAATAGAATTCACACAGCAATCTCTGAACTTTTACCCCATGTTGTTTGCAACAGTTTATGAAATCCTCAATTTTTTTTAATTCTATCGGTTTTCTAGCCCTGACGGCTTTGATTTTCAGCTACAAGTATCTTTCTAGCAAAAATAAGCCATAATTATTGGCAGGGAATCTACATGCCAAGACATTAGTGTACAATGAGAAAATAGTATCCATTTGACTCATAACCTTCTCTAGTCTGAGCTTCATTTTCTCAATTCTTTCCTCTACCTTTCAGTGTTTATTGAAGGTCTCACTTTCTGATGTATTCATATCCCGAAGTTGCCTCTATAATTCTTGGTATTTTTACTGGGAGACAGTTTCCAACTCAAGTTGTTCTATGGTAAGTCGAGCCTAAGCTAAATCTTCTTGAAGGTTCACTATACTGGGGTCGTTTCTCGTCATGATATCTTTGGCTTGGGTATTTTTCTGTGTACCCCTGCTATGAGAATGGATGCCTATTGTTTGTGTTTCTTTGTTATGGGAGGCTCAACCCTCCGTCTGGGTAGTTTTGTTGTAGGAGGGTACCATCTCCATCTGAATAGCTAAGTCATGAGAAGATATAGCCTTTGTTTGGGTAGCTGCTTCTGCAAAAATTGCATGTTGTTCCCTAACAAGTTTAGTGAGTATGGGCTCAGTTTGAGTCCCCGTAGCTTTTGTTTCATGTAATTCAGTTTGAACAGTTGCGTTTATTGTTTCCGGGGTTTTATCTGGAACCTTCCCTGCTGCTAATTTTCTTATCTTTCACCTGAGCCTTTTTACTATTTTCCGCAGCCTCTGTTGTTCCTTCCTAAGCTTTTTAATTTTGTTTTTCTTCTTTTTAGGAGGAACAACTATTTTGCTAATCATCTCTTCTCCTAACGAGCTCACTTTCTCATCTTGGTTTTGTTCTATAAGAATTGTATCCTCTCCCTGGTTTGTTTCTATTTCTCTTGTTTGGCCTACATTCTCTGTATTTAGGCCTTCCTAACTGGGTTCTTCTAGAGGCATATCACCAAGTTGGTTCACCTCTTCTTGAGTGGCCTCTGCCCTCGTTTCTGCTTCGCAGCTTATGTTTTCTGATATAATTCTATCATGGCCAGATTTATCTGTAGATTGGGATGCTCCAATGTTCAAATTGAGCGGGCTTTCAGGCTATATGAAATCATTCATATTGGCCAAAATCTGGGCCAATTCAATATCATGCAATAAATCACCTGGGGGACTTGATGTTGAGGGGAGTTCTGATTCATTTCTTTCCTCTTCTCCAGAATGCCTTGATTCTCCCCCATGGTCTGACTCATGGTTATCATGGCCTTCTATCTACAATTGTTTTTCACTTCCTGGGCTAGACAATTCTATGGGCTGGCTAATACTACCCTAGGGGTTTTTGGTCACTCCTATGTCTCTCCTCAGCCTAGCGGAATGTCTACACTTTTGGGGAGTGTTTGTTGCAAGGGCAGTCCTCTTCCTTTTTGGAACAGGGTTAGGCACAGGCAGAGCTACGCCCCCTTTAATTGAAAATACTAATTCCTCCCAACTTGATTGCTATTGAGCAAGGTTGTAACTCACTATCAGCCTAAGCAAGTAGTGATGGCTCACGATGGTTTCTATATGTTGGGATTTTTTCATGCTTCGAGCGTTGTCATGCAACAGAAAATTCAAATATGCAGGCAAATTCACCGAACATTTTTGTTTCAAAACTATTAGGAGTTTAAGTTAATGCGGCCTTACCACGTCTTTTCACCCATCACATGTGATGTAGTTCTGGATGACTCTGGCTAGTTTCCCCTTGGTTCTATAAGGGATGATGGTCGAACTCCTTTGCCTTTGATGATCAGGTCCTATCCCTCGTCCTTGAAGACTGCAATAGCATCTTGCAACTTTTATCATTATTAGCCCATATGGGTCCTTCTACTAGTAATCCAGACACTTCAACTATCACCGCATCTGACACTATGATTTGTCTCCCTCTTATCATAGATTGCCCGTTCTGTAAATTTTGTAGGAATTCAATAGCGATTGCTTCATTGGGTTGCTGAAATTGTGTGACATATGTTATCCACCCAACTCGAGCTAGAATTTATTTGGCTGCATCAGAAATAGCCAGTATTAGCGGCTCCCTGCATACTGTTCTTCCTCCCATACTACCTAGATTCCACAAACAGTTAGTGTAGCAAAGATATCACAGCAATAAACAGATCCGAGTGACGGAATAGCAAGTTGTTATAATGGTTATTTCGGATGATACTTTACAGGCATGAATATTGTTAACTAGGACTTGCTATTGTACCACTTACTATAAAATCATGGAATGTCGTATTGCCCTACACAATCGAATAAAGGACTGATGCATACATAAATACACTAGAGGTTTCTCCTCTCCCCCCTTTGAAATGATAGGTCGCCTTCGACCGAATGAGTGAAGGAATGACATGCTAGCGGCGAAGTACAGGGATGATAAAAGTGGAAAGGTACACTTATTAATGGTAGGATCACAAAATATATCGGAGTGTTGAAATCAATGCATATAACAAAAATTATCAATAAGTGTGGAGATGCCATGAGGTGATTTGAAAAGGAAAAAGGACATCTGACACAGGAAAGATACTTTGCCATCATCATTCCACTAAAACTACTATGATTGATTTTTGAAAGATATCGCATGCATATAGGTTCAAAAATAGATTAGGAACATAATCTCTCTGTAGTAATGGTAAAAAATAAGAAAAGGGAGTTATAATAACTATTGATGTTGAAAATATGACTCCAATACCATTACCAGAGCTTCTGTTGCCCACGGGTGTTTATAACCTCGACAAAGTTACTTTTTCACCCTTTGGAACCATAATTCTATGTGTATAATTAGGAGAGTGCATTATGATGTCAGAGTAGAGAACAATGTGCTGGCTTGGTAACTAGATGAATACATTGCCATTCATTAGGAAGGAACAAAAGGTGGGTAGGCCGGCTCGTGATGAGACTTCCTGTTCCAAGGACTTTATTTTTCTGATGCATCCATTGGATATATCCCTGGTGTGGTGGCCATAGTTGGAATGCCACTTCGCTGCTTTCTTATTGTCATGGTAGGTTGGCTCATGATGAGACCCCTTATCCTCTATCTAAAAAATCATAGAATTATTAGTAAACATATGTATCTTTTTTTTTTTGGACAACAACTTCCTATTTATATAGAGGGTGGCTCAACACTCCTTAAGAGTAGGGATGGTGGAAGAAGCCTGAACATATCAATAGAAAAAAGTAAGACCTTAACCTTATTTGGTGATAATGAACACAAAAAATTATAGGGGTTAGGGAAGAACCAACATGGTACAAATAATCAATCAATTCAATTTATAATGGAAATAAGGATAGTGAAGTGATATAGATGGTTGTGTCCTCCCTTTTTCGATCAATACAAAGCAATCTCATTAAAGATGATAATATTCAATTTGCTTGTTCCAGTAAGCTTCAAATTTGTATCCTTACATATATATTCGTATACTTGCCCTATAGAGGATCATAAAGAGTGAGCAAAGGAAGGAAATAAAATTCACAAAGTGCTTATTTCCTAAAGGAAATAGCAAAAGAAAACCTCACACAAAGAGTGTTGTTCCTTATAGGTAACAACAAGAAAAAAACACACAAAAAGGTGTTATTACTTAGAGGGAACAACAAAGGAAATACATGCTGAAAAAAATTGGTGTTCCTTAGAGGGAACAACAAAATGAAAGAAAAAAACTGGATGCGAAATTGTTGTTCCTTAGAGGGAACAACAAGAAAAAAACACACGAAATTGTTGTTCCGAGCCGTTGTTCCTTAGAGGGAACATCAGTTGTTTCTTAGATGGAACAGCGGGAAAACAAATCCATACAAAACTACTATTCCTTAGAGGGAACAACGGTTGTTCCTTAAAGCAAACAGTGAGAAAACACAAAATTGTTGTTCCTTAAAGGGAACAGCAGCTGTTCCTTAGATGGAACAACGAGAAAACAAATACATGTGAAACTACTATTCCTTAGAGGGAACAACAACTATTCCTTAGAAGTAACAATGATTGTTCCTTAAAGGTAACAACAAGAAAACAAATGCACACGAAATTTTTGTTCCTTAGAGGGAACAATAGCTATTCCTTAGAGGGAATAGTAGTTGTTCCTTAAAGGGAACATCAATTGTTCCTTAAAGGGAACATCAATTGTTCCTTAAAGGGAACAACGAGAAAACAAATACATACGAAACTGTTGTTCCTTAGAGGGAACAACAGCTGTTCCTTAGAGGGAACAACACGAAAAGAAAGGAATGAAAAAATTTTCGCAAAATTTTTGTTCCTTAGAGGGAACAACGACTGTTCCTTGGAGGGAACAACAATTGTTCCTTGAAGGGAACAACAAGAAAAATCTGCACACAAAATTGTTGTTCCTTAGAGGGAACAACAGTTGTTCCTTAGAGGGAACAACATTTGATCCTTAAAGCGAACAACATTTGTTCCTTAAAGGGAACAACAAGAAGAAAATCGATACAAACATTGTTGTTCTTTAGAGGGGACAACAGTTGTTCCTTGGAGGGAACAACAGTTGTTCCTTAGAGGGAACAGTAAAGGAAAAGTAGAAAAAAAGAACTTATATACAATTTATACAAGCAAATTCAATCAAATAGAAAGGAAAACCTATGTACAAAGTTCAAAAACAAATGAATTATTCACTGGCCGATGCTGTGGACGAGTTGCCCTCCTCAGCAAGAATTTGTATGGTGGAATCTTCCTGTAATTGTTGGCAAAAGGACTCCCTTGTAAACAGTTTGTGATAGAGTCATACTCGATGTCCATTCACTTTAAAAGAGTAGCCAGACCCATCAATGGTGGCTAATGTGAGGGTGCCATTATCATGCACATCTTGTATCTCATAAGGCCCTAACCATTTGGTCTAGAGTTTTCCCGGGAAATCCTGGAACCTAGAATCATATAGGAGTGCCTAATCTCCTTCGTGGAAGATCTTCTTCTTGATAAGGGCATCATGCCATTTCGCTCTTTGTTGTTGGATCAATGCAGTGTGTTGAAGAGCTAATAGTCGAATTTCATCCATTTCTTTGATTTGATGTAGCCTATTAATATGTGCTTTATTTAAGTCCAAGCCTACCTCCTGAGCTATCCTCAATGTCTGGATTTCAAATTCAATTGGGAAGATAGGTTCTTTTCCAAACACTAGCTGATATGGGGAATATACCGTGGTATTTCTCCATGTCATGTGGTATGCCAACAGGGCTTCTGGTAATCGGGTAGCCCAGTCACGTCTATGTGATGCAACTGTCTTTGTTAGTATTGCCTCGATTACTTTATTGGTGCTTTATACCTAGTCATTTGCTTGTGGGTGGTATGGAGTTGTGGTTTTGTGCATGATATGATGATTCTTCAATGTTGCAACAATCTTATGGCCTATAAATTATGGCCCTCCATCCGTGATTATTTCTCTAGGCAAGCCATATCACACAAATAGTTGGAAAAGAAAGTGGATCACTGAGTCCTTTGTTACCCTTGGTAATGCTTCTGCCTCCACCCATTTAGTCACATATTCCGTTGCAACTAATATGTATGTCTTTTTATTAGATGATGGGTTTATTGGACCAATGAAATCTAATGCCCATCGTTCAAAAGGTTCAATGACTAATTACGGATGCAGGGCATCTCGTCAGACTGCCCAGGGCATCCCATTCTTTGGCAACTGTCGCATGCCTAGACAAACTTCTTCGCGTCTTTAAAAATGGTGGGCCAATAATAGCCTATTTGTAAGACTTTGTGACCAGTCCCACGGTCTGCAAAATGACCACCGCAAGGCCTGTCATGGAAAGCTTTCAAGATGTCGAAGACTTCATCTTCCATGACACATCTCTGAATGTGCATATCGGCCCCCGTATGAAATAAATATCCTTCGATCCAGGAGAATCGAGTGCTACATTGCACTATTTGTTTTCTTTCATTAGGCGTCAAGTGCTTGGGTAATTTTCCCACTGCTAGGTAGTTTGCGACATCCGCATACCATGGTGTTTTTATGGTGATAGAAAATAAGTGTTCATCAAGGAACTGGTCTTCTACTGCGGCCGAGTCATCTGTCTTTGGCATTCGTGAAAGGAAATCTGTTACTGTATTTTCCTTTCCTGGTTGATCCTTGATAGTTATGTCAAATTCCTACAAAAGGATCAACCATCTTGTCACTCTTCCATTTGTAATAGGTTTATTAGCTAGATATTTAATAGAAAAGTGATCAATATAAAAAACCACAGGTATCCTGTTATATAATGTCTAAATTTATTGATAGCATAGATTACAACCAAAAATTCTTTTTCAGTCACAGTATAATTTAATTCAGCAGTAGATAGATTTTTTCTAATGTAATATATTGCACATGGCTTTTTATCTTCCTCCTAGCTGAGAACTGCCCCAATGGCCATGTCTAAAGCGTCAGATGAAATCTGGAATGGCAAATCCCAGTTTGGGCCCCGTAATACTAGGGTTGTTGATACAAGCCGTTTTAAATCTTCAAAAGCAATGTCACATTGTTAGTCCAAATGAAATCAATATTTCCTGTTAATGCATATAATAGTGCAGAAATTTGAGAAAAATTCTTTATAAATATCCTATAATAGCCAGAAAATCCCAAGAAACTGCGTACCTCAGTCTGTGTGGAAGGGGTAGGTATTAAAAGAATTATCTAAATTTTTGTTCCTTAGATGGAATATGGCATCTGGTTGGTTGATGTAAGTGTTAATGATGTCATCTTCTATTTGATCCTTGAATTTGAGAGCATCTTCTATAGTTAATGGTGATCTAATGTTTTCAGTTAGATATGATACAAGTTGCTTTCTGGTTTTTATTATTGTTAAACTTGGCTAAGCTGGAGGATATAAGGCTAAATTCTTCACATTGCTTCCTCTTGCTATAGTCATGCTACCTATCTGACAGCTTATGTAAGCATCCGCGGTTGTTAGACAAGGTCTACCTAGAATTAGGGGATATCCATCGAGTCGGTTTCTAGGATTGATGATCAGAAAATCTGCAGGGTATTCCCAGGAGTCTACAGACACCATTACATACTATAATGTGCCTTCTGGTTTGACTACCAATCGGCCAGCTAGTTCCAACAAGGTCATGGTTGGGTCCAAGGATGTAATGCCAAGCTTTTGACAAGTTGTTGTTGTAAGAATATTTATTGTTGCTCCTAAATGGACTAATGCATTGGGGAAGGAGCATCCATTTATTTGCACAGTGACTATAGGATTTCCTGGGTTCTCATATTTTATAGGTGTTTCTCTGCATGATAGTAAATCAAATAAGGTACTGACTACATGGACAGTTGGGTTGTTTTTATTTTCCTCTTTGGATTTTTCGTACACAATTCCTTAATAGTTTTTGCATAAATTGCAATGTCCTGAATAGCCTGGAGGAGAGGTATTTTTACACAAAAAAATTCAATTCTCCCAAAAGATCAAAATCAGGATATTTGATTGGACGGGGTATGATTAATCTTTCTGGGAATGGTGGAGTAGAGTTGATCGTTTGATTATGAGTTTTCTGTTTAACCATATTCTCCACTTGTGGTGCTTGTTCTATAGGTAACGAATCTTCAATTTTTTATTTTTATTCCCCTCTAATTCTATTATTTGTCCAGAACTTAATTGAAGCTCATTGCACTTCCTCAACTCGGTTTCTGACTCTGGTCCTTCAATAATTTGCATAGATTGAACCAGTCTGTTGTTGGGGTTTGGGTTGGGTTGAGCTGGGAGCTATGTTCGTAGGTTGGTCTGAGGGTTTTTTTTTAATGTGTAGGGTGTTGGCAGAGTAGGTTGAGGTAGGGGGATTGCTCCTAATGGCTGGTTTTTAGGTCTTTACCGGCCTGACTGCCAATTCTAGTTCTGTGAAGTGGAGGGTGACCATTGAGATTGATATGCATTATTTTGCCAAAACAGTGGGAAGTAAGAGGAATTTGGCCAATTGTTATTTTGATTTGATTGGTTGGGCCAAGGTGGCATAGAGAATGGTTGTTGTGACCAATTGGAAAAAGGTGGTTGGTTCTTCCACATAGCTCCTAGGTATTGTTGCGAATTATATTGCAATGGTTGAAAGAAAGAAGATGGATCAGTAGGCATACCTGTTTGTTGTGGTTTCCATTGGCGACATTGATTTAGCAGGTAGACTGGTTCTGTTTTCTCCTCTGCCTCCTTATAGACTGATTTTAACCCTGGGAGCGATGGGCAGCTTTCTGTGGCATGATCTTTAGTACATATGGCACATGTTTGCACCATAGCCAGTGGGCATTCTTTGTGACTATGCTTCTTCCTGCATCTAGGACAAAATATCACCAAGTTTTGTTCTGCTTTAGCCTGCTTTTTCTTGGCTTGCATAATTTCTAGTTGCGTTGTCAAAGTTCCCAAAATATCTGCTTTGAAATCCTCTAGTAGGTTGCAAATTTCTGCATGAGTTATACCTCCACCAGAGATTTTGTTGTCCTTAGACGTCATGTCATGTTCTGTTGGTTTCAATCTCGTACTGTCTCTTGAAGACATGATACATAATTTAATAATGTCAACATACTCTTATTGATATATATCACCTTTACCCATAATATTTAATGTCTCTATCCATTGTTCTTTCATCCCTTTAATCAATGTAGTTTTTAGCACATTATCAGGCAAAGGCAGAGTTGCATAGGGAGACCGTTGGAGGTTATATTGAAATCATTCCACATATTCTTCTAACATTTCACTGCGTCTTGCTACCATTTGGAATATTTTGTCTTTCAATTCCCTAGATCTGCAATAATCTTGATATTTTTTAAGGAAAGCGGTTTTCATTTGATCTCAATCATTTATTGTACCACCACCTAATCCCATAAACCAACGCAAGGCTGCTCCTTTCAATGTAGAAGGAAACAGCTTTAGTTTTTGGGGGTCGGTGGTATAATCATAACCCCGACATAACACATCAAATTGAAATGGAAATGCATCTAGATCTTCTAATGTCAGTCCATGAAAGGTGGGAATATTTTGGAGAGGGATAGCTTTCATGGGTGCGTTGACAACTGTGTCAACGATGGGATACTGCAATGTAGAGGTCTGGGGTACTTGTGGGTTGTTGGCCATTTGATCAAATATATGCTAGTACCCTTCCGGGATCTCTAGAGAGTTATTCCTAGGATGGTTAGAAGGGGTGGGAATGATCTTAACAACACTCCTTCGATCTGGGATACTGGGTGTTCCTTGTTGAATTACTACCTGATGGGATATTGGCTCCTTTGTTTCCCCTATTTCTCCTCCTCTTTCATGAATATTACAATAATTCCCTTCTTGTGAGGAAATTGGGCATGAATTTTCATTTTCTTGAAAACTCTGCTCAGTCCCTACTATTTTGCTATGGACCTCAACATAGGCTAAAGATGGTGAGCCTGTAGCTTGAAGGGAGATAGTAGGTTTCCTGAAAGCAACATTTCTAAGACCTACTGATGGATGAGATTCGGCTTTCTTTAAGATGTCGTCTATGAAAGTTAATCATCCAAGGGTCACTGATCTCTTAGATCTGTCGGGTTTGGGTAGTGGAATTGGATTGTTTTCAGGTTTTTTCTTCTTAGTCATTCATGCAACAATTCAAATGTTTATCTCTTACCTAAGTTCCTAACAATTCTGCTGGAAAGTGGTGGGGGAGTAGGGATTTTATGTGCTCCATACATAGGTTATTACCTTTAATTTTTAATACCCAGTTCTCTCTCAACAGATAAGCAACAAATACCTACTTCAATTTTCTGTAATTGTGTTGAAAAGCGGGTGGACAAGCAAGCACTTTACTTGCTCGTTACGTAGGTTCTTACCTTTCATTTTCAATACCCATTTCTTCTTCAACAACAATCATCAGATGTACATTAATCTTTAGAAATGTCTACACTCTCCCCAGCAACGGCGCCAAAATGTTGGTTGATAAAAGGTGCCTTTTAAAACTCCTAATTATCCTCACATTAGTTATCAATACGGGCAAGTCTTCTTATTTCAAGAGTGTACACAGTGTGTGGCTGCTATTTAACTTAGAGAGTAATGTTTCTAAATTGCAGTATAGATATTTTAAATACAAGAGTAAATGGATGCATCTAGTAAATTTCAATTGCAATCAAAGAAGACTCAATCCTTTAACGAAATCAAATCTTACATTCATCAAAGTAACAACAACATCAGTTGAGAGTATAGTAGTGATAACTCATCCCTCTTTAACTGATTTAATCTAAATCAAACCCAATCTTCAATAATTAATCTAAACAACGAATGAATATCAATCTGAGAGTTTCAACAGCAATAGTTAATACTCTTTACAGTTGATTATATCAAGCAAAATATTTATCTAAGAAACTTGATCTTAAATGAAAGCAAACTGAATCAATGACAATCTTGCAAATTATATAAAGTAAAGAGATTTTGTCAACACTGGAAAATAATAAAAGTTGCAGTGATAAAATCACAAAAAGCAAGAATACTATCAAACCATCACACTTGCGAGAATTGGAAATGTATGGCACAAGAAGAGAAATCGAATCCACCAGAGGCTGGGCCCTTAGCCGCTAGCGAAACACTACTAAGTTACTTCAGGAAACACGAGGGAACATCTACTTTACTTATATATTAACCATCAAACTAAATGAGCATCACAATATATTCGTGTTCTTCTCGACAGCAAGAGTCTGTGATTACAATTACAATTACAATTACAATAATACAGAAATTCCTCTTCCCCTTCTTCTTACAAAAGTTCTCTTTTTATAATCGGAAAGGGTACAAAGATAAATGATAAACACTATCCCTCGGGATCTCTCAATCCTAAGGGATTCGAAATGGTTTTCCATCTTCAGACATCATTTCCTTTCTTGCACTGATTTTACTAATTTGCTTTTAGCCATATCTGCAACCACTGTGTTTGTTCCTTAGCTTGTTGATGTTTGTTGTTCCTTCGCATGGAACAACATTTGTCCCTTTTGTTGTTTACCTGCATAAAGGAAGGTAATAATTAGCTAAGTTGTAACTGCAGATAATTTCTTCATTTCTTATCGTAATTTATTAATAGATTAGTGCATTGAGATATAGAAAGGATAAGAATAAAGGAAAATTATGATGAGTTTAATAGTAAATGCATACCTTTTCCATGACCCAACAAGTTACACATATGCCATGTCAACCATCGCATCTGCGTTTTCCACAAGATGTGCTTCCCCCATGAAAGGAAAATCGTTACCATCGATCATTTGACATACTACGAGTCAGCATCTATGACCTCCCCCGAGTCCATTATCTCAATGTCAGATAAGGAGTCTTCAACTCCTCTCGCCAGTATTTCACCCAGAGTCTACAAATATTCCTCATTATTGGGTGCTTTCCCTGGTCCTCCCCCTCTTATCCCAGAGCCTAAGTCTTTGAGTGTTTGCATGTTACAAGCATCACAAGATACTCTCAAGCACTCTGGTACATCTGATCAACAGTCAACTCCCCAACACCCTATTGTTGCCATCCCAATTGAGCCATCCGAATCCACCCCCCAGGACCTCCTCCGTTTCTAGTTGCCTCTCCTATGTTTCCACTAGGAACTATTCCTCAAAGTCTCAACCATCCAAGAGCCATTCCATGAGTACATTACCCTACAAGCCATATACCTTTCTTATTTCCCCCTCCAGGAATATTTTTTTTCCCTGTCATGGCTTTGTTGGTCTTTCCTAACATGACTTTGGGGATCCCAATATGGTACATCAGTTCCCCTGCAATAATTCTGCCTGTTCAACCCAGACCTTATCACACTTTGACCCTAGTCCAACCGGTCCCTACGATCCCTGTTGTTGCTTCAGTTCCATCACAACCTTAATAGGAACCCACTGTTGTTGTGAAACCATCGAGATAGGGGGGAAGCTAAGAGGAAAGAACCTAAGGACAAGGCTCCCCAAGCTCCTCCGCCCCCCAATACCCCAAATCCACCACTCTCATGCGCTTTGTGTAAATTTGTTGAGCATGCCATGAATAATTGTCTTGAACTCCCTCATCTTAAACCTTTGGTTCATGAAATGTTCCCTGAGTCAAATATCCCTGAATTCCATGTTAACTTACCGGGTCCACCCAAGAAACTCATAACATTACACACAAATCACCCTTGTGCCTTGTGCAATCATCATGGTCACTATTCCCATTGTTTCCCTCGTCTCGATGAATTTCGTGATTGCCTTGAGGTGCTTCACGAATACGAGACCACTCATAGTGGAACACCTACTCCTCTACCCATGGATTTTGGTACCACTAGTAAGCCAAAATAGGGGGACTCTCGTCCCACCATCATGATCCCTCCCCCCGATGTCGAGATGACAGACACCATGGGCCATGTCCTTTACTCATCATCATCCTTAAGTTCCTCGCAGAAAAAACTTTCCAAGGTTTCTGCGCGCACTTCTATCGAACCTCTTTCGACAGAATCCTAGGTCTCAACATCTATAGATCCTCCATCTACTAGCTCGTCGTCTACCATTCCAGTTGATGCGTATGTGAACCTTCTGTCTCAGGTTGATTCACTGGGTACCGCCATCACATCAAGTAGTTAGTCTTCCTCCCATCTGCCCATCTTCCATTCTGATGAGGACATCATGAAATTTATGTCTAATCCTGATTACCCTTGAACTTAGGCAAGGGGGCATATCTTTCAGAGGATTCTGAAGGCCATCTCCTTCCTAATTCTCCCAATCCACTCTACCTCAAGAAATTTCTCTTATAGCATATCCCTTTGATTTGTGTGTCTTTATTTCTGCCATGAACTTAGGTAGGTTGCATCATCTCATCTGTTGTCTTTTGCACCTTTCAGATGGACACATCATCCACATTGTATATTGGTAATGTTGACAGTGTGAGTCGCTTCTTCAGGAATATAGCCTCGGAAGCTTGGGCCATTTTTACCCCCTTGCATACGTTAGTCCTTTAGAACGATGTGTGCATTGGATCTGCCACCAATAACCACGTCAAATATGATGCAGTGATAGGTTTTTTAGTCGATACCCTCGCTCATCACATCCTTAATCTTCATGTTCATTTAGATTCCTTGCTACTTTTCATGCAATTGAATGGTGTGTATCATGTGCATAACTAAGTCCTGTTTAGAAAATATCTACAAGTTAAGCTGTTGGTATGTGAATTTGAACCATCACTTTCAGTCATGTTCCTAAAGCTCAAATTCAATATGTAGATATCATTGCAAATAACATTCTAGATGGGCATTTATCACATGTATACCACATAAGAAAAGCATAAACACAAAACATGGTGAACCATAATCTTCATATAAATTTGCATAATCATATTATGTATTGCATAAAACATATAAGTATTTGGAGTCTACCACTCTAAATACATCTAGTACACCATAGCATACTGGGGGGCACATATGCCCCTACATCTCCTTATCCTCCTTGGGAGGATCTCGTGCCAAGTTGAGCCGAGATTCTTGTAGAAATTCTCACTATATATTAAACTGATTATGCAATGTACTAAAGAAAAATACTTAATCTACTTCTACAATCAAACTTGAGGAAGCTTAATCAATTTTGAGCAAGATCAAATAGAACACATATAACAGAAAAGAAGATTCAATCACACATGAAAAATAGAAGAATACTCTGAGGAAAGCCTCAGCTAAAAACCTCGCTATCTGTATTATCATACAAGTGGAAATATCTCAGGATTACACAAAGCTTTAGCTCTCAAGCTATCCAGCTCTCAATACAATCCCCCACTGCTGCTCATAGACAAAATAGACAACACATATGCCCTCCTTCAGTCATACAATCCTCCTGTCTCCTTACGCAATTTCTCCTGAGTCCTCTAGCTGCCACCTGTGTGATTCTCACCTCACACACTGCTCTGACCTCTGTAGTAACTGCGCAATCCTGAAGGAATGAATTCCCTCTACATGCAAGAGATTTTCTTATAGGAAAATCCTAGCAATTGATAGTACACTGTCTCTTCCTTTAGTCTCAACTGGGTCTCTATCTGAACTGACATTCATGAGTTATTTGTGAGAGAATATTTAGTTATCTAGAGAACACTAGTTGCATGCATGCATGCATTAACTGACTGAACTCACAATTAGTTCCACGAACTATTTGGAACTAATTTAATTGGACTTAACTCAGTTAATTGAGCTAACTAATTATAACTCAAATAAACCCATCCTTATCTCCTTAATTAAGGGATAACTTCCTCAATCAAAGGAATAACTGTTGCATGTCTTCACAAAGACTTCATGTTTGAATTTCTCCAACTAATTAACTCAAGATGAAATAATTAATTATTTTTCAAATAGATGGTGAGACTAAATTCGAATTTTAATTCAAGGAAAAATTAAAATTGGAATATATCCTGAAATGCTATCTATAGCAATGTTATTTTTAGCATTTCTAATTTTACATTCCTTGTTGCTATTTTCAACACTGGTACCTGAAATGCTATCTATAGCAATGCTATTTATAACATTTCTATTTTTAGCATTTCTTGTTGCTATTTTCAACACTCCCTCTCAACAAGAAAGACATTAAACTCGAACCCGATCTTGAACCTTTGGAATGTTCTGCATGAAACACTTCTCTCAAGTGTTGTTGCTACAGTAACTCCAGAAACAAAAAAAATATACAATCTGAATCAGTATGATGCATCTGTCATCAAGTCTTTGACTGATATTGCCTCTGTTGACTAAAAACTTTGCACCTTTGTGCTCTTTAGTATCTGACTGCTCTAGCCTCTGTTACTTTGATCTATGACTACATCAATCCCATTAATTCCTCCTGCTGCATCCGTCCTACTACTGGTTCTATCTTCTAGCATTGCATCAGCACTGCACCTCCTCTCATCATGTTGCATCATGCTTCCCAATGCCGCACTGCAACTCAGTTACTGAGAAGTAAGTAACTGATATCCCAACCGACCTCCCTGTTACGCTAGAAACACCCTCTGATATTGAAACTCCCTCTGTTGCTCCATCCACATCTATCTCTACCCACTCAACTAGTCCTGCTACTCCTCGTCGGGGCTCCCATAGCAAGGTCTAATCAAAGAGGTTGGTACCTCAAGGATCTTTCCTCAATTTCAGCCTTCTTGGGAATATCTCTTCACATCGCCCCACCTCAAACATAGAGGTATGGCTGCATGTGATCCCTCTACCCACTTGGCTCAAAATTCTGCCCTACTGGAGGTCTCTGCATGAGTGGATTCCTCCACTCAATCTCCTCTCATCTTCTCTAGTTGTGGCTGCTCCACAACCTCCTAAAACTACTTCACCAATTGTGGCTCCTCCATAATTGTCTGAGACTTCTTCTGAGGCTGCATGTTGAGAGGTAATGTACTCTCCCTCTCAACCACCAAGTCTCCAACATTTGCCTTGCTCCTCAAGGCTTTGCATGCATATTGAACCTCGAGAGCATACAGGTTCTTGACTTGTGAAGCAATCTGCTTCACCTATCTCATGGTGATGTATCGAAGGAAAACCTTTCTCTTACTAAATACAACATCGTAGCCTTTTTCCTCCAACATTGCAATCGATAGCAAGTTCTTCTTCAGTCTTGGCACATATTTCACATTTGTCAAGGTAATGAGAGTTCCATGCTCCCTCTGAAAAGAAACTATGCCCACTCCTGAAACACTATATATTTCATCATTACCCATCTCTATGCGCATCTGGAGGTATTTATCCTCTAAGGTATTGAACAAAATCTTATCACCAGTCATGTGGAATGAGGCTCCCTTGTCATGAAACCAGCCATAACCGATCATCGATGAAACCATCCATGCGATGAGGGAAAAATCCAATTCGAACTGAGAGGCCAATGCCTCACCTTCAAATCCTTCCAAGGATCCCTTCTTGGATTTCTTCAATGGACAATTAGTTGCATAATGGCCCACCTCATGACAGTTAAAGCATCTCACTTTAGATTTGTCAATCTTCTTCCCACCATGGGAAGAACTCGATTTGGAATGAGAATCCTTCTCCTTCCCTTTCCTTGCCTTACTCGATAAGGCTATATTTTCTTCATCCTCCTTTGATGAAGAACCATCTTTGGTGCTCCTCCTAATCTCCTCCTACATCAGATCTGAACACAATCGTTCTCAATATGGAAGTTTCTCTCTTCCATTCACTAAGTCCTCGTAGCTATGACAGCTCTTAGGAAGACCGAGGAGAGCAAGACTCACCATGTCATCATCGGTTGTCATGATTCCTACACTTCCAAGCTCATCTCTGTAGGTGGTGAGCTTGTTCAGATATGTAGAGATCATGTCTCCCTTTTCATACTTGATTTTCTGAAGCTTGTCTTTCTGTGCCAACTTCCTCTAGTCGATGTTTTTCTGATGTAGATCCTTTAGTGTCTTCCACATTGAAAATGAAGTCTCCTTCCCATGGAGACTTGAGACAATATGGTCTCGAACTCCCTCCAAAATAATCCTCCTCACTCTTGCCACACATTTCTTCCATTCCACCAATTCTTCGGCATAACTATTGCTAGCTTGGGGACTTCTTGATCAATGAAGTCCTTCAAACCATTGTCCTCTAATACTACTTCCATGTGATCCTTCCAATCTATGTAATTTGAGCTGTCATCCAGGGCATTCTCGAGTCTCAAGCCATTGAATGCCATTGGTGAACTTTGAGATGTGACAAGAAATCGATTCTGTACCTACAATCAAGAACTTCAAACTTTGAACTTCTCCCTTCTTTGTATATTGTTCTCCACTTCGATCACTTTTGCTCTGATACCATGTTTAAATTTCTCTATAGATCAGCTAGCTCCGATACCATATAGAAATTTCTCTATAGATTAGCTAGCTCTGATACCATGTATAAATTCTCACTATAGATTAAACTGATTATGCAATGTACTAAAGCAGAATACTTAATCTAATTCTAAAATCAAACTTGCGGAATCTTAATCAGTTTTGAGCAAGATAAAATAGAACACATATAACAAAGAAGAAGATTCAATCACACATGAAACACAGAAGAATACTCTGGGGAAAGCCTCAGCTAAAAACCCCGCTATATGTATTATCATAGAAGTGGAAATATCTCAGGATTACACAAAGCTTTAGCTCTCAAGCTATCCAACTCTCAGTACAATCCCTCACTGTTGCTCATAGATAGAATAGACAACACATATGCCTTCCTTTAGTCCTCCAAGCCTCCTATTTCCTTGTGCAGTTTCTCCTAGGTCCTCTAGCTGCCACCTGTGTGATTCTCACCTCACACACTGCTCTGACCTCTGTAGTAACTGCGCAATCCTGAAGGAATGAATTCCCTCTGCATACAAGATATTTTCTTATAGGAAAATCCTAGCAACTGATAGTACACTATCCCTTCCTTTAATCTCAACTGGGTCTCTGTCTAAACTGACATGCATGAGTTATTTATGAGAGAATATTCAGTTACCTGGAGAACACTAGTTGCATGCATGCATGCATTAACTAACTGAACTCACAATTAGTTCCAAAAACTATTTGGAAGTAATTTAACTAGACTTAACTCAATTAACTGAGCTAACTAATTACAACTGAAATACAACTCATCCTTATCTCCGTAATTAAGGGATAGCTTCCTCAATCAAAGGAATAATTGTTGCATGTCTTATTTTTTTGCTAAAGCAAGAGACGGTCCTTCTATTCACTTAGGAAAAAATTACAGATTTTACACAGGATACAACGAACTCCCACAAAGGGAGAGTGAAAACACAGAGGTTCAGACTCCCACAAAGGGAGAGTGAAAAAACTCCAAGATCCGACAAAACCTCCAAAACACAAACAGGAACCAAGTCGAGACTACCCTGGAACCGAAAGCGGGCAAGTGGAAACAAAGTCTGCTCCCCAAAACCCACCGAAGATCTGACTCCTAGCGATTTAGCAGTCAAAAAAGAACCCGCGCAGAGGCCAATCCCGTGGTAAAACCCCAAGTAGCATGATCAACACTGACCGTTGATCTGATACTTCAGATCCAATGACTGGTGTCCATATCGTGTGGCTTAAAAGCCCGTAGAATAACACACGATGAAGGTGGTTTACTTTTCCCAACCTCCGCCACGTGTTGCCTCCTAAGTGGAATTACTAGCTTTTGGAAAAAACCAACTTTGGTTTAGATAGTGCCCGATATGGGTGGTAAACCACTAGTGGTTTTGTCTTGTCGGGCCCACTAACATGCACACCAAAAGGTGGTCGTAGATCTGCCTTCTCTGGATCCGACGGCCACAAAACAAATTGGACCTCACAACTGCTCATGTAATACCCAACAAAGAAGGCGGTAAACCCTGTTCTCCCCCCTCCACGCGTCATAAGCTGAATGGCATAGCTTTTCATCCAAGAAAACTGCAGAGGGTGCCTAGAGCAGGTGGTATATCTCAAGTAGTTTTTGACCTTGATAATATCTTCCTTTGACCTCCGCCATCTTGTACAAGGAAAACCAGGCCAGAAGGATGGCCTCCTACATGGAATGTCACCTGGAATCCCTTCTCCTATGAGCATATAACTATTGTCTCGATTTTTGCCTTTGTTTCTAGAAGCACCCTTGGAGAACCAACAGTGCAAATCCTCTGAAAGACTGTCTGAAGTGAACTTATTCATCGTTGACATGAGATAAGATTCTGTCTCTTGAATTTTCCTGAAACTGTTGTCTGTCACTGAGGGCCCAGGATGAGCATTCCTTCTTCATCCTATCATCCATTACCTCCTCCCACCAGTAGCACAAGTCGATATGTTTGTTTCGAACCCCCTCATTGGCAAGCCAGTCTGCAACTTTGTTGGCTTCCCTGCGGACATGCACCAGCCTAAGAGTTCATAACACCCTTAGGTGTGATTGGATTCTTTGGTAGACTTGCAGAAGCTGCCAGTGGCCTGAGATTTTCTCAGGTGCAGCGCCAGCATTAACCCTCTTCACCGAATTTATGATTAATTCTGAGTCAGCCTCAATGATGACATTGTGAATGTTGTGCTTGAGCAGTATTTCCAAGCATAGTTCCATCGCCATGAGCTCAGCCATATTATTGGTTTCTTTTCCTAGATAACTATGGAAGATGACCAGAATGTTTCCTTCCTCATCCCTCAAGACCCCTCCATAACCTGCTTCACCCAGATTTCCTTTAGAGGCCCCATCAATGTTAAATTTTAAAAAACCATGAGAAGGGGGATGCCAGGAAGCTTTTCCAATAGAGGTATTCTTGTTGATCTGCATAGAACACTGAGGGAGATGGACCTTAAGCTCTAACTTTTCCAGGATTCTAGCCTCTCTTTGTCCTATGAGTTTTCCAGTATCAGCACCTCCCAGGATATGCACAGACTCTTTGAGTTGTTTAAGGATTAGCTTTAGAATGTTGCTCACCGAGCTCGCCTTATCCTTGAAAATCTTGTTATTGCGCTCCTTCCAAACATTCCAGGTTAAGAACCCTGGGGTCTGTTGGCATTATGATTCAGGTGTTGTCCTTGATGGCAAACTCATTCAGGTGGTAAATCAAGAAGGACGCAGGAAATATGTTCAGCAAGTGCGTCCCCGCAGGTATACCATACAGAACCCGCGTCCAGGGACGCAGGCCAGCCGTTCAGGAGGTGCGTCCGCCCAGTGCACACATTTCAAGGCAGAGAAAAGCACGTGGGGGTTTCTTGTGTGGTATCTAGCCGACGGTTTTTGTGTTTCTATGGTGTCGGCTCGTGGTATTGTTCCACGCTTTGGGGAGAAGCTTGCCTATATAAAGCAAAGGAGTTCATTTGGATTAAGCATCATCTTGGTTGAATATCTCTTGGTGAGATCTAGTCCAAATCTATAAGGGCGAATCTTCTAATGGACTACGATCTATATGGCGCATGATCAGATCTGTGGATCTGAGTGTTTGGGTTGGTTCTAAAGTCCTCTTATCTTCTATATCTGAAGGGACGCAGATTCAGTGAAGGGAAAGTGCGCCGGGACGCAGTACAGTAAAGGCTCAGGTGCGTCTCTGAGGCAAAGGGCGCGGCGCGACTGTGGTATTGGGTGCGTCTCTGAAGCGAAAGACGCGGCGCGATAGTGTTTCTGTGTGCGTCGGTCGCAGAAAAGCAAAGAGGAACAGTGCATCTGCACGCAGAACAGCATAAGGTACACTGCGTCCAGTCGCAGGCCACAGAAAGAAAATATGCGTCCCTGTCTTAAGATGATCTGTTGACTGTATATTTCTGTTCATAAGGTGTTCTGGGTTGTTTCTGTAATTACTGATCTGATATCTGTCGTAGACTGTATCTGTTGTATACTTGTTGATCATTTGATTCTTCATGAAAAGAAGTAGGGGGTTGTAGCTCCCTTCCAGGAGAGTCTGGAAAACGAGAGAGAGTTGTAGCTCTCTGCAGGTTGCAGCCTGCGTGCTGGTAAAGGACTGCACCAGTACAAAATCATTGTAAAAAGAATTTCTTGAAAGAAGATAGAGACATATTGCAGCAGGTGGTTTTTCTCCCGCATTGGGTTTCCACCTTACATCTTGTGTTCTTTGGTGTGACTGTCTATTTTCTTTATTCATGCTCATTGTTTTATGGTACTGATATACAAGAATATTTCAAAAGAATCAAATAAGGAAGATTTGGTAAATTGCTAGATAATACTGATTCACCCCCCCTCTCAGTATTATTTCCAACAATTGGTATCGGAGCAAGTTCTTCTGAAAAGCTTGATCGCTTGAAGGTAGATCGTTCATCATGAGCAACTACGAGAGAGAAGCATCAATCAGGCCACCCGTCTTCGATGGGACAAACTTCAATTATTGGAAGGTAAGAGTTACTGCATATCTTCAATCTCTTGGTACAGAAGTTTGGAACATTGTAGAATCAGGCTATGCCTTTCCTTCAGCTACTCCTACAGATCCAGCTGAGAAAAAGCAGTATGAAACAAATGCAAAAGCAGTCAGTACTCTATTAGGAAGTATATCCCAAACAGAGTTCATGAAGGTCATGCACTTCAAATCAGCAAAAGAGATATGGGACAAAATGATCACTAGCTATGAAGGAGATGAACAGGTAAAAGAAGCTAAACTTCAAACTCTCAGGATTCAATATGAGACTCTCAAGATGTATAATGATGAAAGTGTGGCTAATTATTTTCTTCGGGTAGATGAGATTGTTAATTGTATGAAAAATTTGGGTGAAGAAATAAAAGAGACTATAGTAGTTCAAAAGATTCTAAGATCTTTATCCCCCAAGTTTGAATCTAAAGTATCTGCAGTAGAGGAAAAGGAAAATCTCCGTGTTCTCACTATGTCTCAGCTACATGGAATTCTAACTGCTTATGAAATGAGAAAGGGAGGTCCATCAGACAAAAGGGAAGCTGCTTTTAAAGCATCAGGCAAAGAAGATCACTATGAAGCAAGTCATGTTCCAGAAGAAGAGGAAGAAGAATCAAATTTTGTCAGAAATCTTCAAAGGGGTTCTGGAAGATTCAGAGGTAAGCTACCTTTCAAATGCTTTGCTTGTGGAAGAGTAGGTCATTATGCTGCAAAATGCTCTTATAAGGATAAAGGAAAGGAACCAGTTAGATGGAACAAGAAACAGAGTGCAAATAAGAAAAGCTACTACACCCATGAAGATAGTGATGGCTTATCAAACAGTGATGAAGATGAACAAGGTAACAAATACAGATTGTTAATGGCATTTGAAGATGATGATTATGAGGATGCTGTAGATGTGGATAACCTTTATGATGAAATTACTAGACTCAAGAGATGTATAGAAGAAAAGAACATGATTATTGATACTCTACAATTTCAAATTGATGAAAAGGAAAAACATCTTGAAAAATTAGAAGGTGAAATTGTTGGTCTTAGAAAAGAAATTGAGAAAACAAAAACTATCAATCTCAAGTTTGTCAAAGGATCTGAAACTTTGAATGAGATTATCAGTGTGCAGCGGTCTCCACTAAATAAGACAGGTCTGGGCTATAATGGAGAAACTTCTCAAGCATCCACTTCAAAAAGTTATCTTGATGCAGCAAGAAGAAATGAGCAAGAGCACAAGGAAGATCATCAGGTAAAGCAGGGACAAACGTCAAACAGAAACTATCAGGGGCAATCCAGCTTAAGGGTGAACAAAAGCCACAACCAGCCACAGGTAAAATCTTCCCAATTTGGTTCAAGAATAGATGAAAATAGAAATTACAATCAGTTGGCTGGTAGATTCAATAATCGCAGAAGCTTCTTCAATGGACAATGCTTTTCTTGCCATAACTTTGGTCACAAAGCAGCTCAATGTGTTGCGTATAAAACAATCATGACTAGGGAAGCTCAAAAACAAAGAAGTATGACAGGGATTACAAAAAGGACCTATAACAACTTTTCAGCTCTTGAAAATGAAGTTGAATGCTCTATTTGCAATAATTTTGGACATGAACACTTTGAATGCAGAAGCAGGTTTCCGGAAAGAAAGGTACAAGAACAAAAAAAAGAACAAGCCTCAGGCACCAAAACATGGAAAATAAAGGAACCTCAAACAGAAAGATGTGGGATAGCATTCTATGCAGAAGGACAAGAAAATCTATGGTACATTGACAGTGGATGTTCAAAGCATATGACAGGTGATAAAGAAAAACTTGAATCTTATTCTAATTTAGAAAAGGGAAAGAAAGTCTCTTTTGGAAATGATACTCCTGCAACTATAAAAGGAAAAGGTATTGCTCCTTTAAAAGAAGATGTTAAGGCTGGAAATGTTTTGTTTGTTGATGGACTAAAGCATAATCTTCTAAGTGTAAGCCAAATGTGTGATCAAAGAACCGAGGTTATATTCAGATCAAATGGATGTCTTGTTCGTGATCTTGATACAGGTAAAACAGTTCTCAAAGGAAAAAGAACTCCAAATAATCTATACATATTTGATGAAGGACAACAACAATGCTATCTAAGCAAGGATGAAGAGCACTGGTTATGGCATCGAAGGTTGGGACATCTAAGCTTCTCACAAATAAGGAAAGCTTGCAAATATCAGGCAGTTCGCGATCTTCCAGATATCAAAATTCCTGACAACACCATATGCAGATCATGTCAGTTTGGAAAACAAACCAGAACTAACTTTCCAGAGAAAGAAGGATCAGCCAGCATGCCTCTTGAGCTAGTACATACAGATGTATGTGGACCATTCAGAAAAAGAACACCTAGAGGAGAGGAATACTTGATATTATTTATTGACGATTTCTCCAGGTTTGTTTGGTTAGGACTTATGAAGCACAAAGATGAAGCTTTCGAAAAATTCAAATCCTTCAAAGCTTTGGTTGAAAATGAATCAGGTCACAAAATTAAGTGCCTCAGATCCGACAGAGGTGGAGAATTTACTTCAAATGAATTTTTCGATTTCTGTGATGAACATGGGATAAGGAGAGAATTTTCTACAGCTAGAACTCCTCAGCAAAATGGAGTAGTGGAAAGAATGAACAGAACAATTCAGCAAATGGCTCGTGCTATGCTTGATGAATCAGGAACTCCTGCAACCTTCTGGGGTGAAGCTGCACATGCGGCAGTTATTATTCTCAACAAGACAAATGTCCGAGTGAACAGCACTCAAACTCCTCATGAGCTCTGGAGTGGTAAAACTCCTTCGGTAAAGCACTTCAAAATCTTTGGGAGCAAATGCTATATCAAGAATACTGAGGAGCAGCTTGGCAAACTTGATCCTAGAGCAGATGAAGGAATTCTTCTTGGCTACTCTCCACATAGCAAAGCATACAAATGCTACAATAAAAGACTTGGCAGAATTGTTGACAGCATTGATGTAGTGGTTGATGAGAAAGGATACATTCCTAGGCAAATACATCGTGAAGACATTGAAGAAGATGAAAGCTACCCTCAAAGACAGAATGATGAAGAAGAAGAACCGCAAGAACAATCTCAAGACGGACCTCACGAAGAAGCAGAAGAAAGAACAAGAATAGAAGAAAAGACTCCATCCAGATATGTTCAAAAGAACCATCCAGAATCTCAGATCATGGGACAAAAAGAAGCAGGTATACAAACTAGAAGAACAGTTGCAGAAGCTTCAAGTTATTTGGCATTACTCTCCTCTACTGAACCACAAAATGTGAAAGAGGCATGCAAAGATGAATGTTGGGTGAAAGCAATGGATGAAGAACTTGAGCAAATCGAAAAGAACAACACTTGGGAGCTGGTTCCTAGACCAAAGGATAAGAATGTTATCGGAACAAAATGGGTTTTCAAAAATAAATTAAATGAAAATGGAGAAGTAATTAGAAACAAAGCCAGACTTGTTTGTAAAGGGTATGCACAGCAAGAAGGAATAGACTTTGAAGAAACTTTTGCTCCTGTTGCAAGACTTGAGGCCATTCGAATGTTTCTTGCTCTCTCAAGTTGTCAGAACTTCAAAGTATTTCAAATGGATGTGAAATCAGCCTTTCTGAATGGAGACTTGGATGAAGAAGTGTACATTGAACAGCCAGATGGTTTCATTCTTGGAAACGATCCAAATCTTGTATGCCGATTAAAAAAGGCTCTCTATGGTCTCAAACAAGCTCCAAGGGCTTGGTACTACCGGTTGGACAAATATCTTCATCAACAAGGTTTTTCAAAAGGTTCAGCAGATAGCAATCTTTATATAAAAGTTGAAAATGACAAATTACTAATACTTGTTGTGTATGTAGATGACATTATTTTTGGCAGTAATGAAGAAGCTATGAGTCAAAGCTTTGCCTCGGTCATGCAGAAAGAATTTGAGATGTCCTTGCTAGGAGAACTGACATACTTCCTTGGTTTGCAAATCCAACAAAAGAAAGGAGGAATCCTTTTATCTCAAACCAAGTATCTCAAGCAGATTTTGAAGAAATATGGCATGGAAGATGCAAAACCAGTATGTACACCCATGGTCACAGGATGTAGTCTCAGTGCAAATGATGAATCTGCAGCAGTACATCAACCAACCTACAGATCTATGATTGGAAGTCTACTATATTTGACAGGTACCCGACCAGACATCATGCATGCAGTTGGAATAGTTGGAAGATTTCAGGCAAATCCAAAGGAGACTCATCTTCAAGCAGTGAAGAGAATCTTCAAATATCTTCAAGGGACTCAAAATTATGGCCTATGGTATCCTAGAGATACAGATCTCACTCTTCATGCTTATACAGATGCAGATTGGGCCGGAAGCGTGGATGACAGGAAAAGCACAAGTGGTGGTGCATTCTTTATGGGTTCCAGACTGGTATCTTGGTTCAGCAAGAAACAGAGTTCAATTGCCTTGTCTACAGCTGAAGCGGAATATGTTGCTGCCGCATCTTGTTGCACCCAACTTCTTTGGATGATGCAGACTTTGCAGGATTATCAAATCACTTGTACACCTCCTATTCCTATCTTATGTGACAACACAAGTGCAATCAGCATCTCAAAGAATCCGGTTATGCATTCAAAAACCAAGCACATACCAATCAAGTACCATTTTCTCCGGGAACAAGTACTTGAACAGAAGGTCAAGTTGGAGTATGTTCCTTCTAAGGAACAAGTTGCTGATATTTTCACCAAACCGTTGCCCAGGGACACTTTTGAATACCTCAGGCAAAAGCTGGGGGTTGTTGATGCATCATCTCACTGTTGATCATCTTCCTATTGATGGTATAGGCTCAGGGGGAGCACATAATGCATTGTTGGCATTATGGAGAAGGAGATCTTGGAAATAGCTGCAATATGTCTCTGTCTCCTTCATGATGGATTTCTGGTTACAGATCTGGAGAAGCATGAGCATAGGGGGAGCATACCCTTTGCCCTTGATGTCAAAGGGGGAGAATGATGACGCTGAAGATTATGTGGTTGCCATCAAGTCCAAAGGGGGAGTTTGTTGGCATTATGATTCAGGTGTTGTCCTTGATGGCAAACTCTTTCAGGTGGTAAATCAAGAAGGACGCAGGAAATATGTTCAGCAAGTGCGTCCCCGCAGGTATACCATACAGAACCCGCGTCCAGGGACGCAGGCCAGCCGTTCAGGAGGTGCGTCCGCCCAGTGCACACATTTCAAGGCAGAGAAAAGCACGTGGGGGTTTCTTGTGTGGTATCTAGCCGACGGTTTTTGTGTTTCTATGGTGTCGGCTCGTGGTATTGTTCCACGCTTTGGGGAGAAGCTTGCCTATATAAAGCAAAGGAGTTCATTTGGATTAAGCATCATCTTGGTTGAATATCTCTTGGTGAGATCTAGTCCAAATCTATAAGGGCGAATCTTCTAATGGACTACGATCTATATGGCGCATGATCAGATCTGTGGATCTGAGTGTTTGGGTTGGTTCTGAAGTCCTCTTATCTTCTATATCTGAAGGGACGCAGATTCAGTGAAGGGAAAGTGCGCCGGGACGCAGTACAGTAAAGGCTCAGGTGCGTCTCTGAGGCAAAGGGCGCGGCGCGACTGTGGTATTGGGTGCGTCTCTGAAGCGAAAGACGCGGCGCGATAGTGTTTCTGTGTGCGTCGGTCGCAGAAAAGCAAAGAGGAACAGTGCGTCTGCACGCAGAACAGCATAAGGTACACTGCGTCCAGTCGCAGGCCACAGAAAGAAAATATGCGTCCCTGTCTTAAGATGATCTGTTGACTGTATATTTCTGTTCATAAGGTGTTCTGGGTTGTTTCTGTAATTACTGATCTGATATCTGTCGTAGACTGTATCTGTTGTATACTTGTTGATCATTTGATTCTTCATGAAAAGAAGTAGGGGGTTGTAGCTCCCTTCCAGGAGAGTCTGGAAAACGAGAGAGAGTTGTAGCTCTCTGCAGGTTGCAGCCTGCGTGCTGGTAAAGGACTGCACCAGTACAAAATCATTGTAAAAAGAATTTCTTGAAAGAAGATAGAGACATATTGCAGCAGGTGGTTTTTCTCCCGCATTGGGTTTCCACCTTACATCTTGTGTTCTTTGGTGTGACTGTCTATTTTCTTTATTCATGCTCATTGTTTTATGGTACTGATATACAAGAATATTTCAAAAGAATCAAATAAGGAAGATTTGGTAAATTGCTAGATAATACTGATTCACCCCCCCTCTCAGTATTATTTCCAACAGGGTCAGCGCCCAAGCAGAGGTTATTTTCTCATTCTGTGAAAAAAATTTCCTCAAATTTATCAATGTAGCAATGATGTCATTTACATTTTTGTCTGTCTGTTCAAAGACCTCACCAACCTAGTGCCAAACTATTGTGGCGAATGAGCATCTGTTCAAGAGATGATTGGTGGTTTCTTCCTGTTGTCCACATAGGTGACATCTTGAGGGGCCAACAAAGCCTCTTTTCCTTAGGTTATCCCATGTCAGAATCTTGCCCTGTAGAACCAGCCACTTGAACAGTTTGACTTTCATCCAATGAGGATTATCCCAGAGTTCTTTCCACTTTTTATCAATGTTTGAATAGTTAAGTCATGTGTCTATTCTTTTGGCCTCCTTAAGGGTGAAGAGATATGTCTTATTCTTTCCCCATCTTAATTGATCTTCCAAGGTTGAGGTTAAGATTTTCCTCTTTTCCAAAAGACCATTAAGAGCTATAGCTTGAGTTTGCATCCTGCCCCTTTCTCTGTAATCTGGAAGTTTCCATATTCTCCATTTCTCATTGTTCCTTGAGTGATCCCAATAGTCCCTTACCTTCCTTAAACCTTTGTTGATGGTATCTGTGTGAATGTCTGCTAAATCTTCACTGCGGAGATTTTCCTCCTGCTGCCAATTGTCCTCCCAGAACCAGGAAAGATTTCCATTTCTGATCTCCCAGAAACTATGATTTTGTACTAGGGCCCTATTCTCCCAAGCTCTATTCCAAATTGAAGAACCTTTTACTTGTCCTGTCATTCTTATGAGGTTCTTCTCCTGCCAATCTCTTGCATACTTTTGCTTCCATAGTTTTTCCCAGGGGGCTTGAATTTCCTTTAGCCATCTCCACCAGATTTTGGCTCCTAACACTCTGTTAAGAATTCTTGGGTCATGAAGACCCAAGCCACCATGGGATTTTGGTTTGCATGCCATGTCCCATGCCACTAGGGCCCATTTATGCTTTTCTTCACCTTTCTCCCAGAGAAAGTATCTTTGAATGTTTCTTATATTAGTAATTACACCAGTTGGTGCTGGAATGGCTAATAGCATAAAGATAGGGATACTTTGGAGGATAGCCTTAGTTAGAATCAGCCTCCCTGCTAGATTTAGGGCTCTCTTTGTCTATTTGCTAATATTATCTTTTAGCTTATTTAGAACAAGCTCCCAGATTTCCTTGTGTAGAAATTTTGAATAATATGACACTTATTCACAGAGATTATCTCGATTATACACTATTGCGGAATACATGCATAATACATAACCTCCTCTACGTTGATCACCAATTTTGCAGCATTAAAAACAATGAAACATCAATCGCATGCGTACATCAACATACTATGTAACCTGAGGAAAGCTTACAACTGAAAACCCCACACTATCTGTATATTAATGATTGAGAACATGTAACATTACATAGTACAATACTCCTCACAAGTATCCGGCACTATCTCCACCTGTTACACACAAAACTAGCTCAGATCCGAACAAGTCACAGGTTCAAATCTCCTCCGCTGCTTTTCCTGCCTCCACTGCACAATCCTGCAAGAGAATCACGTGAGCACAAGCTATAATTGCCTTGATATTGGCCCACATTGCACAATCCTAATTTGCATAACTCAATCCCACTGATTGTGCAAGATCTCATGCACAACTATAGTCAAAACTGATAGCAATCTCAACCTCTAACATTTGTCTCCACTAAATTGTACATGCACTGACATGCAACTAAGTTAACTGATGTATTCTTCAGTTGCATTATGAGTTAATAATTAATTCACATAACTCATCACTAGTCTATTTGTAGTTAGACTAATTACAACTAGTTCAACCAAGTCAAACTGAACACAACTCCATTAACTCCACATCCAACTCCACCAAACTCAACTTCTTGAGTTCTAACTAAAGTCCTGCATGCAATAGCTCAACTGACCCACAAAGAAAGCGTATTTCCTTTTGAAAACTGCATGTGCCACATCTGTAGCTCAAACTGAAGTGCTCCAAGAGGATAAAATAAATTTTATAGTCTAAATATTATTATGAGACAATAATATTTGACTTTTCTATTTTTAGCCTGGCAGTCTAAAAATAGACTCTGATCACACCGCTGTGAACCAAAAATAGAAGTCCATATATTTGTCCCAAAATGACCAATCATCCATAAACAACATCCTGCAACTCATAGACCATGATCCATATGTCTAAAAATAGACATAGTCTAAAAATAGACTTTGTGCCAAAAATAGCCCGCGGGCCCACTTAGTGAAGGCGACTCCTTTCAACTAAGCTCCATCATCTTGTTGCATTCTCAACACTCCCTCTCAATAAGATATGTATTATCAGCAACCCCTATCTTGTCTCGGTGGTATTCGAATTTTCTCCTGGTGAACGCATTCATCAAGATATCAGCATCCTGATCCTCCGTTGGAATGTATGAAAGTAACATGATTCTCTGTTGCACACAATCTCTGATATGATGGTACCTGATGTCATCCATTGAGCTCCCTACCCAATCTGAATCCTCCTGTCTGTACCGAGATCCATATCTCGATGTGCCTCTCAAATAATGCAATACATGCTTTCCTGCCTTCCAGAAGAGCTTGGTTGGCTTAACCATAGCTTGTGAAAGCTAGTTAATAGCATAGCATATATCAGGTCATGTATTTACCAGATACATAAGCGACCCCACCAACTGTCGATAAACAGTGGCATCCACTTCTTCTGCCGAAGTGGCATCCTCCTTCCTCCAACCTCCAGGAAGAAGAGTATCAACAGGCTTGCAGCCATGCATGTCGAACTTCTCCAGTATCTCCCGAGCATACTTACCCTGAGAAACAAATAGTCCATCACTACGCTGCCAAATTTCCAATCCCAGGAAATAATGAAGGAGGGCCAAGTCCTTCATCTCAAACTCCTTAGCAAGATCATCCTTGCATGGAAGTATCAACACCACATCACCTATTAGAATCAAATCATATACATAAAGTACAATGATAAGCAACTTACCCTCCACCACAATCTGGTATAGGTTAGGATCCGCCTCACTCTTGGAGAATCCAAGTTCGGTGAAATAACTCTCTATACGTGTGTACCAAGCACGTGGTGCTTGTTTCAACCCATATAACGCTCTCTTGAGCCTGCACACATGCGACTCGCTGCTGAAGATCTCAAAACCTTCGGGCTGCTCAATGTACACCTCCTCCTCAATGACTTCATTGAGGAACACAGTCTTCACATCCATCTGATGAATGTGCCATCCCATCTACGTTGATAGAGCAAGAATCGTCTGTATGGAAGAATGCATTGTGACAGGTGCAAAGGGCTCCTCATAATCGATCCCCTCTATCTGTGAAAAGCCTCGGGCAACAAATCTTGCCTTGTACTTCTCCACACTCCCGTCAGCTGCCTGCTTAACTTTGTAGATCCATCTCGAACCCACCACTGATTTCCCTTCCAGTCTAGGAACAATCTCCCATGCACTGTTTCTGACAATCGAATCATACTCTTCCACCATGGCATCTACCCATGCGGGATCCTCCACAGCTTCCTCGAAAGAGGATGGCTCAGTCACAACACATTTGCTCATAAGAGCCATGTATCCAGTGTACCGATCAGGTGACTGTCTCTACCTGCGTTGGGCTGTAGGTGGTCCTACAACTTTCTCTGCATCTTGAGCCAGTCGCTCAACTTCTGTCAAGCGTTTTCGCCCTCTGATGGTTGGCGCTGCATGAGTGGTCTCTTCCACTCCATGAACCTCGTCCTGTGGCTGATCCACACCCTGAAGCTCATCCTTAGGAACTAATAGCTCCTCATCTACATGCAAGTGTGGCTCCCTCTCAAGCGAACACTTCATGGCTTTCTCCTCCTGAAATTTTATATCCCGTCGCACAATAGTCTTACCACTGTCTGGAAAATACACACGATAGTTGTGGGGCGTATCAGTGTACCCCACAAATATCCCAAACTCTGCGATCGGCTCCAACTTCTTCATAACATCCTTTGTCACACGCATCTAAACATTAGCACCAAAAATCCTCAAATGAGAAAGATCATGATTCTTACCAGAATAAGCCTCCTCGGGTGTACTCATGCCAAGTATCCTGTGAGGACAACGGTTCTGCACATATATTGCAGTACTGCATGCTTCCACCCACAAGTGAAGGGGTAGGCCCTGATCATGCAACATCGCCCATGCAACACCCACGATCGTTCTATTCTTTCGCTCAGAAAACCCGTTCTGTTGTGGGTTATGGGGAGCTATGAGCTCTCTTCGAATCCCTTCTGCACTGCAAAAATCCTTGAACTCACCAGAGATGTATTCACCACCATTATCGCTCCTAAGAGCCTTCGCCTTCTTCCTCGACTCCTTCTCGACAGTGCTTTGAACTCACAGAACTTTGAGTATATCTCGCTCTTCTTCTACATGAAGAAGATCTAGCACTTACGAGAGAAATCATCAACAAAGATCACATAATACCTATGTTTTTCTGTCAAAGCTACTGAGAAAGGTCCACACACGTCTGTGTGAATTCTCTCAAGGATCTTCGTGGCGCAACTATCCTTCTCATGAAAGGTGGCTTTCACAAACTTTCCCAACATACACCCCTTGAATTGATCTGACTACGCAAGAGTGCCTTTAGGAAGCCCTGTAATGATTTGATGCAGTATCTTCAAGGCTCCATGGTGAAGGTGACCCAATCTCCTGTGCCACAGGTCACCATCATCCCAGTTCACCAATCCTTCTACCTTACATGCCATTGCTGTGCATCCATCTACATGCAACTGATAAAGGTTCCTCACTCGAACCCTTATCTTCCGGGTTTCTCCAGTTGTATTGCTGCGTAGGAAAGCCTTTCCCTCGCTGAAAACAACATCATATCCCTTGTCTTCTAACATCGCCACATAGATAAGATTCTTCTTCAATCCTGGAACATGCATCACTTCCTTCAATACGAAGGGTTTACGAGACTCCCTCTCAAAGGAAATGGTATCGATATCGGTCGCACTGTATCTACCATCATCACCCATCTCGATGTGCACTCCAAGATCTTTGTCCTCCAGATCAGGAAACAAATCTTGATCTCCTGTCATGTGAAAAACGCACCACTATCCAAGAACCACATCGATCCCATCACACTTGAAACTAAGCATGTGATCAATGAAAAATCAAGCTCAAACTGGGAGGCTAGAGCCTCTCCTGCTGTAGATCCAGCAGCTTGCTTGTTCTTCTTCTTCTGCGGACAATTAGTGGCATAGCGTCCGTGCTGGTGACAGTGAAAGCACTTCACCTTGGACATGTCCTGCTTCTTGCCTTTTACACTGGACTGAGAAGCTTTCTTGTTCTTCCCCTTCTTTGCTTTGGTATCCAAAGCACAATTTTCTTCATCAGTTCCCTTTGATGAAGATCCGTCCCTGGTATTCCGCTTGATCTCCTCCTGCACAAGATCTGACCAAAGTCTTTCCCATCTTGGAAATTTCACCCAACCATTGAAAGAGTCCTGATAGGAATTCCAACTCTTCGGAAGACCAAGGTGAGCCAAGCTCACCAAGTCCTCATCATCGACAGCCACCCCCACACTTCCCAGCTCATCTCTGCACTGAGTGAACTTCGTGAGATACTTCGGCATACTGTCTCCCTTCTCACATTTGATGTTTCTGAGTTTATCCTTAAGCACCAGATTCCTCTGATCACTCTTGCTTTCGAATAGATCTGTCAATGCTTTCCACATCAAGTATGGAGAAGCCTTTCCATGTAGGCTAGACACAATGTGATCCTTCACGCCCTCCAATAGAATCCTTCGACACTTTGCTGTCATATTTTGCCAAGCATCAACTTGAGTAGCATCAGTAGGCTTTGGGACATCAGCCTCTATGAAATCCTTCAGCCCGTTATCATCCAACACTGCATCCATCCTGTCCTTCCATGAAATATAGTTCGAGCTGCCCTCAAGAGCATACTCCAATTTCAATCCATTGAAAGACATTGCCATGTTGATACCAAGAAAACATTGCTGCAAATTCGAATTCCACCAGCTCCAAACTCAACCGGCTCTGATCTAGAATTTTTGAGAACAAATTATTTCTCATACAGAGATTGAATGTATGGGTTTTTACCGGATATCTCACCTTCCAAGGGAAGGATGAATCCAAATGCTACCTGGCCTGATTACAGACTCTGCCTGAAGAAATAAGATGTAAACACTTTCTGAATAATAGATCTGATGATCAACAACTTTGATACCATGTAGAAATTTTGAATAATATGACACTTATTCACAGAGATTATCCCGATTATACACTAGTGTAATACATGCATAATACATAACCGCCTCTACGTTGATCATCAATTTTGCGGCATTAAAAACAATGAAACATCAATCGCATGTGCACATTAACATAGTATGTAACTCGGGGAAAGCTTACAGCTGAAAACCCCACACTATCTGTATATTAATGCTTGAGAACATGTACATTACATAGTACAATACTCCTCACAAGTATCCAACACTATCTCCACCTGTTACACACAAAACTAGCTCAGATCCGAACAAGTCACAGGTTCAAATCTCCTCCGCTGCTTTTCCTGCCTCCACTACACAATCATGCAAAGAGAATCACATGGAAAAAAGCTACAATTGCCTTGATATTGGCCCACACTGCACAATCCTCATTGCCAGAACTCAATCACACTGATTGTGCAAGATCTCATGCACAACTATAGTCACAACTGATAGCAATCTCAACCTCTAACACCTGTCTCCACTGAACTGTACATGCATTGACATGCAATTGAGTTAACTGATTTATTCTTCAGTTGCATTATGAGTTAATAATTAATTCACATAACTCATCACTAGTCTATTTGTACTTAGACTAATTACAACTTGTTCAACCAAGTCAAACTGAACACAACTCCATCAACTCCACATCCAACTCCACCAAACTCAACTGCTTGAGTTGTAACTGAAGTCCTGCATGCAATAGCTCAACTGACCCACAAAGAAAGCGTATTTCCTTCTGACAGCTACATGTGCCACATCTGTAGCTCAAACTGAAGTGCTCCAAGAGGATAAGATAAAGTTTATAGTCTAAATATTATTATGAGACAATAATATTTGACTTTTCTATTTTTAGCCTGGCAGTCTAAAAATAGACTCCGATCACACCACTATGAACCAAAAATAGAAGTCCATCTATTTTTCCCAACATGACTAATCATCCATAAACAGCATCCTGCAACTCATAGACCATGATCCATATGTCTAAAAATAGACATAGTCTAAAAATAGACTTTGCGCCAAAAATAGCCTACGGGCCCACTTAGTGAAGGCAACTCCTTTCCACTAAGCTCCATCATCTTGTTGCATTCTCAACACCTTGTGTAATGGTTTGTTAGTGAAGGGAACTCCCAAGTACTTCATGGGAAATGACTCTCTTTGAAAGCCGAAAATCTTGGAAAGATTTCTCTGAATCAAAATATCTGTGTTGAAAAAGAAAATATTTGATTTAGTGAGACTTACCTTTGTGCCTATTGCCATGGAAAACTCACTCAGAATCTGCTTAAATGCTCTGGCTTCCTTGACTGTGGGTGTGCCTTGAAGCATAGTGTCATCTACAAATTGTTGATGTGTCACCGTGTCCCCACCTTGAGTGAGTCTCAGACTCTAAATTCTTCCCTCCTCCTTAGTAGCTCTAATTGCTCTTCCTAACCCTTCCATCATTAGAATGAAAAGGAAAGGAGAGAGAGGATCCCCTTGCCTAAGTCCTCTTGTAGGCTTGAAGGTTTTGGAGGGAGAGCCATTGAGAAGAATTGAACAACTGGCAGTGGTAACTAGCACCATGACCCACTTGATCCAATTGTGATCAAAGCCATAGGCTTTTAGAACTACTCTTATGTACGACCAGCTAAGTTTATCATAGGCCTTTTCTATGTCCAACTGAATTATCATCCCTGCCTATTTATTAGTATTGAGTGAATGAACCACTTCATGTGCTTGAATTATGTTATTAAGAATTTGTCTTCCTTCCACATAGCCCGTTTGCTCCTCTGACACTAGGGTAGGGAGGAGTGGTTTGAGACGGTTGGCAATTACTTTGGATATTATTTTATACACCACATTGCATAAAGCTATAGGTCTAAATCTGTCTGGAGAGGTGGCCCTTTCCTGTTTGGGGATTAAGGCTATGAAAGATTCATTGAGCACCTTCAAGACCGTCTTAAATCTCTGAGAGTCTTCCACAACCTCCAGAATATCTTGTTTTACTATCCTCCAACAAGCTTTGAAAAAGTCCACATTGAATCCATCCGAGCCTGGTGCTTTCCCATTGTGCATCTCTGTAATGACTTCCTCAATCTCTTCCTCTATTACTAGTCCGTTGATATTGTAATTGTCATCTCTAGAAACTAATTTAGGAATGTATTGAGTAAATCATTTTGTAAACTGATATTTATCTTCTGTGGTTTCCTCTGCAATTATCTGAAAATGCTGGACTAGAACCTCTTCCATCTCTTCATGAGTGTTTCTTTCTATTCCACGTTGATCTGTGAGTTTCATAATTTTGTTGTTTTTTCTGTGAGCAATGGTGGATCTGTGGAAGAATTTCGTGTTTCTCTCCCCTTCCTTAATCCATTGTACTTTGGATTTATGTCTCCAAAATATTTCCTCTTGTAGACATATGTTTTCCCAAACATGCTGGAGTGACTCTGCCATCTTTTTCCTTTCATCTCTATAGCCTTTTGTGATAAGAATTTGGTTTATTTCCTTTATTTTCTTTTTATTCCACTCTTTGATCCTACCTTTAATGTGCTTGAGCCTACTATGTAGAAGGAACATCTTTGTACCTTGAAGGGGTAGCTCTTCCTTCCACCATTTTTCAATGTTTGTGAGGAAATTTGAGTGTGTGAGCCAAGCATTCTCAAACCTAAATGGGGAGTTCCTCAATTTATCAAATAGAGAAGCTTCCAATTGGATAGGCTAGTGGTCTGAACCTCCAAAAGGTAGGATGAGCGCATTTAGGCTACTTGCCATGAGAAGAATTTCGTCTGAGATAATGAATCTGTCTAATTTTGAGGCTACTTGGGTAGGGCTGTCCCTTTTTTTATTCCAAGTGAAGATTCCATTGTTGGTTTCCATGTCAACCAATTTCATATTGGTGATGAAGTTCTAGAAGGCAACTGAATCCCTACCAAGAGTTCTAGTACCTCCTTTCTTCTCCGTGAGTGATTTTGTCATGTTAAAATCACCTCCTAGAATCCAAGGTAGAGCTGGGTATCTTTTCTTCATATCCTCCAGAGTGGTGAGGAGTCGAAGTTTGTCCTCCATTGGCTGAGGACCGTAGACATTGGTGATCATGTAACATTGTCTATCACCCACTAGTTGGAAAATCAAAGAGAGGTGATGTCTGGAAGCCTCCGCATCAATCACACCAAATTTTTGTGGATCCCATAGAGTGAGAATGCCACCAACAGATTTATTTGCTTTAACTTCAAGGTATTCATATCTATTTAACCATTTGCTATGTTTTTCTCTAATCTTCTCCACTGAGCATTTTGTTTCCTATATGAATACTATGTCAGGTTTTTCCTCTTTGATTCTATTACCTAGATTCCTCTGTTTTCTCCTACTCCCTAGTCCTCTAATGTTCTAGGTTGTGATTTTCATTTAGGTGGGGATTTAAAGGAGTAACTGGAAAGGTCTTTCATCCTTCCTGAGTCAATCATGAGTTTGCCACACTCCAACAATAGTTCTTTTTTTCTTTTTCTTTCCCTCCTTTTTCTTGGGTTTTTTGTTAATTTTCCTATTATTAATCCTATTGTGGAAGTCCCTTTATTTTCCTGGTTATCATGTCCTCTTTTGACTCCTGCAGCTGTTTGATGTGACTTGTTAAGGAATAGCTGTTGTACCTTGTCAACGTCCTCCTAAGGTATGGAGTTTATTCCCAGGTTTCCTCCTTGTTCAAGAAACTTTTCCAGCTCTAGGTTCTCCCTTTCCAGGATCTCCTGTAAGTCTTGGTCCTCTGTGCCACTTTCACTTTGAGTTGTATCATGGTCTTTTTCTATTTCCATGTTACTCAAAGGGTCTGTCGTGTGTTCATTCTATTCCTGAGTGAACTCCATGCTGGTCTCTTTTCCTTTCCCCCTTGTTGTTTGATTCTCTGTCCTCTTTTGATCACCTTCATCTACATTTTCTTCTCCTAAGATCTCAAAACTATTGTGCTCTCTTGTTTTGTTATCCTTCTCAGTAGGGTTCTTTTGTGTCTTCCTTCCCCCTCCTTTTCCTTTTCCTCCGACTTTGGTGAAACTTGTCTGATCTTTCCTTTTACTGGTGTTTAGATCTTCCTCCCTTCTATTAAGAGGACAATCTCTAGATAGGTGCCCATGTTCATGACATTTGTGACATCTAAACGGGATATGTTCATAGTCAACTATTTGAACCCATTCCTCGTCATAGACTTCTAGAATGACCTCATCTGGAAGGGCTCCTGATAGGTCCATCTCCACACAAATCCGAGCATAGGAGGTATATTTTCCTCGTAGATTTGCCTCTGAAATCTTTAAGAAATGACCTAATTTATTACCTATAGCTTTTAAAGATTTTGGCATCTAGTAATCTAAAGGTAGGGAGTAGAGTCTAATCCATACCAGTACTGAAGTGAATGTTTCTCATTCTGGCACAAAGTTCATCGTCCATGGCCGCATATAGAGTCCAACAATTGCAAAGAAGTATGGTCCTCCTTCAAAAATCCTTTCTCTGTCCTCCATGTTCATGAATACCATTGTAAAAAACCCTTAGATCCAAGATGTATATTTAACTCCCCCTTTGGTTTCCAGTTGTATTTTATCCAAGTGTACAACACTTTCTCTGATGGCCAAATACCCATAAATTTTCATATGATGGCATAGTTTTCCATGTGATCCCTATGCTCTTGCAGAGCTGGATCATTTAAAATAACCCGCAGTTTAGTTATGGTCTTGGGTTTACAGGGCCCCATCTTGGTTCTGTTCCCTGTATCCTAACCTTTGTCTTCTGCTTTCTCCTCCTGTCAGTTCTCTTCGTGGGTCCCTTGTTCTACATGGGTTTTGCTACCTTCTGCCTTCTTAGTTTCTGTGTTTTTTGTCTTGACCTCCAAAGGTTGTGGAGGCTTGTTCTTATTCCCTGCTCTTCCCCTACTTGCAACCACGTTACTGTAGGAGGGAGTGGAGCTCCCTCCTCCCTGTGCTTCCATGGGTGCCTGTTACCCTCTGCCACACTCTTTGTTGAACCCTAGAGCCTTGATCGCGCGTTCCTCTTCTGTCAACTATTGCATGTCTTCACAAAGACTTCATGTTTGAATTTCTCCAACTAATTAACTCAAGATGAATTAATTAATTATTTTTCAAACAACTGGTGAGAATAAATTCGAATTTTAATTCAAGGACAAATTAAAATTGGAATATATCCTAAAATTCTATCTATAGCAATGTTATTTTTAGCATTTCTATTTTTACATTCCTTGATGCTATTTTCAACACTAGTACCTGAAATGTTATCTATAGCAATGCTACTTATATCATTTTTATTTTTATCATTTACTTTTGTTATTTTCAACAATGCTTGAATGCCTTTTTAGAGCACTTGAAACACAATGCACTCCACAAACTCCTCCTTCTAGGGGGAATCATCCCCACCTTTGCATACCAAATCTGTCCCCTCCATCACATATGTTTGCAAGAAGTATGTTGAGATTGCAAGAAGATGATGGAGCTTAGTGAAAAGAGTCGCCTTCACTAAGTGGGCCCGCAGGCTATTTTTGGCGCAAGTCTATTTTTAGACTATGTCTTTTTTTAGACATATGGATCATGTCTATGGATTGCAGGTCGTTGTTTATGGATGATTGATCAGGTTGGGAAAAAATAGATGGACTTCTTTTTTTGATGAAAGTGTGAGTGATCAAAGTCTATTTTTAGACTGGCTGTCAAAAATAGAAAAGTCAAATATTATTATCTCACAATAATATTTGGACTATAAACTTAATCTTATTCTCTTGGAGCACTTCAGTTTGAGCTACAGAGGTGGCACATGCAGCTATCAGAAGGAAATACGCTTTTCTTATGAGTCAGTTGAGTTGTTGCATGCATGACTTCAGTTAGAACTCAATCAGTTGAGTTTGGTGGAGTTGATGGAGTTGTGTTCAGTTTAGCTTTGTTAAACTGGTTGTATTTAGTCTAACTGGCAAATAGACTAGAGATGAGTTGGGTGAATTAGTTATTAATTAATTCACAAGTTATTAACTCATAATACAACTAATGAATACATCAGTTAACTCAGTTGCATGTCAGTGCATGTTCAGTTCAACAGGGACAGGTGGTAGAGAATCAGATTGCTATCAGTTGTGACTATAGTTGTGCACCAGATCTTGCACAATCAAGGGATTGAGTATGCCAATGAGTTTTCTCACGTATTTTCCCACATTATAGCTTGTGCTCACGTCCAACAAAGTGTGAGTGACCATTTGCAGGTGAAAAAACGAGTTTGGTGAGCCATTCTCATCAGTTCTTGAGCAGGTATTGAGCAGTGGAGGCAGGCAAGCAGTGGAAGAGATTTGGAGATCAGATCTGAGCTGTATTGTGTGTAACAGAGGTGGAGATACTTGTGAGAAGTATTATGCTGTGTAATGTTACATGACTCAATCATTAATATACAGATAGTTGGGGTTTTTAGCGAGATGCTTTCCCCGGGATACATACTGTGTTAATGTGTGAATGCTCTTGATGTTTTATTGTTATTGATGCTGCTATATTGATGATCAACGTAGAGGAGCTTATGTATTGTGTATGTTTCCGCAATAGTACATGATCAGGATAATCTCCATTGAATATGTGTTAAATTATTCAAAATTTCTACATGGTATCAGAGCTAGATAATTGTAGAAAAAATTTCTACATGGTATCAGAGCTGCTTGATTTGTAGAAGAGATTTTTACAGGATATCAAGCGAGGATTGATCATCAGATCTACTATTCAGGAAGTGTTTACATTCTATTTCTTCAGGAAGAGTCTGTAGTCGGGCCAGGTAGCCTCTGGATTCATCCTTCCTTTGGAAGGTGAGATATCCAGTGAATGCCCATACAGTCAATCTCTGTACGAGAAATATTGTGTTCTCACGAATCTTAGATCGGAAGCAGTTGAGTTTGAGCTGGTGGAATTCGAATTTGCAGCAGTGTTGTTGAAATGTCTTTCAACGGATTGCGAATGTTAATCCAAAGCAAGAACGACCTGGCGCTCAAGGATAAACTCAGTAACAATAAGAATGAGAATGTATCTTCATCAAAGGTATCTGATGAAGAGAATTGCGCTTTGGCTGCCAAAGAAAAGAATGGGAAGAACAAGAAAGCTTCTCATTCCGGTGCGAAAGGCAAGAAGCAGGACATGTCCAAGGTGAAGTGTTTTCACTGTCACCAGCACGGACATTATGCCACTAATTGTTCGCAGAAGAAGAACAAGCAGGCTACTGGATCTTCAGCAGGAGAGGCTCTAGCCTCACAGTTTGAGCTTGATTTTTCATTGATCGCATGCTTGGTTTCAAGTGTGATGGGATCAGTGTGGTTCTTGGACAGTGGTGCGTCTTTTCACATGACCGGAGATAGAGATTTGTTCTCTGATCTGGAGGACAAAGATCTTGGAGTGCACATCGAGATGGGCGATGATGGTAGATACAGTGCGACCGGTATCGGTACCATTTCCTTTGAGAGGGAGTCTGGTAAACCCTTTGTATTGAAGGAAGTCATGCATGTTCCAGGATTGAAGAAGAATCTCATCTCAGTGGCGATGTTAGAAGACAAGGGGTATGATGTTGTTTTCAGCGAGGGAAAGGCCTTCCTGCGCAGCAAGACAACTGGTGAGACCCGGAAGATAGGGGTTCGAGTGAGGAACCTTTATCAATTGCATGTAGATGGATGCGCAGCAATGGCAGGAAACGCATAAGGATTGGTGAGCCGGGATGATGGCGAGTTGTGGCATAGGAGATTGGGTCACCTTCACCATGGAGCCTTGAAGATACTGCAGCAGATCACTACAGGGCTTCCTAAAGGCACACTTGCGCAGTCAGATCAGTGCAAGGGGTGTACTTTAGGGAAGTTTGTGAAAGCCACCTTTCACGAGAAGGATAGTCATGCCACGACGATCCTTGAGAGAATTCACACAGACGTGTGTGGAACTTTCTCAGTTGCTTCGACAGCAAAACACAGGTATTATGTGATTTTTTTTGATGATTTCTCTCGTAAGTGCTGGATCTTCTTCATGATGTAGAAGAGCGAGACATATTCAAAGTTTTGTGAATTCAAAGCACTGGTCGAGAAGGAGTCGGGGAAGAAGGTGAAGGCTCTTAGGAGCGATAATGGTGGTGAATACATCTCGGACGAGTTCAAGGATTTCTGCAAGACAGAAGGGATTCGTAGAGAGCTCATAGCTCCCCATAACCCACAGCAGAACGAGGTAGCTGAGCGGAAGAACAGAACGATCGTGGGTGTTGCACGGGCAATGTTGCATGATCAGGGCCTACCCCTTCACTTGTGGGCGGAAGCATGCAATACAACAGTTTATGTGCAGAACCGTTGTCCTCATAGGATACTTGGCATGAGTACACCTGAGGAGACTTATTCTGGTAAGAAACCTGATCTTTCTCATTTGAGGATTTTTGGTGCTAACATTTACATGCATGTGATGAAGGATGCCAGGAAGAAGTTGGAGCCAACCGCAGAGGTTGGGATATTTGTGGGGTACACTGATACACCCCACAACTATCGTGTGTATTTTCCAGACAGTGGTAAAACTGTTGTGCGACGGGATATAAAATTTCAGGAGGAGAAAGCCATGAAGTGTTCGCTTGAGAGGGAGCTACACTTGCATGCATATGAGGAGTTATTAGTTCCTAAGGATGAGCTTCAGGACGTGGATCAGCCACAGGACAAGGTTCATGGAGTGGAAGAGACCACTCATGCATCACCAACCATCAGAGGGCGAAAGCGCTTGACAGAAGCTGAGCGACTGGCTCAAGATGCAGAGAAAGTTGTAGGACCACCTACAGCCCAACGTAGGCAGAGACAGTCACCTGATCGGTACACTAGATACATGGCTCTTATGAGCAAGTGTGTTGTGACTGAGCCATCCTCTTTCGAGGAAGCTGTGGAGGATCCCGCATGGGTAGACGCCATGGTGGAAGAGTATGATTCTATTGTCAGAAACAGTGCATGGGAGATTGTTCCTAGATCGGAAGGGAAATCAGTGGTGGGTTTGAGATGGATCTTCAAAGTTAAGCAGGCAGCTGACGGGAGTGTGGAGAAGTACAAGGCAAGATTTTTTGCCCGAGGCTTTTCACAGATTGAGGGGATCGATTATGAGGAGACCTTTGCACCTGTCGCAAGGTATTCTTCCATACAGACGATTCTTGCTCTCTCAGCGCAGATGGGATGGCACATTCATCAAATGGATGTGAAGACTGCATTCCTCAATGGAGTCATTGAGGAGGAGGTGTACATTGAGCAACCCGAAGGCTTTGAAGTCTTCAGCAGCGAGTCGCATGTGTGCAAGCTCAAGAGAGCGCTGTATGGGTTGAAGCAAGCACCACGTGCTTGGTACACACGGATAGACAACTATTTCACAGGACTTGGATTCTCCAAGAGCGAGGCGGATCCGAACCTATACCAGATTGTGGTGGAGGGTAAGTTGCTTATCATTGTACTGTATGTTGATGATTTGATTCTAACGGGTGATGAGCTGTTGATACTGTCATGCAAGAAGGATCTTGCTACAGAGTTTGAGATGAAGGATTTGGGCCTCCTTCACTATTTCCTGGGATTGGAAATATGGCAGCGCAGTGGTGGACTGTTTGTTTCTCAGGGCAAGTATGCTCGGGAGATACTGGAGAAGTTCAACATGCATGGCTGCAAGCCTGTTGATACTCCTCTTCCTGGAGGTTGGAGGAAGGAGGATGCCACTTCGGGAGAAGAAGTGGATGCCACTGTTTATCGACAGTTGGTGGGGTCGTTGATGTATTTGGTGAATACACGACCTGATATATGCTATGCAGTTAACCAGCTTTCACAAGCTATGGTTAAGCCTACCAAGCTCTTCTGGAAGGCGGGCAAGCATGTAGTGCGCTACTTGAGAGGCACATCGGGATATGGTTTGTGGTACAGACAGGAGGATGAGGTGAAGCTATGTGGCTTCACGGATGCAGATTGGGCAGGGAGCCCAACGGACAGAAAGAGCACATCAGGAGGGGTCTTCAGTATTGGATCGACAATAGTTTCTTGGTACAGCAAGAAGCAGAGATCTGTGTGTATGAGGATGATCCTGGTTGGGTTGTTCGGGTCCAAGCACATCAGGTACCATCATATCAGAGATTGTGTGCAGCGGAGGATCATGTTACTTTCGTACATTCCAACGGAGGATCAGGATGCTGATATTCTGACGAAGGCTCTCACCAGGAGAAAATTCGAGTACCACCGAGGCAGGATAGGGGTTGCTAATAATCCATATCTTGTCGAGAGGGAGTGTTGAGATTGCAACAAGATGATGGAGCTTAGTGAAAAGAGTCGCCTTCACTAAGTGGGCCCGCAGGCTATTTTTGGCGCAAGTCTATTTTTAGACATATGGATCATGTCTATGGATTGCAGGTTGTTGTTTATGGATGATTGATCAAGTTGGGAAAAAATAGATGGACTTCTATTTTTGATGAAAGTGTGAGTGATCACAGTGTGAGTGATCAAAGTCTTTTTTTAGACTGGCTGTCAAAAATAGAAAAGTCAAATATTATTATCTCACAATAATATTTGGACTATAAACTTAATCTTATTCTCTTGGAGCACTTCAGTTTGAGCTACAGAGGTGGCACATGCAGCTGTCAGAAGGAAATACGCTTTTCTTATGAGTCAGTTGAGTTGTTTCATGCATGACTTCAGTTAGAACTCAATCAGTTGAGTTTGGTGGAGTTGATTGTGGAGTTGATGGAGTTGTGTTCAGTTTAGCTTTGTTAAACTGGTTGTATTTAGTCTAACTGGAAAATAGACTAGAGATGAGTTGGGTGAATTAGTTATTAATTAATTCACAAGTTATTAACTCATAATACAACTAATGAATACATCAGTTAACTCAGTTGCATGTCAGTGCATGTTCAGTTCAACAGGGACAGGTGGTAGAGAATCAGATTGCTATCAATTGTGACTATAGTTGTGCACCAGATCTTGCACAATCAAGGGATTGAGTATGCCAATGAGTTTGCTCACGTATTTGCCCACATTATAGCTTGTGCTCACGTCCAACAAAGTGTGAGTGACCATTTGCAGGTGAAAAACGAGTTTGGTGAGCCATTCTCATCAGTTCTTGAGCAGGTATTGAGCAGTGGAGGCAGGCAAGCAGTGGAAGAGATTTGGAGATCAGACCTGAGTTGTATTGTGTGTAACAGAGGTGGAGATACTTGTGAGAAGTATTATGCTGTGTAATGTTACATGACTCAATCATTAATATACAGATAGTTGGGGTTTTTAGCGAGATGCTTTCCCCGGGATACATACTGTGTTAATGTGTGAATGCTCTTGATGTTTTATTGTTATTGATGCTGCTATATTGATGATCAACGTAGAGGAGCTTATGTATTGTGTATGTTTTCCGAAATAGTACATGATCAAGATAATCTCCATTGAATATGTGTTAAATTATTCAAAATTTCTACACAGTATCCCATGCTTCATGGAATGATGGTTTTCCCCTATCCATCTTCTCAATTGGTTAACATAAATCTCAACCCAATTCCCACAAGATCTAGGTATGATCGATTATCCTCCCATTTATTGGATAATTTGTCCTACCGGTCTCTCCGGCGAGCCATATGCACATTGCATATCATAGATGTTTCATACCATATCTTCAAATATTCTACTTTATGTCCACATAGTCCCCATGTTTGACTTAGTGGGTGAGAATGATTCTAGACCTCCTCCAGTAGTTCATTCTGGTTTTTCTCTTCCCTTAATTTTTTAGTAGGAACCATCATTCCAAGAAGCATTAAGGCCATATTTAGACAAGTAAGGCCACTTGCCTAAAATTTGCAAATCCTAATTCTGATGGTTGGTTTTTCCACTACGATCTCCACAAGATTTAGGGCCTTCTCCTCCTCTCAATGGGAGGGGAAACGTCCCTTTATATAAAAACCCGCAATTTTTTCTATCGCACATTGCGACCAGACCGTAGCTCAAATTAACGAACTATCAGCACCATTGGAAATCTCTCCTCAAGTACTATAATGGGTCTTTCTCATTTTTTGATGATTTGACACTTCATCCAAAAGCCATCTTTCCAAGAAGGGTCACTTTGTCACCTCTCAAACTCAAATTTCTTCATATGTGATGCTTGTACTTTGGGGACCACCTTCCCTTGGCACTTGTCATATTAGATGTTGATTTTCTTCATGAGTAACTATCATTTACTCATGTTTTCATGGTCCCCATTGGGCCTCTTATGTGTGGCAACGCCATCTAGTCACCCTTGTTTAGAGCATCCGTGATAAGTCACCTTTGCATCCATGGAGTCTATTTCACATCCCATTATATCATGTCACAGTATTCCATCCATCTTTGCATATTGTTCATCCTATGTTTCCCATTTTGGCCTCCAGACATACTGTCCCCCATTGCCCCAAGTTTTAGCCTCTAGAACCTCCTAAGAAAAACAATTATAGTGAAAATGCCAAGATGGTCTATTTACCCCATAAATCACATTTTGGTCCTGCACCATTAAACTCTATGAACTCACTTATAGCCCATGAGGAAATTAAAGAAAATGCGACATGAAGTTAATATGAAAAGCATGCAATTAATAGGGGAAGCATGCAATTAAAAAGGAAAGCATACAATTACCCAAAATTACCATGCATTGTCCACACACCCCTATTCATTTAAATTCTCCAGCCAAGTGAATTCAAACCCACTACTCTAAACTTTACTATCATAACCAACATAGCGATCATAAATAAAATAATATAACATCAACAATTATTCTTTTATATCATTAAATCATTCATGCAAGAGATATCAATAGCACGAGAATAAATAACTATAAAATATTGTAATTGAAGTAGGGTCGGACATGTTCCACCCCACCTTAGGCTCAATTGTGCTACAATTTTCGCACAATTGGCCACTCTTGTGCCAAATTTTGATGCCTTGAGGGAAAACTAAACTCAGGGATTTAGCACATAGTTTTTGAGCCAGATTTAATGCAAAAGGTGAATGCCACTCTCCTTCACGTGTAGGAAAAACTCAATCTCTATCACATAGGTTTTCACCCACAACTCTTAACCAGTCACAAGGTTTGAACCTATGTGGGTTCTTCCACCATTTGACTTGCCAAAACGAATTTCTAAGTCAAAGAGTATGAGAGAAAAGCTAAGGAGAAAATAAGAACCCAGAACCCCTTGATGGTTTCAAGTTATTTTTATAATCACACCTTGACCCTTCATATTTCCAATCTTTTGTTAGAAGTTTCTTGGGAATACCAACCATCACATTAAGTGGAAATAAATATTATTCATAAAAGGCGAGGATTTCTCCTAGCCCTCTCCTTCCCCAACCCACCCCCACCCTTGAATCTTTTCCTCCCTTGTCAAGTTTTCCCCCCTCACCAAGGCATCATGATTTGTTGGTTGCTCCCTTCCTTCAACTCTAGAATTTTTATTAATAAAATAGAATAATACATCACATAACATAGTTTAGTACATAATATAGATGTTGGTAATCCAATAATTGATCCAGATGGATATTGGTAGCCATCCGCTTATTCCACCTAGACCCCCCAGTCAATTTCATTTATTTTCTTATTCATTTAAGCATTTACTATTTTTAGCATTTTTTTGGGTCTTAAACTTCCGAAGCAATTTGATCCACTAAACGACGTTTTTTTGGGGTCCATGGCAGGCCCATAGACTTGGGTAGGGGCTTGTGGCAAAACTTGTAGTACTCGGCAAGACCTTTCCAACAAGGTATTATACGCACCAAGCGGAGATAATATGACCAAGTTACAAGCCCGGGAAGTTGGCTGCCCAACTAACCCCAATGGGGCCCACAAACTCTTGGTGTTACATTTCTTAGGGCTAGGGATTTTCTTGTTTAGGGTTTTCTCATGTTTTACAATAATAAATATGCCCTTGAGCCTTATTGTAACATAGTTTAGAGGCATGTGTCCACCACATCTCTTCTCAGAGATAAGCTACCATCGTCTGGGCTATCTTATTTCCATTTTTTTTGTAAGCATAGTTCAATATTTTTCTATTAATAAAATGAAGTGTTTTTCTGTTTCATCTCTGTGTTTATGATTATATATGTAAGTTGTTGTGTTCATGTTTAATTTCATATCAGTGGTAACAGAGCGATATAATCTTTTTCTGTTTTTCTTCGCATGTCCCCAACAAGGTCGAGGTATAAGGGGTTAGGGCTTGATCGGGTGAACCATTGCAAGACCAGCCTCATAAAACCCGATGACCTCCCATGGTGAAAGAAAAGAAAGAAGAGGGGGCAGGATATCCTTTCAAAATGTTGCTCGAGGAAGCCCTCAAGAAACAGAGGGATGTGATGATGGATAACTTTACCCAGATCCTTCGACAGCTACCCACAAGCGATGCATCTTCATCCAACAACCACTCTGGAGGTGCCACTCATTTTAAGGTACAAGTTAACTTTGATATTCCCATATTCGAAGGCTTGATAGATGCATACGCCGTAGATAAATGGTTAAATATATTGGAAATATATTTTTCAGTTCATGACTTTTATAATCGAGAAAATATTACTTTTTCACTTCCTAAAGCTGCCCCATGTGTCAAGGATTGGTGGGAAACATACTGTGAACAAAAGGACAAGAGTGAACCCTCGATGTTTTCAGCCACACCCACTTGGAATTATTTCTGAGACTCCATCAAAGAACAACATTACCCTATTAGAAGCTATGAAGACAAATACATAAAGTGGACCACGCTATGGCAGGGAAGGGACCAAGATGTCTCAGAGTTCAAAAATACCTTCCATATCCTTCGCATGAAGTTGGGTATCAAAGATACTTAGTGGAATTTTGTGCTCAAGTACCACAGTTGTCTACACAAGCACATCCAGGGAACGATGGAGTTCTTGGAAATTTTCGCACTCGACACGACATATTTGTATGTTGTCAAGATTGAGATGAAGTTTAAATAAAAGAAGCAGGACTTTGGATCTGCAAATCCAAAGCAAGGAAAAGGCGCCCCAAAACCACAAAACAAAGGACCAATCCAAGGGGGTGATGTTATAGACATTTTTGTGCCTTACAACATTGAGCATGAAATGTCCATAATCTAAGGGATCCAAAGTCCCTAAACATGATGTTCCTACCCCTAGAGGAACAAGGCCAACTAACCACAACAATTCACAGAAGTTCTCCACCTGAAACCACTCAAAAACAAGTCAATTCAGGATCATGTCAACTGCTCCACTGAGCATCTGCGCTGAATGTCAACTGCTCCACTGTCTACCTGCATTGAATGTCAACTCCAACAAAGGCTACCTGTGCTGAGCGAGTTTGGACAAGTGGCAGGCTCATTCCTCAATGTGTCAATGCTCAGGAAGCTTCCAAAATGACACTTGCCTCAGGGAATTCGACTGGTGATGAGTAAGAGGTTCCAAATCTCCAAGTGGAAGCAAGAACCTCCAAGTGGACTCAAGAACTGAGAGAGGGAGAGGAAACTACTCAGATCACAAGCTGACTCATCCTCTCTCCAAAATAACTATATATAGATCTCTCCTCCATGAGATCTAGAGGCTGTAATTTTGTTATTGCAAAGAATTGTTGTTGGTTTGAGACTGGAAACATTGGGTGCTTAATGCTTTGAAGGGAGCTGAAGAAGGAATTCCATTCTACTGGGAAAGAGATGCTGGATTGGAGCCCTCTGGGTTGTATCTCTTCCTGAACCCTGTTATCAATCAATAAAGCTATCTTGGTTTTCTCCTATATACTGGTGTATTTGTATGATTGCATTAGTGTATTTGATTTACTTCTAATCCTGAATCATTTGTGAATATGAATATCTGCCTTTGTGTTGTGTTCTTCTCTTGACGCAAGTAGTTGTTCTCTTGTCACAGGTAGTTGTTCTCTTGTGATCTCGTGGGAATCAAGTAGCTGTTCTCTTGAGCAAGCAAGGAGGCAAGTAGCTATGAACACCCAAAGAGAAGAGGATCTAGATCGAGGGACAAATGGAAGACAACGGTAAGTCTATCGATCTCCCCTCTTTCACATTTCATAAAGGAAGAAACCAGAATAGTTGTATTTGTTTGTTGCTAAGGCACTGTCACACCTTAGGTGGATAGGATCGTCCTGCATAGGCATTTTTCCCCACAAAAAATTGGCGACTCCGCTGGGGAGAATTTGTTTATTCATTTCATTTGTGTTTCTGTCATTTGTTTACTTCATAGACTTGACAGCAACTATCGAACTGCATCTTTCCCGGATGCAAAGTAGAATGTTGCTGCTTTGATCCAGTTGCTGGACTTGTTTATGATCTAAACAATGGATCCACAAATGATTTGATGATCCTTTGTGATAGTCTTTAGTACCCCCTCAAAGCATCCCTCTATTTATACCTTGCTTGTGTTTCTGATTTGGCCTGAAACAGTTGATTTTTGAGCATTTTGTGACCCAGAACCCAGGGGAAATGAGAGTTTCTCCTTCAGCGCAACTGCTGTGAAGGCAGTCTGCATTTCAACGCAGGTCCCGTGAGGGCTACCTGCGCTGAATGTCAAATCCTCAGTGTTGAGGTTGCGCTGAACCAGTTTGGCCTTGTGCAGCTGGGGTTCTCTGCTCTCAATTGCCCTGTTTTAATCTCTGTTTTTTGCAGACTTTAACCAGCATAGGTACTAGTCAGATAACTCCTTTTCTTTGCTTAGATTCCGCCTCCTTTTGTACAAAAAGACTGTGAATGTTTTTATGTGTTTGTGGCGTCATTTACAGTTTTCCTTTGCATGAGTAAAGTAGTCATCCTGTAGCCTTTGATTCAGATCTAATTGATTGTGATCTTAGAAGAGAGTTCATTGGTTGTTTGCAGATTAATTATAGGTTTACTTCTGCTTATTGGTTTGAATTTGTCTCTTTTGAAGTGTCAAAACAAGTCTTTATTTCGAAAATCGTTAAGTAGTGTAATCTCTTCTATCTTCTCTGATTTCGAAGAAAGTGAACTTGTTTGTATTGATCATTTTAAAAGCAAATTCAAAGTTGTGCAAAAAGCTTTCTTTGTAGGCATTAATACTAAGAAAGTGGAAAACAAACACCTGCATTGTGCATTTTGCATTTGATAGTTTGCATGTTGGATTTAGGAAAAGTGAATTAGAGTGTGCTGATTGCTCTTTGAGAAAAGATAGTGTCTTTCTTTTCCCTTAGTAGCTAGGATTTTCAAAGTTGAAAAGATAATAAAGCTTGCTTATCATCTTTAGACTGCATTTAGGAATTTGTATCATACATCTCGTGGTGAACCTTGAAAGGCAAACTTTAAAAAGATCAACCTAAAATAAACTGAATGAACCTAACAACGCTTTGTAACATAATGCACAACATAGATGTCTAGGCTAGAGACGTGTTCCGACGTCGTTAAGCCTAGTGACTGTCGATCTCGTGGAAGGTGGGTGATTCCTCCTGAGGGACGATAGCGCTAGTACGGATTGTGCTCCCACGTACCGTTGCGTATATATTGGGAGACCCCTATAGGCATATATCTTTTATCCTTAGGAAGCCGTGTCAGCCGCCCTACTGATCGCAATGCAGTGAAAACAGCATTCACGAAGATCGACCGCCCGTACCCTAAAAAGTATTCTGCGGTTTTGCGAAAAGTTTGGCACACCCTCTGCCTAGATCTCCAGAGCAGTTTCTTTTGGCCTTTTTCAGACTCTATAACAGAAAAAGTCCATCCGAGCATTTGTCACTTCGGGCTCGTTAAAACATCGAAGGAGACTAGAGTCATCTTTAGCTTTTTCTCGACTCTTTAAAACTGAAAAAGCAAGTTGTGTCTAAAGCGTCGTTAACAATTTATTTTAAACAGAACAATCACCCTTTAATCCTGTGTTGATCTTTAGGTTGAAAAGATGGAGCACACCAACCAAGGAATTCCTCTTAGTGGAAATCCTAGTCCTTTCTCCTCTTGGGGAGATGTTGGTGCGCCCCACATGGCCACATTGTCGCTTCCAGGACTGACAATTGGCCTACCAGTCTGGCTCTTTTCAACCAATGTCATTCAGAATACCACCATTCCTGAACAGTCGAGTCAACAGTTAGATCAGACAAGAGTCGCCTCCCAGCCTTCCACTTCATCTTCCTCCCCTCCTTCCTCTTCGCTTGACGGAACTGGTCAGATAAAAAACTGGGTTCCTAAGGAGAAGAAGGAGAAGAAGAAGAAAGAAAAGAAGAAGAAGGAGCCTAAGGCGACTAGGGGCAAACAAGTGTCATCTAACAAAAATCCACACTCAGCACTCGTAAGGCCTAAATCGCCATGCGTCATATGCAAGGGAGACCACTTCCATAGAGATTGTCCCTGTATCCCCCGGATACTAAGGGATTGGTCCCCCCATTTGCACAATTCGGTAGCATCAACCTCTGATAGCCATGTTGATTGCTCACCGTCAACTAGTGGGAGTGAAGCCACAGGACAGAGTGGGAAAGCTAAATTTCCCTACAGACTGTGTGAAGGCGATCACGCCATCCACCGTTGTCCCTTCTTAGACGAGGCAAAAAGATTTTTGGAAGATCGCCCGATTTTACGAGCGCATCTCCCTCCTGGATATCAAAGACTCCTACCAAGTCCCTCACTAGTTGAGAACCCGGATGACCCGCCCAGGTGGTTGGCCGAAGCACCTGTCATTGAAGATGAACCGTCTGGATCCATGCCTGACGAAAGTCAAAAGGTTGATACGGCAGTTGACCCGGTTTTGCCTTCAGAGGCTCCATCTTCGAATGACACCATCACAGAGGAAAATAAAGACGACACTATCCAGATTCTCTTCATCAGCACTGAATCTGATGAACAAGGGGGCAATGCCACCATTCCTTTATCGCAGGAAGGAAGTTCGACAGAGCGATATCCGGCCGTATATTCGGTCCCACCACCAAGCAACCTAGTTGTGTCCTTCGACTGGAACCAACTAGGCAGACCCCGGTTGCTAGCCAGTATACCATTCAGAATTATTTGTCAAGTATACAGAATGGTAATGGCTGGCACTATCATTGATGAGGGGGCATCTGTGAGTATCCTTTCCTCTATTGCTTGGAAAGCGCTTGGTTCGCCAGCGCTTTTACCTGAAATGAGAAATCTATCAGGTTTTGATAAAGGAACCAGTCGACCTTTAGGGATCCTCCCCAATGTGCCTATAACATTGAAAGGGAAGACCATTCAAATGAACGTGATGGTCGTTCAAGGACCCTTGGATTATAACCTACTCCTTGGATGAGACTATATATATTGCATGGGAGCTATTGTCTCCTCACTCTTTAGAGTAATGTGTTTTCCGCATGAAGGAAGAGTGGTCAAGCTCGTGGACCAACTTTCGTTTCCTGGATCACGCATCACAAATAGTCATGTACCATCCCTAAATGGTCTATTCACGCAAGAAGTGTTTCAACCCACGGTCCATCCTCCTGATGAGTGCGAGTAATCCGAGAGGATATGATTGGAACCCAGGGTGCATGCGTCCTGGCCTACTTCGGCAGGAAAATTTTGGGTATAGGGTAGGTTTCCGCGGGAGAATATGACTAGTCCGTACCCCGTCCGTGGTTGGAAGAGGGGTTGTTCTGGAATAAGATTCTCTTGTCAAAGTTATGTGAGAGGGCGGGGGTCGTCACTCACCATTGTTTATTTCGGTAGACATTGCCGAGGAAGTGTTTTGTTTGAAAGATTAACGAGACAATCTTTGGGTAACCTGAAAGAGGTAGGCCTCTCCCGGCGAAACGAAAGTTTCGATGGAATTGAAGTAGAGGTAACCTTGAAATCATACTTTATACCTGGGGGCATGCAAACCTTTTGGAGTGCAAGCAAAGAGCGGTTATTTATCTATTTTTTGGGTTAGCCATTTCCTAACTTGCATAAAGAGAGGATGGGGAGCAAAGCTTAGTGAGATGAAGCTCCATAAAAAATAGAATCTTGATGAGACACTCTTATCTTATGACTGGGTAATCGAGCAGTTTTAGCATAAAGTTCATGCTCATTAAAAAATAAACGCAAGATCCGAGCAGTTTTAACGCGGTCTTCATGCTCGTTAAAAAATAAATATAAGCAGTGAGCAAATGTTTCCTCCAGTGTTTAAGCTCATTTTTAACTAAAAAATGAACCTACCCGGTAAATAACCACCGTGAATGTAATATCATCAGCCATTAAAGCCTTGGTCGTGTTTGCACCTGCCACCTCCACCTTTCATTTGGCCGATCGTTCACCTCCATATGATTGTTTACCCATTTTGAGGAACAGCTGCGAAGAGTGATTTCACCTAGCCATCCTTGTGACACTGCCGTGATTGGAAAATTCCAACCTGTACCTGGAATCTGCTTTTAACTCTGTTTATCACTCGTTCCTCAAAAGACGAGTCTTCTTTAAGCTCTTTTCAATTGACTCGTAAAATGTGAAAAGATTGCCGAGTTTTGGCCTTCCAGCTCGTTAAAGGACAGGAAGAGCTATCCCTCCTCTAGATTTTAATCTTTTTGGACCTGAGGGATTATTGCACAAAAAGATCGAGCGCTTGTTTTTTTCGGCTCGTTAAAGCTATCGAAAACTCATCCCTTCTGTATTGTTTTATACTTTTTCGGACTTAAGGGATTAGATGACGAAAAAGGAATTTTGGAGTTAACTTTATGTACCTTTTCAGACTCTCTAAAAATGAAAAGGACAGAGTTATCCTTGTCGTTAGACTCGTTAAAATTATTAAATAGTGACAAACTTGTCTTTAGACGAGAACGAGTTTCACTATCGCTAAGCTCGTTAAAACATAGCGATGGGCTTGCCCAAAGGGCAGGTTATAGAACAAGCATATGTTATCCTCCTCAAGCTTGACAAAAATAAAGAGGTACTGGTCAGCAATGACTGGGGAAAAATTGGGAGAAAATCAAGAAAACTTTGATGGTAGCAGGTCGCTCTTGAACATGACACTTTTCCTCCGTACCACAATCGGGTTGGGTTGTCTCATTCACCGGTCACATCACCATGGTCTCGCCATACCATCCATATTTGGGGTAATGCTACCGATCCATCGCATCAGTGTCGCCATATGTTCAAGAGAAGTCGTTCAGAAAGAGTCAACCGGGTCCCATCCACTACCATACATTATCCTTCATCCATTCATGACCGCCACCCTGAATCATATGTCACAGATCGTTTTCACCTCCATTAAAATCATTAGCTCCGTTCCGTGTCACTGATGTGGGATTCATCAAGGCCCTCCTTTGAGGGATCGCTTCTTGTCGACATCAGCTCATTATCCAAGAAGTTGATCTAGGAACAACCCCTTCAGTACTTTGAAGCTTGCATGCCTCAATGGCAAGTTTCTCACTTCCGGTGACAGGTATACATCAATGACCTTCGACCAGAAGATTTTGCGTGGTGTTCGACGCCAAGTCCTTTATTCACACCACGTGAATTGTACTGCAGTACCTTGAGGGTCATTATCATTATCGGTGATTCCTCTCGCGCTTGTTAACGGTTTACATCATTGACCGGTAATCAAGCGATGTCTTTCCATGTTCGACTTCAGCGCAATTCTCACATGGATCGACTTGTACTTAGAGTGAAGATCGAACGAGTTTGAAGACCCCGGATCTAGTTTCATCCATCCGGGCTGCGATATATATTCAGGAAAAATAAAGACATTTGACATGTACATCATTGCAGTAGATGATCATCCTACTCAAAGGATGATAATTTTGCCAAAATTATCAGTCTACCATCAGACGATCGTCTTTTCTATGTACAAAACTGAATTTATAAAGCTGAGAATGGGAATGCCCGCCTCAGCTAGATCATTAAAGCAGTATGAATCATAATGTATTGTATTGTATCTTATTACAGGTCTCCTCCCAGCAAATGGATGAACTTCGGACCCTCCTGGATAAAGCATTTCACCCGATAAACGACCTCATACTTTAGGGGGCAACTATTATAGACATTTTTGTGCCTTACAACATTGAGCATGAAATGTCCATAATCTAAGGGATCCAAAGTCCCTAAACATGTTGTTCCTACCCCTAGAGGAACAAGGCCAACTAACCACAGCAATTCACAGAAGTTCTCCACCTGAAACCACTCAAAAACAAGTTAATTTAGGATCATGTCAACTGCTCCACTGAGCATCTGCGCTGAATGTCAACTGCTCCACTGTCTACCTGCGTTGAATGTCAACTCCAACAAAGGCTACCTGCGCTGAGCGAGTTTGGACAAGTGGCAGGCTCATTCCTCAATGTGTCAATGCTCAGGAAGCTTCCAAAATGACACTTGCCTCAGGGAATTCAACTGGTGATGAGTAAGAGGTTCCAAATCTCCAAGTGGAAGCAAGAACCTCCAAGTGGACTCAAGAACTGAGAGAGGGAGAGGACACTAGTCAGATCACAAGCTGACTCATCCTCTATCCAAAATAACTATATATAGATCTCTCCTCCATGAGATCTAGAGGCTGGAATTTTGTTATTGCAAAGAATTGTTGTTGGTTTGAGACTGGAAACATTGGGTGCTTAATGCTTTGAAGGGAGCTGAAGAAGGAATTCCATTCTGCTGGGAAAGAGATGCTGGATTGGAGCCCTCTGGGTTGTATCTCTTCCTGAACCCTGTTATCAATCAATAAAGCTATCTTGGTTTTCTCCTATATACTGGTGTATTTGTATGATTGCATTAGTGTATTTGATTTACTTCTAATCCTGAATCATTTGTGAATATGAATATCTGCCTTTGTGTTGTGTTCTTCTCTTGTCGCAAGTAGTTGTTCTCTTGTCACAGGTAGCTGTTCTCTTGTGATCTCGTGGGAATCAAGTAGCTGTTCTCTTGAGCAAGCGAGGAGGTAAGTAGCTGTGAACACCCAAAGAGAAGAGGATCTAGATCGAGGGACAAACGGAAGACAACGGTAAGTCTATCGATCTCCCCTCTTTCACATTTCATAAAGGAAGAAACCAGAATAGCTGTATCTGTTTGTTGCTAAGGCATTGTCACACCTTAGGTGGATAGGATCGTCCTGCATAGGCATTTTTCCCCACAACAAGTGCTACCTAGGACAGCCTGCCAAAGCTGCAAGAAAAGAACAACACCCCGAAAACGAAGAAGGACATGGGAAAATGGTGTGATTTCCATAAGATCTCCACTCACAATACAAGTGAATGTCAAGCCAAGCAGTCACTGGTGGCCGAGATGAAGGCTTCTGAATCATACATAGGCTCCAACTCTAAATTAGAACCTGATAAGGGAACTGACAAAGGGACGAATATCATTGATGCAGAGCGCAGTGCCATCGTGGCCACCAACAAGATCTAGAAGAATGAGCTTGAAGATCTAGTGGAGGGGGAACGTGTCTTCCACTCACATATGTGGGTGAAGGATTCTCCGGTATAGTTAATTGTTGATAGCAGGAGTGAAAAGAACCTCATTTCAATAGAGGTCATGAAGCAGTTGGGCCTAAAGACTATAGCACATCCACAGTCGTACACCATTGGTGGCTTCACCAAGGACAAAATCTTTGTGTCAGCCAGAAGTGTCGCCTTCTCGACAACATCAAACCCTTCACAGATGAGGTACTATGTGGCATTGCTCCTCTTAAATTTTGTGATGTATTGTTAGGACAACCATACTTGTGGAAGTGACATGTTGTATATGAGTCTAGACCTCACTCTGTGATTATTACTTTGGCTAATAAGTTGTATAGGATACCGGAGGTAGCCTCGCCTACTGCCATCTCTTTGATCACTGCAAAGCAATGCAGTAAGATCATTTCCCAGACCAGGAAATTTGTTTTCCTTGTGATTCAATCCTAGGGCAAGAAGAAGATTGTGGCCACAACTTCCACACAGGGCTCCTCTGCACAACAACAGCAGATGAACAAGGTCATGGAGGAGTACAAGGATATTTTTGCCTCACCCACAGGGGTACCTCTACACTGTCAATTCAAGCACTCCATCGATCCAACCCCAGGTGTACCACTACCTAATGGACCAATCTATTGACACTTTATTCTAGAGAACGATGAGATCAAGAAGTAGATTCAAGAACCATTCCAAAAAGGGCACATCAGGCCAAGCTCATCACCTTGTGGTAGCCTGATTGTATTGGTATAGAAGAAGGATGGGACCTAGAGTCTCTGTATTGACTATCGAGCACTGAACAAGATCACGTCCGGAATAGGTACCCAATCCCACAGATTAATGACCTTCTGGACCAACTCAAGGGGGCCAAATATTTCAACAAGATTGACTTGAAGTCAGGTTATCACCATGTGCCTATCAAACCCTCTAATGTGTGGAATATTGCCTTCAAATCCAAGGAGGGCCTTTTTGAATTGTTGGTCATGTCGTTCGAATTGACGAACGACCTTGAAACCTTCATGATACTGATGGACGACATCTTATGACCCTTCACCAATGCATTCTTCATGGTGTATCTAGATTGCATCTTGATCTTCAACCAAATTTGGGAAGAGAACCTCCACCATATTAGATAGGTCCTTCAAACCCTGCTCCAACCCAAATGGTGTGCTAACTTAGAGAAATGTACCTTTGGCCTGATCCAGGGTCAATATCTAGGGTACATCATTAATGAACAGGGTGTACATGTGGACCCATCCAAGATACAAGTCATTCAGAATTGGCCAACCCCAACCACTCTAATAAAGCTTTGCATATTTTTGGGTCTTGCCAATTTCTACCATAGGTTCATGTTGGGGTTCTCTCATATCACTTAGCCTTTAATTCAAGTCACTAAAGGTGGAGCAAAAGGAAAAAAAATGGTCGGAAACCCAAAAACAAGTGTTCTTTGAGTTGAAGAATCGCCTCTATTCTACACCAGTTCTCACATTACCAGACCCACAACAACCATATGATATTGAGATAGATGCCTCCGACTATGCTATTGGTGTTGTTCTTACTCAACTTGAGCATCCAATGGCTTACCACAGTGAGACACTTTCAGACACAGTCTAAAAGTACCCCACATACGACAAAGAAATGTATTCCATTGTGCAGGCCTTCCATCAATGGAAGCATTACATTATGGGGAAGGAAACAGTCATCCACACAAACCATCTACCTCTATAGTTCATAAAGACATAAGGTAAGTTACAGAATGATCGCCATCAGAAATGGTCCACCTATTTGCAACAGTTCCATTTGAACATTAGTTATAAGAAGGGAAACACCAATAATGTTGTTGATTTCCTCAGCCAACCATTGACCATTGCACTAATCACTTTGCTCGACTCTTGTGGGCATGCTACATTGAGGTGGCCACATCTTTACAAGAGCCATCCAAAATTTGGCAACATATACCAGACACTCTTGGAAGGGAAGCAAGTTCCAAATTTACACCTTCAGGATGGGACACATCTATTTTCCGTCAAGTGAGCATGCCAAGATGATTTGGGGGGCACACTACAGTCAAGTCGTTGGACATTTCGGAGTAAATAAAATAGTGGCTATATTGCAAAAGTATTTTTATTGGCCGAAACTTCATCATGATGTTGGGAAGTACATTAGATCTTGCACTACATGCGCCATTTCCAATACTCCTCTACCTACTCCTAGCGGGCCTTGGGAATCTGTCTCCATGGTTTACATGTCGGGCCTTCCTTCTACTAAGCATGAAAATGATTGCGTTTTTGTGGTCGTCGACAGATTCTGTAAGATGGCCATCATGGCAGCCTACAAGAAGAGTATCATAGCAGAGGCCACTACTAAGCTCTTCTTTGAGCAAGTATGGGTACACCCTGGGATCCCACAGTCCATTGTCTCAGATCGAGGCATACGATTCCTCAGTGCATTTTGGTTAATTCTCTGGTTGATGCTAGATACAAAACTTACTAAGTCCACGACTTTCCATCCCCAAACTAATGGCCAAACAGAGGTTGTTAATAGGATGATTGTACACATTTTACGCATGTACAACTCAAAGCATCCATGAAAGTGGGATGAAAGTCTCCCCTATGTCCAACACAGCTACAACAGATCTCTCCACAACTCAACAGACCATAGCCCCTTTCAGGAAGGGCTAGGATTTCATCCATTATGCCCCATTAATGTGGCCACACAATTTGCAATCACTCATGTAGATTTGGCTCACGTTCAATCTGAAGCTAAAAGGGGTAACAACTTCTTTGAGCGCATACAACACATCCAGTAGTAGGTCCATGATGTATTGGATAGAGCCAATGCTAAGTATAAGAAACACCGTGATCAACATCGAGTGTCGCACAAGTTCTAGGTGGGTGACAATGTTTGGCTACATTTGCAGAAGGAGCACCTTGTTGGACCCCACGACAAGCTTTTCCTGCTCCCATATGGGCCATATAGAATCACCAAGGTCGTCGGTGACAATTCCTTCAAGCTCAGCATCCCATTGTTCCTTGGTCTACACCCAATGTTCAATGTAGATCGCCTTCGGCCATACTTTCCACCATTTTTAGACACATCTAACATTGCAAAACAGCTCATGCCAACAGAGCTCAACCCAGACTACATGGAACAGGCCACAACTAATCAGATCATGGACACATAGATCAAGAACACTCGCCAACAAAGGATAAAACTATATTGACTTTTCAAAGCAAACCAACTCATTCACCAGGGAAAGTGGTTCACCAAGGATTAGGTTCAACAAAAATTTCCTCACGTCACGGAGGCTCTACATGCAATGGAGACCATTGCTTCCTAAGTGGGGATGAATGATCCAGGTGGATATTGGCGGCCACCCACCTTTTCCACCTAGACCCCCCAATCATTTTCATATGTTTCCTTGTTCATTTCATCATTTACTATTTTTATCAAATTTTCAGGTCTTGAACTTTCGGAGCAGTTTTGATCCCCTAAACGGTGTTTTTTGGGGGTCTACGATAGGCCCATTGTTGTAGGTAAGGGCATGTGGCAAAACCTATAATACTCATAGAGACCTTTCCAAACAAGTATTGTACGCCCCAAACGGAGATAATATGACCAAGTTACGACCCCTCGAAGTTGGTTGCCCAACTAACCCCAGCAAGGCCCACAAACTCTTGGTGTTACATTTCCTGGGGTTATGGTTTTGGTTGTTTAGGATTTTCTCATGTTTTCCAAAATTAAATAGACCCTTGAGCCTCATTGTGACACAATTCAAAGGCATGTAGCCACCACATCTCTTCTCAGATATGTTACCATCGCCCGAACTATCTTATTTCCACTATGTTTGTAAGCATATTTCGTTATTTTTCTATTAATGAAATAAAGTGTTTTTCTGCTGCATTTATGTGTTTATGATTATATTTGTAAGTTGTTGTGTTCCTATTTAAGTTTGGATCAACAATGTACAATTATTTAATTACATCACAAATTTTGGGGAAATGAAAAGGGGGTGTAACACCCTCCTCCCACATCTACCCAAGCAACCGGTCAGCCATGGTAAACACGCGACAAGAGGCCACTATCATATGATTCGACCTCTTAAGTCATGTTAAAGAAGTGGAACCGATGGAAACACACCATACATACATTCAACATCATCTTCAAGACCCTCATGAACCAATCCAACACTTTAGACAGGTTTCCCTTGGGTACCACTGAGCTTTTGGATAACTTAGGCCTTAATCGCTCTCATGTTATAGGCATGTCAGCATTTAGAAACCTAGAGTCGCTCTCACAGGATTTCCTGCCAGCACCCAAAGACTCATTTAGTCAGTGTTATGCCAATATCCCCAGGATTTGAGCTACTTTTTCAGGTCTATAGCCCAGATCACTACCCAGAGTTGAACCATCTCTTCAGAACAGTAAAATAACATGGAAATGACAATACTAAAGAAAATACTTGTTTAAGACTTTGACTAGACCCCTACTAGCCATGACAGGCATTTCGTCAAACATATCATAAATATATAAACTACAGGTGTAAATAACAAATCTGAGCATAGGAGTCTCATACTTATCTGAGGTTTGTCATGAAGCATTGATGCCTCATCACATTAACTGCCATTCCATCCATTAGGTCATAGATACATTTTTCATTTATATACAAGTAGAAACATGATGAGAGCCATACATAACTGCTTTCATAAAACATATGCATAACCAGCATAATAGGGACATAAATATCAATGAAGTCATAGCCATATAAACCACATATAATCAAGTATAATACTCATAGAAATACAAGGAGAAATAACCTTTCATTAATGATGCAAAATTCAACCTGGGATGGGACTTCTACATTCCACCCAACTGTAGAATGGCTTAGCCAAATCTCTCTTCATCCATTCAACCTCGTGCCATATTCCAAGAATTAATGTGGGATCTCATAAAACACATCAATCAAAACTCATCCAAGGCTTCCAAAGGCCATTCACCTCAACCCATCAAACAGTGATTCCACCTCACAATCGAACATCACAAAACTATCATCAAATTGGTTTCTATCCCAACCATCTAGGGCTCCAGAGCGTTTTTTGTTGGGAATCACAATTGTCGTTAGACTAAAACCCGTAGGTGTTAGCCAACGATCGCATCGCTAGAGATAAGGATCCATGAGAGGCAATTAGTCCATGTCAGGAAACACACAAGGAGCGTTGGTTTATTCAATGTCCAAAAATATACCCCCTAACGCAAGGCGGGTGTGTATCGAACTCATGACCTACGCTCTGATACCACTTGTGGGAATCACGATTGTCATTAGACCAACACCGCAGGTGGTAGTCAACATCGCTAGAGATAAAGATCCACGAGAGGCGGTTAGTCCATGTCACGAAACACACACAGAGCGTTGGTTTATCCAATGTCCAACATTTGTTCCAACCAAGGCTGCGGGACTAGTAACTCAACCCACCAAGGGCTCGTCCAACCAAGGCTGCGAGACTAGTAACTCAACCCACCAAGGGCTCGTCCAACCAAGGCTATGTGACTAGTAACTCAACCCAAGTTGTTACATGATATTCTGAATATTCACATCCACTTTGTCATAGATATTATTAATTTGTAAATAGGATTTTTTGCAATACCATGGCTCATCAATACAACATGCCCAAAAACCATCTCTCATTTCACACTCAAAATATTTTTTTGAATTTAATTTTAAAACCATTTTTTTGTTAAATTGAAAAGGAAAAATATTATAATTACTTTTTAGAAATATCTACACCTCTATCACATGAAAATATATAAGATATAAATAGTAGCTATAAATTAAGATTTATCTCACCATATAAATTAAAATAATAATTTTGTAACTGAGTTGTCGTATTTTATCGCTCCTCCATTACTATATAATGGAGGCTTTCTATGTACTTTGACACAAATTTATGAGTAAATTATATACCCTTACATTAGTAAGCACACAAAAACTTAATACTTATAATATAACAAGATTTATAACCATGGATATTCACCACCACTTTCCCATGGATATTATTAATCATACCATACCATGGGCCAATACGATGGTTCATCAATACCATATGCCCGAAAACCATCCCTCATTTCACAATCAAAATAATATTTACAATAAACAAGACTTTTAACCATGGATACTGACCGCACTTTACCATGGATATTATTAACCTTACCATACCATGGACCAATAGCATGGTTCATCCATACCACATGCCCAAAATCCATTTCTTATTTCACAATCAAAATATTTTATAAATAATTTTTCTAATTTTATTTTATTACATTTTTGGCCAAGAGACACTTTCCATCAGAGAATGGAAGGGTTGTTCTAATGTCCAGTTATATTATGTTGTCTAAACATTTCCACCTAGTCAAATTACATAAAAATAAAAATTACCTAACTAGTCGAGTATATATATGATAACAATAATATTACTTTTGTTAATATTAAATACTTACAATTGTTAATATCCCTAGATCTATTAATACTCTTACCTATCAAATAACATTTCTATTAAATTTATTGATGAGTTACACTTGCCATTAATAATAAATTAACCTTATTATAATAATAATATTTTATGAATTATTATTTTAGTTATTATCAAATCCTTTTGATTAATAGCTATTAATTTCCCTAGTTCCATTATTTTAGGTGATCATTTCTATCAATTTTATAAATATTGCCAAGTGGTATTTGGGTACTAAAATAATATTGTTTAGCATAATAATAGTATAATTAATCAATTTGAATAATCAAGTCTAGCAGTGTCTTGGTTAAAATTTTAGCCGTTTTTTACAGTATGATCTATTATAGCCGTTTTCTAGTGGTTGGAAGATCTGTTCTCCCTATAGCCATGATCTGATTCATCAACTTCCTCACAATGAACCATACTCGTTGGTTCGAAACGAGTGGACAAATGCATTAACATGTAATTTCTGAAAATTTTCTCTTAAACTCGATATAGATCACAAAACCCTGAATTCAAATAAAATTATTAATTAAAACATTTTGAATCGGACAATTATATAAAAATAAAAATTAAACGAAAAAAAACACCTATATATAAAAGCAACCTATAACCTAAATTTAAAAGCACCCAATATGGCCAAAAATCTTTACATGGTCCATGTCAAACAAGACTACACGTGTACGGTGAGTGGTAGTGAACTTCCCCATCATGTGACCGTTTATCACACGTAGGACTGAGACTCAACATGTGCACTGCGTGCTAACGAACATCCAGTGTCATTGGATGGCCATTATGTGACCGTTAATCACGCGCAGTGATCGGTACGCCTGTACACATGTGCGTACGCGGTGAGTAGTTGTGAACTTCGCATTATATGCCCGTTAACCCCGCGTAGAAAATGCTAGGGGTCCAGGCTACACGTGTGCACTCTCATCATGTGACCGTCAATCACGCGTGGTAGAGGTGTGGACGCCAACTGTATTCAAGTAAATAATCACTCGTGAACGTTCTACGCCCATTTAAACTATGCGATCTGAAATTTCGCTGGCCCTTCCAGGTAAGAACAGCGTATTTTCTCTGACTTCATGCACGATCGAAAAGCGAGCCTCTCTCTGTATTTGTATTCATTCATTCGGCCCCCATTTTTGTTCAATTCACTGACGCTGAAACAGGCTTCCAGACGGGTAACTTACAATCAATTTGGAAGCATTCGTTACTGCAAGTTTATTAATCAGTTTGATAATGTCTCGTGGTTGCAAAAAATTTCTCTGTAAACACAGCGGAGGCAGCAGTGCGTCGGGCGGCGGCCTGTGCAGTGACTTATGTGTTTTTGATGATAGTAAATCAGAAGATTCATCAGAAGCTGCGAAGCTCCGGAGAATCTACGATACTGTGGATGAAAATGGTGACGGGAAGCTCACGATTGAGGAGATCATTGGCTTCTTAAAGAAGCTCGGAATGCAAATGTCGGATGAAGATCTGGAGTTTATCGTTCGCCCCCTCTCCAGCAGCGAGGATGGAAGTCTGGAATTCGAGCAATTTGTTTCGCTATACGAATCGCTGTGCCAAGACAATGGATTAACTGGTACTGATCACGAGGACGGGGCCGAATCGCCTGATGATCTGATGGAGGCGTTCAGAGTATTTGATAAGAACAGAGATGGGTACATCTCTTCTGAAGAACTGCAACAGATTCTCCACAGTCTGGGATGGGGTGAGGGCAGAGATTTGGGTAACTGTGAAAAAATGATTTGCAAATTTGATTTGGACTCCAATGGTCTGCTGGACTTCTATGAGTTCAAGAATATGATGATGTGTAAAGATTAGTATGTTATAAATGCCATAGCACCGTACAAGTATCACCACAACTAAGCTGGGATATGGGTCTCTGGACAATGGCAGTATAAAGTGTCGATGGTGATTGCATGTCAGTATTGTTGTCTTTCATCACTTCTAAATTTTATTTTTATTGTTTTTAATCGAGTAGTCTAACGAGCTAACGAGCTGGAGGAGTTTGCCCAGAAAGTTATAGAAATTTGGATTATATTTAGAGAAAATTTGGCAAGGTTTTTTGTAAATCAAGTTATAGTTGTTAAACTTCAAAATTAAATCAAGTTATAGTTGTTAAACTTCAAAATTTTAAGTGTTCAAGACGTTTTTGATGGTGCTTAATCTATTTCCACCATCAAAAACACTATTCAAACCCTGTCTCTACAAGATTTTTTGAAATTTTTTTGCCCGAATTCCGGCCATTCTTGACCATCCAGGGCTGGTTAGAGCACTCCATTTTTAATCGATGTACTTTCATTCTTGTGATAAGAAAAACAGATTTTGCTTTAAAAAATCACTATTTTGGATGTGAAAAGTTCTAAAGTCGCTGACTCACTAACCGCTCACTACACTACAGATGTTTTGTGTATCAGTGCAGTGATCCTATGCCCATTTTAGCATGGGAATTTTTTTTAATAAGATTATTGTTGGAATTTTAAAATAAGTTGTTTTTAGTGTGATTTTTTGGATTTTCTGGTGTTGAAATTGGACTGAAAAATTTGAAGTGAAATTTTGATTTTGTGTTATTTAAATTGGTTTTTTATCTGTATATACGCGGATTCAGCACCCTAAAAAATCCCTGGGGCACTTGGATTATGCAGAGTTAAATTTGACGGTTTAGAAATTTTCATTACTCATCGACATCTTATCTTGAAAATGAATCATATTAATTGGTTCAAAATATATAAATGATATTTTCCCCATATAAATATCACAGAAAAATTATAAATCACTTTTATAAAGTCTTTGGTAAAATTGATAATCCTTGGGTAGGATTTGTAAAAACGGTGTATAGTGTGAATTTTATTTTATTTTATTTTATTTTTTATTAAATTTTATAGTTGTAAAATTTTTTAAATTTAAATTAGATTATATTAAATTTATTGTTTTTTTTTTTTCTAAATAAGATTAATCTATTAACAAAGGGAGTAGAATTACATCGTGACCGTAGTCAAAATCGTAAAAGGCAGAATTGTCAAGGTAAACATATATGGAGACTGCCCAATGATAGGGAAATCAGTCTTGAACAGATTGCCAAAACCGACGCAGGGGAGCAAATTATGATCTTCTTGATGTTGCAGAGTTTAAAAAGTTCCAAAAATAAACAAAAATTCAACATAGCAGTTTGAACATAAACTTGCCCAATTGTATGGGCCGCAAGGCAAGATAACAAGACAACAGTGAGCAAACTAATCATCTGGAGGCTCTTCAACTATACGGCACCAACCTGTTGCAAGCAGATCCCTGGCAAGAGCAGCTTCGGATTCGGAAGGACCAGGATCAACCGGCGCCATCTCAACATCATGAGCGCTGCGAGCTTGAGCATCCGGAGCCTGCATAGACGCGCTGCCAATCCCCATCTGGAGGTTCGAAGTCTGAGCATTGTCAGAGCCGAGGCCCGCCGGATGAGAGCTTGGCTCCCCCAACTGGGCTTCCTCATGGAAGACCACCGTAATGTGAGCGGTTATCCTTGGGCGGTTCAGAGAACAGTTGAAGGAGAAAAGCGCGGAGCCAGTCGTGGGAGAAGGCATGGTGGCAGGAGGACGGGGAGCAGGGGAGCCCAAACAGTGGCTGGAATCATGAAAATGCCCTCTCCCACTGCGGGTGCGAGGGTAGTGGCCGACAAAGAAATCGCTGGAGAGGGAGGGCGAATCGGAAGATGGGCTGGAAGGTGCGCGCAGAGGACTACCCCTGGTGCCGCTGCGCAGCACCGCATTCTATGGCGCAGACGAGGCATAGGGGAGACAACAGCAGCGGGAGCAAAGCGAGGCCGAGCAGCAGCGATGACAGGGCCAGAGCAATTCAGACATAAGCCAAAACAAAGGCCAGAGGCCCGAGTGAAATGCCAGAGGTTCAACGGAGGCGGCTCCGCTAAAAGACCAGAGCGAAGCTCCAAATTAGCCTCCCCATTCAAGCAACGAGAGGCAGCAGGGATGACGGAGCCAACACCATACAGACAGAATCCAGAACTGAGGCCAGAGGCCAGATAGAAATGCGAGTGGTTCGACGGAAGCGGCTCCACAGATAGCCCATGGCCTAGCTTCAATTTATCTTCCCCTTTCACGCATCGAGAAGCACCCGCCATTACTGTTGCATTGAAGAGAGCCGAAGTCTGAAGCATGCTGGAGCATGCAGAGGCATGAACCGGAGCGGAGGACAGGATATGAGATCCGGAACCACTTAATACAATGCCATTGAACCCTGCGCTTCTTAAATGCAGAGATCCGTCGATCAGAAGCCAATTATCCGCCATGTCCTGGGTAGGCAGGTGTCGCCCCACCTCGCCCCACCCCTGTCCCGTCATATTTAACGCCCGTCTATACACCCGCATCCGAGAATATCAAATTTATTGTTACAATATGTTAAGAAATTAAATAAATTTCATATTTATATATTTGATTGGATGGTGTATATACATATGTGGATTGAGATAATTTAAATTAAATAAATGTAATATTGATAATTTGTTACTTTAAATTTATAAATTTTGTAGAGTGAGTAAATTTTTAATTTATTATTTTATATTTTAATTTTATAAAGTCTATATATGGAACATTTCTATCATGTTTATACTATTCTAGATTTTTTACGCATTCATAAGTGACCTATAAAAAGATAAAAATATTCTTATAACCAATTTTTTGTTTGCTATAGGCTTTCTCATTTCACTAGATGGCATTCTTCTCATTCAAAAAATGTGAAGGATATTTTGGAATGGCTTGTCCCTGGAATTGCCAATAATCTTGAGGGTTTCTTTTATGGAAACCATTCCCCACTTGGTCACACCAAGCACACACCCTCCATATCATTTCCAATAGCTATTGCTAGTGCAACCTTTCCATACCTAATACAATTATTATTGTATGCCCTAGTTCCACATGTCCTAGGCCTAAAGCAACCTTTTGTAATTGAATTTATTGCATTTTAGTATGCTATATGTGTAGTACTTAAGTAGGGTGGCCATTGTAGCCTACCATTTAGAAAGCTTGTTCGCTGCCAAGCTATGTTATAAGCATATGCTTAGAACAAGGAATTTCATGTGTCCATTTCAACTCTCAAACATTGTTGAGATTAACTATTTAGGAAAGAGATTATACTCAATATGGACCATCATCCTTTTCTTTTCTTGAATTCTTAAGCTAAGTTATCAAATAAGCACCACATCAAATAGGTTTCCTATTTTTAATAATCTCACCTAGATATCTAGTATAAAAAGAGTGACAACATTAAAAACAATCGATCTACTCAATCATCCTATTATTTGTACACCTATCGTTCTCAACATCCATGATAAGAATATGCTTTTGATCCTTATTTTTCCCAATAATGCAAGCACTAAGGTAACTTAAATGCCCTCTTTACAATTTTACCTTTAGGATAGTTGTTTATATAGATTGATTCAATTGTGTATGCCTACTATAGAAGCCAAACTTCTTCTCATCGAAGAGGCCCAACTTCTACATATGTACAACTTACCAACATAATGCCATCATTATCATTGTCTAGTTTTTTTAACATGTTGGTGTTTATTCCTTAGACCAAAAAACTCATAGCTGAGGAAGCTATGGATTTGTTTCTCACTCATCTATAAGAACATTTTGGCATTCCATAACCATCCTATCTAATTTAAATGTCAAGTTCCTCAATGATATCTAGAAGACTCTTTAGTAGTTAATTGGTTGTCAACTAAATATTCCATAACTTTTTACCCCTAGATAAATGAGCAAATATAAGTTGTTAATTGTGCCCTCTTTCATGCCCTTTGAAGTCTATTATGGTTTTTATCTGTTTGCATCATATGAGATGATGGTCATAATCTAGTCTACATCTTCACCTTCACTTGTAGTAGGGACAAAGAAAGTCTTCTTGTTTTAAGGTATCTTAGCACAAATACATAACCAACTCCAATGTGCACTTGAATGAGCTCAGTCTAAGTCTAAAACCTAGAAAGACTATCATTGGGTTCCAATACATTTTTAGGTGGGGTATAAAGTCTGGCTTCATGTGCCTTAACAATGTTTCAAGGCCCAACAACATCATAAGCTCCAACCTATATGATATGGTCCATATACAATTATATAGTAAGTGGGACACAATGCATTCAAATTAGACTTCTAAATATAGTTAGGCATTCATCCAGTCATTAACATGAACAACTTGAAGTTGTATGAACCATCTCAACTAGTAGATGAATTTACCTTATCTCATCCTACTCATAACATCTCGGATTTCAAGTCTCTATTCTCTGAAAAATATGATGTCAAACATGTACACCCATTTGCTACAATATGGAACCATGGATATTATACTTGATGGTTCAACATGGATTCCTTATAACTTAAGCCAAGTGTCAAACCACAAAATCGTTTCACATCGAGTTCTCTCATCTATGCGAGAAAGAAAGGATACTTTCAACTCAAGCTAGGAGAAATTGATATGCCTTGAGGGCCGAAGGTTGAGGAAATATTGTTAAGTTAAACATATGTATTCTTATTGGAGCTAACTTCATTTTTTTGTGGAAAATAGTTGAGTTCTCGAAATTAATTAAATGTCATTATATATTTTCATCAATCAACTTTAATAAATGGTTGAATAACTAGTAATGATCTTATAAATAAAATAGCAAACAAAGAGGTTGTTGTTGTTCATTTACCAATATTTGAGAAAATCCACTCTCTTTCTTCTTTTCCATTAGTGAATTTTCTCGCATTGACGACCACAACATCATAGGTCTATTATGTGGGCTTAGAACTTGACCATGAGATCTCTTCCTACTAGTGATAAAGGAATGAAACTGAGAGTTAATTATCTTGGTGCATGTTTGTTTGGGGAATTAAACTTTGGCAAGTCATCAACAAAGGTAAAAGAGGGCTAACCATTTTCTGTTTTCATAGTCCATGAATGTCTAGAGAGCAGTTATTCTTTGAAGAAACAAAATAACCATATTGGAATCTCATATTAATTTGAATGCAAGATTATAGTGTATCTTATTAGATGAAAACTAAAGCATTTATCTTTATAATAAAAAGTACATCCACATAAATAATTAACACCATGAATATATAAAATCATTAAGATAGGGTAGTACCATCAATCACTCCGTATAGAAGGAATCACTCCATAAGCCATGCTTGTTACCATACAATCTTCAACATGTCTCATACAATCATAGTTTTGTGTACTATCTTCTCAATATTTTCAATGGTCTGTGTCAACTAAATCTCATCATTACATTTATTAGCCACCAACTATATGTACCTATCGACGATAATATGAAGTACCTAGGGAGCTATTGAAAGGGATACTGAGTTACAATGTGGCCATTATTTTGGAGTTTGCCAATTTCCGTTTTCATAGTCCATGGATGTCTAGAGAGCAGTAATTCTTTAAAGAAACAAAATAACCATATTAGAATCTCATAGTAATTTGAATGCAATATTATAGTGTATCTTATTAGATGAACAATAAAACATTTATCTTTATAATAAAGAGTACATCCACATAAATAATCATCACCATGAATATATAGAAACTCATTAAGATAGGACCATCAATCACTCTTTATAGAAGGAATCACTCCATAAGCCATGCTTGTTACCGTATAATCTTCAACATGTCTCATACAATCATAGTCTTGTGTACTATCTTCTCAATATTTTCAATGATTTGTGTCAACTAAATCTCATCATTACATTTATTAGCCACCAACTATATGTATCTAGTGAGGATAATATGAAGTACCTAGGGAGCCATTGAAAGAGATACTGAGTTACAATGTGGCCATTATTATGGAGTTTGTCAATTTGGTGGTTGATGTGTAATAATTAAGTTCACTAAGTAATTAGAGGAAATAATATAACAATGAGGATTAGTTAGCATAAGCCCTTATAAATACTCATGAAAAAAGTATAAATATACACAAATGTCATTTTATTGAGATATGTTGGGTGTTGATTCTTATAGAAGCATGGTTTACATATTGATTTCTTTTATAGCGAGTAATTGATGATGTTACTATTTTCTAAGGGTTCTTTATATTCTAGTGATCTTTATAATGTGAATGTTTGATATTTTTAAAGTTTAAGGGTTTATGATATTAAGGGTTCAAATTATCTTTTATCTACCAAGGTTTACTACAAAGTAGTGTCATATCTCTTTCTTCGGCACAAAATGAAGGTTTTTTTTTCTTTCTTTTTTTTCTTTCTGTAAAATTTTCAAAGAAAAGAGAAGATGACAACATTTAGACTGATTTCTTAAACATTTTGTGTAGAATTGGAAGAATCTAGTTGCAGGCTTAGGCCCTTCCAAAAAATGCCAAAGCTAAAAAAAATCAAAATCGAAGTCTAATAAGTAGATTTATCATTAATTTAGAATATGTTGTCCTAGGGTTTTTCTAGTGACAATTGTGAAAATTGTATATCACATATTTTTTTTATAGAGTACCCAAATTTTGGTCAAGATCGTGTCAATAGATGCATAATTACTATGGAATTTATTAATTGTGGTCATAATACAAGTAATATTAAGAAAATTATGATTATTTCAAATTTGTTGCCTCAAAACTATCATCACACAAAGAAGCTCCATTGAAGAATATATTATTTATTCAAAACCTAAGTTATATTTTCAAGACTTATAAAGCAACATGTATTTAAAAAAAATACAATGTTCTAGTGTTGATGAATACATAAAAGAAATAAAGTCATAATGTTAAGCACAATGGAGATTTTGGCTAGTCTTGTATTTAAAAGAAGGTGTCACCACATGGTCCAAATCCTTAACTATGATAAAGTGAATTGCACTTTCAAATGAATCATATGAATGTATATAGTCAAACAAATGGTTTCATGGCACTAAAAAGAATACAAAGAGTAGTTGAGTTTATTTTCATATGACTATTCAAGGTCATTGTTCGTTATTTCTCTTAACACTAGTTACAAAATTTTGTCTTGAGTAAAATATTACATACATTTTTATGAATATTCTTAAGTGCTTATACCAACTACTCCTTATATTATTATAAAAATAATACTTAATTATATTATATAACAACTTTTTTCTGAACATTAATAAATATCAATAATACTATTATTACATGTATTCAACACTTTTGTAGAAAACTATTTATTACAATCTACCCTATAAAATTGGGATTGAATCAATATTTTCATATTTCTATCTTTTGTACAATATTGTCAACCACATTTTTGTGACTTCCTTTATTATGTGTAATACATATATCTTATTTTTCTTATGATTTATCTTCCTACTTTGTTAAAATAATCCATTCTTAAATTTATTTACAATATTACAAAAAAGCTATTTTTCTATTATAATTTGTTGTGGTTCTATAACATGCAAGTTGCAATTTTTTAAGCTAAAGGTTTTTTCCAATGTTGAGGCTTTTTAAAAATCATACAATTTTGACACTATGGAAGCTCTTCAGAGCAGCTGACTCATTAGTGAAATATTATTAGTATAAGTCGATGTTAGCTTATGTTTAATCTTAAAGGAAAAATATAAATATAAATATTATACCTATGTTGTATTTGAAATTATTGTGGTAACTATTGAACTATATATAATCATGCTGTACTAATAAAATAAAACCTAGCCATAGCTAAAGCAAAAGCAAAAATTAGCTCATTAACCATACTACCATACAAAATGAACAATTACACTTTAGCAGATTAAAGGTTTGCACTTTAGCAAATTAAAACCATACTACCATACAAAATGAACAAGTACACTTTAGCAGATTAAAGGTTGCTGCAAGTTGAAAACTACGGAATCACGTTGCAGAGAATATCAAAATCAAACTAAATAAGAGCCTACAAATCAGAAACGCTAGCCGGGTCATAAGATGGCATGGCACTTGTTCATGGAACACCCATAGATTGCTTGCTCCGCTGCACATATAGGCCAACAATATTTACCCTATTTGACAGTGGGGATAATCACCTGAGAGCTCCGATGCTACTCAGTCCAAGATGACTAAGCTCATTAAATTTTTGGGAGAGATGCAGGATTTACACCAAGTTGATTGCGGTTAAGTTTTGCTTCACCGAAGGAGCATGCTAAAGCAACAGGAATTCTGCCTGTCAAGACATTCGATGACTAGTACAGCGCTTGGAAGTTGGAAGTTGGCAGCCTCTTCAAGCCTTATTGGAATATCTCCTAGAGTGTGGTCAAATTTGTCCACTGGGATAGGGATGTAGGCACTCTCATTGTGAGCCAGTTATTACTAAGTACAAAATCTACAACTATAAAGCTACTGCCAATTTCTCTTCTGGAATAGGTTCTGAACGTTGATTCCAGGACATACTACTGATTCCATGATGTTGCACAAAGCTTGAAGTTGGGTTTTCTGTCACTTGGAAACATTAAAATCTGAGTTTGGGATCCCTGCGACTGTTAACAGCGTGTTGTCGAACTGTAATTACGCTGACTGCGGTAGTGTCCAACTGTAATTACATTCACTGTTCATGTGCACTGTAGGTAGTGTTCAACTGTAATCACGTTCAATGCTAATGTGATGGCCTCCATGCTCCAAATGTAACTATGCGTTCTCTAAGGGTAACTAAGTTGACTGTTTGTAGACAATGATGTCATCAAAGTTCCAACTGTAATCATGGAAGCGTGTGGGATGTACGGAGTGGTTATGATCATACACGGCCATTATGTGATTGTTTATCACGCGTAATCATGTGAGTCAAGACTGGGGTGCACGTGTACGCCACGGGTAATAGTGAAATCCAAATGTCATTAGATCACCATTATGTTACCATTTAAGCGATCGGATCTCAAATCTCGCCGACATTTCCAGCTAGCAACACCCTAGACGACCATTCTGTTACTATTTGAGCGATTGGATCTCAAATCCGGCCGACATTTCCAGGTAGCAACACCTTACGGCCGATTTTTTCTTTTAATGTGGTTAATTGTATCAATCTGGTCCTAGTTACATCCACAAACATGTAATACCATGAACTCCGATTTGGTTAATTGTATCAATCTGGTCCTAGTTACACCCACAAACATGTAATAGCATGAAATCCGATTTTTTCTTTTAATGTAGTTAATTGTAACAATCTGGTCCTGCTTACATCCACAAACATGTAATAACATGAAATTCGAACCTAGATAGGGAAAAAGAAAATGTACCGTCACCACCACACACGACGCATGACCTACACTCGACATCCTACTGCATATACTTCACTTTACACTCAGTGGAATAGCGGGCATTGACTTGACTTGATTTCGTTGTTGTCCATTCAATTTTCAGATATTTTAGAATTTGCAATCTCAAAAGTTTCAATCAAAGCATCTCGAAATTACAAGTTTACAAATCAGTGTTTCAATGTGTTGAAATATTATTTTCAACCGCAGGGCCAGTCTTTTTCCATACCCCTGCAATGATGTATCCGCCATTAAACCGCTGCAGCACCAGTCTTTGCCTGAATTCGCCATTACACAGCGATTTATTACAGAATGGTGGTCATTCATGGAATGGTGGTAATTTATTACAGTGGGTAAAAATAGTAAACACTAGATTTTACTACGGACATGGAGAATGTACCGCAACATCCAGAAATTTCAGGAATTAAACTTATTCGTCAGCCCCTCCATACCTCGTTTTTAATATGAGCTGACCAGAGACAGAGTTTTATTTTGTAATACGCAGCAGAGCGTATGAAAGAATGAAAAATTTACACACAGCAGTGTAAAATTTTTCAAGAAAGAAACAAAGTGTTACAGTAGCGTTAATTTTTGAGCTGAAACAGAGTGTTTTGTAGATGCACAGCAGTGAAAAAACAGTGTGTTGATTTTTAGAGGAGACAGAGTATTTTGCTTTCTGTAATGTACAACAGTGCAGACACAGTAATGTAATTTTTTTTTGACAGAGTGAAGTTTTTGAAGGTTTTGAACTGCCTCTGAAGCATCCTTGTTGTAATTCCTCTATTAGAGGAAGTATTGTTTATGAATACAAAGTCCCTTTTGTTGTGCGTTGTTGAAACTCTGTTTTCAGAAAATATTTTTTGTTACGCTGCGTCAAAACAGAGTGTTGTTGAAACACTATTGCTGAAACACTGCATTCAGCAATTGACGAAACTGCGTTGCTGAAACATCATATTCCGCAAACGATTTTTAGTTTTCCGCTGTGTAAAAACATAGCATTTCTCTCTGTTTTTTTTTTGTTTTGGAATTTAGCAGAAAATTCCCAACAGTGGTATCAGAGCTTGTCCAGGCTCTTTGAAGGTGTCAAAGAAGCTGAAGGAAGGATTTTTTGCTGCAGCAGCTTCTCCAGCAGAGTGAAGACTCAGTCAAGAAAGAATCCAAGGTATTGCTCAAGTTAGTTTTTGTGTGTTACTGTTGAAGAGAGTCAGTTTAAAATACACAGTCAAGTACTTTGAAGAGTGCAAGAATGGCTGGAGCCAGCACTAGCATGGGTATCTTTAATACTCAGCTCCCACAGTTTAATGGAAAAAACTATGACTATTGGGCCATAACCATGAAGGCTTTACTTGCCTCACAAGATTTATGGGAATTTGTTGAGGATGGATTTGAAGAACCAGCAGATGAAGAAGAGTTTAATAACTTAACTCAGGCAGAGAAAGATCTGTGGAAGAGCTATAAGAAGAAGGACTCAAAAGCCCTCGTATTTTTGTATCAAGCAGTGCATGAGAGTGTGTTTCCAAAGATTGCAGCAGCCAAGACATCCAAAGAAGCATGGAAAACTCTCAAGACAGCCTATCAAGGCATGGAGAAAGTGAAGACAACAAAACTACAGTTGCTGAGAAGAGATTTTGAGAATCTTTGCATGAAGGAGTCAAATACTATTGACTCATTCTTCACACATGTAATTGGTCTGGTCACACAGATAAGGTTTCATGGAGAAATTCTTGAAGAAAAGAGGATTGTGGAGAAACTGTTGAGGGTCTTACCCTCAAAGTTCGATGTGATTGTCACCACCATAGAAGAGACAAAGGATCTCACAAACTTCACAGTGGATGAACTACATGCATCACTAATAACACATGAGCAGAGATTGAGTAGAAATGAAAACTCATCTCTAGAACATGCTTTTAAGACCCAGATGTCCTTTGGAAGAGGAAGAGGTCGAGGCAGAGGAAACAAGAGAGGAAGAGGCAGAAGCCAAAACAGAGGTGGAAGAAACAGTCCAGCAAATGCTCAAGGAAGAGGCAGCAATCCAAATCAGAACCAAGGCCAAGGCAGTAGCCAACAAAGTGGACAACATCATGCTCAAGGACAAAGGTATGAAAAATCCAATGTCTAATGTTATTATTGTAAAAAATATGGGCATTATGCCAATGAATGTAGGAAGAAGCAACATGATATGAGTAATAGAACTAGTGCAAATTTCACTAAGGAAAATATCAGCCAAAACAATTTGTTTTTAGCCTGTAATATAGCTGAAGAAAAGAGTGAAGATGTATGGTTTCTAGACTCCGGTTGCAGCAACCATATGACAGGAAACATAGCCCTTTTTTCTATGTTAGATCAGAATGTGAAGTCACAGGTCACACTAGGGACAGATAACAAAGTTTCTGGTATGGGAAAAGGAGAAGTAAATGTTTTAACAAAGAAAGGTGAAAAGAAAACCATAGCAAATGTTTATTATGTTCCTGGAATGAAATGTAATCTCTTAAGTATTGGACAGCTTGTTCAAAAGGGTTACTATGTTTTCTTTGTGAATGATGTATGCACCATCATGGATAGAGCACCCAGCAAACAATGTATTGCTGAAGTGAAGATGACAAGGAATAGGATGTTCCCTCTCAGAATGAGAGCAGATTTAAAAGATAGAGTGGAAATTGCAGCAGTTACACAAGAGGCTTTCCAAAGCAAACCAAATGATGAAAATTGGTTGTGGCACTTGAGATTTGGACATCTCAACTTTTGAGGTCTTAATTTGTTGAGTAGAAAAGGAATGGTAAGAGGATTACCATTGATAGAGAAACCAGACAGCCTTTGTGAAGGTTGCATCTTGGGAAAACAACACAGAGAAAGTTTTCCATCCGGGAAAAGCATAAGGGAAAAATCACCTTTAGAGATTGTGCACTCAGATTTATGTGGACCGATGCAAACTCCATCTCTTATAGGCAGCCATTATATTCTAACATTTATTGATGATTTTACAAGAAAAATTTGAGTTTATTTTCTGAAGAACAAAAGTGAAGTGTTTGAAAGATTTTGCAATTTCAAAGCACTTGTAGAAAACCAAAGTGGGCAGCAAATCAAAGTTCTAAGAACTGATAGAGGAGGTGAGTATATCTCCAAGGAATTTCTACCTTTTTGTAGAGAAAATGGAATTCATAATCAGTTTACCACTAGGTACACTCCGCAGCAAAATGGAGTTGCCGAAAGGAAGAATAGGACAATCATGGATATGGCAAGAAGCATGCTAAAGGAAAAGCATTTTCCAAATGATTATTGGGCTGAAGCTGTACATTGTGCAGTGTACATTTTGAATAGATGCCCTACAAAAGCAGTCATGAACAGAGTGCCAGAAGAAGCATGGAGTGGGAGAAAGCAAGGGGTCACCCACATGAAATTTTTTGGATGTGTGGCTTATGCACACATTCCAGATCAGCTAAGGAAGAAGTTGGACAGAAAAGGGGAGAAATGTATTTTCATTGGATACAATGAGGAATCCAAAGCTTACAGGTTGTATAGCCCATTCACCAAGAAGCTGATTGTGAGTAGAGATGCGCAATTCATTGAGGAGGAAGCTTGGGATGGAAGCATAGAGAAAACAATGAATGTTAAAAATTGTTTGTCTCATGATGAAGATGATGAGGAGATGGCTGAAACACTCCAAACAACAGCACCAACACAAGGGCAGCAAAGGACATCCTTGAGGAGAAATGAAAGTGCTTCTCCAAGCACACCAGAAGGAAGAAATTCAAGTGCTTCTTCAAGCACTTGCACACCAAATGAAAGAGGTAAGAAGTTCAGAAATTTAAGTGATATTTATGAGCAAGAAGCTGCAAATGAATGTATGAATTCTTTATTTGCTTTATATTGTCATGTTGAAGACCCTATTCATTTCGAAGATGCAATTAAGGATAGGAAATGGATAGAAGCTATGGATGAGGAGATTAATGCCATAGAAAGAAACAAGACATGGGATTTAGTTGAACTACCAAAGGGAAAAGAAGTCATTGGAGTTAAATGGGTTTACAAAACCAAGAGTAATGCTGAAGGAAAAATAGAAAGACACAAGGAAAGACTAGTTGTCAAAGGATACAAGCAGCAGTATGGGAGAGACTATGAGGAAACTTTTGCACCGGTTGCTAGAATGGAAACAGTGAGAGCAGTGTTGTCCATAGCAGCACAAAACAAGTGGAAAGTTTACCAAATGGACGTGAAGTCAACATTCCTAAATGGAGTGTTAAAGGAAGAGGTTTACATTGAGCAACCTCTAGGCTATGAAAAGAAAGGCCAAGAGCATAAAGTGTGTAGATTGAAGAAAGCTCTTTATGGGCTAAAGCAAGCACCAAGAGCGTGGTACAGTAGGATAGATTCTTATCTACTGGAAAATGGATTTGAAAAGTGTGAAGGAGAACCCACCCTCTACATCAAAGAAAATGATGGTAAAATACTAATTGTTGTGTTATATGTTGATGATGTTATTTTCAGAGGTAATGATGATTACCTTATTGAAAATTTCAAAACAGTCATGAAAGAAGAATTTGAAATGACTGACATAGGTTTGCTGAGATACTTCTTAGGAATAGAAGTAGAACAAAATGGAAATGGGATTTTTATTTCACAAGCAAAATATGTTAATGAAGTGTTGGAAAGATTTAACATACAGGAGAGCAAAGCAGCAATTACTCCCACAGTGATGGGATTAAAACTCAGCAAAGAGGACAGCAACAAGGATTTTGATCCTAGCTTGTACAAGAACATAGTTGGCAGCCTCATGTATTTGACTGCAACTAGGCCGGACATAATGTATGGTGTTAGTTTAATTTCCAGATTCATGGAGAGGCCAAAAGAAGCACATTGACAGGCAGCAAAAAGGATTCTGAGTTATGTTAAAGGTACTAAAAAGTTTGGCATTTTATATACTACTTCAGAATTTCAGATTTAATTGGATACACTGATAATGATTGGGTTGGAAGTGTAGATGATCGGAAAAGCACATCCGGTTATGTTTTTTACATGGGTTCAGGAGCCATTTCATGGGTTTCTAAAAAGCAGCCTATTGTAGCGTTGTCTACAGCAGAGGCAGAATATGTGGCAGCTACAGCAGCAGCATGTCAAGTAGTTTGGATGAGAAGGATGTTAAGGAGTTTATGCCAAGAGCAAACAAAAGGAACTGTGATTCTTTGTGACAACAGTTCAGCTATTGCATTATCCAAGAATGCTGTGTTTCATAAGAGAACGAAACACATTGACACAAAGTTTCATTACATCAGGGAATTGGTAAACAATGGAGAAATTGTTTTAGTACATTGCAGAACTCAGGAGCAGGTTGCAGACATTCTGACCAAACCATTGGGACAGAAAAGTTTTGAATTTTTGAGGAAATGTCTGGGTATGACTGATAACCCAGCAGTTGAAACTAAAGGGGAGTGTTGAAATATTATTTTCAACTGCAGGGCCAGTCCTTTGCCATACCCCTGCAATGATGTATCCGCCATTAAACAGCTGCAGCACCAGTCCTTGCCTGAATTCACCATTACACAGCGATTTATTACGGAATGGTGGTAATTTATTACAGTTGGTAAAAATAGTAAACACCAGGTTTTACTGCGGACATGGAGAATGTACCGCAACATCCAGAAATTTCAGGAATTAAACTTATTCGTCAGCCCCTCCATACCTTGTTTTTAATTTCTAGTCTTGTCATAAAAATTTCAAGTAGTTTTTTTTAGTACACGCAATATTTTTTTTGGTTGCTGTATATGAAATGTAATGTTTTTTTTTTTTTTTTTTTGTGTAATATGAGCTGACCAGAGACAGAGTTTTATTTTATAATACGCAGTAGAGCGTATGAAGGAATGAAAAATTTACACATAGCAGTGTCAAATTTTTCAAGAAAGAAACAGAGTGTTATAGCAGCGTTAATTTTTGAGCTGAAACAGAGTGTTTTGTAGATGCACAGCAGTGCAAACACAGCAGTGAAAAAACAGTGTGTTGATTTTCAAAGGAGACAAAGTATTTTGCTTTCTGTAATGTACAGTAGTGCAGACACAGTGATGTAATTATTTTTTGACAGAGTGAAGTTTTTGAAGTTTTTGAACTGCCTCTGAAGCAGCCTTGTTGTAATTCCTCTGTTAGAGGAAGTATTGTTAATAAATACAAAGTCCTTTTTGTTGTGCGTTGTTGAAACTCTGTTTTCAGAAAATATTTTTTGTTACGCTCCGTCAAAACAGAGTGTTGCTAAAACACTGCATTCAGCAATTGACGAAACTGCGTTGCTGAAACATCGTTTTCCGCAAACAATTTTTAGTTTTCCGCTGTGTAAAAATAGAGCATTTCTCTCTGTTCTTTTTTTTGTTTTGGAATTTAGCAGAAAATTCCCAACACAATGTCCCTTTACCATTACCACGTGGTATCAAGTTTTAAATAGTCTAAACATAAATTTGAGATAGTACTCGTCTATGGATGAATGCATGAAATGGTGGATGATTCATTTCTAGGAAAATCAGAGTCTTATTTTTTATTTTTTTCATTTTGTGGGGTATAATAGAATTGGGAAGAATCTCCAAAGAGAGCTGGATAATTGTATTAAAATTAAGGTAAATTTATACACAGACAGTCGTAGATTTTACAACAATTTGTCGACTATCATTTATGTTTTAACAACTCTGGCCGATTACTGTTGCAACTCTGGCCGACTACTATTGCCTGTTGCCAACTAGTCGTCGTGGCAACAGGAATTGGGTGGTATGATTATTCTAACAATCCTCCCCTTAATCACAATGACCTAAATTTTAAAGTGCCTACTGGTCTCAGTCTCAACTAAGGCTTACAACAATAGATAAAAAAGAACTTGATAAGGGGGCTATCATTTTTACTGTTGATTTGCACAACACAACTCTCTTCAGTGGACATGGTGTTGCATACATTCCTATCTGTTAACACTCCACTGGATATTCTTTGCGATCTATACCACACAGGTATTATGGTCTTCCTCAATAGACACTCGGTTGCAGACACTCTTATCTGCCAACACTCCACTGGATCTATGCCACATAGGGATCACAATCTTCATCAGCGAACACTCCTATTCCACTGGATCACTCTCCACACCATACATGTGTCACGGTCGACACAACTTTCTTCAGTAGACACTCCACTAGAAACAACGCTTCCCAATAGCATTAACAATAGGCAGATTCAACTTTCCCTTCACAACCACTGAGCCTTCCTCTGGCTCTTCACACCACAGAGCTCATCGCTTTGCACACCATCGAGCTTATAGCTTTGGCTCCGAGCTCACATGCTCCTAAGCTCAATCAGTGGCTCTAGCTCCACACTTAGCATAGAGATTCACTAACCATACACGCTCGCTGAACACAGATTCCCCATTGTCTTCTCCAGTCAAAGGTAGCCACTTTTTCTCCCACATCACAGCCATTTGAGATCTCGATCACATTGAAGAGCAGAGATAATGGATTTCACTCATTGATTTCTTAGGCCGTGTGAGTTTTTGCAAAATTGTGTAAAGCCTAAGTTGCCTGGCATCATGGAGTTTGGAAGATGGCGCTGAAGTTTAGATTGAGAGTGTTGTACCACTGCAGAAAAGGAGATCTAGAGAGAAGCCCAAGAAATGCTTCCACTGGGTGTGGAAGGAGCTGGAATAGGGGATGAAATTGGCCCAAGGACACTAAGTGGCAAACCCATCGGTTCTAGAAACAAGACAAAGGTTCTGTTGTTTGTTGTTATCTGCTATTGTCTGTGATTGAGTATAGAATATGATTGAGTAATGTTGTTGTTGCTCCATTGTCTCTAATATTTTTCACTTGCCATAAAAGTTTTATTTTTGTTGCGCTTCTTCAATTTTTCGTTGCTTTCTACTCTTACAGGTATATTAAAGGTAGAAATGCGGCTATTTTTTTAGGATTGTCCATATAACATTGCCAAAACTAGTGGCAAGATCTGTGCATCCTTTAAGGAATATGGAAGGAAGAATTGAGGCGAAAAACCACAAAGAATCTTGGTTAACCCACATAATGCACAATATCTGACTGATTATTTTGATGGGGCTGCACAACAAGTGTTTTTTGGTTGTGGCAGTATCAATTTTACAGGGGTTGTGGTGAAGGAACAAATTTTTGGGTCAAGGTGGTTACGCTATGAGGGTTCCTATAATATGGTAAGTGGCTTAATTCAAAATCATTAAGTATATTTGGTGACTTTGGGGTTGTCATTAAATGGATCAGTGGTAGTTCCATCTTTAGTTCCACCTTTGTCCCTCAGTTTCTATCAAACTGGATGAAAAGGATTTGTGTTTTAAAAGCCACATGTCTATGGACTTTTTTTTGCACATGTGTTTCGAGAGAATAATTCCATTGTTGATACCCTTTCCAAAAAGGTCTCAATACTCAACTTGGAAGAATTCACTATGAGGTGTATAGTCATGACGACTTGCTAATCATAGGGACAATTCCTTTTGTATGACTATGTATTAGTCGAGGACTTCAGTTAATGGATGCCTAGTATAAAATTTTGATCTTTTGTTGAGACTAATCTGTGATGCAGTTGGATCTTGTTGGTGTGCTCCTATATCATACATTGTTTTTTATCTTTATGTTATTTCAGTGATGGTGTAGAAGTACATGGTAGACATTGGATGGAATTTCTTGATGGTATTGTAATATTTTGAAGTGTTGTATTTTTTTGTGACATGGATGATGTTGATACATCATGAATATCAAATTCAAACGTATTTAATGAGGTTAAGTTTTTCCTATTTAATAGATAACTTTTCGATTTTTCTCTCTCGAAAAAGTTTGCTAATCAGTGTTAAAATGTCTAGAAATTTTAGAATTTTTCTTGTAAACATAGTGAAGATGGAAATATGATCCAGATCTTAGGGGCTAAGATCCAAAACCAAGAGAGAAGTAAAGAACCTAGTACGAGAACATTGATAAAGAATGCCTGAACTTGATACATCCAAAAAAATATTGTTGCATCTACATTGTGTGGACCAATTTGTCCTGTTATGAAGTGAGACTCATTATTTATAGTATTTTTTGTGTTGCAATACCATGAGTAAATACTATGGGTAGTTACAATACCATGATTAAATACCATGGGTGGATGTCACTTCCATTTGAATCACTCCACCCCTTTATAAAGTAGTGGTCCCCATTGTGTAGAGTTCTCTCTTGAGAAGCTTTATTGAACATGATCCAATGAAGAGAAGGGTTTTGTGTGGTGGACCAATAACCATGGGTTCACGGATGACCCAAAACCAAGTGTTTTTTATGACAAGGATTTTGCGTGGTCAACCCATAACTGTGTGTTTGTGGATGACTCATAATCATGATGAATAAAGATTAGAAGATAAAGATATCCTTCAATGCTTGTAAGCCAACTGTGATAATAACAATAAAATGTACGGGCTAACCCCACATAGAAAATGTGAGAGGTCCATGCCACATGTGAGCACTACCACTCACTACGAGTGGTAGTGAACTCACCATGTGACCATTAATCACGCGTGGTAAAGGTGTGGACTCCAAATGTATTCAAGTAAATCATCAGTATTAAACGTTCTATGCCCATTTAAGCTTTCAAATCTCAAATTTCGCTGGCACTTCTAGCTAGAACAATGTATTTTCTCTGACTTCATGCATGATCGAACAACAAGTCTCTCTCTGTATTTGTATTCATTCATTCGGCTCCTTTTTTTTTTCACTTCACTGACGTTGATAACAGGGTTCCATACGGGTAACTTACAATCAATTTGGCAGCATTCGTTACTGAAATTTTGTTAATCAGCTTCATAATGTCTCGTGGCTGCAAAAAAATATTTGTAAACACATCGGAGGTAGCAGTGCCTCAGGCAGCCACCTTCGCAGTGATTTATGTGTTTTTTATTATAGTAAATCACAATATTCATCAGAAACTGTGAAGCTCCAGAGAATCAACAATATTGTTGAAGAAAATGGTGACGGGAAGCTCATGATTGAGGACATTAGTGGGTTCTTAAGGAAGCTCAGAATGCAAATTGTGGATGAAGATGTGGAGTGTATCATTCGACCCTTCTACAGCAGGAGGATGGAAGTCTCAAATTCGAGCGATTTGTATTGTTATACAAATCATTGTGCCAACGCAATGGATTAACTGGTATTGATCACGAGGACAGGGTTGAATTTCTTGATGATCTGATGGAAGCGTTCATAGTATTGGAAGAACTGCAACAAATTCTCCATAGTCTAGGATGGGGTGAAGGCAGAGATTTGGGTAACTGTGAAAAATGATTTGCAAATTTGATTTGGACTCCAATGGTCTTTTGGACCCCTACGAGTTCAAGAATATGATGATGTATAGACATTAGCCTGTTATGTTGGAAAAAATTGATAAATCCAACCACCAACATTAAAAGCAGAACCTAGTGTCTTCTAGAGAAGTCGGCGTCTTCTGGAGAAGTCGGCGGAAGTCTGAAGAGCTAGATAGCTTCCTAGAGAAGCCATCGCCCCACCGACTCCAGAAACTTCCTCTCTGTGTATAAAAATCTGTTCAGTGATCAAATGGAAATAAGCTCAAGTTACAAGTTCTGAGTTGTTTGTGTGTGCATCTTAGTAGCTTTGCTCTCTCTGATATGATATCGGAGCTATATCTAATATGGTATCGAAGCTCAGGTGAGGTGAGCTGTGTTGAGAGTTTGTTGCTGCAAGCATTGTGGCTGTGAGAGTCCATTGCGTGATGGTAAGAGAGGGCCGAGACCTAAGTGAAGTGTGTGATGTCCACTGGCTGTGAGTGGCTGCTGACAGTAAGCAAGCTGTGTGAGGTTGAGTGCTGGTAAAGAGCAGTAAGCTCTGTGGGGTTGAGCAATGTGAAGATGCAGTGAGTCGTTGTTGTGTTCGAGTCTAACCGACTACGTTTCTACTCTCTTTCTGAGTAAGAGGAGTGTTCTGAGTGTAAGCGAGAAAATGGCTCAGGAGAATGTGGCAGCCGTGGCAGAGAACGGCAAGGGACAACGGTGCTGAAGATGTCTGAGTCACCGCGTTGGCTGCTTATGAGAGACACGCCTTGAAAAGTCCTGCTGAGGACCTCGATGGACCAAGCGAAGGCGTGAGGCTGTGCGATGGTAAGTCAAGCGTTAAGAGGTTTGTTGCATTATATCTGTTAAGAGGGCTGTTGCATTATATCTGTGTTGTGGTTTGTTAAGAGACTAAATGCTTGTGAATTGGAAGTTCATATGGCTTGTTGTCCTTCTATTCGTGAGTTGTGCAAAGAAAGTGTGAGGTGTGAAGATTGTGCATGCCGAACATCGAGCATTGGATTGTGTGCATAATGTTTGTATGGCTAGTGTTGAAACAAGGAATTTTATGAGGATTATCGCTGATAATGTGCCAAGTCCAGTTGTGTATGGTGATATAGAGTACAAAGATCAGAACTACTTTAGGTTACTCAAGAATTGTCTGTCATAAAGTTTATAGAAGTTCGGTGCCTCTATATATGCATTTTGTCCAGTGATAGTGTTCAGGATGAGCTGCATTCTTCAGCCCTTGCGATGCGATGTGAAAGTGTGCATAGTGGCCAAGAAAGTGTGAGAAGCCACCAGCGTTAAGTTTTTTGCCAGCATAGGAGCTTGTGGCAAAGCCTCAACAAAATTATTTTGAATTAAATTCTATGGTAGAGTGATGGGTCAACAAAGGAGACAATCCCGGAGAGAATTGAAATAAGGGAAGAGAAAGAATGAAATGGAAATAGTTGTAGAAGAATATGAAATGCTAGAAGAATTTGAAGACACTGATGCAATACTAAAACGATTAAAGCTAGTTCTGCCAATTTTCTTAGGTAAAAATTTTAAGCTTTGGGCAATTAAAATGGAAGGATTGCTTGTTTCAGTAGATTTATGGAAATTTGTCCAAGAAATTTCTATGAATTTGAATGATAAGCATAGAAATGCAGTGGCATTGTTTCTCATCATATCAGCTTTAGATGAAAATATTTTGTCTAATATTTTGTATGAATTTGGTGAAATGCATAATGCAAAAATATTTTGGAATGTTCTTGAAATGAAATACAATATGGAGGGTAGTGAGAAAGCTGAAGTTGATGAAGGTGTTGTTGCTAAAAGTGATTGTGTTGAAAGCATCATAGCTGGGATTAAGGCTGAAAGTATGTCTTTAACTGACAATAGCGTAGTATGTGATATTAAGGAAACTCCCTGTGATGCAGAAATTTATGAAGTCAAATTTGATGACAATTATGTATCCCATGATGAGTGGTTAAATATGATGCATGAAAAGCATCTTATTGATGAGTTGTTGTTTGGTGAGAAGAGTTGCCTACCTCCATACACAAATCAAATGTAGGACAACATGTTTGCAGCAACAGAATTGATGAAAGAGGTTGAAGACATGAATCAATCAACTATGTCAACAAAGAAAAATGAAGGAAGAAAAGCTCTCTTCAAAGAACACAATGACAAGATTCAGTATGATAACTTTTATGAATCTAACGTTGTTTTTAAGTGTGCAGATATTGACAGCCAAGAAGAAGCAATAAAAGAAGAAATTGCAAGCATTAAGGACAAGTATAAGTCCCAAGAATGTGAAGCAATGTTGAATACAAAGAATGTTAACCTGCAATCAAGAAAGGAGAAGCTCAATCACTATCTTATGACAAGAAAGGTGAAAATGAAACTGCACTAGCAAAGGAAAAGGAACAAGCATGGACCCTTTAATAAGAAGGAAAAAATGAAATGTTTTGTTGTAAGCCTAGCTGAGACTTAGACCAGCAGGCATGTCAATTAGGAGTATGTTTACAATGTCTTATATATTGTATAGTTGTCATATGGTTGGATTTAAGGGGGAGTGTTGGAAAACATTGATAAATCCAACCACCAGCATTAAAAGCAGAACCTAGTGTCTTCTAGAGAAGTCGGCGTCTTCTGGAGAAGTCGGCGGAAGTTTGAAGAGCTGGATAGCTTCCTAGAGAAGCCACAGCCCCACCAACTCCAAAAACTTCCTCTCTGTGTATAAAAATCTGTTTAGTGATCAAATGGAAATAAGCTCAAGTTACAAGTTCTGAGTTGTTTGTGTGTGCATCTCAGTAGCTCTGCTTTCTCTGATATGATATCGGAGTTATATCTAATAATAAATTCCATAAAAACTTGCAAGTACTACCACAACTAAGCTAGGATGTGGGTCTCGGGACAATGCCAGTATAAAGTGGCGATGATAATTGCATGTCATTGTTCTCACACAGAGATGTATTTTTGTCCTTAATCACTTTTAATTTTATTTTTATTTCTATGTTTTCAATGGATGTACTTTCATTCTTGTGATAAGAAAAAGAAGATTTTTCTTTTAAAAAAATCACCATTTTAGATGTGAAAAGTTCTGAAGTCACTGACTGATCACTATAGATGTTTGGTGTATTAGTGCAACTATCCTCTACCCATTTTGGCTTGGGACCATTTTAATTATATATAGGATTATTGTTGGGATTTTAAAATGAGATGGTTTATTAAACTTGATGGTTTAGAAACCTTCGTTACTCATCAATAAAAAGGTTGATCATTTCCATAAAGTTTTAACCGTCAAATCCCCTCTTATTTTTAAAGTTTAAAAACAAGATTGACAAAGTTTAAAAACAAGATTGATAATCCTCGGGAAAGATTGGTAAAAACTCTGTTTTGTATATTTTATGTTTGTTTTGGAAAAGATTAATGAAAAATGTGATTATAAGAAGGGTTGCAGCGTAAATCACATGTAGAAAACATTTGTCGACGCGTTTCGAACCAACCAGTGTGGTTCATCGTCAAGACAAGTTGAAGAGTCAGATCATGGTTGCATATTAAATAGGGAGAGCAGATCTTCCAAATGGCTAGGTGTGACCATCAACGGCTATATAAAAATGGCTAGATTTGTAATATTATATTAAAATATTCTTATATTGTTAATAATGGGTTAATAAGCCAAATGTTAATAACTAATAGTAATAATAAATAATATAATATTATAATCATAGTAAATAATATAATATTACTCCTAGGATCTATGGGTTGCCAAAGATTCACAAAGAAGGGGCTCCCCTGAGGCCTATTGTCAACACCATTGGTGGTCTGACCTACCTTCTAGCTAAATTCCTTGCCCTTAAGCTTAAGCCCTTAGTTGGCCATATAGAGTCCTTCATAAAAGACTCTGCATCCTTCATTAAAGAGCTAAAGGACATAAAGCTTGACCCTGAGGACATTCTCATCAGCTTTGATGTGGTCTCCCTTTACACTTGTATCCCTATAAAGGAGGCCTTGGAAGTGATCTATCACCTAACAGATCCTGATACCACTCAGCTAGTTGAGATCTGTCTCACTTCCACTTTTTTCTGTTTCGAGGGTGAGTTCTTTGAACAGAGCTGTGGTGTTGCCATGGGCTCACCCCTATCCCCTGTTGTTGCTAATATTGTTATGGAAGATTTCAAAGCCATAGCTTTAGCCTTGGCCCGTCTCCTACCCAAGCTGTGGAAAAGGTATGTAGATGACACTAATTTCATCTGGTCCCATGGCCAAGAGGAGTTAGATCTCTTCTTCAATCACCTCAACTATCAATCCTCTACCATTAAGTTCACCATGGAAAAAGAAGTCAATGGTTGCCTCCCCTTCCTTGATATTCTTATCTCTAAGAATAATGACGGTTCCCTCTCCCACTCAGTGAAGAAAACGCATACTAAGCAGTATCTTCATGCCAATTCCCATCATTTCCCCACTCAAAAATTGGGTGTTCTTAACACCCTCGCTACTCGTGCCCTTAGGATTTCTGATAATAAGAGCTTCGATAAGGAGAAATCCCATCTCCTTAATGTCTTTGTGGAGAATGGCTATAGTAGATGCCTTGGTCAGAAGGCTTTCCTTAAAGCCTCCAAAAATTCGGTGATTAAAAATGAACCTAAAGAGCGTCTCCTAGGTGTCCATCTTCCCTATGTCTAGGGAACCATGGACAAGATTGCTCGAATTCTTAAGAAGTATAATATTCCCTCAACCTTTAGGCCCCTCAACACCATTCGTAAATCCCTCCGATCGGTGAAGGATCCTATTGACCCTAAGGACATGAAGGGTGTCTACATTATTCCTTGTTCTTGTGGGACCCCCTATATCGGGGAAACAGGGCGCTCTATCAATCAAAGGATCAACGAACATGCAGTTGACCTAAGGCATGGGAGAACCAAGTCTTCAGCATTAGCAGAGCATGCGGAAAAGACCAAGCATCATGTTTGTATTGAAGAGGCCAAGGTTATTGCCAAGGTTGCACAATTCCATCACCGTAAATTCAGGGAAGCTATTGAAATTGAAAGAAGGCCAAACAATCTCAATAGAGATGATGGCTGGAAGATCAGTAGTTGCTGGATCCCTACCCTTTCTTCCTAGTCATGCCTTCCCCTTCCCCCCCTCCCCCTTTTTTGACCTTTTCTAGCTTTCTAGGTTTCCCCGTATTTCCCCGTATTATCCCGTATCCTTCTCCATTGAGCCTTGACTTTTCTATCCTCCTAGGGTTTCTCCTGTGGTTAATTTATTTTATTAATTGTCCTATTCTTGACCTTCTTGAATTTAGAATTTGTCATTTGTTCTAATATTTTTATTATCTTAATATTATCAATCTTGGCTTGTACTAACATCCCTAGATCCATTAGATGACTTTACTAATAATTTTGATATTAAGCTTTTACCCTTACCTTAATAATTCCAATTTTTTTTAACTAATATTCAATAATAATTTATTAATTCCATTCGATTATTAGTTATATTAAATCAATATTATTATAAAACACCCCCTTTACGTGTCTTACCTGTATAACCTAGTACTGTTAATATGTATAGGAATTAAGATTTCTAGACTTATTTACCTAGATTGAGTATATCTTATCCCTATTGGATATTAAATAAATTAATTAATTAAAAAGAATTAAATTAATTAATTTAATAACTAAATAGAAATATATAAATAAAATAAAATACAAATATATAATATATTAAAATATATATATTATTAAATTAATTTATTAAGAAGAAAATTATTTACTATGATTATAATATTATATTATTTATTATTACTATTAGTTATTAACTTTTGACTTATTAACCCATGATTAACATTATAAGAATATTTTAATATAATATTACAAATCTAGCCGTTTTTATATAGCCGTTGATGGTCACACCTAGCCGTTTGGAAGATCTGCTCTCCCTATTTAATATGCAGCCATGATCTGACTCTTCAACTTGTCCTGACGATGAACCACACTGGTTGGTTCGAAACGCGTCGACAAATGTTTTCTACATGTGATTTACACCAAAACCCTTCTTATAACTGTTATGGATCACAGAAGCCTCAATTCAACGAAAAATGTGATATAATCGATAGTATGAATTTTATTTTATTTAATTTTATTGTTGTGAAATTTTTTAAATTTAAATTAGAATGTATAAAAAAAAATTGTTTCGTATATTTTATGTTTGTGTTGAATAAGATTAATGAAAAATGTGATATAGTCGATAGTATGAATTTTATTTTATTTTATTTTTAAATTAGATTATATAAAAAAAATTGTTTCATATATTTTATGTTTGTGTTGAATAAGATTAATGAAAAGTGTGATATAATCGATGGTATGAATTTCATTTCATTTCATGTTTTTTATTTAATTTTATTGTTGTGAGATTTTTAAAATTTAAATTAGATTATATAAAATTTATTGGTACAATATGTTATGAAATTAAATAAATTTCATATTTATATATTTGAATAGATAAATTTCATATTTATATATTTGAATGGATGGTGTGTATATATATATGTCTCATGTGACATGGTAAATTGTTTTTTTAGGTTGTGGTTCACAGACACCTTGGTCAATGGGTGGCGCTATGTCAACAGAAAAATCTGGGCTCATCGACCCCAAAGGGAATCTAGCCCTGCGGCCCACTAGTAAGGCCTGACCCTAAGGGCTTTGGGGAGATTGGACCCTGTTACCTCAGAATGGCAAGGCACTAATTTTGACCAACTGAGCTAACCCTTGGGGATAAATTGGAATTATGTTATATCGATAATTCACTATTTTAAATTTATAAATTTTGTAGAGTGATTAAATTTTTAATTTATCATTTTATATTTTGATTTTATAAAATCTACATATACAACACAACACCTCTAGCATGTCCACACTATTCTATATTTTTATGCATTCATTAGTGGTTCATAAAAGACAAAAGCATTCTTATAACCAAAGTTTTGTTTGCTATATAGGCTTTTTCATTACATAAGATGACATTCTTGCTAATTCACAAAATGTGAAGGCTCTTTTGGAATGGCTTATCCCTAGCATTGCCACTAATATCAAGAGTTTCATTTATGGAAACCATTCTTCACTTTTCACACCAAGTACACCCCCTCCATATCATTTCCAATACCTATTGCTAGTGAAACCTTTCCATACCTAAAACAATTATTTTGTATGCCCTAGTTCCACATTTCCTAGGCCTAAAGCAACCTTTTGTAATTGAATTTATTGCATTTTAGTATGTTATATGTGTAGTACTTAAGTATAGTGTCCATTGTGGCCCACCATTTAGAAAGCTTGTTTGGTTCCAAGTTATGTTATAATCATATGCTTATAAAAAGGAATTTCTTGTGTCCATTTCAACTCTCAAACATTGTTGAGATTAACTATTTGGGAAAAAGATTGTACTCAATATGGACCATCATCATTTTCTTTTCTTGAATTTTTAAACTAAGTGTTACACGTCATTTTGTCACATTAGGCAAATGACCATCAATTTGGATCTTTCATTATCCATCAAAGTGTTCCAAAGCATCCCTGTCACGTCCACGAGCTAAGCATGTGCGACAAACGACGGAGGGGTGGAAATCTCGATTAAAGGCGACGAGTCGAGTTATGACGACGAGCTACTTGGAGGGTCTAGAAACCGAAATTTGGAAAATAAATAAGTTTTGAATGTTAGGCGTAGCCCGTACTCATTAGTATTGGTGAAAAGAAATTGGGTAGTGGTTTCGCACCTGCCTGTGTGCGATTGAAAGATAGCCACCAAGATAGGGGCATGACAAGTGGTATTAGAGGCTTGATTCAGAACGAATCAAGATTTGTGAAGTATGTACGTTTTGTAGAAAATGGGCTTTACAGGGATTATGACCTTTGAAGAATGGCAGAGGCACACCTTGAGGCCAAGTCAATCTGAGTGAAGTCTACTTGAAGAATCAGATGATATTAAACAAAGAATTACGGAATATTGTGAAGAATTTTATGAGACAAGAGAAGCTCTTCGTGCTTTGGCTAAGGAAGGGATCTCCGACTCAAATAGAAGTGAGGTCTATTGACTTGTAGGAAAAGTGGACCGATTTGATGCAGAACTCAAAGAGTTGAAAGAAAAGCAGAAAGTGCTTTAGGAAAAAAGAGAAATGCTTTGAGAAAATATGGCTTTTGAGAGGGAGTGGTTCGTAGTTGTTACTCATGTTGAGGAGAAAGTTGTGGTACATAAAAAAGAGGAGCTTGGTTGGATGGAACTTACCATAGCCAAACTGAACTTGGAGGATGTTGCAAATGTGACAACGAAGGAGGAAGAACTTGAGGTACCATTGATTACTCAAGTTGAACCATATTTAGGCACAATGTAGACATTGGTGGATGAAGACACTCACATGGAGGAGCTTCATGATGAAGTAAGTATCCCTCTTATTACTTGTGTTTCATTGGAGATTTTGGAGGATGGGCCATATGCAGTGAAGGGCAAAGACAATTTGTCGATGCAATGGACAACCTTACCATGGATGACTATGATGAGACCTTGTGTGGAGAAGAAAGGAACATTGATTGTTGTAGAGCTTGTTGGAGTAGTTTGTGACCTCATGGTAGGAGGTGCAAATGCTCATGACAAGGGAGGAGCATGATGATCATTGTGAAGGATGGGTCATGCTTTAGCCATATGGAGAATTGGCTAAGTTCCCGCCATGACTCATGGACAGATTGGAGAAAGGGAACACACTTGAGTATTGATGATATGATACTTGGGTGGACTTCTTCATGGCTGAGACCAAGAAGAAGTCTTGGTGGACCTTTAGTGGAGGAGGCAGTGATGATGGAAGGAACCTATATGACATGATATGATATGATATATATGGTTTAAGTGACCAAGGGCACTAAACCTGATTAAGGAGTAGGATGAGATGACCAATGTTGTGATGGGTTTACTTGGTTAGACAACACAGGCAACTTAACTCATGGACATCGAGTTGGATAGATGGAGCATAGCAGACATTATTCAGGAGAACTTATAGAGATGTTACTTATGGGCATCCAATGAGGAGTTCCAATGAAGCAGTGTTGCATGGATGGATTTGCTGATGCGATAGGGAGACCTTTTACTTATGAGTTGATGAAGATGTTGTGCACATTTGTACAACAAGGCCATGGACTGGTTGGAATTTTGAGCAGTTTATGAGAGCATTCCTACCACATGGAGAGTAGAGGCATCTTGCAGTGGCATTCGAGACCAAGACAGGTATGCTTGTCGAGATGTTGGATGGAGATGATCCATGGAACTCATGATGAATTGAGATAGTTGTAGCCATTAGATACTTCATATTATAGTGGTCTTGGAGTATCTGATGCATTGAGGAGCTGAGGTGAGTGGTGTACCTGATTTTGATGCAATATGGGATGCATACTTTTGGGCACATTTATGAGTTGTGTTCAGGAGAGTAAATTGATGAGGATGATTGAGATGAGACAATTTGGAGGTGATGGAGTTGCAGTGATGGTGATGCCTCATTGGAAACCCTTGGGCATGGGTTGAGCTGAGACTTAACCTCTTTTGATTTACATGGTGGTTGACTGGGTTATGGCCATGGAAAGCACATGGATGATGAGACAGGTGTATACTTGTCCTTTGGCATACTTAAGGGATGACATATTACAAATGTGATGGATTTTGCTTCATTGACCTGGATGTGGCACATCGAGAGTCGATTTGATGAGAGGATCTCTTCATTTTGAGGAGATGGACCTCACACATATATGGATGATTATGTTTGGATAAGATGCGACTAATTGACATGCATCACATCAACACCAACATCATGGAAAACGTGTTACGGATGAGATGGAGATTACTTCATGGACTTGGGAATGACTTACTTACATTTTGATGGAGATGGGATGGATTCTTGGTGGAGTTGATGTTGTGACAAGATTTTGAGAGAAACGACCGATGTGGCAAGAGGAGGTGCATTCTCAAGGTTTGAGCATGACAGTTGGACTAATCACCCGACTAGTTCGAATCATGCGGTCCATAAATGTACGAGATGTGTTTGATTTGGGTTGGAGTATCATGAAATTAGTTCACATGAGGACAATACACGATGGGGTTGACACGATTTATGTTGCAATGATGGCATGTAGTCCAGTTGGAGGGACCAACTTTCCACAGTGGGGTAGGATATGGAGATTTCAATTGATGTGGTTAATGATCATGGATTGAGGAGACTTCCTATTCATGGAAACATGAACCTTGATGGTTTATGCAATGTTGGAACATAGATGGGTAGCATGGACATTATGCAGATGTTGGAGCTAACAACACTTTGTGACGACGAATGATAGTGTCGTTGAGGATGATAACTGTTTAAAGTGGGGGAGTACATCACGCCCACGAGATGAACATATGCGATGAGTGATGGAGGAGTGGAAAAATTAGGTTAAAGGTGATGAGCTGAGTTGCGATAATGAGCTACTTGGAGGGTCGAAAAATTAAAATTCGGAAAATAACTAAGTGTTGAATGTTAGGCGTAGCCCGTACTCATTAGTATTGGTGAAAAGAAATTGGGTAGCGGTGCCGCACCTACCTATGTGTGGTTGAAACATCACCACTAGTATAGGGGCATGAAAATCCCCATGCAAGGCTAGAACCTAAAAAATCCCAAAGAGAATGAAATTCCTGGATTACAAGTCCTAAAAACCTATTTTTGATTGCCTGCACAGTTCCCTAGTTAGTTTCTACACATATGTTGAAGTGACCATTAAATATAGTGCAAAAGTACACTTTGCCTTACACTATGGACTGTGCACATGAATCAATGCAAGTAAAAAATAAAAAGTAAAGTTTAGAAGCTTTGTTTGTTGAATCTTTCCCAACTAACAACTTCAAGTTGATGCTTACTCAAGCCTAATCCCTCTCATCATGGAACTACATCCCTCTCTTTGTGGATCTCTTATCCCACCATTTGTGGATGTCATCCCTCAGGAAGAGGATCCCAAAACTCCTCCTCTTGGCCCATAAATCAAACACATGCTAGAGGGTTGGGGAGGACCACTAAAGGTAAGCTTATGCTACAGAAATAGGGCTAGAAGGATTTTCATCCAAGGAGAAGGTTGGATATCATGGGAAGAGGCTTGTAACATCAAAACAATGAGGTTTTAAGTTTGTTCTCCTTTCTATTCAATAAAAATCACTTGTTCTTTCGTAATCATGTCTATTCTAGTATCATTTGTGAGATTCCTTGATCACACACATAGTTTACGATTGGTTATTGATTCAATTTATGATGTATGCTGAGTTATCTTTGTTTATATATGTTTGATGCTTTGATCCTGTTGTCTATGCATATCTCCTTTGGAACATCATGGAGAAGTTGTGGAAAGCATTGGAATGGTCTCTAAAGCATCAAGGAGAAGCCAACTATGGAAGACACTGAAAGAAACTCAAAAGGAACTTCATTAAATCAGTAAGTGATTCCTTGCATATTATTTGTTTCAATCAGTCATAAGATAAACACAAGTAGCAACTATTTTCTTATTTACTAGTTTTTGTCAGAGATATAGGGAGATCCATCTTGTTTGCAAGAATGATATGAATGGGAAAATTAGTTTCGTTGTGATAAATTCCTCTTTAGAATATGTAAAAGTGCTTAAGGATTCATGAGGTTAATTGCAATTTTAAACATGAATTCTTTTTGTGTCTTTTAATGTAAAGTGCATGTACAAATTAACATAAACAAATGACTGAACAGAAGCATATAACATACATGAACATCACCAAAACAGTATCACAATAGCACATGATGAAGGAGCTCACCCCAACTAGGCTACATCTCCTTGGTCTAGCTTCCAATGGCTTGGCCCTCTCTATAATGCTCAAAAATGTGAATACATTAGTTTACAATGCTTAGATAGCTCTAAAACATGTTCCAATGGCCACAGAATGCCCAAAAATCCTTGTCTAGCCTCTTTCTACTCATGATTAGGTCAAAAACTCATCAAGTTATGATTTTCTCAAGTTTGGTTGCTATTCACTCTACAAACTCCCCAAATTCTACCACCTAACCCATAATTTCGCCTAGATTTCCGCTAACCAAGTGCCATTTCCACCGATTTAAGGGTGAATTTGTCGGATGCCTTAAATGGCCTATAAGGCCTTAAATCCACAAATTATGGACATGTGGGAGACCATGTTCTTGGGACGAAGGCCAACAGCCCGCCCCCGCCGCCAGGCCCCCACTCCGTTTTGATGGTGGTCCCGTGGGGTGGCGCGTCCAAGGGATGGTCCCCGTAGCTGGCCCTTTCCCCAAAATGGCATGGACGTAGACTTTAATATATACCACAACCATAGTTTGATAAGAACTATTCATGTGGTGCGTTGGTAGGAGACTTGGAATTGTGCTTGGAGGTCGCCAATTCGACCCTCGCCACTGTTGCCCGGACCTTAAACGAATTTTTTGTGGCCCCCAGGTTGCCACGTGGTGGCCTTTAGCTGGGCCATGTGTCAACGTATGGTTGGCCACCTTCCAACCAATGAAAAACACCTAAATCTAAACCAATAACATTGTGCCACTTGGGCACCAAACCATTCGCCGGAGTTGCATAGTCACTCTGTCACATAAGCATGCCCAGTCAGCGCCACGTCAGTTGTATGAACTCTTGACTAGGCTATCTACAATTCTTTTTTAAATTCACTTATTTGGGAAAACAAGCAAAACATGTTTCTAGGAGCATACAGAATATGATTCACATGAAACAAGTTACACCAGATTTAGGATGAAGAGCACTATGCGGTCATTTAGATTCCACACCAATCCAAAAAATTTCAATTTTGAGCTATTTTTTAAGCACTTGATCATTCCTCCCCACTGGAATCCTTTTTGACCCCAAAATATCACTTTCAGTTGTCCAAAAAGTGAGGGTACAGTTCCCTCACCTTTCTAATCTTGATCCATTTGGCCTTGGAAGGATTTATTCCTTTGAGCCCCACACAAAGGTATTCCACATTCCGTCATTTTGAAGACCTTGTTCTTCTGTCAAGAATGGTGTCTTGTTATATTTCATCAAGGTATTCAGGAGAAAAATCCTCAATGGAAGGAATTTGAACATTTTCTCCTTGATTTTCAATCAAAGGAGTCTCATACAACCTTAAGTTCTCAACATTAACAATAGCATAAATTTGAATATATGAAGGAAAATCCAACTTGAAGGCATTGTCACGAATCTTTTCTAGAATTTTGAATGGAAAATATCTAATTTGTTTCAACTTTTTACCTTCTCCACGGAGCCTCTCTTTGCTAATTTGAAGCCAAACTTCATCACTGACTTGGAATTTGTACTCTACTTGATGCTTCCTTGCTTTGTACTTGCCTTGGTTCTTTTCAAGCTAACCTTGCACTGTTTGATGTACCATTTGGAGTCGTTCAATGAACTCCTTGGCTTTGTCCATGTTACCATCAACAACAACATCCTTCTTACCAAGATGATACAAATCATTATGATGCAAATGGTAAACAAATTCCTCTACTTCATTCCTTTGACCCAAGCTTGAATGTACATCTTGAAAGTATGTATTTTGTTGATCATCACTTTCATTCAAAACAAAATGATGCTTGAGGAAAGTAGTTACACAAATAATAAGCCTAGAAATGATATCAAAAAACTTGTATCTTGTACCTTTCTTATTCCTTTTGACCAAGTGGAATAGTAGAAGAAAACCCATCCAAAGAAAGCGCCTTTGTCGCTGCAACTTAATCATTGCACCACTGAAAATTTCTTAATGAAATGAAATGGCCTTACCATTTTGCATAAGGACTATGCCCATGGAATAGTCACATACATCAACCTGAAACTTAAAAGAATTTTTCAAGTCTAGAAGGGAAAGTATAAGGGTTGAACTGATCTTTTGTCTCAAAGCATCAAATTCCTTTTGTTTCTTGTCTCCCCACTGGAATACCTTTTGCACAATTGCCAATTAATGCAAAGGAGCTACAATAGAAGAAAAATTAACAAAACATTTCCTCCAACATTGGGTTTCTCCCAAAAATCTTCTTATCTATATAACTATCTTGAGTGTTGACCAATCCATAATGGCATCAATCTTGGAGAGGTCAAACTTCAGCTCACCTTCTCCAATATTATGGCCCAAGTATATCAAAGAAGTTTTACCTAGCTCATACTTTGACATCTTCAATAAAAAAATGTTCTTAACTTACGACATCAAGTACTTTTCTCTCATACATGACATGTTCATAATGAAATTTTCTGAAAATGAAAATGTCATCTAAGTAGACTATCATGTCTAGAAATGGCTTCAATACATCTTTCTTCATATGCATGAAAGTAGTAGGAGCATGGAAAAGACCAAAAAACATAATAAGCCATTCAAACAAACCTTTCTTGGTTTTGAATGTCGTCTTCCATATGTCTTCTTCAACAACTCTACTTTGATGATAGCCACTCCTTGAGTCCCATTTAATGAAATGTTTTCCATTCTTCTTGGGCACCAAAAAAATAGGTGCACCACATGGTGAAGGAGATGGTCAGATGATCCTTTTGTTCAACAACCCTTGGATTTTCTTTTTTATTTCTGTACTTTCCATTCTTGACATCCGGTTCATTTCAATATTAGAAAGAAGACACTTTTGTTGCAATGGTATTTCATGTTGGATTCTCCTCTTGGGAGGAAATCCCTTTGCTTTCTAAAACACCTCATCATCATGGTTAATTACATCAACCAAATCAGTTTTCAATTTTGAATTAAAACCATCAAACGCTTCATAATCAACATCAATATTGGGTTTGATCATAAGAAGCACTAAATTCTTGCTTGAATTCACTAGTCTTTTCATTTGCCCTGCATTAACTAATGAAAGATTTAGTTTCTTGTGATGAGCTCTCACAATATACTCCACACCATCTTTGAACAAGTGGTACTTGTTTTCATGACGATAGAAGATTTCTTTTCTATCATAGAGGTAAGGACTACCCAAAACAATTCCTGAAATATCAAGTGGTACAACATCTAATTCAACTTTGTCAATGAAGTTTGTTGTGATTGCAAACTGAAGAATACATTTTCTTGTAACCTGCAAGTTTGTGTCCTTGCATATCCAACCCAATATATATGGCTTGGGATGTATAATGGTTTCAAGATTAAGTTTCATGACTAAGTCTTCATATATCAAGTCGGCTTGAGACCCACTATCAAATAGTGTGTTGATTTTTGTATGTTTTGACATTACTCTCACATGAAATAACTCAATCCTTGTTTCTTCATTTGGAGTGCTAGTGTGACAATTTGATATACTAGTGATAGTAATGGATTATTTTCCTTTTATACCCATGGTTGTAATTTTAACCTCATCACCCAAATCGGATCCCAAATCCTCTTGAATGATTATAGTTGTCTTTGCTTTTCCTTTGGTGTTGAGTTTCTTAGGCCTCATCTCAAGATGAAGCTTCCAACAATGAGTTTCATCATGAACCTATTTGGAACAATGTTTGCATATTGTTTTCTCTCCTTCCTTTTTAATGGATGCATTTTTCTTTCCTTTGAAACCCTTTTCTTTTTCTTTACCCTTAAATGGATTTTTACTACCCTCTTTTGGAGTATTTTTCCCTCTTTCCTCAAGATGAGTGGCTTGCACACACACCTCATCTAGATTATTGGAATTAAACATAAGGATAGTATGCCTAAGGTAAATGTGTAAACCCCCTATATACTTCAGCAACGTGCCTTTTGATTGCAAGTCTACACCTAACATTAGAGACATTCTTCTAAATTCTTGGGTATAATCTTGCACATTTTGACCTTTAAGTTGTCTAAAGTTATGCAAATTCATGATGCCTTTCTGGATATATGCTAGAGGGTAAAATTGTCTTTTAATTGCAGCAATGAAATCAGACTAAGAAATTGAGATCTTACCATGTTTTTTTTATCTCTTCATGTGTCTTGGATTCCCACCATACTAGTGCTGCACCCTGCAGCCTCAAGGAAGCTAGCGCAATTTTTATGTCATCATCTTGAAGGTTTTGAATTATTCAATAGACCTCCAACTGACGAACCCAATTGTCAATATTATCTGCATTCACTTCACCATTATACATGGACAGTTCAAATTTAACATCAAGTTTTAACAAGGGTTTTTTACCAATTTCTTTTGAGATATGTTGATGAGTATGAGTAAGGGTTGTATTAGTGGAAGAGGGTAAAGATACATGTGAATATGAAGGTGAAGATGATGTTGGAGAGGGTGGAGGTTTACCTCCATTTCCATTACCTCCTCCTCCTGAAGAACCTTCTCCTTTTAGAGCCATGGAGCTTTCATCATGCAGTCTTATATTCCTCTCTTCGTAGAGGACTTTCACCATCTCTGTCATGTCAAAGAAAGCCTTCCTAAAAACCTTATCATCCTCTGTCATATTTGTAGGCTCCCCTTCATGTGACATGCTCACTAAATCTTCAACTGCAATTTAAGGAAGAACTGGTGGTGGAGATTGTGGCAACCTTGCACTCCTTCTCCTTGACCCAACTTCGGGACTTTCAACTAGCTTCCCTTGTCCTCTCTTGAGCGTCAACCTTGTAAGCATCACATTCACTTAAAAATAGTTAAATCCTTTTTGTAGAAAGAAAACAAAGAGCTCTAATACCAAACTTGATATGAATGGGAAAATTAGTTTTGTTGTGCAAAATTCCTCTTCAGAAAATGTAAAAGTGCTTAAGGATTCATGAGGTTAATTGCAAGTTTAAACATGAATTTTTTTTACTATTTTTATGTAAATTGCATGTACAAATTAACATAAACGAATGACTTTAAAACAACATATAACAGACATGAACATCACCAAAATAGTATCACAATAGCACATGATGGATTTCACCCCGCTTAGGCTACGTCTCCTTGGTCTAGCTTCCAATGGCTTGGCCCTCTCTATTATGCTCAAAAGTGTGAATACATCAATTTACAATGCTTAGATAGCTTTGAAACTTATTCCAATGGCTCCATAATACCCAAAAATGCCTTTATAACCTCTTTCTTCTCCTAATTTGGTAAAAAACTCATCAAGTTATGATTTTCCCAAGTTTGTTTGTTATTCACTTTACAAACTCCCCAAATTTTGGCACCTAACCCACAATTTCACTTGGATTTTTGCTAACGAGGTGCCATTTCCACTAAGGCCAACATGCCCAAGGCTAAGGCCAATGTGCCCAGGGCTAAGGCCAACGGCCCGCCCCTGCCAGTCGAGCCCCCACTCCACTCTGATGGTGGTCTTGTGGGGTGGCGCATCTAAGGACTGGCCCCTGTGGCTGTCCCTTTGCTCAGAATGGCGTGGACGTACACTTAAAATAAATATCACAACCATAGTTTCTTAATAACTATTTGTGTGGCGCATTGGTAGGAGAGTTAGACTCTTGTGCTTGCAGGTCATAGGTTCGACTGCTGCTGTTGTTTCCTGGACCTTAAATGATTTTTTTGTGGCCCTCGAGCTGCCACGTGGCAGCCTCTGGCTAGGCCACGTGTCAACTTGTGGTTGGCCACCTTCTAACCAATTAAAAACACCCAAATTTGAACCGATAACATCACGCCACTTGGCACCAAACCATTCACTAGAGTTGCATAGTCACCTTGCCACATAGGCATTCCCAGTCAGAGCCATGTTAGTTCTACAGACTGTTGAATGGGTTGTCTTCATTTTTTTTAAATTCGTATATTTAGGAAAATGAAAAGAACATGTTTATGGGAGCATACAGAGTCTATTTTGCACGAAACGAGTTGCACAAGATTCAGGATGATGAGCACTACGCAGTCATTCAGGTTCCACACTGATCCGATAACTTTGAATTTTGAGCTATTTTTTTAGCACCTGATCAATGAAGGATTAGTTTGCTTAACAAAATGGAGACCATACTGGGGAACGTCTCATTCTTCATCATCTCCTTTTTTTGACTTTTGATCCTTTGGTCATATACCTCTCTGATTTCTGAAAAATATTGAAAGTCTCGATTTTATTCTTTGTTTTGCTTATTTTTATTTTTTTCTAAATTTTTCCCGAGGTGTGAACTTTATCTTTAGGCACAGAGTGTATTTATTCACACTTTATCTTTAGCAATAGTGCATATGCACACTAGATTGAATTGTTTCCTTCGTACATACCTGAAATTTTTGAAACTTTGAGTTTTCCCTTCATTAAGTCAAGGAAATTCTGTTTTTTATTCTTAATTACACTTGTTTACACCTTTAGAAAGTCTATGTTAGTTCAGTTGAGTGTTGTGAAAGACTCTTCATGAAAATTTCTTGTTTTCACAAATTAGGGTAAAAGCTTCACCTTGTGTGTTGTATATCTATCAAAATAAGGATCGGTTGGTCTTGGTTTTCTGTCTTCCTGTCTTTATTCTTTTGAACAGATCAAATCTTATGTTTATTTTACTCTCTTTTGAAAGATTGTTTCATTAATGAAAAACAATTATTTTCAACAATGAGTATTTTTTATGAAAATGCTTCTTATGCTGAACTTGAAACAAAAATCCATTCTTCTTTTAGTGCTGAAGTTTTTCAAAATTGTAGTCTTGACAATGTTAAATTCATAAAATTCATTAGGAGAAATTCATTTTAAGGTTTGATTGGTTTCATAATGCATTTTTTAAAATTATAAGTGATTGTATGTCAAAGGAAAGTTTCATGATTTTTGAGCTATTGATTGAATTGAAATTCTAAAGGTTAATTTTTGCCTTTGGGTCATTCGAAATTGAATATTTTCATTCATGAAAAGGGATATAGTGGGAAATTAAGAGTTTTTTCATTTTCTTTGAAAATTTGAAAATACTCTCCTTACTTTAGTTAGAAATTCATTAATTTCATGTTCGGTTTCATTAAGGTTTTGCATCAAGTCATAACACCATGTTCACAACCATTTGCCCATTGAGTAAGTAACAACTTTAAAAAATTGCGCTTATAAAATCAATTTAGAAATTTTTATTATTTTAGGGATCTTTTCCACCTATATTAGATGAGGATGTAGGGCTTTGGAATAGGGAAGTGTGTTAAATTTCCAAAGCTGCAAACAAACATTAAAATCTCGCAATAGGGTGTAAATCCATTTACTATAGTTTCACTCTGGGAATCTCCCCTTACAAAGGATTTAAGCACGATATCATGTCAGACTTAGTGGAGTGATTAACCCCACTTCATTGGTTATAGTAGAGTGATTTTCACGTATTAAAAATAGTGTCGAAAGGTACTTGGGAGTCACTTGGAAGGAAACCTTAGATTAAACATGTTGAGGAACTTTCAAGGGGATTGAGTTTTATTACTCTGCCCTTGCGTGTACGTGTGATCTACGACTATCCCCCTAGGTTAAATTGTTTTAAGTGGTAACCTTAGAGACCATAATCGTAGAGTTATTACCCAAGGTGACAATGGAAGGGAAGTCTTTGTTGTACCTTGAATAGACATTGGCTAGACTCACTTGGACCTTTTTGGAGGGTATTCTTCACTCGAGATGGCATAACTAAATATTACTTACACCAGATTGTGTACATTAAGCAGGTTGTCAGTGTAATTGGTTCCACCTGCTCTATCATCATCCACTTTTCACATTGAGCTCTGCGACGTTGGGTTTCATCACCATTAGTGATTTTGCTGTAAAAATCTTGTTTGCACGGTATGATTCCTTAGATTTTCTAGTGCATGTTATTTGCTTATTTTTACTTTTCAGAGACCTTAGGTTTTGGATTGTGAATATTATTTGGATTCTTAATAAAATTTCAGTGTGGTTGATTCACCAAGACATTCGTGTAGAATTCAGGGTTTACCCCATGAATATACACCTAATAAATTGGAAAAGATTAAAACTGACAAAACAAAATCAATAGGATCTGAAACCTCAAAACAACCCAAAACATCTACAATTGTAGAATATAAGACAACAGAAACTGAAGTGATTCCAACCCAAGAAGTAGAATCAGGCTTAGTTCATTCTGGTCTAGAAGTTACTGAAGTTATTCAAAGATAATATGATACCGGAGAATTTTCAGACACAAAACTAACTAAACTAGAAGTTGAAGAACCTGAGTCTGATATTTCTCAACCTGAATCAACTTCAATTGTTATAGATCCTACTCCTGAACCGCCTTCACCTCTAAGGAAGCTTATAATTCCTATAGGACCACCTCCTGGTTTAACTAGTATTGAGTATATTACTGGGAACAAGGAGAAAGAATCACCATGTACCCCAGTTACTACTGGTGAACCAAGAGCTTTTCCAAGAGTTCCTTTTGATCCTTTCCGACTAGATCCTTGGTGTTCTACCCCCTTGGACTTTTTAGGTCAAGGTATTCCACGTTACCACACTCCTTTTAACTTTTCATTGAGATGAACCATGTTATAAATTCCTCTTGGGATTCAATGTACTTATACCTCTATGTTTACCAGCTCTCCAAAGTCATTATTATATGATGGTCCTTCAGTTCCTCTTGGGTACCAGTCACTTACTATGACTTTTTCAGGAGCTACCCCTTCCATCATGTTTCTACTTGGTCATCTGGTTTATCTACATCTACTATTAAGAGCATGGCATCCATGCCTGAGGTGCCTTTGGCATCAGACCAATATGTTTACATGGTATCTAATAACTTAGGTAATCCTCAGGTAACCCCAACTGGTGTTTATTATTTGCTTGTGGGGAAACCACCTTATTCTCCACCTAGAGGATAATTTTTTCTCGGATCATATCCTATGATTGGAGGAAAACCTTTTACTGGAACTTATGGTCAGATACCTCAAATCAGTCCAATTCAACATGTTGTGGCTCAACCCTTGATTGGTGCTCCTTACCCTGGGATTAATAATATTTGGAACCCTAATTTTGCACATCAGCCTATTCCAGTTGCTCCAAAAGTGCAAGTTTATCAACCTGTTCAGCCTAATGGACAATCTATTCCACAAATGCCTATTCCAAGTACTTATGTACTTGTCTAGGGAATTTCGAAAACACAGCTTGTCCAAGGAATTCCACAAACACATGGTCAGCAACTAGTTCAACAACTTATTCAAGAAATTGTTCAAAGTAGACCTCAAACACTTGTTTAGTATATTGTTCAGACATTCGTTCAAAAATCGGTACCAAGTTCACCTCAGACACCTATCCTGGGAGTATCACAAACAACTATCCAAGTTACCCCTCAAATACTTGTTCAACAACCTACACAGACTATCCCTCAAGCATCTACTTATCAAACTAGTCCTACTTTCTAGTCTACAACACAGATTCCTATCAGACAACCTAGTATAGGGATAATGAAAATGTTGTATCAAGGTCAAGCTTCTCAAGTCCCACCTTTTCAAGGTTGATCTTTTCAAATCCCACCTTTCTAAGGTCAAGCTTTGTAAAGCCAAACTTTTCAAGGTCAATTTTTCCAAAGTCAACCTGTTCAAAGTTAATTTGTTTAAGGTCACCTTTATAGGGACAGTACTACCTAGGTCAAATGGGTCAAAGTCCACCTTTCCATATTCAACCATACCCTAGTCATACTTATCAAGTTCCATTTCAACCGCAACCAAGTATGACTCAACCTGGTTACCCTAGAGGAATGAAAATACCAACCACACAAGCTATTCTAAGATATCTTGGGTATCCTCCTCTAGGGGTTAGACTTAACTCTCAGGTTTATCAAAATCTGCAACAAGACCTCAACTGATAGTTACCATTCATGGCAGCCTTAGATTTGTTAGATTTATCTTGGTTGACAAATGATCCTATCTATTATTATCCTCTTTGGCCAGCGACTCCTACTAAGTTACTGAGTGATATACCAAAATTTGAAGGTAAATCAAGAGAGGACCCATCAAATTACATTAAGACATATCATATTTAGTGTCCATCAAATTCATTGATCGATGATTCTATCAGAATATGCCTTTTCCAACGAACTTTAACCAGTTCAACATCAAAATGGTATATTGAGTTACCTCGTGCTTCTTTCCATAATTTCAACTCTTTAACAACAACATTTTTGACACATTTTCAGCTACCAATTCGATATGAAACCAGTACTGAACTATTGAATTCACTAGACAATTGGCATCTACTTACATTTCAGATCATATACATGAATGGAGACGTAGGCGTCATTTAGTAAAGGTTTTTATTCCATATGGAATTTTGGCTTAATGGTTTACAAAATCATTACTTCCTGATGTACCGAGGATGTTGCTAAAGGAGGTGTTGTAACAGAAGAGCAGGTAATTTCTCATGCCCAATAGTTAGACTTAGTCTATACCCAATCTGGTACCTTGTACATGAAAATCCCAAATCTACCTCACCTAGCAATTTTAGATCAACCAGATTAAACTCCTACATGATCTAACACGTTGATGATGTAATTGGTTCTGTCAACCATCAGTCTAAGAGTAATTTAAAATAAGAATTATAAAATCACTAAGACTTTTGCCATACAAGATTCACCCAGTGAAAACTTTTCTCCAAAAAATACCTTTGAAATTAATATCGTAGAATCATCTACTGGCAAGAGTCAACCATTCGAAGGTAAAAAGGAGGGGAAAGGTAAAACAAAAAAAAATGCTTCATAGAAAAAGAAACCAACTAAAAATGAACCTAATGATGAGAAAAAGAAACCTAGTTATCCTTATCTAATCTATAATAAAGATCATTATACGAAGGAATGCCCACAATGGGTAGAAGTTATCAAATTCATAAAACTTCTCCAACTCCTGATGTTTTGAAGGATCCTTTTCCTTCTCAAGGCAGTAAAATGGTTTCACATAATACAACTTCTTCTTCCATATCAGCAAATATCATGATGATTTCTTCGCAACAAGTTATGGTAGCAACAAGATCAAAATATTATGGATTTAAGGGTCTTGTAGTAAATGGAAATGATACTAGTCCATCTAGCCAACCTTCTGCTTCAATTCCTTCTCCATATGAATGATTTTACCACCTCCCAAAGGTGTTGTTAGAAAATAATCTTTCAACCCATATGCTAGAGTTGCTCAAAACTATAACATTGTTGAATACCTAGTGATGTCTCGTTCAATAATGTCATCTCTTGAAGTGTTGGAAACATGTCCAGCATAAGGAAAGTTACTTTTTTCAGCTATTGGGGCTATTGATCTTCAGGATTTTAATCTTATCATCTTTTATCTTGAAATTCATATACTTAGACTCCCACATCAACTAGCATTCCAAATACTAGCTTTTGTCAAAAGAAAATGAATGTTTCACATAGTTATTGACGAAGGAGCCTCTACGTGTATCATGTCTATTGCTTGTTGGGAAGATTTGGGTTCTCCAACTATCAATCAGTATACTACCACTCTGAAAGCCTTTAATGGAAGAGGCTTTCATCCTTATGGGATCTTAAATGATCTACCAATAGAGTTAGAATGTAATATGTTCGCAATCAAAGTTGAAGTCATTGGTTCCGAGCTCAATTACAACCTTTTACTAGGTCAAACTTGGACCTATGTTATGTCTACAGTGGTCTCATTGCTTTTTTGCATGATACTATTTCCCCATCAAGGGAGAATAGTAAAAGTAGACTAGTTATATTACTATACTTATGACCCTAACTCTATAGGTAGTATACCTTTTATGGGAAAACGATTACTACCTATGAGGATATTGGTGTTTGTTTTTTTAAGGATGCATCACTGATGGGAACTTTGGCACTCCCTCCACTGAACCTTCCTTCTAACGTTTCCCAGGTTAACATGATCTCATCAAGCACAATGGAATCTTTTGATCCTTGGATTGTGCCTTTAGAATTTGAATTGACCTCATATGGCAATGAGATGCCTTTAAGCCCACTTGAATTGGCTTATCAGGAAATTCAAACGTTTTTCGATCCACCATCCTTTGAAATTGATTGAGTGAATGTCATCATTGATGATTATTCTCAATTACCTTTGTTACAACCAATTCCATTTCTTGATGATTTTGATAATATGTTTCCAAATCATGAAAGTATTATGGATATTATGAATTTGGATGAAATTCCATAGGATGATTATCATCATCATTCATTTTTTTTTCCAAACCTTGATAAAATTGAGAAATATTTTTCTACTATATTTTTGTCTGAGATTGAAGGTAATCCTTAATGGCCTATCTCAACTCTTCAATCTGAATCCAAAAAGAACTTAGGAAATACATCTCTAATGGTTCCAATTAATACCTCATTCAAATCTAGAATTATCAAGAACATTCACATAGGTACTTCATGCTCACTTGAATAAATTCAAACATGCAAATCCCTATTTCAAGAATTTCGTGGCATTTTTTCCTGGTCCTATGAGGAAATACTAGGAATTTGTTGGAATTATGATACAAGTGTTGTTCTTGATGGAAACTCACTCACGGGTCAATTAAAGTTTTGGTAAAAGGAAACTCATAGTACTACAGGTATATTCAGAGGTAACAGGGAAGTGGTACAGAAGAACAGGAAGATGGAACTAAGGTCTACTGATTAGAATAAAGGAGGTAAAGGAAAAGATTGATGTATAACAGTTTAAGAAGTATATGTAGGTCCACTTAGTCAAAACATTGTATACACGGTGGTCCACGGAACAAAAAGAGTGTATACGTATACACGCACCCCCACAGGAGAAAAAGCAAGTACATGTTGGAAAACCAAGGTTTTGGTCTGAGGTATTGACCCTAGGTATTTGGTCCAAGGTATTGGTCCTAAGTGGTTTTGGTCCGAGGTATTGATAAAGGATCTAAGTATATAAGGAGAAGAGGATCAAAGGGCTAAGTACACAAGGAATGAATATCTTATTAAGTGTTATGTGCAAATGTATGGGTTTCTAAGGAATACTTCCATCTGAAGTATATTTTATGTTACAAGGGCTATGTTTGTGATTTGTTCTGAAATAATTTGTGCACCTTGAATTCAATATTGGACCAATATCATGAGACCTAAAATGAATTATTATTGAATGATCTGATATTGGTTGGGCTAAATCTGACTATGTACACCTGTTTTATTCTTTAAATATCATGATTTGGGTTTGTCTGAAGTCCCAAAGTGTAGCAAAGTTAAGAAGTAAGTATTTGCAGATCTGTACGCTGGTTTGCTTTAGTGAAGGTGTGTATACATTCTGGTTCGGCTCTTCCAAGTAGCGTATGCAAAAGAAGAGCTTGATGTTCAAGGATGACTAATCTATCAGATCAGTGCTATTGTTTTACTATTGTCTGTCAATGAAGTCTTCTTAGATCTGAATGTAAAACTGAATGAATAAGGAGTTTGATATCTGATTGAATAATTGTATAAGTGAGAAGGGTGATCTTTGTTGCTGCCTATGTAAAGCTCTGTAAATAGATAGTAGATGGTCATTATATTGTTGGTTGGTACAGACTTGATTCAAAAGTTTAATGTTTCAGTAGTTTTGAAGATATACACAGGTTTGATTACAGGAAGTAGTGTATACACATAGGTTGGGTTCAACAAAGTGTTCTGGTGTCAGTGATCTGATTTTTCAGATTAACTGAATGTTGGTTGATGTAGTTTGAGTTTCAAAGTTTCTGATGAGTCTAGTATGAAAATTTGATGAAACGAGGGTTTCATGTGTATTGGTGTATAGCAGGAGCATCCAATTTGAAAATTTATGAAACGCAGTCCCTAGAGGAAGAGAGAAGGTCATAGCCTTCTGTAGGCCAGCGCCTATGTACTAGTAATCACATTAGCTAGTACAAGAGCTAGGGGGTTGCATCTCCCTTCCAGTAGAAGCTAGAAAATGAGAGAAGGTTGTAGCCTTTTTCAGGTGGGTGCCTGCGTATTGGTATGAGTCTGCACTAGTACAATATTGTAAACAAATTTTCTTATTAATAAAATAAGACAGAGATGAAAGCAGCAAGTGGTTTTCACCCACATTGGTTTTCCACCTTAAATCTTGGTGTTCATGTGTGTTGCTTATGTGTGATGCTTTATTCTGTTTTACTGCACTATTTAATAAGTTACTGATGCACTGGTTAAAGATCAACACATGATAAATTGTCTAAATCACAAGTTCTCTCAGTATATGTTGGTTTCTCTAATCACAGTTGCGTGTACATGCTAGTTCACTTCACAGAAGTAGTGTATATAAATCAGTTTTGGAAATAAAATTATTGATCTGATAATACTAATTCACCCACCCTCTTAGTATTATTTCCAACAATTGGAATCAGAGCAAGTCCTTCAGAAGAAGCTTGATCACTTGAAGGTAGATCTTTCAAGATGAATAATCACAAAGGCATGGGATCCATCAAACCACCAATCTTCAATGGGAGCAACTTAGTATATTGGAAAATAAGAACCAGATCATATCTACAATAGCTTGGAGTAGATGTTTGGGAAATTGTGGAAGGAGGATATCAACTCCCAACAACAATTCCTACAAACTCCGCAGGTAAGAAGTTATACGAAACCAACACATTATTGGGAAGTCTAATAGAATTAGAATTTGTCAAAGTCATGTAGCTCAAGACAGCCAAAGAGATATGGGACAAAATCATTCAGAGCTACGAAAGAGACTCTTAGGTAAAACGTGTTAAGCTTCAAACTCTCATAATTTAGTATGAAACTCTTAAGATGCATAGTGATGAGAGTATTTCTAGTTACCTTTTATGCATAGATGAGATTGTTAATTGTATGAAGAATTTGGTTGAAGAGATAAAGGAAGTTACTTTAGTTGAGAAAATTTTGAGATCCTTGTCTTCTAAATTTGAGTCAAAAGTGTCTGTCATAGAAGAAAAACAAGACCTCTAGACTATCCGTGTGACTCAACTTCATGGAATCCTAACTGTCTTTGAAATGAGAAAAGGAGATCTATCAGTTATGAGAGAAGCTGCATTTAAAGCATCAGCAAAGGGAAAAGAAAAGAAAGAGCACCATGAATCAGGACACATTTCAAAAGAAGAAGATGAGGTAAATTTTGTCAAGGTCCTGGAAGATTTAGAGGTAAGCTACCTTTAAAATGCTTTTCTTGTGGTAGAGTTGGTCACTATGCTGCCAAATGTCCTCATAAAGATAAATATGAAAAATGGAAGGAATATGCAAAAGGAAATAGAAAACAGGTTTTGAATAGAAGGAGTTACTATACGCATGAAGATAGTGACAATTTATCTAATAGTGATGAAGATGAAACTGAACAAGATTATAGACTTCTCATGGCCTATGACAATGATGATTTTTTCAATGCATTAGAAGAGGAATATTTTCTTGAAGAAATCACTAAACTTAAAATATGTTTAGAAGAAAAGAATATGATCATAGATGCTTTGACACACAAACTTGCTGAAGGGAAAAACACAATGAAAATCTAGAATGTGAAATTGTGGGTCTAAGAAAAGATCTTGAGAAGACAAAATCTCTCAATCTTAGATTTTCTAAAGGATCAGAAACTTTAAATGAAATTATCAAAGTTCAGTGTTCTCCTCTGATAAATACAGGTCTTGGATATACTGAAGAATCATCTCAATCACAGAAGTCGTCAACCTCCACCAGAAGCTATCTTGATGCAACAAAGACGAGTGAACAGTATGTCAATCGTTAGCAAAGGCCTAAAACTACTCATCAGGTAAATCATACTCAATTTACTCCAAGGATGAATATCAGTAGAAGCCGCAACCAACAGGTAAACAATGTCAAAAGATTCTATGATCACAGAAACTTCTTTAATGGGCAATGTTTTTCATGTCATAACTTTGGACACAAGGCTACTCAATGTGTTGCTTACAAAACCATCATGACTAGAGAAGCATGAAATCAAAGAAGTGCAATAGGAATCAAGAAAAGTTCCTATAATAACTTTTCTCCTCTCAAAAATTAAATAGAATGCTTGATTTGTAACAACTTTGGTCATGAAGAATCTGAATATAGGAGCAAATTTCGGCCAACATTTCAAAAGAATGCCATTAAATCCTAAGATATGGAGAAGAAAGGAATCTCAATTAGAAAGATGTGGTATAGATTTGTATGCAGAAAGACAAGAAAATCAGTGGTACATCGACAGTGGATGCTCCAAACACATGACAAGTGATAAAGAGAAACTTCATTCATATAATGCTTTAGAAAAGGAAAAGAATGTCTCATTTGGAAATGACACTCAAGCTGTCCTTAAAGGTAAAGGTTTTGTTTTCTTGAAAGAAAAGGTTAAGGCTGGAAATGTCATGTATGTATATGGTTTAAAACATAACCCATTGAGTGTTAGTCAAATGTGTGATCAAGGAAATGAAGTGGTGTTTCGATCAAACAGATGTGTCATTCGTGAACTTGATACAGGAAAGACCATGATCAAAGGTAAAAGAACTCCAAACAACTTATACATACTCAAAGGAGTAAAAAACAATGCTATATAAGAAAAACAGATGAAAAATGGCTGTGGCATAGAAGATTGGGACATTTAAGCGTTTCTCAAATAAGAAAAGCATGCAGGCTCAAGGCAATTCATGATCTTCCAGATATCAGCATTCCAGAAAATACCATATGCAAACCATGTCAAATCAGTAAGAAAACCAGAGTTCACTTCATTGAAAAGGAAGGATTAGCAAGTAAGCCTCTTGAACTCATCCATACTGATTTATGTGGACCAACAAGGGGAAAGTCATTTCTTGGAGAAGAATACTTTATTTTGTTTATTGATGATTTTTCCAGGATGTGCTGGATAGGTCTTCTAAACCATAGCATAAAGATGAAGATTTTGAAAATTTTAAAGCCTTCAAAGCTTTAGTTGAAAATGAATCAGATCGAAAAATCAAATGTCTTAGATCTGATTGAGGGGGAGAATTCATATCAAATGAATTCTTTGACTTTTGTGAACAACATGGAATAAAAAGGCAATTCTCCACTGCAAGAACTCCTCAGCAAAATAGCGATCAAACTACACATGAACTTTGTTATGGTAAGCCTCCTACTGTAAAACACTTTAGATTTTTTGGAAGCAAATGTTTTATCAAAAGGACTGATGAAAAACTTGGAAAGTTTGAACCTAGAGTAGATGAAGGTATTCTTCTCGGTTATTCTTCCAAAAGTAAAGGATAACAATGTTATGATAAAAGACTTTGGAAAATTGTTGAAAGCATTGATGTTGTAGTTGATGAAGCATGAAAAAATTTGGAAAAGATGAAATCAACATAGGAACATGACAATGAGGAATATAGGAATGATTTCCCGCATCAAATCAAAATGATATTGAAGAAGAAATCAATGAAGCATCAGAAGAAGATACAACAGGTAGGGAAAAGACTCCATCCAGGTATGTTCATAAGAATAATCCAGAATCTCAAATTCTAGGAGAAAAAGGGTTTGGAGTATAGACAAGAAGAACTCTTATAGGGACCTCAAGTTATCTCACATTACTATCCTCCATCGAACCTCAAAATGTAAATGAAGCCTGCAAAGATGAATGTTGGGTCAAGGCCATGGATGAAGAACTTGAGAAAATTGAAAAGGATGATACTTGGGAATTATATCCTAGACTTCATGAAAAAAATATTATAGGAACAAGATGGATATTTAAGGACAATCTTAATGAAAATGGAGAAGTTATTAGAAACAAGGCCAGACTTGTTTGTAAAGGGTATGCTCAATAAGAAGCTATAGATTTTGAAGAAATTTTTGCACCTGTTGCCAGACTTGAAGCCATAAGGATGTTTCTTGCTCTTTCTAGTTCTCAAAAATTCAAAGTATATCAAATGGAAGTAAAATCAGCCTTCCTCAATGGATATTTAGAAGAATAAGTTTATATTGAACAACCAAAAGGATTCATTCTTGGAAATGATGCAAAATTCATATGCAAGCTCAAAAAGGCTCTTTATGGTCTGAAACAGGCTCCAAGGGCTTGGTATTACCACCTTGACAAATATCTACAACAACAAGGCTTTACAAAAGGTTCTGTAGATAGAAATTTATACACAAAGATTGAAAATGATAAATTGCTAATTATTGTTGTTTATGTTGATGATATGATTTTTGGTAGCAATGAAGAATCCATGAGTCAGAATTTTGCTTCAGTAATGCAGCAAGAATTTGAAATGTTCTTACTTGGTGAACTTACTTATTCTCTTGGTATTCAAGTTAAGAAAACAAAAGATGGTATCTTTTTTTCACAAACCAAATATCTCAAGCAGATCTTGAAGAAGTACGGAATGGAAGATTCTAAACTAGTATGTACTCCAACGATAATAGGATGTAGTCTTAGCTCTGATGATGAATCACCAGTAGTAAACCAACCAAATTACAAATATATGAATGGAAGTGTGCTTTATCTAATAGGTACCAGACCTGACATCATGCATGTAGTAGGAATTGTTGGAAGGTTCCAAGCAAATCCAAAGGAATCACGTCTCCAGGAAGTCAAAAGAATTTTCAAATATCTTCAAGGAACTTATGACTTTGGACTATGGTATCCTAAAGATACAGACCTTACTCTTCATGCATATATAGATGAAAATTGGGAAGGAAGTGTTGATGATTGAAAGAGCACTGGTGGAGGTGCATTCTATATGGGTTCTTGGTTAGTGTCTTGGTTCAGCAAGAAACAAAGTTCGATTGCTTTATCTACAACTGAAGCAGAATATGTGGTTGTTGCATCTTGCTAAACACAACTACTTTAGATGATGCAAACTTTGCAAGACATTCAGATCACATGTACTCCACCCATCTTCATTCTATGTGATAATACAAGTGCCGTCAGTATTTCAAAAAAATTTAGTCATGCACTCCAAGACCAAGCACATACCCATCAAGTACCATTTTCTGCGAGAAAAAGTACTTGAACAAAAGGTCAAATTGGAGTTTATTCCCTTGAAAGAATAGGTTGCTGATATATTCACTAAACCACTGCCCAAAGAAACATTTGAATATCTCATACAAAAGTTAGGAGTAGTTTCTGCATCATCCTGCTATTAAATCCATTTTTTTAGAGGAAGGTTATTATATGTGGGTTTCATGAAGTATAGTCGCATATACATGCAGGGTTTTGTGGCTGAAGGAGCATATATGTTTTTCTGACAGAAAAATAGTGGGTCAAACTCTAATATGGGTGTTCTATCTGATGTTGATGATTACAATTTGACAATATGCCTTCTTCATTTATTTTTATTTGACTGACAAAGATTCCTTGATGAATGACTTGTTAACAATGCACAAGTAGCATAGGTTCAGGGGGAGCATTAGCCTTCACAAGCATTCTGCATTGTTGGCATTATGGTTGCTGAGTCCAGCTATGGCTTCAGATATTTATACCATTTATTGTTTAAGCCATGTAAAGGCCTAGGGTGTGATATGCCTTATCATATATTTGAATGAGTCCTATTGGACAAATTATGTAATTTGTATCCCCACTTTTCATGGGATGGATGATGTAATATTTATTGTATTCATGTCATGTATAAATAACTGGTATATCCCCACTTGGTTGGGTGGTTGATTTATGTGTGAGTTATTGGTCATAAGAAGGTCATACTCACTTAGTTGAGTTATAGAGTCATGTCATTCTTTTAAATCATATCTCTACAGACTCGGCATGTACTCAGGGGGAGCATGGACATCATAATGTATATCAAAGGAGTAACATTGCCTGGTCTTGTAGAAATTTCGAATAATTTAACACATATTCAACAAAGATTATCCTGATCATGTACTATTATGGAATACATACACAATACATAAGCTCCTCTACGTTGATCATCAATATAGCAGCATCAATAACAATAAAACATCAAGAGCATTCACACATTAACACAGTATGTAACCTGGGAAAAGCATCTCGCTAAAAACCCCAACTATCTGTATATTAATGATTGAGACCATGTAACATTACAAAGTACAATGATTATCACAAGCAATCCAGTACCAGCTCCACCTGTTACACACAATACAGCTAAGATCTGATCTCCAAATCTATTCCATTGCTTGCCTGCCTCCACTGCTCAATACCTTCTCAAGAATTGATGAGAATGGTTTACCAAATTCGTATTTCACCTCCAAAGAATCACTCACACTGTGTTAGACATGAGAAGATGCTATAATACTGGGAAAATACATGAGCAAACTCATTAGCATACTCAATCCCTTGATTGTGCAAGATCTGATGCACAACTATAGTCACAACTGATACCAATCTGATTCTCTAACACCTGTCCCTGTTGAACTGAACATGCACTGACATGCAACTGAGTTAACTGATGTATTCTATAGTTGTATTATGAGTTAATAATTAGTTTAACAACTCATCATTAGTCTATTTGCAGTTAGACTAACTACAACTAGTTTAACCAAGTCAAACTGAACACAACTCCATCAACTCCACCAAACTCAACTAATTGAGTTCTAACTGAATTCATGCATGCAACAACTCAACTGACTCATAAGAAAAGTGTACTTCCTTCTGATAGCTGCATGGGCCACATCTATAGCTCAAACTGAAGTGCTCCAAGAGAATAAGATCAAGTTTATAGTCCAAATATTATTATGAGACAATAATATTTGACTTTTCTATTTTGGACAGCCAGTCTAAAAATAGATTTTGATCACTCCTGCTGTGATCACTCCTACTGTGGTCACTCCTACTATAATCACTCCTGCTTTGGTCACTCCTGCTGTGATCATCCCTGCTGTGGTCACTCCTGCTGTGATCATCCCTGCTGGGATCCAAAAATAGAACTTGCGCCATAATTTGCCTGCGGGCCCACTTAGTGAAGGCAACTCTTTTTACTAAGCTCCATCATCTTGTTGCAATCTCAACACTCCCTCTTGACAAGATATGGATTATCAGCAACCCCTATCCTGCCTCGGTGGTACTCAAATTTGCTCCTGATGAGAGACTTCGTCAGAATATCAGCATCCTTATCCTCCGTTGGAATGTATGAAAGCAACATGATCTTCCGCTGCACACAATCTCTGATATGATGGTACCTGATGTCAATACTGCCATATACTCAGCCTCTTGAGCTCCCTACCCAATCTGCATCCTCTTGTCTGTACCAACATCCATATCCCAATGTGCGTCTCAAGTAGCACAATACATGCTTTCCCGCCTTCCAGAAGAGCTTGGTAGGCTTAACCATAGCTTGTGAAAGCTAGTTAACTGCATAGCATTTATCAGGTCGTGTATTGACCAAATACACAGCGACCCCACCAACTGTCGATAAACAGTGGCATCCACTTCTTCTCCCGAAGTGGCATCCTCCTTCCTCCAACCTCCAGGAAGAGGAGTATCAACAGGCTTGTAGCCATGCATGTTGAACCTCTCCAGTATCTCCCGAGCATACTTGCCCTGAGAAACAAACAGTCCAACACTACGCTGCCATATTTCCAATCCTAGGAAATAGTGAAGGAGGCCCAAATCCTTCATCTCAAACTCTGTAGCAAGATCCTTCTTGCATGACAGTATCAACAGCTCATCACCCGTTAGAATCAAATCATCAACATACAATACAATGATAAGCAACTTACCCTCCACCACAATCTGGTATAGGTTAGGATCCGCCTTGCTCTTGGAGAATCCAAGTCCTGTGAAATAGATGTCTATCCGTGTGTACCAAGCACGTGGTGCTTGCTTCAACCCATACAATGCTCTCTTGAGCCTGCACACATGCGAATCGCTGCTGAAGACCTCAAAGCCTTCGGGCTGCTCAATGTACACCTCCTCCTCAATGACTCCGTTGAGGAACGCAGTATTCACATCCATATGATGAACGTGCCATCCCATCTGCGCTGAGAGAGCAAGAATCATCCGTATGGAAGAATACCTTGTGACAGATGCAAAGGTCTCCTCATAATCAATCCCCTATATCTGTGAAAAGCCTCGGGCAACAAATCTTACCTTGTACTTCTCCACACTCCCGTCAGCTGCCTGCTTAACTTTGTAGATCCATCTCGAACCCACCACTGATTTCCCTTCTGGTCTAGGAACAATCTCCCATGCACTGTTTCTGACAATAGAATCATACTCTTCCACCATGGCGTCTACCCATGCAGGATCCTCCACAGCTTCCTCGAAAGAGGATGGCTCAGTCACAACACACTTGCTCATAAGAGCCATGTATCCAATGTACCGATTAGGTGACTGTCGCTGCCTGCATTGGGCTGTAGGTGGTCCTACAACTCTCTCTGCATCTTGAGCCAGTCGCTCAGCTTCTGTCAAGCGCTTTCGCCCTCTGATGGTTGGCGCTGCATGAGTGGTCTCTTCCACTCCACGAACCTCATCCTGTGGCTGATCCACGTCCTGAAGCTCATCCTTAGGAACTAATAGCTCCTCATCTACATGCAAGTGTAGCTCCCTCTCAAGCGAACACTTCATGGCTTTCTCCTCCTAAAATTTTATATCCCGCCGCACGACAGTTTTACCACTGTTTGGCAAATACACATGATAGTTGTGGGGCATATCAGTGTACCCCAGAAATATCCCAACCTCTGCGATCGGCTCCAACTTCTTCTTGGCATCCTTCGTCACATGCATGTAAACGTTAGCACCAAAAATCCTCAAATGAGAAAGATCAGGCTTCTTACTAGAATAAGCTTCCTCGGGTGTACTCATGCCAAGTATCCTATGAGGACAACGGTTTTGCACATAAACTGTTGTATTGCATGCTTCCGCCCACAAGTGAAGGGGTAGGCCCTGATCATGCAACATTGCCCATGCAACACCCACAATCATTCTGTTCTTCCGCTCAGCTACCCCGTTCTGCTGTGGGTTATGGGGAGCTATGAGCTCTCTACGAATCCCTTCTGCCTTGCAGAAATCCTTGAACTCGTCTGAGATGTATTCACCACCATTATCGCTCTTAAGAGCCTTCACCTTCTTCCCCGACTCCTTCTCGAACAGTGCTTTGAATTCATAGAACTTTGAATATGTCTCGCTCTTCTTCTGCATGAAGAAGATCCAGCACTTACGAGAGAAATCATCAACAAAAATCACATAATACCTATGTTTTGTTGTCGAAGCAACTGAGAAAGGTCCACACACATCTGTGTGAATTCTCTCAAGGATCGTCATGGCGCGAGTATCCTTCTTGTGAAAGGTGGCTTTCACAAACTTCCCCAAAGTACACCCCTTGCACTGATCTGACTGTGCAAGTGTGCCTTTAGGAAGCCCTGTAGTGATCTGCTACAGTATCTTCAAGGCTCCATGGCGAAGGTGACCCAATCTCCTATGCCACAACTCGCCATCATCCCGGCTCACCAATCCTTTTGCCTTGCCTGCCATTGCTGCGCATCCATCTACATGCAACTAATAAAGGTTCCTCACTCGAACCCCTATCTTCCGGGTCTCACCAGTTGTCTTGATGCGCAGGAAGGCCTTTCCCTCGCTGAAAACAACATCATACCCCTTGTCTTCTAACATCGCCACTAAGATGAGATTCTTCTTCAATCCTGGAACATGCATGACTTCCTTCAATACGAAGGGTTTACCAGACTCCCTCTCAAAGGAAATGGTACCGATACCGGTCGCACTGTATCTACCATCATCGCCCATCTCAATGTGCACTCCAAGATCTTTGTCCTCCAGATCAGAGAACAAATCTCTATCTCCCGTCATGTGAAAAGATGCACCACTGTCCAAGAACCACACCGATCCCATCACACTTGAAACCAAGCATGCGATCAATGAAAAATCAAGCTCAAACTATGAGGCTAGAGCCTCTCCTGTTGAAGATCTAGCAGCCTGCTTGTTCTTCTTCTTCTGCGGACAATAAGTGGCATAGTGTCCGTGCTGGTGACAGTGAAAACACTTCACCTTGGACATATCCTGCTTCTTGCCTTTCGCACCAGACTAAGAAGCTTTCTTGCTCTTCTGTTTCTTTGCTTTGGCAACCAAAGCGCAATTCTTTTCATCAGCTCCCTTTGACGAAGATCTGTCCCTAGTACTCTGCCTAATCTCCTCCTGCACAAGATCTGACCATAGTCTTTCCCATCCTGGCAATTTCTCCCGACCATTGACAGAGTCCTGATAGGAATTCCAACTCTTCAGAAGACCAAGGAGAGCCAAGCTCACCAAGTCCTCATCATCGACAGTAAACCCCACACTTCCCAACTCATCTCGACACTGAGTGAACTTCGTGAGATTCTTGGACATACTGTCACCCTTCTCGCATTTGATGTTTCTGAGTTTATCTTTGAGCGCCAGCTTCCTCTGATTGCTCTTGCTTTGAAATAATTCTGTTAATGATTTCCACATTAAATATGGAGTAGCCTTTCCATGGAGGTTGGACACAATGTGATCCTTCACGCCCTCCAACAGAATCCTTCGACATTTTGCGGTCTTCTTTTGCCAAGCATCAGCTTGAGTAGCATCAGTAGGCTTTGGGACATCCGTATCTATGAACTCCTTCAGCCCGTTATCATCCAATACTGCCTCCATCCTGTCCTTCCATGCAATATAGTTTGAGCTGCCCTCAAGAGCATACTCCAATCGCAATCTGTTGAAAGACATTGCTGCGTTGCCACCAAGAAAACACTGCTGCAATTCGAATCCCACCAACAACCAACTCAACCGCCTCGGATCTAAGATTCGTGAGAACACAATATTTCTCGTACAAAGATTGACTGTATGGGCATTCACCGGATATCTCACCTTCCAAAAGAAGGATGAATCCAAAGGCTACCTGGCCCGATTATAGACTCTGCCTGAAGAAATAGAATGTAAACACTTCCTGAATAGTAGACCTGATGATCAACAGCTCCGATACCATGTAGAAATTTTGAATAATTTAACACATATTCAACAGAGATTATCTTGATCATGTACTATTGTGGAATACATACACAATACATAAGCTCCTCTACGTTGATCATCAATATAGCAGCATCAATAACAATAAAACATCAAGAGCATTCACACATTAACATAGTATGTAACCCGGGGAAAGCATCTCGCTGAAAACCCCAACTATCTGTATATTAATGATTGAGACCAATGAACACTACAAAGTACAATACTTATCACAAGCAATCCAGTACCAGCTCCACCTGTTACACACAATACAATTAAGATCTGATCTCCAAATCTATTCCACTGCTTGCCTGCCTCCACTGCTCAATACCTGCTCAAGAATTGATGAGAATGGTTTACCAAACTCGCATTTCACCTCCAAAGAATCAATCACACTGTGTTATATGTGAGCAGAGGCTATAATACTGGGCAAATACATGAGCAAACTCATTGGCATACTCAATCCCTTGATTGTGCAAGATCTGATGCACAACTATAGTCACAACTGATACCAATTTGATTCTCTAACACCTGTCCCTGTTGAACTGAACATGCACTGACATGCAACTGAGTTAACTGATGTATTCTATAGTTGTATTATGAGTTAATAATTAGTTTAACAACTCATCATTAGTCTATTTGTAGTTAGACTAACTACAACTAGTTTAACCAAGTCAAACTGAACACAACTCCATCAACTCCACAATCAACTCCACCAAACTCAACTGATTGAGTTCTAACTGAAGTCATGCATGCAACAACTCAACTGACTCATAAGAAAAGCGTACTTCCTTCTGATAGCTGCATGGGCCACATCTGTAGCTCAAACTGAAGTGCTCCAAGAGAATAAGATCAAGTTTATAGTCCAAATATTATTATGAGACAATAATATTTGACTTTTCTATTTTGGACAGCCAGTCTAAAAATAGACTTTGATCACTCCTGCTGTGATCACTCCTGCTGTGGTCACTCCTACTGTGATCACTCCTGCTGTGGTCACTCCTACTGTGATCATCCCTGCTGTGGTCACTCCTGCTGTGATCATCCCTGCTGGGATCCAAAAATAGAACTTGCGCCATAATTTGCCTGCGGGCCCACTTAGTGAAGGTGACTCTTTTCACTAAGCTCCATCATCTTGTTGCAATCTCAACAGGTCTACCCTTTGCCCTTGATGTCAAAGGGGGGGAATATTTTGGTGTTGCATGTTATCTCTAACAATTTCTACAACTTGTAGTAATCAACACCTTCATGGTTGCCATCAAGTCCAAAGGGGGAGAATGTTTGCATTATGATACAAGTGTTGTTCTTGATGGACACTCTCTATTACAGTTCAATTCAAGTTTTGGTAAAAGGAAACTCACAGTACAACAGGTATATTCAGAGGTAACAGGGCAGTGGTACAGAAGAAATGGAAGAAGGTCTAGTGATCATAATAAAGAATGTAAAGGAAAAGGTTGATGTAAAGCAGTTTAAGAAGTATACACAGGTCCACTTAGTCAAAATAGTGTATATACGCTGGTCCACAGAAAAAAGAGCATATATGTATATACGCACTCCCATAGGAGGAAAAGCGTGTACATGTTGGAAAACCAAGGTTTTGGTCTGAGGTATTTGGTCCAAGGTTTTTGGTCTGAGGTATTGATCCTAGGTATTTGGTCCAAGGTATTGGTCCTAAGTGGTTTTGGTCCGAGGTATTGATAAAGGATCTAAGTATATAAGGAGGAGAATATCAAAGGGCTAAGTACACAAGGAATGAATATCTTATGAAGTGTTATGTGCAAGTGTATGGTTTTCTAAGAAAGACTTCTATCTGAAATATATTTTATGTTGCAAGGGCTATGTTTGTGATTTGATCTGAAATACTTTGTGCACCTTCAATTCAATTCTGGACCAGGATCATGAGATGTAAAATGAATTATTATTGAATGATCTGATATTGGTTTGGCTAGATCTAATTATGTACACCTATTTATTCTTTAAATATCGTGATCTAGGTTTGTCTGAACTCCAGAAGTGCAGCGAAGTTATGAAGTAAGTATTTGTAGATAAGTACGCCAGTTCGCTTTGGTGAAGGTTCATATACATGCTGGTTCGGCTCTTCCAAGTAGCGTATGTAAAAGAAGAGCTTGATTTTCAAGGATGACTGATCTATCAGATCAATGCTGTTGTTTTACTGTTGACTGTCAATAAAGTCTTCTTAGATATGAATGTAAAACTGAATGAATAAGGAGTTTGATATCTGATTGATTGATTGTATAAGTGAGAAGGGTGATCTCTGTTGCTTCCTATGTAAAGCTCTGTAAATAGACAGTAGATGGTCAGTATATTGTTGGTTGGTACAAACTTGATTCAAAAGTTTAATGTTTCAGTAGTTTTGAAGGTATATGCAGGTTTGATTACAGGAAGTAGCGTATACATGCAAGTTGGGTTCAGCAAAGTGTTCTGGTGTCAGTGATCTGATTGTTCAGATTAACTGAATGTTGGTTGATGTAGTTTGAGTTTCAAAGTTTCTTATGGGTCCAGTATGAAAATTTGATGAAACAAGGCCTTCATGTGTATTGGTGTGTACCAGGAGCTCCAGTCTAAAAATTTACAAAACGTGGTCCCTGGAGGAAAAGAGCAGGTCGTAGCCTTATGTAGATCGACGCCTACATACTAGTAATCACATTGGCTAGTAGAAGAGCTAGGGGGTTGCAACTCCCTTCTAGTAGAAGCTGGAAAATGAGAGAAGGTTGTAGCCTTCTACAGGTGGGTGCTTGCATACTAGTATGAGTCTGCACCAGTACAAGATTATAAAAAGATTTACTTTTTATTAAAAGAAGATAGAGACGACGACAAAAAGTGGTTTTCACCCATATTGGGTTTCCACCTTAAATATTGGTGTTCATGTGTGTTGCTTATGTGTGATGCTTTATTCTATTTTACTGCACTAGTTAATAAGTTATCGATGCACTGGTTAAAGATCAACACATGATAAATTGTCTAAACCACAAGTTCTCTGGGTATACACTGGTTTCTCTAACTACAGTTGCTCGTACACACTAGTTCACTTCACAGAAGTAGCGTATATAAATAATTTTTGGAAATAAAATTATTGATCTGATAATACTAATTCACCCCCCTCTCAATATTATTTCCAACAAAATTGACCCAAGTATTGTTTTTCACAAAATTAAGACTTACCCAGATGCTAAACCTATTAGACAAATATTACGTCTAGTGCATCCATAAAAGGCTGTTGCTATCAAAGTTGAGGTTGAAAAACTACTTAAAGTAGGTTTTATCTATCCAGTTCCCTTGACTGATTGGGTTTCCAATATTGTTCCTGTTAACAAAAATCAAGGGACCATCAAAGTATGTGTAGATTATAGGGATATTAATAAGGCTTATCCCAAAGACAACTATCCTACCCCCTATATCGACCAAATCATTGATTATTATGTCAGTAAAAGAATATTTTCCTTCATGGATGAATTTTCCAAATACAAACAAATCAACATACTCCCTATTGATCAGCATAAAACCATGTTCATTTGTCCATGGGGTACTTTTCATTATTGAAAAATCTCTTTTGGATGAAAGAATGTCAACAAAACCTTTCAACAGGCCATGTCTTATGCATTTCACTATGTCAAGCATATTGTACAACCTTATTTGGATGATTTACCAGCTCATTCACTGAAATGGGAAGATCATCCAATGCATTTGAGAGTTATCTTTATCAAGTGTCGACACTACAATATATGCTTGAACCCTCACAAATGTTTTTTTTGTGTACAATTTGGTTGATTACTGGGATTTTTCATATCAAAGGAAGGCATTCATGTCGATCCACTTAAGGTAGGGGATATTTTGAATTTTCCTCCTCCTTCAAATTTGTTCCAACTCCAAAGTTTGCAAGGGAAAGCGAACTTTTTACGATTTTTCGTCCAAAAATATATTAAGCTAACTAAAGGTTATACTCAACTGTTGAAAAATGGCATCTCATTTACATAGGATGAAGCTACTCAAGAAGCTTTTGATGCACTTAAACACACACTGACTCATATATCGTAGTTGCATCTGTCCGATTATCATTGAGGCTACTTTTTGTATTTAGCTGTGTGTGATGTCACCATTGGCATGGTTTTAGTTTAGGAAGATGAATTGAACAATGAGCATGCGATATATTATTTGAGCAAAAATCTTATGAAAACTGAGATAAAATACTCACATTTGGAGATGTTGGCATTGCCAGTCATTCAAGTTCTCCAAAGATTTTGTCACTACATTCTCTTGCATAAAATAATAGTGATTTCAGACTGCAACCCTATGGTTTACATGTAGAAAATCATGTATATTAACAAGCTAATGCAATTTGCTAAAGCAAGAGACAAGAATCTACTTCTGCTCTTTACAGTGGAAGCCCATAAACATTGATCAAACAAGAATCAGTAGAGGAAGAGAATCAAAGGCACATAACAGAATAAATATTCAAGAAAGCCGCAACTCAAAACCCCACTATCTGTTTTGTATTAATATGGAAAATCAAGATGAAATTACAATGCATGTTCTCTCTGGAACAATCCTAGCACTCAAAAAATTCAATTTCCAACTCATAAGCAAGCTCAAGGCCAAAGCTTAGCCAATTCACAAGCTCTCCAAGTCTCTATTCCAATGTATAATTCCTATGGGGAATAGTTTGTATTTAAAGGGAAATAAAGCCTCTAAAAATAGCGCAATCCCTCAAGGATCAGTTCCTGAATGCATGCACTATCAGTGAAACTTAGAAAAATCTAAAACAAATAGCACATTGTCCCTACACTCTAGTCTCAACTGGGTCTTTCTTAGAATCGACATGCATGAGTTTTTGATGAGTAAATATTCAGTTAACTAGAGTAGCACTAGTGGAGTTCATTAGTGTCACCACTCACTATTAACTCATTATTAGTTCTCTCAATTAGTTTGAGAACTAATTTTAATTGAACTAACTCATGAAACTAAGTCTTCTATTTTACAACTCACACTAGACTCCTACAAAGAAGGGAGAACATATACATGACTTCCAAAATACTTCCAACTCAAATTTCCTAAGTTAAGTAAGTTTAATAAACTTAATTTAACTATTTTAAGCTGCTATGAGAATAGAGTTCGAATTTAATTCATTGTTTAATTCAAGGACAAATTAAACTAGAATTTCTTTTTGTCATTTCTCAACACTCCCTCTCAACAAGAAAGGGATTATCAACTACCACGATCTTGTCTCTGTGAAACTTGAATTTACATCTTGACAATGCCTTTTTCAAGATGTCAACATCTTTCTCCTCAGTGGGAATGTAATCTAACAACATGATCCACCTTAATACACAATCTCTAAGATGATGATATCGGATATTAATATGCTTGGACCGATCATGAAAGATTGGATTTTCAGAGAGTTTGATACAACTTTGATTATCACAATAAATCATTGTCGGATCCATCTATTGATCAAACAAACCAACCAGAATCTTCCTCATCCAGATAGCCTGACATGTTTCCTGACGTTCATCCATGTACTCTGCCTCTGCCGAACTAAGTGCAACCGATCTTTGTTTCCTGTTGTACCAAGAAACTTCCACTGACCTAATACTAAATATCCCTATTGATGTACTCTTCTTGTCGAATGGACTCCCTGCCCAATCTGCATCAATCAAGCCTTGAAGCTTCACTCCCTCTGTCTGTTTGTACCATAAACCATATTGAGTAGTGCCTCTAACGTATCTCAATACATGCTTTGTCACCTTCCAATACAACTTGGTAGGCCTAACCATCGCTTGACTAAGTTGATTAACTGCATAGTATCCAGTCGTGTGTTCACCAAGTACATGAGTGATCCCACAAGCTACCTATAAATAGTAGCTTCCACTACTTCCCCTAAAGTAGCATCCTCCTTCCTCTCGTTACCAGCTAGAGGGGTCTCCATGGGTTTACTGCTCTCCATGTGGAATATCCTAAGTATCTCTTTGGCATACTTGCCCCAAGATACAAAAAACTCCCCATCTCTCTACCATACCTCCATGCCAATAAATTAATACATGAGCCCCATGTCCCTTATCTCAAACTCTCTTACAAGGTCCTTCTTGCAAGATTTGATGAGCTTCTCATCACCTGTCAGTATGAGATCATCTACATAAAGTACAATGATCAACAACTTACCTTCCACCTCTATGTGATACAGGTTCACATATGCTTCACTCTTCATGGATCCCAACCCAATGAAGTAGCTATCTGTCCTAGTGTACCAAGCATGGGGTGATTGCTTCAACCCATACAATGTTATCTTGAGTTGACAAACACGTGACTCATGGTCTAAGGTTTCAAAACCTTTGGGCTTCTCTATGTACACCTCTTCCTCAATCATGCCATTGAGGAAGGTAGTCTTCACATCCATTTGATGGATCTTCCAACCCATATGTGCTCATAGTTCCAAAATAGATCTGATTGATGAGTACCTTGCAATAGGAGAAAAGGTCTCATCATAGTCAATCCCCTCTACCTGTGAAAAGCCACAGACCACAAATCTAGCCTTATGCTTCTCCACACTACCATCTACAACTTTCTTTACCTTTTAAAGCTAATGGGATCTCACAACTAACATGTCCTCCGGTCTTGGGACCACATCCCAAACACTATTTCAAACTATGGAGACATACTTCTCCACCATTGCATCGACCCAAACCGGTTGTTGCATTGCTTCATGAAAGGAATATGGCTTTGTCACAACACATGCACCCATAAGTGCCATGTATCCAGTGTACCTCTCTGGTGACCTCCTCTGTTTGTGCTAAGAAGAGGGTGCTCCCACATTCTCCCTTGCATCATCCAACAATCTATCAGCCTCTCTAGTATGCTTTCTTCCCTCTCTCGAAGATTCTTCCCCGGTGGAAGTATCCACTCTCTGAACCTTTACATGTGGCTGATCCACATCAATATGATGCCCCTTAACCTTAGGAGCTAAAATCTCCTCATATGCATGTAGCTCAAGCTCCCTCTCAAGGGATACTCACATGGTCTTCTCCTCATTGAATCTAATATCCCTATGAACCACTGTCATTTGAATGGTCAGAATATACACCCAACAGTTGTGGGGTGTATCAATGTACCCCACAAAGATCCCTAACTTTGTTGTTGGCTCAAGCTTCTTCCATGCATCTTTGGTCACATGGCAATAAACCAATGACCCAAAAATCTTGAAGTGACCAACATCTAGCCTCTTACCAGAATAAGCCTCCTCTAGTGTCTTCATCTAGAGTATCCGATGTGGGCTACGATTTTGGACATAAACTGTTGAGTTGCATGCCTCAGCCCACAAGTGTAGTGGTAGGCCTGATCATGCAACATTTCCCTTCCTGCCCCTACTATTCTCTTGTTCTTCCTCTTAAAAACCCCATTTTGTTGAGAGTTATGGGGTGCCGTCAACTCTCGTTTAATTCCTTCCATTGCACATAATTTCTTAAACTCATTGTAGACATACTCATTATCATTATCACTCCATAGAGATTTAACCTTCTTTCCAGACTCTTTTTCTACCAATGCTTTGAACTCACAAAACTTTGTGAAAGTTTGATCATTTTTCTGCATAAAAAATACCTAACATTTACGAGAATAGTCATCAACAAATATAACATAATACTTATGTTTGGCTATGGATGTTGCCGAGAATTGTCCACACACATCTGAATGGACTCTCTCCATAATAGACTCTGCTCGACTATCTCTGTCTCCAAAGGAAGACTTGGTGTATTTTGGCAAAGTACAACCCTTGCATGTATCAACTTTCTCAAGCATACCTTTGGGAAGATCGTTAGAGATTTGTTGCAATATCTTCAAAGCCCCATGAAGCAAGTGGCCCAATCGCCTATGCCAAAAATTTCCGACATCTTGGCTCAACATATTTTTTTCTTTTGAACTCAAAGCAACACAATCCTCTACCTCTATCTTATAGAGATTCTAAACTCAAATCCCTATCTTCTTTACTTGACTTGTGGCTATGTGTCGAAGGAATGCCTTTCCTTTCAAAAAGATCACATCATAGCCTCTATCCTCAAGCATGGCAATGGATACCAAGTTCTTCATTAGTCCAAGTACATGCATAACATTCTTCAATGTGAGTGGAGCCGCATGCTCCCTCTGAAAATTAATAGTACCCACACTAGTAAGACTATACTTACCATCATCACCCATCTCGATATCCATCTTGAGATATTTCTCCTCCAGTACACTAAATAAATATTTGTTGACATTCATGTGGAAAGAAGCTCCATTGTCTATGTACTAGACACTTCCCATCATTGAAGACACCATGCATGCAATGAGGGAAAAGTCCAATTCGAATTGGGAGGTGTTATAGCTCCAAATATCACCCTTGGTATTTGTGATGCTTGGTTTATGGCCTAGGTGTTACAATTGGCAATTAGGGCCAAACTCCATGTGGTTCATTTTATTCATGGCTGATAATATTTTTATTACATTCCTCTCGTCGAGAGGTGTAGGATTGATCTAAAGATCATCCAATTTCGATAAGTATTTATGGAGATATGAATTCATTTTGATTATGGAATTATTATCAATCTGACCTACACTCATGTAGGCTCAAAAACCCAACAGTCGCATCTATTCAAACATCAATAGTTGTGTATAAATATAGGAGGATTTTTCCTCATTTTCACTCACTCATCTCATCACATCTCTCTCTCTCTCCTGCGTAGAAAAGAGGCTCTTCTCTACTGCACAAAAGAGAGTCTCTCTCTCACACATGTGGAAGGAAGCTGCTGAACTGAAGCTACAACTACAGATCCAAACTTTGACCAGTGTGGACCATCAAACCTCCTCTTCTGAACTATGTTGTAGGTTCATATGGACCTCCTCTGAAGGCTGCAACTTTTGGTGGTGGAATAAAGCTGATCCAACGATTGGTTTGTGACATATCAACTGCCCTAGTTTTGATGATGAAGCGCTAATGCTGAGGCTGCTGATCTAGGGTTTGCTACTACTGATATAAATCAGATTTATTGTACTATTCTCTCTACTGAATTATTGAAGATAAAAGAATATTTGATCAAAGGGTTTCCCCACACATTGTGGGGTTTGTCCCTGGCTAGCCGCCACATCTTGTGTCTCTTGTCTTGGCTTGTTTTTTTTCGATCGTTTAATGTTCTGTCTACACTTTATTTTATGTACATGTGATTTCTAATCTATGGAATATAATAAGAAAGAGAAGTAAATTGTTATAAGCATAGAACATACCATAACTTAACATGGTATCAGAGTTGAGGTGTAGACAAAGCCCGAGAAAGAGCAAGAGCAATCACCGAAGAGAAGATTGGCAAGGCTATCCTAAAAGAACTATGGGGTCCTCATCACTCTTTCCTACCAAGGACAAGCTCCGTGAGAAAGCTGACTATCATGGATAGAAGTTGTCTATCGATCTAACCCTAGAAGATCAAGGAGTGTTGGACCATGTGAGGGGAAATATTGTTGAGCCTCCATCAAATGCATCCGCTACTGACAGGAATAGATGGAAAACCAGAAAAGTCAAGCAAAGAAGATCATCCGGGACTCTACTGACAAGCACTTGGTGGCCTACATCTTCGACCTAGACCAGTGGTACATACTTTGAGACTGACCTTGGGTCAGTTCAATATTGGTCTAGGACCAGTGAGAGTGGTACATACTATGACGCTGACTTCAGGTCGGTTGAGACTGGTCTGGGACCAGCAGTACACTCTTTGAGACTGTGATATTGGTCTGGACCAGTGGTACACTCTTTGAGATTGTGATATTGGTCTAGGACCAATCTTAGGAGTGTTACATACTATGATGTTGACTTTGGGTTGGTTGAGACTGGTTTGGGACCAGTGGTACGCACTCTGAGACTGACTTTGAGGCAGTGGAGGATGAAACTAGTCCAGGACCAGTGGTAGGAGCTGTACTCACTATGACACTGACTTCGGGCCAGTTGAGATTGGTCTGGGACCAGTGGAACATACTCTGAGACTGACTTTGAGTCAGTATGATGCATCCTCGATCATTTCCTCTTCTTCATAATTTGGACAAAAGCAGAGTAGAACAGAACAAAGTAGAGCAAAGCAGTATAGATCAGTACAGGGTAGAACAAGACAAATCAGAACATGTAGAATAGAGTAGAGCAAGGAAAGGGTCAAGCTGTATAGGGCAGTGCATTTGATGGATGAATAGTAGCAATCGACAAACAAATTGCAGATGGAGTTCCCCCTAGTTGAGAGGTAGTGTTAAAATTGGTAACTAGGGCCAAACTCCATGTGGGTCATATTATTCATGGCTGATAATATTTTTATTAAATTCCTCTCATCAAGAGGTGTTGGATTGATCTAAAGATCATCTGATTCCGATAAGTATTTATGGAGATATGAATTTATTTTGATTATGGAATTATTGTCAAGCCGACCTACACTCATGTAGGCTTTGAAGCCAAACAGTCGCATCTATTCGAACATCAATAGTTGTGTATAAATATAGGAGGATTTTTCCTCATTTTCACTCACTCATCTCATCACATATCTCTCTCTCTCTCCTGTGCGGAAAAGAGGCTCTTCTCTACTGCGCAGAAAAGAGTCTCTCTCACACACATGTGGAAGGAAGCTACTGAAAATGAAGCTGCAACTGCAGATCCAAAATTTGACTAGTGTGGACCATCAAACCTCCTCTTCTAAACTACGCTATAGGTTCATCTAGACCTCCTCTAAAGGCTGCAACTTTTGGTGGTGGAATCAAGCCGATCCGATGATCGGTTTGCGAGATATCAACTACCCTAGTTTTGATGATGAAACCTCTAATGCTGATGTTGCTAATCTAGGGTTTGCTACTACTGATATAAATCAGATTTATTGTACTATTTCTCTACTGAATTATTGAAGATAAAAGAAGATTTGATCAAAGGGTTTCCCCACACATTGTGGGGTTTATCCCTGGCTAGCTGCGACGTCTTGCGTCTCTTGTCTTGGCTTGTTTTCTATTGATCATTTAATGTTCTGTCTGCACTTTATGTACATTGTGATTGCTAATCTGTGGAATATAATAAGAAAGAGAAGTAAACTGTTATAAGCATATAACATACCATAACTTAACACTAGGGAAACCCCTCCTTCCAAACATGGTCCAAATATTAAAAAAAAACAGTGTTTCACTCCCTGTACGCTACTTTTCCCTGTATTAAAAGCATGTACATGCAGGTCAGTCAATACCCAACCCACGTATATGTGTTAAAACACTTAAAAAAATTAAATCTCCTTAACTATGGGTGGAGTTCATGGGTTTTACCTGTTGATTACCTCCTAGTGCTTGTGGCCCAACTGTTCCCAACTGTTTCCCCAACTAAAAAACTAATTGGGTGAAGTATAAAAAGACTGCTATGGGAAGGCCTTAAGGAGGAGAGAAGAGATAGAATTACTATACTAAGATTATCCCTTGATCAAGTCTGAAGTATCTCTATGCTTCAAGCACTTCCCCAAGTTCAGGAAACCCTTGTTTCCTTGAGTGTTGATATTCTCCCACTTGCTTGAGATATCATGGTATTGGTTATGGAAGGAGGCTGTTGAAGACTGGGACTGGACGGACCTGGAGGATGGTTCTGCTTGGAGTCGAAAGAGGAAGACTCAGGTGAACTCTTTCCATGTTTATTATAGTTTTCTACAATAAAAAGAAACATTATCTTGTTCCTGAGATCGACTTTGTTTATGCATCAGATGTTATTGTTATGGTTTATGTATGAATGACTATTTTGATGTATAACTAACTATTTACTTATATGATATAAAGTTGATTTCACTAAAATTATTTATCTATATGCTGCTATGTGTGTTCAAATTGGTTGATTTGTAAATTTGAAGATCATCAGGAGTTGCAGAGGGTTGGAATCCTGGCTGGAACTACTCAAATGAAATACATCCAGGTATGTTCTCCTCACATAGTTTGTTTATTTAAGCATGTTGCCTGAGTTGAATGCTTGTTTCTTGCTATAGATTACTCCTGCTCTGTTAGGGTTCTTACCCAAATCTGTAGGGGACTTATTCCCTTAACAGAATTGGCGACTCCAGTGGGGATAACAATCTCGTTATTCCTAGTTTGTGTTATTCAGTGCCAATCAGAGCTCAGTTGTTAGTTTGCTTGCTATTACTGTATTGCCTGCTCCTGTAGGAACTCAGACTTGAAGTCTAATATTTTTCATTAGGCCTCATTTTTTATTTTTCTTGTAAAACTTCATATATGCACCTTTGTCTATTTACAGAAGTGTACACACGCTTGTTTCTGTGAACTAAAATTGTGTATACGTGAGTTTCTTTTGGCAGAAGCGCATGTACACACAGTTGTGTAGGGACACAGTCGCGTATACAATTTTTTGCATTTTTTTTTCAAATCTTTTTGCCCATAAAGATTTTTTTCTTGTTCTATGTGGTTTCTGAGTGGTCAGTTTCTATCTCCAGATTTTAATTATTTAGTGAGCTTACTGTTTTGAATTCTCTCCTGCTTTGAAAAATTTTTGGCCTCGGTTTGCTTTAGAGTGAGTTTTATGATTTGTGTTTGAACACAAAAGGCTTCTTATAGAGGTTCTTGATTGTTCTGGTCTTCTGGAACAGAATATTTTTTGCAATCTTTGTGTCAAACTTCATTTTTGGTCTACTTGCTTTGCTTTCCATCATTTCTGCGGCCATACACCTTTTTCTTGCTTTTCGAAAGTTTTTTGTTGATGAATTTGAAAGTGTGTCTTTCCTCATTTCTTAATCATTTTCTTAAAGCTCTTTTTGTTGCTTTTGGATCATTTGGTGCAAGTTGAAACACCTTTTTGTTCAAGCTTTCATTCGTGTTGGATTGATAACTTACAAAGTTTCCTTGTGCTTTGCTTTCGGTCTTTGAGTCTTTGGTAGCATTTTGAGTGATTTTGAAAAGTTGTTTTCATTGCTTCTTGAAAAAGAAAAGTTCTTCAAAAACATTGTTTTTGCTTTCTTTTGCCGAATTTGACTTTGGTTTCTTTTGGTTTTTGAGAGTGATTTGAGATCTTTTTGATTAGTCCTTCTTGTTTGGTAAAGATTTTGTGTTCAAAATTCATATTCTTTTCAAACATTTAAGTTGGCTTATTAAAAAGTTTTAAACAATTGCTTTCATCTCTTTTTAGAGTAATCCAGAATTTTGCATTATCATGTACACCTTGCATTAGGGTAGTTTTGCATTATTAAAGCATCGACAGTCTTTTAGTTTTTATGAGTGTGAAGTCTACTATAAGAAAATAAAAGAAAAAGTTTTTGCTTTATAGAAATTTCTTAGAACCCAAGTAGAATTTGCTTTTAGTTGAAGAACAAACAAGTGCATTGCATATAAGTTAGTTTTTCATTAATTTCTTTTGCGTCATAAAAAACACCATCGGTTTCATTTCCATATTGTCCCTTTGACTTAAAAGAAAGTCACTTAAAATCAAGTGCTTAATAAAATAAACTATAACTTTTTGTATTGTCAATCAATATACACCAACAAGTTTTAAGTTTATTTAGGGCCTTGCATTAGGCGAGAGGAGAGTAAACTCTCCAAGGCCACTCTAAATTGTAAAACATAGAAGTCTGATTAAAAAGTGAAATCCAATAGCGTTAGGGAGACTGGGAAAGCTCCATGACTAGGAGTTAAGCACGGGGGTTTGTGAAGATAAGGACGAGAGATACCCCCTCTTACTTGTTGGATCTTACCTCACGACTGTTCTTCCCGGCTTCTGATACCAGTTGGTGTCTTTAGTTGCCAATCCTAGGGATCTACACAGGTGGTTACAGAGGGGAATCCCATGGCACCTGAGGTTGACGTTGCATCACGTTCATCATTACCTCTGGAGGGTACCCTTGCAAAGCTTGGGGGCTTGCACCGGCAAAGGTTGTTGTCTGGAGGTCAACATAACTACCTATGATACCTTTGCTAGTAGACCTGGGGTGTAATTACCCCAGTCTATTTTCGGAAGGCCCTTTTGATTCACTTTCTTATATTTTGGTGTCTGATCCTAATCACTCGGAGCGAAAATACTTGGAAGTTGTTTGACTTCTGATTTCTTTAGGGACATTTTTAGTGTGTGTTTTGTGCTCCTAGTTGACCTAGATTTCAATTTTCTTGAGTCTTTAAGTAGATCTTATTAAAATAATTCAAAGTGGCTGATCGATCACTTAGACGGTCCCGTTGACTTCATGATCTTTCACCTGCGAGTCTAGAGCCTTCTCCTAGAAGGTGTAGGAGTGATTATGTTAGTGGCTTTCAACCAGTGGTAGTAGACGCATCGAAGATTGATCCTCCACTTGGGGGAATTAGTTCACATGATAGACCTGGTACTACTACAAAGCTAGAGAGGAACACACCAATTCTTTCTCGAGTGCTCTTCCAGTTGGAAGATAGTATTGAGGTAGAAGAGCTTTCAGAGTCAATTGCGGCTCCGAATTCTCCTCTCCCTTCTGATCATACTGACGTATTGATATATGTTGGAACTCTAACTCACAAGCCTTCAAGTCCAGGTCCACACACATCTATCCCTTTGGTGACCACTGCTAGAAGCATGGCATCCACCACAAGTGCTATGAGTATGCAGACTCCTATATTGGTGCAAGGGGGAGGAACTATTTCCATCCCTTCTACACCTTTATTTGGGTCTACTGCCAGTACATCCTTATTTGGGTCTACTTCTATTCCATCAACGAGTGGAAGTTCCCAAGCTAATGCGTCCAGTTTTGGATTCTTCCCTTTTGGAATGCCCTCTCAAGGTACTCCTTTAGCTCCATTAAATGTACCATCAACTACCTCCACGTCCATGATGAATGGATTGGCTTCTTTTCAGGGTTTCCCATTTGGAAGTGGTCATATACCACATTCCAATCCGATAGTAGGATCTATGCCTTTTCCTTTCACAAGTCAAGGTAGCAATCCTTTTCAAAGTTGGAATAACCCTGCGGTTAGTGGGATTGGAGCTGGGAATCCATTTTTTGGCCAAGAAGGGAATGTGCCATACTCCTCAGTCAATTCTTTTCAATTTTTTCCACCCTTAGCTAACGCTTGGAACCCTTACCAGGGGCTATCGGCTCCTCACAATACTTCATTAGGGGGAAGCTTTATCGGCTACGGAGGGTTTACAACTGGAGTTGGTAAAACTTTGAGTTTTGCTAGACCACAAGGGTCACCTTTTGGTCCAACAGGTTCTAACTGTTACTTTGTGAAACCTGGTGCCTTTCAAAATCTAGGTCATTCTTTTCATACTTTTGGGAATCTCACCCCATCTAGGTGGAATCCCCAAGGTCCTCCATGACTTCTGTTTCTAGCCACACTTAATCTGCTAGACTTGACTAAGTTGACAAACAATCCAATTAGATACAATTTGGCTTGGCCTCCGGTCCCAACCAAACTTCCATCGGATATTCCAAAATTTGAAGGGAAAAATGGTGAAGACCCGAGTGACCATGTAACCACATTCAATTTATGGTGCTTATCAAACTCCCTGATCGATGATTCAATCAGATTGAGGTTATTTCAGCACACCTTAACAAGAAATGCGGCTAAGTGGTATATAGAGTTACTAGGGGGAACTTTTAGTTCTTTCGCTGATTTGGCGAACATTTTCCTAAACCATTTCTAGTTGCCTGTCCGTTATGAAGCTAGAACTAAACTTCTGGCCAATTTTCATTAGGACATGACTACTCACATTTTGGATCATATCCAAGAATGGAGATGGAGAAAGAGGCTCATCAAAGCTGAAATTCCACCTGAATTCCATCTCAAATGGTTTTTAAAATCATTACAACCAAAGATCTCCAAGGATGTTTCTATGTCCGGAGTTTATTTCGAAGAGCAAGCTATCTTTCGCGCCTAGCAGTTAGAACTGATATATTCTTAGTTTGGGACTCTTCAAAAAATCTTGCCTGATGCTCCTAGATCCACAGTTGATGTAGCCAAACTGAAGCCAAGCCCTCATGCTGATGGTATAGTTGGATTGGTTGATGCCAATACGGTGAACCTCTTGAACCAATTGCAGTAGTTGTCTCTACAAACTGCTTCTTCCAATCAGGTTGCACCGTCCACTACTTCACCTTCCCAACCTTCTTCCATAAATGTCATCCAAGCCTCTAACCCCAAAGGAAATCAAAAATCTGATGGGAAGAAGAAGGGACAAGGTAAAACGAAGAATCAAGAAGGGAAGGGTAATGCAAATAAGCCCGGCAATGGTGCCGATGAGGGTAGAAAAGAGTCTAAGAAGAAAGTTAAATTTCCATGCAAGTTGTGCAGTGGAGATCATTTGACTCATCTTTGCCTGAAAATTCAAGATGCTCAACGCTTGTTAGTGCAGCAAGGGACTTCTAGCTCCCAATCTATCTTAACTAACCCTTTCCCCCAAGGGCAGCAGTTACTTGTTGGCATGAACTCAAACCCTGGTACCTCTTCAGTGGGCAACCAGGAGGAGGATAATTCCTCAAATGTTTTCATGATGAGTTCTCATGTCACTGTGGCTACACAATCACGTGATTATGGTGAAGCTGAAACATCCAAGGATAAATATGTTCCCGGAACTATGGATCCACTTCATATTGAGCAACCCTCTATTGAGCCTATACCTCGGATACTGAAAGGTTCCGCCAAATGCATGACTATCAACCCTAATTCTAGGGCAGCCCAGAACTACTCCATTGTAGAAGATCTGGCTCAAAGTCCATGCACTATGTCTGCTTTAGAGGTACTCCAGTCATGTCCAGCTCAACAAAGTGCTTTGCTTTCAGCGATCGGGGCGGTCGATCCAAAAAATTCTTTAGTGCTCACTTTTGATATGCTCAATATCAAAAAGCGACTTCCTCATCATATGGCTTTTCAAATAAAGTCTACTTACTGGAAAACTAATATTTTTTGAATAGTTATAGATGAGGGAGCTTCCACATGCATAATGTCTATCTAATGTTGGAAGGCCATTGGATCGCCTTCGTCTATTCCTTCACCCACTCTTGACAAATTTTGATGGACATTCTCATAGGCCGCACGGGATTATCTTGGCTTTTCCTATATGTGTTGGAGGAAAAGTCATTAATATCGAAGTAGAAATCATTGATGCCAACTTGGATTACAATCTCCTCTTGGGGAGGAATTGGATTTATGAAATGGATGCCGTAGTGTCATCCTTATTCTACATCCTCTGTTTCCCTCATGAGGGGAGAATTGTTAAAGTTGATCAATTTGATTATTCTCTAGGTGATCCTCGAGCAACTTCGGATTCTACGGTTCCATTGGTCAATAACCCCTACCAACCTATCGAGAATTTAGGAGTTGGGATGTACTCTTCATTGATGGGTATATTTGATCTTCCCACTTCTATAGCTAGAATCAATGCCATTTCGTCCTCCAAGGAGTCTTCACCGGAAGATTCCTTTCGAACTCATTCTTTTTCAGACCCTTGGACCTTACCTTCGTCTACAACCACATTAGATGAGGGACAAGTCAGTGGAACGGCATTCCCTATGTCTACAGTAGAGCTTAGATATCAATCTATCATTGAATCTGCAGATGACCATCCTACTCCTTTTTCATAGGAGGAGTTAGATGGTGATGTGGCTCTAGCTTGGACCCTTGACTCTACTTCTACTATGGATTGCTTAGATACGGTTTTACCATCTGAGGAAGCAATCTTAGAAGCAATGACGGGTGTATATCTACCTTGGGAAGATTTACATCATCGTTCATATTTTCTTCCCCCATTGTAGGAAGTCAAATTCAGGTTCTCCAATATGATTACTAGTGATGTTTATACGGTTTCAAACCCTTTGGCTCCAATACACATACGTGCCGAAGGTAATATGTCAGTCATTTCAAAAACCATACCAATAAACATCTCTAGGAACCCTAATGTGATAGAAAATGTCTTTATCGGAGCCAAGTGTTCCCCTGAAGAAGTTCAAATTTACACTGACCTCTTTAAATAGTTTCAAGATGTATTGCTTGGTCTTATGAAGAAATGTCTAGTATTGATCCATCCATCATTCAGCATGAGATCAAGACGTATGAAAACGCTAAGCCGATTCATCAGAAGCTTCAGCCGGTCAATCCTAGGAAAGCAGCAACTATTAAAGCTGAAGTAGAAAAGTTGCTCAAGGCAGGTTTCATATACCCCGTTCCTCTAACGGATTGGGTTTCTAATCTAGTCCCAGTTGATAAAAAACAAGGAACGATCCGAGTATGCATTGACTTTATGGATTTGAACAAAGCTTGTCTGAAAGATAATTACCCCACACTGTTTATTGATCAGATAGTTGATGAATGTGTGGGTAATGAGATTTTCTCCTTCATGGATGGATTCTCTGGTTATAATCAAATATCTATCCATCCAGAAGACCAGCATAAGACAACTTTCATTTGTCCCTGGGGTACCTTTGCGTACAAAAAGATGCCTTTTGGTCTTAAAAATGTTGGAGCCACGTTTCAGCGGGCCATGTCATACACTTTTCATGGCATCAATCATGTCATCAAAGCATACTTGGATGATTTAGCTACTCGTTCTCGAAAGAGAATCGATCATCCTAGTCACCTTCGGTTAGCTTTTTAGAGATGTCGATTTTAAAAGATCTGGTTGAATCCAAACAAGTGTGTTTTCCTGGTTACATCAGGTCAGTTGTTAGGGTTCATTGTGTCAACTAAAGGGATTCGAGTTGATCCCTTCAGGGTTGAGGCAATAATTCAGTTGCCTCTCCCATCTTCTATCCGACAACTTCAAAGTTTCCAAGGAAAGGCAAATTTTTTGAGACGGTTTATAGAAAATTATGTTGAGATAAATAAAAGTTTTATGTGTTTGCTAAAGAAAGGAGTTCCATTTTTATGGGATGACTTTGCACAATGATCTTTTGATGCCTTGAAGCAAGCATTAATCTCTACCCCGCTTTTGAGTCCACCGAATTATGGTAGAGATTTCCTTTTATATCTTACAATAGCATAATCAACCATAGGTATGGTTCTGGTTCAGGAAGATGATGCTCTCACGGAGCATGTGATTTACTACTTGAGTCGAGGCTTGGTAGGCCCTGAACTATGCTATTCTCTAGTTGAGAAATTGGCCTTGGAAACTGTCCATGTTGTCCAGTGGCTTCACCATTATATTCTGCTACGCAAAACATTTGTCTTAGCGGCGGTCAATCCTTTCCAATTTGTCCTTAGTAGGCGAGTGATTGGGGGAAAATACAATCAATGGATTGTTATTTTACAAGAATTCAATCTCGATTTCTTGTCAGCCAAGTCTAAGAAATCATTGGTTTTTGCGAAATTAATTTTCGAGCTGCCTTGTGGAGAAGACACTGTTTATGAGGAAAGTTTCCCAGACAAACATCTATTCCTCATCTCTTCACAAGATCCCTGGTATGGATATATCATCATCTATCTCCAGACTTCGAAGTTCCCTCCTGCTTCCTCCAAGGATGAATGTCGGAAATTACGCCACCTGGCTAAGAACTATGTCATCATTGTGTTGGAAATAATACTAAGAGGGGAGGGGTGAATCAGTATTATCAGGTCAATTATTTTTCATTTCACAATTAGATTTGTATACGCTACTTCAATTAGTAAATACTGCGTATGTACGCAACTTCAGTTAAGTAAACAAGTGTATATCAGTAGATTTGTAATTTAAATTATTCTTCAGATGTTGATCATTAATATGTGCATCAAACCATATAAACACTAACCAGGAACAATGAAACAGAATAGGCAATCACACATGATAACACAAGATATAAGGTGGAAACCCAATGTGGGTGAAAACCACCTGCTGCAGTATGTCTCTATCTTCTTTTAATTAGAAACTTCTTTTTACAATGTTTCTGTACTGGTGCAGTCTTATGCCAGTACGCAGGCTACTACCTGCAGAAGGCTACAACCTTCTCTCGTTCTCCAGCTTCTCCTGGAAGGGAGCTACAACCCCCTTTGTTCTTGTACTAGATGAGATACTAGTACGTAGGTGCTGACCTACAGAAGGCTACAACCTCCTCTTTTCTTCCAGGGACCACGTTTCATAAATTTTCAGACTGGATCCATGAATATCATTCAAACATCAAGTATATCTGCATTAACCAATCTCCTTTGTACAAACAAATACTAAATCAACCAATAACTTCTCAGAATGTTGTAACCAAAAAACAGTACCAGTAACCAGACACCAATTTTGAACCTAGAACACTGCAGCAATAAACAGAAGCAGCTAAAACATATTTCATGAGATGTACGCTACTTCAATATGTGGAACCTGCGTGCATACGCTTCTGTATCAAGGCCAACTGGCGTATACGTTGTTTTAAGTTAGTGAACCAGCGTGTATACGTGCCTCTGCTGCGCTGAACCTACGTACAGATCTATAAAAGATAATTTATCCTTTTCACTTATTTAGACATCAGTTATACCCAGATTATCATATTTATAGATCAAGTCATGCACCAAATATAACAGATCAAAATTACACAAAGATACTTCTCTTCAAGCCGCCTTAAGATCTTGACCCATCAATAGAACTTATCCTTCTCCTTGCGCTCAGGTTCCTCCTTGATTCAAATCTAGTTATGCACTATAACCCAATGACCAGTATTCTAGATCTTTCTCTTCATAAGATATTCAATGCTTAAGTCAATACCCTTGCGAAATGATCTCCTTCCCTTTTTATAGTCTTAGGCCTTACTCAAACCATGGTCCAAAACCATTGAGAACAAATACTAGGGACCCAATACCTGGGTTCAACACTTTGGATGCAATACCAAGGACCAAAACCATAGGTTCAAATATGTCGGAATAAATACCATGGACCAAACATAAGATTTGCCACATGTACGTGCTTTTCTTTGCATGAAAGTGCGTGCATACGTATACGCTTCTTTTGGTCGGTAATCCCACGTGTATACGCGATCTTGTCAAGAGGAACCTACGTATATGTATTTTTCTTCCATTCTGAGAGCTTGAACTGTGATCTGCCATCTGAGTGAGTTGCCATCAAGGACAACACATGTGCCATAGTACCAAACCTTTGTCATAATGCCAACAATCTCCCCCTTTAGACTTGATGGCAACCCCAAGTCACTCAAAATCATTCTCCCCCTTTGAAATCAAGGGCAAAGGGTTATGCTCCCCTTGAATACATGCTGAACTCTCTGCTCTACTATGTTGTCGATGCTCCCCCTGACTGTAGGCAAGGCCTGCAAAAAAATGACCTATAAGAAATACCATGACTCTATACATCATAAGCGACCTTCCTATCACCAATGACTCATACATACATACATTTCCCAATCAAGTGGGATATACCAATATTGATTCATCCACCCAACCAAGTGGGGATACACCACAAGATAAACCATTACATCATCCATCCCAGGCATAATGGGGAAACCAAAATAGGCCATTACATGACCTTGATAAGAAAATAAATACATGACATAAAGACGAAATATCTATAACCAGACTATGATAGTTATCAACAAATATCATCAGCAGCATCTGTCAATCATCATCCAGACTAGCAACCATGTTCTCCTTCTGTACCCAATCTTCCTGAAACCAAAACACTGTGATCTTGAACCAAGATCTTCTTGGATAATGCCAACAATGCATTATTAGAAGAATATATATGCTCCCCCTGAACTTGTGCCAAATGGTCTCTGTCAGACCCATATCAGACTCCTTTCATCCTGATCCTGGTCCACTATTTGTCTTCAAATCAACATATATGCGACTATACCCACATAAACCTGCGTATGTACGCGGATCCTCCTCATGAAACTCGCGTACACCCACTTTTCTTTGAAACAGACAAGTTTCAACAGCAAGATGATGCATCGACTACTCCCAACTTCTGTCTGAGGTATTCAAATGTTTCCCTGGGTAGTGGTTTGGTGAGTATATCAGCAACTTGTTCCTTGGAGGGAACATACTCTAATTTGACCTTTTGTTCAAGAACTTGTTCTCGGAGAAAATGATATTTGATAGGTATGTGCTTGGTCTTTGAATGCATGACATGATTCTTTCAAAGACTAATTGCACTTGTATTATCACAAAAAATAGAGATAGGTGGAGTACAAGTGATTTGCATGTCTTCCAATGTTTGCATCATCCAAAGGAGTTGTGTGCAATAGCAGCTACGTATTCTGCTTCAGCTGTAGATAATGCAATTGAACTTTGTTTCTTGCTGAACCAAGATACTAATCTAGGACCCATGAAGAATGCACCACCACTAGTGCTTTTTCTGTCATCCACACTTCTTGCCCAATCTGCATCTGTATATGCATGAGGTGTAAGATCTGTATCTCTAGGATACCATAAGCCATAGTTTTGAGTTCCTTGAAGATACTTGAAAATTCTCTTAACTGCCTGAAGATGAGTTTCCTTTGGATTTTCCTGAAACCTTCCAACTATTCCCACTGCATGCATAATGTCTGGTCGGGTACCTATTAGAGAGAGCAGACTACCAATCATGGATCTATAGGTTGGTTGATGAACTGCTGCTAATTCATCATTTGCGCTGAGACTGCATCCTGTTATCATAGGGGTACACACTAGTTTCGAATCCTCCATCTTGTATTTCTTCAAGATCTGCTTGAGATACTTGGTTTGTGATAGAAAAATTCCATCTTTGTTTTGTTGGACTTGTAACCCAAGAAAATATGTGAGCTCACCAAGCAGGGAAATTTCAAATTCTTTTTTCATCACCAAGGCAAAGTTTTGACTCATGTCTTCTTCATTAATACCAAAGATGATATCATCAACATACACAACAAGTATTAGCAACTTATCATTGTCAATTTTTATATATAGATTGCTATCTGTTGATCCTTTTATAAAACCTTGTTGATGGAGGTACTTATCCAACCGATAATACCAAGCCCTTGGAGCCTATTTAAGGCCATAGAGAGCCTTTTTGAGTTTGCATACAAGATTTGGATCATTTCCAAGAATAAACCCATCTGGTTGTTCAATATATACTTCTTCATCCAAGTCTCCATTTAGGAAGGCGGACTTCACGTCCATTTGAAATACTTTGAATTTCTGAAAGCTAGAAAGAGCAAGGAACATTCTTATGGCCTCAAGTCTAGCAATTGGTGCAAAAGTTTCTTCAAAGTCTATACCTTATTGTTGAGCATACCCTTTACAAACAAGTCTGGCCTTGTTTCTAATCACCTCTCAATTTTCATTTAGCTTATTCTTATTTTTGAATATCCATTTGTTCCTATGACATTCTTATCTTTTGGTCTAGGAACCAACTCCCAAGTGTTATTCTTTTCAATCTGCTCAAGTTCTTCCTCCATGGCCTTTACCCAGCATTCATCTTTGCATGCCTCTCTTACATTTTGTGATTCAGTGGAGGAGACTAATGCTAGATAACTTGAAGCTTCTGAAATGGTTCTTCTTGTTTGTACACCTGCCTCTTTTTACCCCAAAAATTGGGTTTTTGGATGATTCTTCTGAACGTACCTGGATGGAGTCTTTTCTTCTATTCTTATCTATTCTTCTGGTGCCTCATGGGATTCTTCTTCATCATGAATCTGACTCGATGTTGAAGGATAGTCTTCATCATCTTCAAAATCTTTGGATTTTACTTGCCTAGGAGTGTTCCCTTCTTCATCAACCACTACATCAATACTTTCAACAATTTTTCCAAGTCTTTTATTGTAACACTTATATGCTTTTCTATGAGGAGAGTAACTAAGGAGAATGCCTTCATCTGCTCTAGGTTCAAACTTGCCAAGGTTTTCATCAGTCTTTTTGATGTAGCATTTGCTTCCAAAAATTTTGAAGTATTTAACTGTGGGAGTCTGACCATACCAAATTTCATGAGGAGTCTGAGTGTTGTTTACCCGGACATTTGTCTTGTTGAGAATAGTAACTGAAGCAAATGCGGCTTCACCCCAGAAGGTTGCGGGAGTTCCAAACTCATCAAGCATAGCACGAGGCATTTGTTGAACCGTTCAGTTCATCCTTTCCACTACTCCATTTTGCTAAGGGGTCCTTGCAGTAGATAATTCCATTCTTATTCCATGTTCTTCACAAAAATCGAAAAATTCATCCGAGGTAAATTCCCCTCCTTGATCAGACCTGAGGCATTTGATTCTCCGATCTGACTCGTTTTCAACCAAGGCTTTGAATGCTTTGAACTTATCGAAAGCTTCGTCTTTATGCTTCATAAGTCCTATCCAACACATCCTGGAAAAGTCGTCAATGAACAATATAAAATATTCTTCTCCTCGAGGTGACCTTTTCCTAGATGGACCACATACATCAATATGGACAAGTTCAAGTGGCCTGCTAGCTGATCCTTCCTTCTCAGGAAAATTGGTTCTAGTTTTCTTACCAAACTGACGTGATTTGCATATTGTATTGTCTGGAATTTTGATGTTAGGGAGATCATGAACCGCCTAATATTTGCATGCTTTCCTTATCTGAGAGAAGCTTAGATGCCCTAATCTTCTCTGCCATAGCCAGTGTTCATAATTCTTGCTTAGATAGCATTGTTGTTGTCCTCCCTTGAGTATGTATAAATTATTTGGAGTTCTTATGCCTTTGATCACTATTTCTCCTGTATCAAGCTCACGAATGATGCATCCATTTGATCGAAATATTACTCCATTTCCTTGATCACACATTTGACTGACACTCAATAGATTATGCTTTAAGCCATCAACATACATAACATTTCTAGCCTTGGCCTTTTCTTTCAAAAACATAGAACCTTTACCTTTTATGAGTGCAGGGGTGTCATTTCCAAGTGAGACCTTCTTTTCCTTTTCTAAGGCACTATATGCCTGAAGTTTCTCTTTATCACCTGTCATATGTTTCAAGCATCCATTGTCGATGTACCACTGATTTTCCTATCCTTCCGCATATAAGGCTATCCCACATCTTTCTGGTTGCGATTATTTCTTTCTCCATGTTTTAGAATTCAATTAAACTTGCTCCTTCTGAGTTGTTTTCCGAAACCTACTCCTGCATTCAGAATCTTCATGACTGAAGTTGTTACAAATAGAGCATTCTACTTCATTCTCTAGAGCAGAAAAGTTATTATAGGTCCTTTTCATGATCCCAGTCATACTCCTTTGATTTTGAGCTTCTCTAGTCATGATGGTCTTGTAGGCAACACATTGAGCAGCTTTGTGACCAAAGTTATGACAAGAGAAACATTGGCCATTGAAGAAATTTCTACGATTATCAAACCTACCAACCAAATGATTGTAGTTTCCATTGACATCCATTCTTGAGGCAAATTGAGAATGATTTACCTGTGGTTGGTTGAAGCTTCTGTTCATCCTTGAAGTAGATTGCCCCCGATTTACTTGGTACTCTTTTTTCATTCTTGAAGCAAATTGTCCCTGATTTACTTGGTGATCTGCATTATGCTTTTGCTGTCGATTGTCAATCTGTTCACTTTTTCTTGCTGCATCAAGATAACTTTTGGAGGTGGATGGCTTCTGTGCTTGCTTCTGTGCTTGAGACACTTCTTCAGTATATCCAAGACCTGTCTTGATTAGAGGAGAACGTTGCACTTTGATAATCTCATCTAAAGTTTCAGATCCTTTAGCAAATCTAAGATTAAGAGCTTTTGATTTCTCAATATATTTTCTAAGTCCCATAATTTCACATTCTAACTTTTCATTGTGTTTTTCTCTTTCAGCAAGTTGGAATGTCAGAGTGTCTATAATCATATTCTTTTCCTCTAAACAAATTTTGAGTTTAGAAATTTCTTCATAGACACCTTCTTCATCTATAGCATCCAAGAAATCATCATCTTCAAAAGCCATCAAAAGTCTATAATCATTACGTTGTTCATCTTCATCACTATTTGAATATCCATCACTGTCTTCATGTGTATAATAGCTCTTCTTACTTACATTCTGTTTTCTATTCCATCTAACTAGTTCCTTACCTTTGTCAAGTTTATCTTTATGAGGACACTTGGCAGCATAATGACCAACTCTTCCACAGGCAAAGCATTTGAAAGGCAACTTACCTCTGAATCTTCCAGCTCCCCATTGAAGTTTCTTGACAAAATTTGATTCTTCCCCTTCTTCTGACATATGTCCTGACTCATTATAATCTCCTTTTCCTGAGGCTTTGAATGCAGCTTCTCTCTTTTATGATGGTCCCCCTTTTCTCATTTTGTAAGCAGTTAGGATTCTGTGCAGCTGTGACATGGTAATGCTCTGTAGATTCTGTTTTTCTTCTATGGCAGAAACTTTTGAATCAAAGTTAAGAGACAAAGATCTTAGAATCTTTTCAATCGAAAAACTTCTTTTTATTTCTTCTCCCAAGTTTTTCATACAATTAAAAATCTCATCTATACGTAGGAAATAGTTAGCCACGCTTTCATCATTGTGCATTCTGAGATTTTCATATTGAATTCTAAGAGTTTGTAGTTTTGCTCATTTTACCTGTTCATCTCCTTCATAGCTCAGAACGATCTTGTCCCATATTTATTTTGCGGTTTTGAGCTGCATAACCTTGATGAATTCTGATTGAGATAGGCTCCCTAATAGAGTATTGACAGCCTTTGCATTTGTTTCATACTGCTTCTTACCAGCCGTATCTGTAGGAGTTGCTGATGGAAATGTGTATCATGTTTCCACAATATCCCAAACTTCTGTACCAAGAGATTGAAGATAGGAAATTATTCTTACCTTCCAATAGACGAAGTTGCTCCCATCAAAAATTGGTGGCCTAATTGATGCTTCTTTTACGTAGTTGCTCATGATGATAGATCTTCCTTCAAGCGATCAAGCTTCTTCTGAAAGACCTGCTCTGATGCCAATTGTCAGAAATAATACTGAGAGGGGGGGGTGAATCAGTATTATTAGGTCAATTATTTTTCATTTCACAATCAGATTTGTATACGCTACTTCAGTTAGTAAATACCATGTATGTACGCAACTTCAGTTAAGTAAACAAGTGTATATCAGCAGATTTGTAATTTAAATTATTCTTCAGATGTTGATCATTAATTTGTGCATCAAACCATATAAACACTAACCAGGAACAGTGAAACAGAACATGCAATCACACATAAGAACACAAGATATAAGGTGGAAACCCAATGTGGGTGAAAACCACCTGCTGTAATTCGTCTCTATCTTCTTTTAATTAGAAACTTCTTTTTACAATGTTTTCGTACTGGTGCAGTCTTATGCCAGTACGCAGGCTACTACCTGCAGAAGGCTACAACCTTCTATCGTTCTCCAGCTTCTCCTGGAAGGGAGCTACAACTCCCTTTGCTCTTGTACTAGCTAATATACTAGTACGTAGGTGCTGACCTACAGAAGGCTACAACCTCCTCTTTTCTTCCAGGGACCACGTTTCATAAATTTTCAGACTGGATCCATGAATATCAATCAAAAATCAATTATATCTGCATCAACCAATCTCCTTTGTACAAACAAATACTACATCAACCAATAACTTCTCAGAATACTGTAACCAAAAAATAGTACTAGTAACCAGACACCAATTTTGAACCCAGAACACTGCAGCAATAAACAGAAGCAACTAAAACATATTTCATGAGATTTACACTACTTCAATCTGTGGAACCTGCGTGCATACACTTCTTTATCAAGGCCAACTGACGTATACGCTATTTTAAGTTAGTGAACCAGCGTGTATACGCACCTTTGCTGCGCTAAACCTGCATACAGATCTATAAAAGATAATTTATCCTTTTCACTTATTCAGACATTAGTTATACCCAGATTATCATATTTATAGATCAAGTCATGCGCCAAATATAACAGATCAAAATTACACAAAGATACTTCTCTTCAAGCCGCCTTAATATCTTGACCCATCAATAGAACTTATCCTTCTCCTTGCGCTTAGGTTCCTCCTTGATTCAGATCTAGTTATGCACCATAACCCAATGACCAGTATTCTAGATCTTTCTCTTCATCAGATATTCAATGCTTAAGTCAATACCCTTGCGAAATGATCTCCTTCCCTTTTTATAGTCTTAGGCCTTACTCAAACCATGGTCCAAAACCATTGAGAACAAATACTAGGGACCCAATACCTGGGTTCAACACTTTGGATGCAATACCAAGGACCAAAACCATAGGTTCAAATATGTCATACTAAATACCATGGACCAAACATAAGATTTCCCACATGTACGTGCTTTTCTTTGCATGAAAGTGTGTGCATATGTATACGCTTCTTTTGGTCGGTGATCCCACGTGTACACGCAATCTTGTCAAGAGAAACCTGCGTATATGTATTTTTCTTCCATTCTGAGAGCTTGAACTGTGATTTGCCATCTGAGTGAGTTGCCATCAAGGACAACACTTGTGCCATAGTACCAAACCTATGTCATAATGCCAACACATTGGTGATACATTATATCGTCGAGGGGTTGATTCAATCCTTAGGCGTTGTTTAACTTTAGAGGAAGAAGAGTTTGTGCTCAATGATTGCCATAGTGGAGCTTGTGGTGGTCATATTTCAGGGCTTTCCACAACCCAAAAAATCTTGTGTGCCGGCTACTTTTGGCCTTCGCTTTTCAAAGATTGTATTGAAGTGGTCAAACGTTGCCACCCTTGTCAAGTCTATACTCAGAAGATGTGCACGCATCCAGCTCCTCTTTTCCCTGTTATCACTGTCAGTCCTTTTACAAAGTGGGGTATTGACTTTACTACTTGTAATCCACCTTCAGCAGCGAATCACAAGTACATTATTGTGGCCATAGACTACTTTACGAAGTGGGCTGAGGCCATACCCACTTATAAAAAAAATAATGAAATAGCAGCATTGTTCCTCTTCAATTAGATTATTTCACATTTCGATATCCCGAGAGAGATTGTCACTGACCATGGCAGTCATTTCTAGAACCAACTGATGGCCGAATTGGCACTTAAATTGGGCTTCCGGCAGGAGCATTTGTCTCCATATTATCCTCAGGTCAATGGGCAAGTTGAAGCCGTGAATAAGTCCCTCAAGACAATCATGCAAAGGAAAATTGACAAAAATCGCTCCAATTGGCATATCATGCTGTACCCGACTCTCTGGGCATACTAAACCTTGGTCAAGACTGCCACCAGTTTTACACCTTTTCAGTTAGTTTACGAGATGGAATCTATTTTTCCTATTGAATGAAAAATTCCATCCCTTAGGCGAGCTGTTGAGCTCCTTCCAGAGACCTCTAGTCTTGAAGAGCGCCTCCTTCATTTGGAACATCTCGATGCGCAGTGTCAAGATGTCGCCACAATAAATGAGGCCCATAAGAAAAGGGTTAAAACTCAGTATGATAAAGTTGTCTGTCCTCGAGTATTTTCTGAAGGTGGCCTTGTGTTGGTTTATGACCAAGATAAAGACACCTTTGGGGTAGGAAAATTCAAGTCTATGTGGTATGGTCCCTTTGAAGTGAAACGAGTTTTAGGAAAAGGGGCTTATGAATTAGTTGATTTTGAAGGAAACAAGTTGGTGGAGCCCCAAAATGGGCTCTACCTCAAGAAGTACTTTGCTTAGGCTATAGTCGGGAAATGGCTTCTTTGTATATTTTGTATTTTTGTACATATTTTATTGGGAGTTTTTGTGATATCGACACTTTTTTGATCTTCTTTGGCAGGTGTTGATGGATGACTCGATCTACTTCGGATTCACTGATGGTGCTAGTCGGCACACTCGAAATCTCGCTTCTACAGCTTGGGTGATTTATTATCCATCTGGTCAGTTGATGGTATCAAGGGGAGTATGTATTGGTTATGCTTCAAATAATATTACTGAATATACTGCCATCATTAATTTACTATCCGAAGCTATTTCTTATAGAATTGATTCATTGGTAGTGTATATTAACTCACAACTGGTAGTGTCACAATTAAATAACATTTATCGGGTTTGGAATCCTTATTTATATCACCAATTTTTAGAGTGAGGGTGTTGCAAAGATCATTTGTTTATATTTATTATTTGCACATTCCACGATCTGTAAATCATTAGCGGATTCTATCACTAATCAAGCATTAGATTGGCATAGCAATCATTCTTCAAGTTAAAAACAAACATCAAAAATTAGAAACTGTATATATATATATATATATATATCATAAATCTACCCATGTGTACATAAAGTGTTCAAAAATAATATACAAAATGAGGACTAAATGCCCATAATCATGTCTAGTCTATCTATGACCCGGCTCAGAGTGAGCGGCTAAGAAGGTGACTATTGTGTTGGCCATACGCTGAAGAATGTCAACCCAATCTCGTGGTACTTCTACCATGTGACGCTGCATCTCCTCAGGTAGGTCTTCTATAGCCACCATCGGTACCTGGTGAGTCAATCTCACAAAGTTTCTTTGGACTGCGTATAAGACCCTCTCTGTCTCAGTAGTCGCCTCTTCGACACCTCTGCCATGATGACTGTGCCGTAGAAATCCGTCTGGTCTAACCGGACCTATATCTGGAACATGATCATTATGTCAGTATTTTAATCCCATCAAAAATAGTTCTAAATTCATTTTCATATTTAAAAAACATTAAAAAATCTTAAAAATTGATAAAAACCTAAAAAATGGTTATCTATCTCTCCCTACATTGCGTTTGGTGCAGCACCAAGTCTGGATCTCCTCTGAAATCCATGCCATCATAGGAATAGTCATCCATAGTGATGATTTGTTGTTCGCACCAAGAGAAGAACTCATCATCAAAAGCAGTCCTTGGTACATCCCTGCATCCAAGGCGTTACATCAGATCGGCCCACCTACCCATCTGAGGATCTCGAGGGCTACTGATAGAAACCGATACTCTGGGACATAGCCTAGGCACCTTCTCGAAGAAGAAGGAGCATAAAATGGTCCCATATCCGAAATTTTTGGTCTGCCCTTTTTGAATGAAGGACAACTGGCTCCTCATATTGGTAATAAGAGGTGTACACCAATCAAAAACAATAGTGAGACACTCCACGACCAAGCTCATGGATACTCGTGAAGCTTGGTGCAATGAGGCTGATCCGTTTATCCTGGCTATGGTGAACAGAAGAATCCTCAGGGATAAGCTCTCCACATGTTTTATTGGAATCTGACTTCCAATTTTTTTCGGATGACCAGGACAGTAAATGTGTACGTAGTCTTCCACTGAAAGACTACCTCATGTCTAGCTCGTCGAATGTACAACTTCTCCTCTCCGAGAGAGACCAGTGATAAAGTAAATATCCTCCACCTCTATTCTCAAAGGCATTTGATCAGCCATAAATGCATCATCTTCGATACTCCAATAGTGGATTAACATTTCAAGCAAACAGGTGTTGGCCTTTATATTGGGCATTTTGAAAATTTTCAATAGGCCACATCCCCTCAATGCATCTAAGGCTTGCTGATCATTTATAACTTCATTATCAATGGTAGTATGCTCCCTCTCTCTCCAAGTGATTGTCATCCTGAAAAAAATTGACTTTCAATCGTTAGTTTTTTGTGTTTAAATTTCAAACCGTGTATACGCGGGTCCCTTTCACACACAGTCATGTGTAGGGCCTTCGTATACATGGGTCTATAACATCCAACCCGCATATACGTCGCGTTGATACTTTTAACATAAATTCCTATGGTCAAATCTTAATAAAAAATTCTAAAATCAATCACAAAATAATGCAAGTTTGAATTGGGGGTTACCTGATGATTTTGATCCAATTTGAATGGTCCAATTCTTTGGGGGGCAAGTTTTCTCTTTTTTCTCCACAGCTTTTGCTTTCAACACAAATGGTACAAATGGTGAGTCAAAAGGTCATTTTATAGCTTTGAAAATGTCAATTTTTTTCAAAACTTAATTTTTTTCGTCTCATGAATCTTTTAACTTGTGAGCTTGCATTGTTGCGAATAGGTTGTTTTTTCATAACATTTTGGATGCTTCTTCAAGATCTCATTTTGGTTCCATGATCGCTGACCCGTCATGGCAGGTATCGTTTACTCACTGGCATATAGGTTATGGAAACCATTTTTTCCATTGCATTTTGCATACTAACCTCCATTTGTCGATACACTGGCCATACGGTCGATCCCATCATGTTATGGTTAGTAAACCATATTCACTCGCCGATTTTTAAATCATGACACAAGGGTAGAGCCATCCTTTACATGGGCATCATAGTTAGCACCACACTGATATTTGTTGCCCATGCTGATATATTGAGTAGGCTCAGGAGACCTCTTTAGTCCCACCATGACTTGTGCATTGAAGACTCATTCTTCTTTGCTTCTTCGTTTCGTTCTAGCCTTATACCCTAGAGGCTCCTTTGTGTTGAGTTGTACTACTACATTGCATTTTGACTATTTGCACCTTTTGGCCTTGAACCAGCTTCACTTGGACTTGTGTTTAATCCACTTATTTGACCATGTCTTCTGCAAACTAAAATGTGTAATCACTTAGCTTCTGAAACTTGACACACCCTTTGATCTGTGGAAGGAACATCCCTTTGAGTGTCCTTGACCAGTTTCGCTTCCCTACATTTAGCATAGGATTGTTCCCATCCCAGGAACTAGATCATCTGTTTCACTGACACTCTTTATTTCCACTGCACTATAGAATTCTTTTATTCTTTTTCCAGCTTAAAGAAAAAGACAAAAAAAAAAAAATTATATATTCCAAAAAGAGCGGGAACGAGACAACATTTCCATAATATATTGTTGGCAGCTAGATTCAATTGTATCGCCCTTGAACAAAGCACTCAAAATAAATTCTCTCCTCCATTTTGGGCAGGATTTAGTTTGACTTAGGTACGCCTTAACCTTGTTATTGAGTCAGTTCTCCTCCGATTGGTTATCTCTTCCAATCATATGGAGAGTTCGTTCGTGCCTTCTACATGACGAGCTTATACAGAGTCATCATATGCTGCCACATGGTCATCATTGAGTCATGCTTTTGTTCAAGGGAAGTAAGCCTGAGTCGGCCTCTCTACGGTGTCTCTTGACCTATTTTTCAATCGGCCATCCCTGGTTGTCAATGTCTTGTTTATCATCACATCAGTTATATTGGTCCTTTGCTCGTGCTGGTTTGAGAAGGTCTCCATTGAATTCTTGTTGGCAGGTCTTGTCCTTATCGACGACAACATATTGCTCTGAGGGCAAGCCTAGAGCCGCACCCTAGCCCTATTTTCATTATTGATAGGTCACCTTGTGCTTAACATCGATCAGTATCATGGGTCTTTGACTGAGTGGTTTCCCTTGTGTTCGACATCAACTTTCATTATCACACATTGGGATTCGTGCAGTGCCTTGGTTTCCATTTGACCCTATTGGTGGATTCCTCGCCTCTGTGTCAGCTTTCATTATTGGTTGGTTTAGAGGGTTTCTATTGCGCGCTAGCTACATCTTGTGTACACTGGAAACGTGCTTCAATTGGGGTACTACATCTTTTTTCGTCCGATTCCTTCCACATTATTGGCTTATGGATTACACTCGTGCTATATTGATGAAGGATGCCTTAATGCCTTCCTTCTAGTGGATCTTTCCCTATCGAATACAACTCATTTCTTTGGGGAAAAGATCTAGAGTCCATTTGGGAGTACCTTGGGGTTTGCAGTCATCAGTGGCAGATCCTTCGCTATCGACAGTGGGAAACCATCATTGTCCCCTGATTGGTAGATTCTTCCAGGTGTTCGACCTCATCTCATCTATTCGCACTTGTTAGATTGTACTATGTACCTTGACTCTCATTATCATTATCGATGAGTAGTCTCGTGTTTGTTAACCATATACATCAATGACTGGTAATCAAACAATTTCTCACATGGTTGACTTCAGATCATTTATTCCGATTGTGTAGAAATGTACCACGGCAGCTGATGAAGACCTCGGGTTACATCAACATTTTTTGGTTCACTTGTCAGTTGCTCCTATTGTTGCTAGTTGACACCACCCACATTATATGTTGCAGTCTTTCACAGCGACATCTTATATGCTAGCATCCGAGTTTCGATGTAGTATCATCTTATTCCATCATGTTCATTTGGTACTATCAGGATCAGTTTTTGACATTAGTGATCAGCTTCATCCTTCAGCTTCATTGATCATCTTCTTATATATGTGATGTTCAGACATGTACTTGCTCGATCACAATCAGATGATTCATTATGTACTTTCAATCTTTTATACTTGTATACATAGTGAATCCACTTGTACTTGATATGCAGACATGCTTTACTTTCTCTGAGCATGGGTATGCCTTCCTCAAACAACTGTTTCTTTCTGATATTCTTTTTGATGGCTTAGCAGGCTGAAATTCGGTGAAGTCCTTCTCAATTTTTGACAGGTTTCCTCCATATACTTACTACATTTTGGCCATCATGTACCCTTTCTGACCTCATATATTAGGGGGCATCTGTTATAGCTCCAAATATCACCCTTGGTATTTTTGATGCTTGTTTTATGGCCTAGGGAAACCCCTCTTTCTAGACTTGGTCCAAATATTTAAACAAAAATAGTGTTTTACTCCCTGTACGCTACTTTTCCCTGTGTTAAAAGCGTGTACACGCAGGTCAGTCAATACCCAACCCGCGTATATGTGTTAAAACACTTCAAGAAATTAAATCTCCTTAACTATGGGCAGATTTCATGGGTTTTACCTATTGATTACCTCCTAGTGCCTGTGGCCCAACTATTCCCAACTGTTTTCCCAACTAAAAAACTAATTCGGTGAAGTATAAAAAGACTGCTATGGGAAGGCCTTAAGGAGGAGAGAAGAGATAGAATTACTATACTGAGATTATCCCCTGATCAAGTCTGAAGTATCCCTGTGCTTCAAGCACTTCCCCAAGTTCAAGAAACCCTTGTTTCCTTGAGTGTTGATATTCTCCCACTTGCTTGAGATATCATGGTATTGGTTATGGAAGGAGGCTATTGAAGACTGGGACTGGATGGACCTGGAGGATGGTTCCGCTTGGAGCCAGAAGAGGAAGACTCAAGTGAACTCTTTCCATGTTTATTATAGTTTTCTACAATAAAAATAAATGTTGTCTTATTCCTGAGATCGACTTTGTTTATGCATCAGATGTTATTGTTATGGTTTATGTATGAATGGCTATTTTGATGTATAACTAACCATTTACTTATATGATATAAAGTTGATTTCACTAAAATGCTTTATCTATATGCTACTATGTGTATTCGAATTGGTTGATTTGCAGATTCAAAGATCATCAGGAGTTGTAGAGGGTTTGAACCCTAGCTGGAACTACCCAAATGAAGGACATCCAGGTATGTTCATCCTCGCATAGTTTGTTTATTTAAGCATGTTGCCTAAGTTGAATGCTTGTTTCTTGTTGTAGATTACTCCTGCTCTGTTGGGGTTCTGACCCAAAGCCCTAGGGGACTTATTCCCTTAACAGGAGGCAAAGTCTCACTCACCGCTCCTCCTAAGGACTTCTCCTTGGACTTCTTCAATGGGCAATTTGTAGCAAAGTGACCCATCTTGTGACAATGAAAGCATTTAACTTTCGTCATGTCCTTCTTCTTACCTCCATGATAAGAATCTGATTTGGAACGAGAAATTTACCTTTCCCCTTCCTCACCTTGATCACTAAGGCACAGTTCTCTTCATCATCAATCTTTGATGAACAACCATCCCTGGTGTTCCTCCTGATCTCATCCTGCATCAAATCCGACCATAGTCTTTCCCAATCTAGCAGCTTCTCTCAACCATTGACAGAGTCCTGATAACTATGCCAACTCTTTGGGAGTCCAAGAAGATCAAGGCTCACCATATCCTCCTCAACAAGTATGATTCCAAAACTTCTAGGTTCATCCCAACATTGAGTGAACTTGGTCAATTACTTTTGAATCGTCTCGCCTTTCTCCATCTTGATTTTATGAACTTTATCCTTCAATGCCAACTTACTTTTATCACTAATATTCTGATACAAGTCCGCCAATTTTTTCCACATATCATGCAGGGTTTCTTTTCCATGGAGAATTGAGACAATATGATCTCTAAGTCCCTCAAGGATTATCCACCTTGACTTCACCACACACTTCTTCCACTCAAATAAGTTCTGTGCATCAGTAGATGTTGGCTTAGGAATTGCTTGTTCAACAAATTCCTTCAAGCCATTGTCCTCTAGCACAACCTCCATCCTATCCCTCCAGGCTATGAAATTCGAGTTGCCTTCCAAGGCATACTCAATCCTCAACCCATGGAACACCATCTGCGGATCCTGAAGCATGCATGCAAATTCGACTTTCACTTGTAACCCCAAAACTCAAAAGTTTGCAATATCCTCTAGAGAGCTGATTTTAAATCAGTGATATCTCCATCATCCGAACTTTGATTCAGCCATTTTTTTTTTTAATTTGGGTATCTTTTCCCATGGAATCCAGATCTGTAATTTATTTCTAAAAGTTTTGTATGTAAATTCTCATATATTCTCTACAAACTCTCATTCCAAAAAACAATCTTGCTCCAATACCATGTAGAAAATCCTATAGATTCACAAGCTAATGCAATTTGCTAAAGCAAGAGACAAGAATCTACTTTTACTCTTTACAACGGAAGCCCATAAATATTGAGAAAACAATAATCGATAGAGGAAGAGAATAAAAGGCATATAACATAATAAATATCCGAGGAAAGCCACAACTAAAAACCCCACTATCTGTTTTGTATTAATCCATAAAATTGAGATGAAATTACAATGCTTGTCCTCTCTAGAAAAATCCCAGAACTTAGCAAATTCAATCTCCAACTCATAAGTAAGCTCAAGGACAAAGCTTAACCAATTCACAAGTTCTCCAAGTCTTTATTCCAATGTATAATTCCTATGTATAATAGCTTGTATTTAAAGGGAAATAAATCCTCTAAAAATAGCGCAATCCCAAAAGGATCAGTTCCTGAATGCATGCACTATCAGTGCAACTTAGAAAAATCTAAAACAAATAGTACATTGTCACTGCACTTTAGTCTCAACTAGTTCTTTCTCAGAATCGACATGCATGAGTTTTTGATGAGTAAATATTCAGTTAACTAGAGTAGCATTGGTGCAATTCATTAGTGTCACCGTTGACTCTTAACTCACTATTAGTTCTCTCAATCAGGTTGAGAACTAATTTTAACTGAACTGACTCATGAAACTGATTCTTCTATTTTACAACTCACAATTAACTCACACTGGACTCCTACAAATTAGGGAAAACATATACATGACTTCCAAAAGACTTCCAACTCGAATTTCCTAAGTTAAGTAAGTTTAATAAACTTAATTTTAACTATTTTAAGTTGCTATGAGAATAGAATTCAAATTTAATTCACAGTTTAATTCAAGAACAAATTAAACTGGAATTTCGTGTTGCCATTTCTCATCATTACATTCTTATGAGACAATTTCTAGGGGGAGATATTCTACTTGGATACTTATCCTGCAAGAATTTGATTTAGAATTCATAAGATCTAAGTCCAAATCATTTGTGTTTGTTGAATTGTTGTGTGACTTCCCCTATAATGAAACAGAAACCATGTCAAATGAATCTCTTCCAAATGAATCCCTCTTTCGTATCAATACTTTAGACCCTTGGTATGGAGATATTATCGTGTTTCTTCAAACCCAGACTTTTTGGCCAGAATTAACTCGAATTGAACGTCATTATATTTGGTACCAATCCCAACAATAAACTATTATTAGTGATAAACGTTATAGTTGTGGTGTTGATTGCATCTTTAGATGATGTTTGACTCATGAGTAAGCTGAAAAATCATTGACTGATTTCCATTCTAGAGCTTGTGGCGGTCATATGTCATGGTTTTCCACTACCCAAAATCTCTTGTGTGTTGATTATATTTTGCCTTCAATGTTCAAGCATTGTATAATTATGGTCCAAAAATGCCACAATTTCCAAATTTACGATCGCAAAATGCATGCACCTCTAGCTCCTCTTCACCCAATCACTGTTGTATGTCCTTTTTTAAAATAGGGAATTGATTTCCTTACATGTAACCCTCACTCAACCGGGGGGCATGGATATATTATCCTAGCAGTGTATTATTTAATGAAATGGGGCGAGGCAATGCCTACATATAAAAACGATGGAAAAATAACAGTTATTGTCATATTCAATCATGTGATTGCTCAGTTTGGTGTCCCACAAGCCATCATCACAGACCATGGTAGCCATTTTCAAAATTTTATGATGATCAAACTTACTGTGAAGCTAGGCTTGCATCATGACAATTCTACTCCATATTACCCACAAGAAAATGGCCAAGTAGAATCCGTAAACAAGGTTTTGACTACCATGATTAAACGAATTGTCATAATTCATAAATAAAATTGGCATCTAATGATTTTTCTAGCCTTGTGGGCATATCATACCTCAACAAAAACTTCAACTAGTTTTACTCACTTCCAACTGGTTTATGATCTGGAAGTATACTTTCCTATTGAATATGAAATATTTTCATTAAAACTGGAAATTGAATTATTACCAGCCACTTCTGTAAAGGAGGAACATTTTTTGTACTTAGCACGATTAGATGATACTCATCGTGATGTTGCATTAGCTAGTGAGACTCATAAGAAATGAATTAAGGCACATTTTGATCAAAATGTAAATCCTCACTCATATTCAGAAGGTTTCCTAGTCTTGGTTTATGATCAAGAGCACGATAAATTAGGTGTTGGTAAATTCAAGCCCATGTGGCATGGTCCTTATATTGTAAAACATGTACTAGCAAAAGGGAATTATGAGCTAGTTGATTATGATGATATTTCTTTAGGAAAGCCCAGAAATGGTTTTTACTTAAGGAAATACTATGCTTAATTCACTCCATGAAGAATTTGAATATTGTTGTATCATATTTTTTATGAGTTTGTGGAAATTTTAGCATATTTTTACGATTGTCTACTACTTCTCCTGCTTATCTTGTGTTACACTTGATTGTAGATGTTGACGCTCCCTCAAACTTACATTGACTTTGTTGATGGAGCTAATAATAGTACTTGGAATTTGTCTTCCACAACTTGGGATATTTATTCACCCACCGATGAGTTAGTTTCTATTCATGGAATATGCCTTGGTCAAACAATGAATAACATCGCAAAATATAGTGTAGTTATTGAGCTATTATTTGACACTATTTCATTTTGTATTCATCAATTGATAATTAGACTAGATTCTATCTCATAGTATTACATTTAAATGGTGTCTATTTAGTAAGAAGTTCCACAATATTAAGAATGTTTTTGCGGGTTTGTCTATTGGAAAGAGAGTTTGATTACATTGAATAGCAACACGTTCCAAGACATTTAAACACATTAACTGATGTATTGGCTAATTATGTGTGAAATCGCCATTTGTAACATCTGTAAGAAAGAAAAAATAATAGTCATCCATATATTGTACAAGATAAACTGAGATAAAAGTAGTAGTTTTCATTAGCTAAAATATCTGTAAAAGGTGTGGCTTTAAAAAATGTCATCCAAGACATGAGGCCCCATGAACTTTATTGTCTGAACATGTTGATACATCAAAAAATAAAATTTGGCTTTATGAATAGTAGCTACGCATGATGATCATGGTGGCATACGATAGTGCGCACTACTACTCATAGCAAGCGTCTAATCGGGCAGGAACTCCCACAGTGTGCCTATGGTAATGGAGAGGCAAATCATCAATCCCAACATATGAGATGTCTAGATTCAACCTCTCCAAGTTGTGCTCCAGCTCAGTCAAAGCCTCTACTACATCATCGTTTTGTACTACGAGAGTTGTTGCTTTCTCATCATGTCTATCAAATCAATGTAGTCTTGCTAGTCTCATTGGGCCCACATCTACATGATTATTTTAGATAATTAGTTTTGGATGCCAAAAAAGAAAAAAAACAAAAAACAAACAAAACAAACAAAAACAAAAAAACAAAACAAAACAAAAACAAAGAAATTGGAAAAAAACACAAAATAACCAAAATGTGAAATTTTTAACTAAGTTACCCCACCACATTTTGGCAGGAAGTAGGATTTCTGGATCACCAATGTAATCCATGTTTGCATATGGAAAGTCTTCGATCATGATGATCTGACATTCCAACCATCTAAAGGAGTCAGGAGTATATCTAATAGTTGATCCATCACCACCTCTATGGTGTGCCATCAATGTAACCCACTTCAGCATAAGAGGATCTCACAATCCTCCTATATCTATGGATACCTTTGGGGAAAGAAGGGGGATCCTATTTAAAGTGAATGAGATCATAATGGCACCATACCCAAAAAATTTAGTTTTCCAATTTTCACTCTAGTTAGTTGCCCATTGATTTTGGAAACAACCCCTTCACACCAGTTGAATATGGTGGGTTATGAGCACTCTATAGAAATATGCATCTGAGCCTTGGTGAGTAAATGAAGTGTTTCACTTCCACATAATCATGAAAAAGTAAAATCAATAGTCCTCAAAGGGAGCATCTCAATGGTTTTTATATAAATTCATTCGTCTTTTAGTTCGGACCCTAAAAAACAATGTTGCAGTAGGTAAGTGGTAGTTGTTTCACCACCTCGTTTATGCCCATACAAAGAAATGTCAACTCGAAGAAGTGAGAGCCCAGTCAAGAAATAGATTTCATCGACATCTATGGTGAGTCTATGATCCCCAATATAGAAGCACTCTTCCTGCACATTCCATTTTCTCACCATCCATTCCAGCAAATCTAGTTGGGCCTTCATGCCCGGGATCATGAAAAAATTATATATGCTAGAAGACCTAAAATCCTGTAGTGTTTCTAGATGATTCAAAGCTAATACATCACGTTCTTCATGTTCTCTCTCCCTCCATTCCATTTTTGTAGATCAAAATCCTGCAAATAAACATGGAGGATCATTAGAAAACATTGTGATAATTTTTAAAAAAAAAAAGGCTTTTTCATGTTTTTTTTCAAAGCTCTCAGTGTTGTGCACAGTTGTATTTTAAGAACATAGTGGATTTGCATAGCTCTGGCATCCAAAACTGAGCAAATCTTGATTTTATATGTAAAAAATCGGGTCAGTGTGCACGGACCCAATGAAGAGAGACTGCACACATCAAGGGAGATTTTTGAATTAATAAAATCCCCCAAAAAAACTAAATACACAGTGAAAAGAAAAATGAAAGCAATCAAAATGAAGATATTGGAAAGATCCCTTACCTGGAGAAAGCGGCTCGTGATTTGGTCCATTGGTTTGGTCAAAATCCACCTCTGAAGTTTTTGGTTAAAAATGCACTTAATAACTCTCAAATGGTAAAATGTTTTTTACTTTTTGGAATTTTATAATATTTGTAGGCCCAATAAAATATTATTTTTTGCCTGCATATGTTATCCTCCTCAATCTTGCCAAAAATAAAGAGTTACTTGCCAATAATGGTGGGGGGAAATAAGGAAAGAATGTTTGTTTTTATATTACAAAGGGCATTATGTTATGAAATCTATTTGTCTCTTAGTTGACCATACCTCATTGAAAGTCTTCAGTTGGTTTTGGGTATTATTTTTTAGTCCAATCTTGCCAAGTCAATATGTCGTGTCATCAATATGTTCAAAGGAAGTTCAACCTCTGTCAAAATTACCTTGCAAATTGTAGCCTTCAATTGCGTCGACCATCCCTGAGTCAGTCCTAGATTACTCCAAATTGTTGTTCTTCAAAACTTGACATGAATTTCGTGTCGTAGGCCCTCTTGCGACAGGTCACTTCGTATCAACTTCAGCTCAGTACCTAGGAAGTTGATCTAGAAGCCTTTTTTAGTACCTTGGAGCCTACATGTCATAATGGCAGGTTTCTGACCTTCATTGATAAGTTCTCATCATTGACCTTCGATCAAATGATTCTATGAGTGTTCGAATTTAGGACATATTTTCATACTTCATATATTATACTGGAAGTACCTTGAGAACCACTAGCATTATTGGTGGTTTCTCTCACGGTTGTTGATGGTTCACATCATTGACCATTAATCAAGTGGTTTCTACCATGTTTGACTACGAGACACTCACTCACATGGTTAAATTCGTACTATGGATCAAGAGAAGGAGATCAAGACCCTGGATATAGTTTCATCCATCCAGGCTGCGTGGAGATATTAAAATATTCATGATTATAAACATAGATCCATTGATGGCTGCATCCATACTGTGTCTTCTATTGACATGGATCTTTAGGTGTATTTTTGTACTGATTATTCGATATATTTATGCTTAGAGTATGGGAATTCCTACCTCAAGGATGATTATATATTTCATTGAACATTTGATTTATTGTTTCAGGTCTCCAACTACAATTTCTAACCTGAACCTTGGCATGATAAAGTGCTTCAGTCCTCAACCATATTTTCTAAATTTGCACTTTAGGGGGAAATCTGTTACACATCATATTATCAAATTGGGTAAATGCCCATCAGTTTGGATATTTCACTATCCATCAAAGTGTCCTAAACAATCCCCCTACAAGGCTAGAACCTAAACAATCCCGATGAGAATGAAATTCTTGGATTACAAGGCCTAAAAACATATTTTTTTATTTCATGTGTAGTTCTCTAACCAGTTTCTGTGCATACATAGAAGTGACCATTAAATTCAGCACTAAAGTGTTATTTTTCTTACACTATGGCCTGCACATATGACTCAAAACGAGTAAAAAATAAAAAGTAAATTCTAAAAGCTTCAATAGTCCAATCTTTCACAACTAACAACTTCGAGTTGATGCTTACTCAAGTCTGGTCCCTCTAATCATGGAGTTACTTCCCTCTCTTTGTGGATCCCCTATCCCACCATTTGTGCATCTAATCCCTTAGGAAGAGGATCCCAAACCTCCTCCTCTTGGCCTATAAATAAAATGCAGGCCAGAGGATTGAGGAGGACAACTGAAGGTAGGATTATGCTGTAGAAATAGGGCTAGAAGGCTTTTCATCCAAGGAGAAGGTTGGAGATCATGGGAAGAGAATTTTAACATCAAGGCAATGAGGTTGTAAGTTTGTTCTCCTTTTTATTCAATAAAAAGAAAATTTTCTTTCCTAATCATGTATATTCAGGAATTGTTTGTGAGATTCCTTGATCACTCACATAATTTATGATTGGTTATTGATTCAATTTATGATGTATGTTGAGTTAAAAACTTTATTTATCTTTGTTTCTATATGATAGATTCTTTTATCATTTGTGTGTTTCCATCTATGCATACCTCCTTTGGAACATCATGGAGAAGTTGTCGAAAGCACTGGAATGATATCTAAAGCATTGAGGAGAAGCCAATCGTGTAAGGTACTGAAAGGACTTCAACAGAAACTTCGTTAAATTGGTAAGTGATTCCTCGCATATTATTTGTTTCAGTCAGCCATAAGCTAAGGAAAGGTGGTAGTTCTTTTCTTGTTTGTTAATATATTTTGTCTTATATCTAGGGATATCTATCTTATGTGCAAGAAAGATTAGTCTACCTAACACTAAGTTATAAAATAAGAATCTAGTATAAAAAGGGTGACAACATTAAAAACAATCGTCTACTCAATCATCCTATTATTTGTACACTTATCATTCTCAACATCCATGATATTATTTATGAAGACTAGAAACAAGAATATGATTTTGATCCTTATTTTTGCCCAATAAAGTAAGAACTATGGTAATTTAAATGCCCTCATTACAATTTTACCTTTAGGACAGTTGGTTATAAAAATTGAATCAATTTTGTATGCCTACTATGGAAGCCAAACTTCTTCTCATCGAAGATGCCCAGCTTCCACATGTACAACTTGCCAACATACTACCATCATTATCATTGTCTATCTTTTTTAACATGTTAGTGTTTATTCCTTAAACCAAATAACTCATAGCTTAGGAAGCTATGGATTTGTTTCTCACTCATCTATAAGAACATTTTGGCATTCCCCAACCATCCTGTCTAATTGAAATTTCAAGTTCTCTATCATTTCTAGAAGACTCTTTGGTAGTTGTTAGGTTGTCAACTAAATATTCCATAAATTTTTACCCCTAGATAAATGAGCAAATATAGGTTGTTAATTGCACCCTCATTCATGCCCTTTGAAGTCTATTATCATTTTTATCTTGTTGCATCATATTGGATGATGGTCATAATCTAGTCTACTTCTTCACCTCACTAGTAGTAGAGACAAAGAATGGCTTCTTGTTTTAAGGATACCTTAGCACAAATACATAACCAACTCCAATGTGCACTTGAATGAGCTCAATCTAAGTATAAAACCTAGAAATTCTATCATTGGGTTCTAATACATTTTTGGTGGGGTATAAAGTATGGCTTCATGTGCCTTAACAACGTTTCAAAGCCCAACAACATCATAAGCTCCAACCTATATGATATGGTCCATATAAAATTATATAGTAAGTGGGACAAAATGCACTCAAATTGGACTTCTCAATATAATTTGGCATACATCCATTCATTAACAGGAACAAATCAAAGTTGTATGAACAATCTCAACTAATACATGGATTTCACTTATCTCATCCTAATCATAACATCTTAGATTTCAAGTCTCTATTCTTTGAAAAATGTGATGTTGAACATTTACACCCATTTTCTACAATATGGAACCAAGGATATTATACTTGGTGGTTCAACATGGATTCCTTATAACTTAAGCCAAGTGGATTCCTTATAAATTGTTTCGTATCAGGTTATCTCATCTATGCAAGAAAGAAAGGACTCTTTCAACTCAAGCTGGGATGAATTTGTAGTATTCCCTTTTCTTGATATGGTCAAAGTGGATGGAATTTGTCCATGGTATTTACTATGGTATTTTCCCATGGTATCGTACTATAGTATTTGCCTCCATTTTCTTAGGGAAAACATTAAAATAATGTTTCTAGAGAGTCTGTCAAGCCTATAAAAGGGGATATGAGCCAAACAATGGGATCATCCTCAGTTTTTCTATCTTATTGTATGTTCGTTGAGAACTTGGCCTGGTCAATTCTAGCCTGATCCCAGGATGAAAACCTCGCGGAGACATTTGTGTGTGGTGGATCCATCCGGGATTCACAAGTGGGCTTCAGTGTCTTAGGTTAGTAAGCGTTGAGAAGTTGTGCATGCCATTGGTAGGGCTTTAGTATGACTTATATGAGAATGTATCTTTGTTTTCAGTTATTAATATAAATAAGGGGCTTCATTTTCAGATATTTTTTGTGTTCGATGTTTATGATTGCAAGCATTTTAATTATAACACACAAGTGTTCTAGATCTATCAAAATTTTGATGTTTGGGATCTTATAATGGCATTAGAGTTGTGCATCCTGCTAGCCTAAGAGTTTTAAATGGTTTTATGTAGGGAACTTTGGTGGGATTTATTCTTACCCTAGATGGAATTTCCATATTCGGTGGTATTTGATATCACCCTAGTTGGTCCTTCATTTTCTATTTTCCACAACTAGTTGGCAGACCTGATTAAGATCCCAAATGTCAAAAATTTTAATAGATCTAGCACACTTGAGTGTTTTTTATAGGTCGTTTTTTTTCACATATGGTTAATGGGCCTACAAACTAGATCAATCAACATCTTATTACACCTTGACATCATCTTTGCACAAATCCCTAATCATGACTCTCCCTAATCCCTAAGTTTATGCCTAAAAATGCATCATTTTGGTCATTTTAAGGACCAACACATGTTGTAAGCCTATGTACTTACGTTCACCAGCAGGTTGTCCATTTTCGGGGAAGTTTGATCACCTATAGGTTTCTCTATGTTGGGGGTGCGTTGATTCTAGAAATTCAGGAAAAATAAAAAGATTTCTAAAGCTTCCTCTTCCATAAGATTCCAAGACTTGTTACAACTATCTACCTCAGATAAAACTCTCAAATCCTATCCTATCATACCTTGGAGTTTTAATCCCTTATCCCTTGAGCTCATCCTCCCATCAAGAGTGGATCTTGAGCCTAGATTGGTAAATGGATAACAACTCCCAACTTACGATCTTCTTCTATATATTTGTGGCCATCCAAAATCTAGGGGTTGGATTTTGGAGATATATATTCTACCCTTATGTTGTTGTTGTAAAGAGTCATTATTCCATGCACTAAGGTGACATAGAGGTACACTTTGTGGCAAAGAAGGACAAGTCAACTTCGAGGAGCTATTCTACAATATCAACTCCTATATTTGGTTGTAACTCACTCCATTTCTATTAATGCAAAGAGTTCTTTGTTTTCCTATATATGATGTTATGATTTCATGTATTTCGATGCCATGTTTATCCATCAAATTAAGTGATTAGATGATGCCACACAGATGTCATATATAGCTGGTTTGCATTGTTTGATTGTGCATGTTCTAATTATAGCAATCGAAGCTAGGATTGGAGCATACAAGCCAAGAGAGAAGTGAAGCATATGACAGATTACCGATAGGCTTCATCCCATTATCTATTTAATTTAAAGAAAACATTAGCTTCTTTATCTTTCTGATGTTTTAGGCTAGGCCACCCAGTCTAGGAAATATACTTTTGTCCACAATCATAGATTATGCATAATAAATTGGCGACTCCGCTAGGGAACGATGTATTCCCTTGGTGGTTTCTTTGCCCTTAGTGTTGTTTTTAACCTCTTCTTCGGATCTTCAATACCATATTCAGTCAAGAACAGACCTCGGAAGACCCCTCATTAAGTTTCAATTGAATTTTTTGTGTTGGAACTTTCTATTTCTTGACCAACGCTCCCTCTGGTCTAGGGATAGAGCATTGCATCCCTATAGAGCCTTCTTTGTGTCTACGTTTCATAGCACTGGTGCCTCTTCTGCACCGACATTGGCCCCTGTTCATGCATGAATTTACTTTTTTTTTTCTCTTTTATCAGCCTTGTTCCAACTACTCTTCCTTGAGTCGTTGAGTGTCTTGTGGTATCTCTAAAGCCTACTTTTGGTTTTCTTTTATTTTTGAGTGCCTTTGATAAGGATTTCTTTAGATTTTCCTTTGTTCTTATCATTAGGTCATTAGAAAACTGATTTTTTTGTATCATTGAGTGCTTGAATGAATTGATGTTTTAGTCATTGTTCTGAAAAGTTTGTTTTAATCAGTGATTAGACATGCATCTTATTTTTCATCATATTTGAAAATTAAGAGGAATTGAAAAGAAAAATATTTGCATTGCCATATAGGGTTTTGTGTGTGCATCAATATTGGAACAATTGCATTAAAAGGGAATTGTAATTTTCATATTGTTTGTTGCATTTTGTATGTTGCATACTCTTTGGCTCTTCCCTCCTTTATATAGATTTTCAATGGAAGAGAAAGATTTTGTTTCTTCGTGCTACTTTCATTTTAGGGAATTCAGGTGAAACTCGTGGTGAGCCCCAAAATTGAAACTTAATTAAATATAAACATTAAAATTTATTGAATTAGCCTAAGGAGAATTTGTAACATTAACACAAACATCTAGAGGTCTAGGCTAGAGATGTGTTTTGGCATATTTAAACATAGGAGCTATCGTTGTTTGCCAGTATTGCATCCCGGGGGTGATATCCCTTTCCACGTACATAAGTGTATCTTATCATAATCTGTGTAACTTCAGGTATGTTGGATGGTGCTCCACGCATGAAAATTATATGGGAACACTCTCATCAAATGGTTACACATTAAACAACACTACTATGGACTGCACTTCCACGTACCATTGAGTATATTTTGGAAGTCCCCTATAGGTTTTTATCCTTGACATAGATAACCGAGTCGAGCACCTTGTAAATAGTGATACATCGAAAATAGAATTCGGGGAGATTACCTGCCCGTAGGTAAATAATTGTTTCTCCAAGGTGGTATATTGTATTTCATAGTTTCTTGTTAAACCCTTTTGGCTAGCTACCCCTTTGTTATTTATTTTTTATGTTAATTTCTAAAATCAATTACTTGACTGTGAAACAACATCCTCCCCATGAATAAACTCCTTAGTAGATATTAGGTTGAGACTAATGGAAAAATGTCTCGAATCCACCAGTCAAGGAAACCCCTATTACAAGAATCCTAGTCCTTTTCCTCATTTTGGAAATATTGGCGTTCCTTATATGGCAATGTTGTCCCTTCCTGGATTTACCATTGGTTTACCATTTTGGTTATTTTCAACCACTATGGTTCCGAATGTCAAAAATTCTCCTCAACCAAGTTCTCCTCCACTTGAACAATATCAACCACATGTTGATCCTAAATTTAACCCTTTTCCTTCTTCACTTGTTGTTTCTTCATCCCTTTCTTCCACCTCTCCTGGTGAAAGTCTTGATTCTAGTAACTAGGAAGCTAAGAAGAAGAAGAAGAAGAGGATTAAGAAGAAGAAGAAAAATAAGCAAGAGGGAAACCAAGCAACCATTGATACCCATGAAACTAGTATGGAGAAATCTTCCAACTAGTCTTGTGTCAAGCTCCTTAAAAAATGAATCAAGGTTCTTTGGAGCAAAGTTCCTTTTCTTGTGTCAAGCTCCTTAAAAAATTAAACAATGTTTTTTTAACATAGTTCTTTTCTTGTGTCAACCTCGTTAAAAAATGAAACAAGATTCTATGAGTAGAATTCATTTTCTCGTGTCAAACTCGCTAAAAAATTAAACAATGTGTCTTGAGCAAAGTTCCTTTTCTTGTGTCAAGCTCCTTAAAAAATGGAACAAGTTTTTTTTTAGCAAAGTTCCTTTTCTTGTGTCAAGCTTGTTAAAAAATGAAACAATATCCTATGAACATAGTTCTTTTTGTGTCAAGCTCATTAAAAAATGAGATGTATATCCCCTTCCAATTCGAGTCTTTAATTAGATCTCATAAATTCCCAGTCACCTCTTTCGCTTGATCTTGTAAATGAACCTTCATTCCATCCACTTGTTAGTCACCATTACTCTACTTAGGTGAATGAAATGAAGATTGGGGGGGCATGTATCTTGAATTGAGTCATTATGCTGGGGGCATGCAAACTTATTTCAAGCATAGTTTTCCTTTGTTTCAATCTTGTCTAAAATGAAACCAATTTCAAGCATAGTTTTTTCCTATGTTTCAAGCTTGTCTAAAAATGAAAACAATTCCAAGCATAGTTTTTCTCATGTTTCAAGCTTGTGAGAAAAGTGAAACCATCTACAAGTATTCTCAAGCACAATTTCCCATGTTTCAAGCTTGTGTAAAAGTGAAACTATTTCCATCTTACCTCTTGTGATTTCCATTTTATCAACCTATTTTTGCCATATGAGCCTTGGTTTTTTCATTCCATTGTCACCATCTGCTTGGCTAATCATATGCTTTCACTTGGTTTTTGTTACCCTTTCCTTAGGAACCACTACAATGAGTGGTACTATTGCCCAAGCTATTGACCTATATTTTTTTTAGTAGTTCCATCATGACCGGAACTAGTTGCTACCCTTTGTACCACTTGTTCCTCTAGGTGGATTCCTCTTTCATAACTTTTTAGACTCCCAAAATATGAAAATACTATCGAGCACTTGTCTCTTTGAAATCATTAATGTAATTGAAAATATGTCTACTCAATATAATTTTAATATTTTTCCATATTGAGATAGACTATTTACAAAAAAGGAATACCTTAGTCAAACATGGCTAAGAGACTCTCTTGGGTATTGTTTTCTTCCATTTCAGACTCAAGGGACTATCTACGAAAAGGAACATTTGGAGTTTTATTTTTCACCCATTGTTCAGACTCTCTAAACATGAAAAAGGTGTCGATTTTTACCTGCGATGGACTCGTTACAACATAAAACAACGATGCACTTGTCCAACATGACAATACCCAACCACTCCTTCTCAGAGTTTGTTAAACATACTCAAAGGGATTCATCCAAAGGATGAACTTACAAATCAAACATATGTTATTCTCCTCAAGCTTGTCAAAAAATATAGAGGTAATGACCAGCATGGTTGGGGAAAATTGGGAAAAAAAGGGTACTACTCTTGTTACTGGCAACGAGTCACTCTTGAACACGACACTATTCCACCTCATCTTTGTGGTTGTTGGGTTGGGAAATATGCTTGTCGTTTGGTTCATCATACCATTTCAAAACCTCAATTTTGGGTTTTTGGTCAATGCTACCAACTCCATTCAGTGTCGTTGTTGTGTTCAAGATAAGTCACTCAGTCAATATATGCTACAATACTCTTAAGCCTTCATTTCATGTCTGCCATTCCTGATCCAGTTTCATATCATCATCATTTTGTCTCAAATCACGGTACCGGTTTTGTGTCATTGATGGAGAATACATCAAAGCCCTCCAATTATGGGTCGCTTCTTATCGACATCAACACATTATCCAAGAAATTGACTTAGAAAAAACCCTTTGGTACTTTGGTGCTTGCATAAATTAATGGAAATTTTCTTCGCTCTCAACGACAAGTTTACATCAACAACCTTTGACCAAAAGATTCTATGTGGTGTTTGACTTCAACTCATTTGTTCACACCATACAGATTGTACTACAGTACCTTGAGAGACATTAACATCATTGGTAGTTTCTCTCACATTTGTTAATGACTTACATCATTTGTTGGTAATCAAATGGTATGTACCATGTTTGACTCCATCTCATTGGTTCACATGGTCAAAATAATACATTGAGAAGTCGTGTGAATGAGATAGACAACCAAAGATCTAGTTTCATCCATCTGGCTATGATCATACAGAGAGTCATTCAGTCACGGGTACACCTTTTTTCATCAGTGAACATGTTTTTTTTATCATTGTACGTGTAAGGTTATCTTATGTGCTGAGTATGGGTATGCCTCCCTCAAAAAATATGTCATGATGTAAATGTATTGTAATAGAAGATGATATCGATGATTTTTCTTGATCTTGACTTGCCACAAAGTAAAGCACTTTAGTCATTAGTTTCCATTTCTAACTTTGTGCTTTAGGGGGAAATCTGTTATAGGCCATTTTGTCACATCTTGTCAATAGGCCTACAAACTATATCAATCAACACCATTTTACCCCCGAGATCATCTTTGCATAAAGCTCTAAGCATGACTATCCCTAATCCCTGATTTTCTTCCTAAAACTGCCTCATTTTGGTCATTTTAAGGACCAACTCACTTTCTAAACCTGTGGACCTACGCTCACTAGCAGGTTGTCCCTTACTAGGGAGGGTTGATCACCTACATGTTTCCCTATGTTGGGGGTGCATTAATTCTAGAAATTTAGGAAAAATAAAAATATTTTTGAAGCTTCCTCTTCCAGAAGCTTCCAAGAGTTGTTACAACTATTTACCTCAGATAAAACTCTCAAATCCTATCCTATCCTACCTTGGAGTTTTCATCCCTTATCCCTTGAGCTCATCCTCCCATCAAGAGTGGATCTCAAGCCTATATTGGTAAATGGATAAGAACTCCCAACTTACCATCCTCTTCTATATATTTGTGGCCATCCACAAGCTAGGGGTTGGATTTTGGAGATAGATTCTACCCTCATGCTATTGTTGTGAAGAGTCATTATTCCATGCATTAGGGTGACATAGAGGTACACTTTGTGGCAAAGAAGGACAAGTCAACTTGGAGGAGCTCTTCTACAAGATCAACTCCTATATTTGGTTGTAACTCACTCCATTTATATTAATGCAAAGAGTTCTTTGTTTTCCTATATATGATGTTATGATTTCATGTATTTTGATTCCATGTTGATCCATTGAATGAAGTGATTAGATGATTCTACATAGATGTCGTAGATCATTGGCTTATGTTGTTTGATTGTGCAGGTTCTAATTATAGTGATCAGAGCTAGGATTGGAGCATACAAGCCAAGAGAGGAGTGAAGCATATGACAGATTACAAGTAGGCTTCATCCCATTATCTATTTACTTTAAGGAAAACATTAGCTTCTTTGTCTTTCTGTTGTTCTAGGCTAGGCCACCCAGTCTAGGGAAGATACTTATGTATGCAGTCATAAATTCCGCATAACAGTGTTCTAATTAAAACTTTTGCATTCAAAACATTGAACAAAAAAGAGATCTGAAAATGCAGCCTCTTATCTATATTAATAACTATTAATAAAGATACATGCTCATACAACTCATACTGAAGCCCCTACCAACGGCATGCACGACTTCTCAATAATGACCAATCTAAGACATTGAAGCTCACTTGTGAGTTGTAGATGGATCCACCACACACAAACGTCACTGCGGGGATTTTGTCTCGAGATCAAGCTAGAACTGGCCACGCTAGGTTATCAACAAACACACGATAAGATAGAAAAACTTAAGATGATCCCACCGTTTGGCTTCTATCCCCTTTTGTAAGCTTGATGGTCTCTCTAGAAACTTTATTTTATTGTTTTCCCTCGAAAAACAAAGGCAAATACCATGGGTTGATCCCATGGGAAAATACCACGGTAAATACCATGGGAAGATTTTGTCCACTTTGACCATATCAAGAAAAGGGAATATTACAGAATTAATATTCCTTGAGGGTTGAAGGTTGAGGAAATATTTTTAAGTTAAACGCACGTATTCTTATTGGGGCCAGTTTCAATTTTAGATCATTTTTCCATTTATTAGTGAGGTATAGTTGTGGAAAATAGTCGAGTTCTCAAAATCAATTAAATGTCAATATATATGTTGATTAAATTAGCTTTAATAAATGGTTGAATAGCTAGTAATCATATTATAAATAAATAGAAAATGAAGAGGTTGTTGTTGTTGATTTACCAATATTTGAGAAAATCCACTCTGTTTGTTCTTTTCCATTAGTAAATATTTTGGCATTGATGACCACATAATCATAGGTCTACCATGTGGGCTTAGAACTTGTCCATGGGCTCTCTTCCTACTAGTGCTAAATGGATTAAATTAAGAATAAATTATTTTGGTGCATGTTTGTTTGGGGAATTAAACTTTGGAAAGTCATCGACAAAGGTCAAATATCTCCCAAAGAAAGATGGCTAACCATCTTTCATTCTCATAGGCCATGAATGTCTAAAGAGGAGTAACTCTTTGAAGAAACAAAACAACCATATTAGAATCTCATAGTAATTTGAAATCAAGATTATAGTGTATCTTATTAGATGAAAAATAAAAAATTTATCTTCATAATAAAAGTAGATCCACCTAAATAATCATCACCATGAATATACAAAAAATCATTAAGATAGGGTTGTACCATTAATTTCTTCTTATAGAAGGAATCACTCCATAAGCCATGCTTGTTACCATACAATCTTCAATGTGTCTCATACAATCATATTCTTGTGTGCTATCTTCTCAATATTTTCAAGGGTTTGTGTCAACTAAATCTCACCATTACATTTCTTACCCACCAACTATATGTACCTAGGGAGGATAACATGAAGTACCTAGGGAGCTAGTCAAAGGGGTACTGAATTACAATGTGGGCATTATTGTGGAGTTTTCCATGTAGTAATTGATGTCTAATAAATAGGTTCACTAAGTACTTGGAGGAAATAATATAACAATGAGGATTATTTGCCATAGGCCCTTATAAATTCTCTTGAAAATTTATAAATATACACAAATGTCATTTTATTGAGATATGTTGGATGTTGATTCTTGTGAAAGCATGGTTTATAGACTCATTCCTTTTATAACTAGTAATTGATGGTGTTAGCATTTTCTAAGGGTTCTTTATATTCTGGCGTGATTTATGATGTGAATATTTGATATTTCTGAAGTTTAAGGGCTTATTATATTAAGGGTTCAAATTATCTTTTATCTACCAAGGTTTACTACAAGTAGTATCATAGCTCTTTCTTCGGCAAAAATGAAGACCTTTTTTTCCTTTTTTTCTACAAAATTTTCAAAGAAAAAAGAGGATGTCAACATTTAGATTGATTTCTAAAACAAATTGTGTAGAATTGGAAGAATCTAGTTGTAGACTTAGGCCCTTATCGAAAAAAACCAAAGCTAAAAAAAATGGAAAAATAAAAATAAAAATCGAAGTCTAATAAGTGGAGTTATCACTAATTTAGAATATGTTGTCCTAAGGTTTTTCTAGTGACAATTGTGAAAATTGTATATCACATATTATTTGATAGAGTACCCAAATTTTGGTCAAGATCGTGTCAATAAATGCATAATTACTATGATATTTCTTAATTGTGGCCATAATACTAGTATTAAGAAAGTTATGATTATTTCAAATTTGTTGCCTCAAAAATATCATCACACAAATAAGCTCCATTGAACAGTAGGTTATTTATTCAAAACCTTAGTTATATTTTCAAGACTTATCAAGCAAGATATATTTACAAAAAATACAATGTTCTAGTGTCGATGAATATATAAAAGAAATGAATTCACAATGTTAAGCACAATGGAGATTTTGGCTAGGTTTGCATTTCAAAGATGGTGTTACCACATGGTAAAAATTCCTTAACCATGATAAGGTCAATGCACTTTCAAATGAATCATATGAATGTGTATATTTAAACAACTGGTTTTGTGGCACTAAAAAGGATACAAAGAGTACTTGAGTTTATCTTGATATGACTATTTCATATTACAAGTGTATTGAAGGTCATTGTTCATTATTTCTCTTAACACTAGACTTTACAAGTATAATTTTTTCAATGTTAATTTGAGTAAAAGATTACATACATTTTCATGGAGTATCCTTAAATACTTATGCAAACTACTCCTCAATTATTATAAAAAGGTACTTAATTATATTATATAACAAATTTTTTCTAAGCACATAAAATTAAATCTATAGAAATATCTTTAATTCCCAACATTGATAAATATCAACAATGTTATTGTTAAAGTAGTCAAAACTCTTGTCAAAAACCTATTTATTGTAGCCTACACTATAAAATTGGGGTTGAGTCAATGTGTTTATATTTCAATCTTTTGTACAATATTGTCAACCACATTTTTGTGACTTCCTTTATATTATGTGTAATGCATATATCATATTTTTCTTATTACTTATCTGTAGGTTTTAATCTCGTACAGAAATTACTTGCATACGAATTCTAAAACACAGAAAAGAAACAATGCGAGAGCATAACACATAAAACACATACACACAGAGATTTTCCCCTGGATCACAAAACCGAGACTACCAGCTTGATTTTTCATTGTGTTCATTTCAATGTTATAATACATATTTATACATGCCGAAGCATCAAATACCATGGACCGAAAACCATCCCATCCAATACCATGGATCAAAAACCATCGCATCCAAAACCATGTGAGAAATTCATGCACAAAACCATAGGTGGGTCCGCCCAACCTAACATAGGGTCTAAAACCAAAATATTTCCAGGGTGTTGCCCCGGACCCCATAGAGTGGGGTTACCTGAACCCCTCAAACCCCTTGTGACCCCCCATTACACATTCGGCACAACGGGGGGGGCTCCGCCCGCCTTCTAACCCCCCGGTTAACTATGTGGGCTAGTCGTGGAAAGAATATAACACAACCCAACATTCTCCCACTTGTTGTTTTCTTTCCATAGGGGGGAACAAGAGAGCTTAGTCATTTATCCATCCTTGCAATGCCCATTGTTTCTCTACATCAAGAGGACATCTCAAAGCTCATAGATTTTGTCAATGCTTCCACAGTATTCTTCAAAGTGCCCACCTTTACCAGCAACACCTTTTTGTCTTCTATCATATCCCTCACTAAGTGGTACTAAACATCAATGTGCTTTGTCTTTGAATGATATGCAAGTTTCTTTGCCAAGAAAATTTCACTTTGGTTGTCACAGTCTATCCTTATAGCTCCCTATACTAACCCCATACTTGAACACAATCCCTGCAACCAAACTGCTTCCTTGCTTGCATGAGTGACTACCATGTATTCTGCTTCTGTAGTTGATAGTGCCACTACAGATTGTTTCTTACTCATCCAACTGACTGCACCTCCAAATAGGTTAAACACATACCCACTTGTAGATCTTCTCTGATCCAGATCTCCAGCTCAATTTGCATCAACAAAGCCACAAATATCCAACACTTTGTACAATCCTGGTCTTCCTTGGTAGCGTAAACCATAATTACTAGTGCCACGCAAATACCTAAAAACCTGCTTCACTGCTGTCTAATGCTCCTTTCCTGGTTTTGACATAAACTTGCTCAATACTCCCACTGCATGCGCAATGCCTGGTCTAGTACAGACCATCGCATACATCAGGCTATTGACTGCACTTGCATATGGAACACAGGACATATCCTCTTCCTATTCTTGTGTCTTGGGAGACTGTTTAGCAAATAACTTTACACCTACAAGAATACGAACCTTCATCGATTTACTATCCTGCATATTAAACCTCTACAATATTGTCTCGACATACTTCCTCTGGTTTAACCAGAGCTTCCTCTTTTCCTAATCTCTTTCAATTTCCATGCCCAAAATATAGTTTGCAGCACCAAGATCTTTCATGTTGAATTTGGAGGACAATTGGGTTTCAAATCCTGGATAATTTATTTGTCATTTCCAACCAGAAACATATCATCCACATACAAGACCAGATAAATAACACGGTCACCAATTAATTTAAAATACACAGTGATCTGCTTTGTTTCTAGTGAAGCCAAGTCCCCGTATAAATGTATCAAATTTCTGATACCACATACTTGGTGACTATTTTAACCCATACAGAGACTTCTTTAACTTGCATACCAATTCTTTCTTACCCTTCACCACAAAGCCTTCAGGTTGCTTCATGTAGATCTCCTCTTCCAAATCCCCGTGAAGAAATGTTGTCTTCACATCCATCTTTTCTACCTCAGAATCAAAAGCAATAGCAACAGATAAAAACAATTTAATAGAAGATACCTTGGCAACAGGAGAAAAAATATCACCAAAATCAATTCCCAGCACCTCGAAATAACCTTTTGCTACCAATCGAGCTTTGTATTTCTCCACATTTCCTTCTAAATTTGTCTTCTTCTTGAACACCCATTTACTGCCAATGGGTTTCCTTCTAGCCGGCAACTCCACCAGATCCCAAGCCTCATTTTTGTGCAAAGATGTCTTTTCATCAACCATGGCCTCTTTCCAAAGTTTTCCGTCCTCTGAATCCACTGCTTCCTTCACAGTTCTAGGATCATCATCAGTAATAGATAAAGCAAAATTTGAACAGAAAGCAGATGGACTATACCTTTATGGCTACCTTCTTTCTCGAACTGATCTTCTCTCACCCGGAGTTTGTGGCTCTTCATCTTCTGATTCCTCCTCTGCTGTAGAGTCTGATTCTTCCTCCTTTAGCTCAAACTCTATCTTCTCAGGTTCCTTTGGTTGGACTTCATGTTTAATAACATCTTTCACCTCACTAAACACCACATCTCAGCTGTACACAACATTCCTTGTTACTAGGTTCCAAAGCTTATAACCCTTTAAACCATCCTTATACCCAATAAAGATGCACTTTTCATATTTACTATCCAATTTGGTTCTTTTCTCCTTTGGAACATGTACATATGCATCACATCCAAATACCCTCAGATGTGAAAGAGAGGGTTTCTTACCAGTCCATATCTCTTGTGGAGTCTTATCTTCCAATGCTGATGAAGGTGATCTATTGACCAGGTACCATGTTGTCTCCACCACTTCTACCCAGAATTCATGTCCTAACCTAGCACCACTGAGCATGCTTCTTGCCCTTTCCATCAATGTCTTGTTCATTCTTTCCACAACTCCATTTTGCTAAGGTGTATATGGAGTAGTCTTCTGCTGTGCTATACCACACTTCTTACAGAATTCTTCAAATTCCTTACTACACCTTTATCTTCTTCTCTATCTGGTTTTCCACCAAAGCCTTAAATTCTATAAACTTGTCAAAGACTTCAGATTTCTTCTTAAGGAAATATATCCATGTGTTCCTTGAGAATTCATCTATTAATGATACATAGTACACAGACTTACCCAATGATGGAATCTTCACAGGTCCAAACACATCACTATGCACAAGCTCTAATATCTGTTTCGCTCTCTTACCACCAGAGGGGAAACTCACCTAATTCTGCTTCCCATATACACAATTTTCATAGAAATCAAAATCTAGAGAGCTATTACTCATACCTTCTACCATACCTTTACCATGAGGTATTCGAAGGCCCTTCTCTCCAATATGTCCAAGCCTTTGATGCCACAACATGGTCTTCTCTCCAGAGACCACTAGATTTTCTGCTCCACTTTCAGGAACCACAGAACTGTTGCACCCATCAACAACAGTGCTACCTTGTAGCTTGTACAGAGTTCCAATTCGAGCTCCCTACATCAATACCAGTGCCCCCTGAACCATCTTGCAGGTATCCTTCTCAAACACTGCTTTTACACCTACATCATCCATCTTGCTTACAGAAATCAGATTTTTGGCTAATGCAGGAATATGCAAAACACCCAAAAGTTCTAATGCTTCCACCTTGCAACTTCAACTTTATTTTCCATGACCAATGATTCTAGCCTTCCTGTCATCCCCCAACAAGACATTACCACCATCATATTTCTCATACTCGCAGAACTACTCTCTATGGGGAGTGAAGTGAAAGAATGCACCTAAGTCAATCAACCATGCCTCATGACCTACATGTGTACTTGAAGAAGCAATGTACAAATCCCCACCTTCATCTGAGGTGGTTTTCACCTCTACAGAAGGAGCATCATCAGACCCCTTTCTTTTATTAGGAGCTTTAGATTTACAGTCCCTTTTGTGGTGCCCTTCCTTTCCGCATTTCCAGCACACCACCTTTACAGGTTTTCTTGGAGATTTAGATCTCCCACTCGATGACTTATTTTTATTTCTGTTCTGGGACTATCCTCGTACAGACAAGGCATCACCATTCTGGCTCTCCATATTTTTCCGTCTCATCTCCTCCGTCAACAAGGATGAGACTATTTCATCATAATGCAAGGAAGTTGCATTGCTACCTATTGCAATAACCAGAATATCCCACGAATCTGGTAAAGAACACAACAAACTGATGCACTTATCTTCATCTGAAATTTTAATATCAACAGATGCTAACTGACTTACCACAGTATTAAATGCGTTTAGATGCTCTATCACCGAGTCTCCATCTTTCATTCTCAAGTTATACAACTTTTTCCGCAGGAACAGTTTATTCACCAAAGACTTAGATTAGTACAAAGTCCCTAACTTGTCCCACAAAGCCTTCGCCGTAGCTTCCCCTAATACATTCAGCAATACTGAATCTGAGACACACAATCGTATTTTCCTCTTTACCTTCCGATCCAACTTCTTCCATTCTTCATCGAACACTCCTGTTGGTTTAGGACCCAGATCTACCATGATCCATTGATCTTTATCCACCAACAGATCCTCCATCTTGAGTTTCCACAACTCAAAACTCTGACCATTAAATTTCTCGATCTCTATATTTCCACTACTCACCATCCTCTTTCACCACCAGAATCGATCCCGTAGATCTCCCACTGAACAGGGTATACCATAGGCTCAAGCGAAACCCCTCAGCAACAAAGGTGTCCCCTTGAAGCCAAAACAGCTCTGATACCAAATGTAGGTTTTAATCTCGTAGAGAAATTACCTACATACGAATTCTAAAACACAGAAAGTAAACAATGCGAGAGAATAACACATAAAACACATACACAGAGATTTTTCCTAGATTCCAAAACTGGGACTACCAGCTTGATTTTTTGTTATGTTCGTTTCAATGTTATAATACATATTTATACATGCCGAAGCATCCAATACCATGGACCGAAAACCATCGCGTCCAAAACCATGTGTGAAAATCATGCACAAAACCATAGGTGGGTCCGCCCAACCTAACATAGGGTCCAAAACCAAAATTTTCTGGGGCGTTGCCCCAGACCCCATAGAGTGGGGTTACCTGCACCCCTCAAACCCCCTGTGACTCCCCCGCTACACAATCGGCACAACGAAGGGGGGGCTCCGCCCCCCCTCTAACCCCCCGGTTAACTACATGGGCTATTCGTGGAAAGAATATAACACAATTCAACATTATCTTCATACTTTGTTAAAATAAACAATTCTTAAATTTATGTACAATATTACAAAAACGTTATTTTTCTACCATAATTTGATGTGGTTCTATAAGATGCAAGTTGCAACTTTTTAAGGTAAAGGTTTTCTTCAATGTTGAGGCTCTTTAAAACTCATATAGTTTGGAGATTTGATTTTATGCCAAAAACTCCTTAGAGTAGCTAACTCACCCGTGAAATGTTATTAGTTCGATGTTATATTATGTTTAAGATTAAAGGAAAAATATGAATATAAATATTATACATATGTTGTATTTGAAATCACTGTGGTAATTATTGAATTATATAATCATGTCATACTTATAAAAATAAAACCTATCCATAGCTACAAAATTACCTCATTAACCATATTACCATATAAAAAGAACAAAACTACCCCTAATCAAACACAATTTTAGCAGATTAGAGGTTGTTGCAAGTTGAAAACTATGAATCACGTTCCAAAGAATATCAAAATCAATCTAAATAAGAGGATGAAAAGTCACAAACATTTCTAGCCAAGTCATAAGATAACATGGTACTTGTTCATGGAACACCCATAGATTTCTTGCTGCACTGCACATATAGGCCAAGAATATTTACCATGTTTGACAGAGTGGGGGTAATCACCTGAGAGCTTCATTTCTACTCAGTACAAGATGACTAAGCTCATTAAAATTTTGGAAGAGATGGATTTACACCAAGTTGATTACAGTTAATTTTTTCTTCACTAAAGGAACATGCTAAAGTAGCATGAATGCTTCTTGTCAAGATATTCGATGCCCAGTAAAATGCTTGAAGCTTTGCAGCATTTACAAGCCTTATTGGAATATCTCATGTGAGCTAGAGTGTGGTCAAATTTGTCAGTTGGATGAATGCATTAAATGGTTGATGATTCATTTCAAGGAAAGCTAGACTCTTCCTTTTTTCATTATGTGGGGTATATGGAAGGTAGACATGCAGTGATTTTTTAGGATTGTCCATCTAAAATTACCTGAAGTAGTGACAAAATTTGTGCATCCTTTAAGGAATATGGAAAGAAGATCCAAGGCAAAAAACCAAAGAGAATCTTCGCTAGCCCACATAATGCACAATAGTGGACTGGTTATTTTGATGGGGCCTCACAACAAGGGTTTTGTGGTTGTGGTGTTCTTTTCTATATCTCTCAAACAAAGTAGTATCAATTTTATTGGGGTTGTGGTTAAGGAACAAATTTGCAGGTCATGGTGGTTGTGATCTGGGGTTGTTATATTGTTTTAGGTGGCTTAATTTAGAATCATTAAGTATATTGGGTGACTCCAAGGTTTTCATTGAATGGATTAGTGGTAGATCCACCTATGTCCCTCCTTTTCTATAAAACTAGAAGAAAAGGTGTTGAGGTATAAAAGGTGTCTTTTTAACTCCTAATTATCTTCACATTAGTTATCAATCTGGGTAAGACTTTCTATTTCAAGAGTTTACACAGTATGTGGTGGCTATTTACTCAAGAGTAATGCTTCTAAATTGTAGTACAGTTATTTCAAATATAAGAGTAAATGGATGCAGCTAGTAAATTCTAATTACAACTAAAAGAAAAATTAATTCGCTAATGAACCCAAATCAGACATTCATTCAAGTATCAGTGAAGAATACAATAAAAATAACTCATTTCTCTTTTAACTGATTGATGTTCTAAACGCAGTTTCTAATCTAAACAGAAGGGATCTCAGTCTGAGAGCGTATACAGTAGTAGTCAATACCCTTTACAATGGAGAATCGCAAGATAGCACACTAAGCTAAATAACTAGATTGGAAATAAAAATAATAGAATGCTGAATTAAATGACTAAAACTGAAATAACGATAATAGAATGTTGAATCAGATAACTAGATCGGAAATAGCAATAACTTGAATCAATATTACTGTAGAATGTAAAACAGAGCAATTTCGTTAAGACTGGAAATATGAAATAGCAAAGCGATGCGATTACAGTAAGTGGAAATCAAACCAAACCATCACATGGCAGAAATCATAAAAGAATGGTACAGGAATAGCAAGTGAATCCACTAGGGCCAGGCCCTTAGCCGCCAGTGAACACCTCTGGATTACTTCAGTAGATGAGAAGGAATAACAAATGCTTTATATATTAATCATTGCAAAATAGTTATAGCCAGTTCGTACTCTGCTTCAACAACGAGAGTCAATGATCAAAGTTACAAATACAATAGTAATTCTCGAATAATGTCTCCTCCCCCTCTGCTTACAATCACTGCCTTAAATAATGGCAAAGAGGTAAAAAGATAAATAGTAAAAGCAATCCCTCAGGATCCTGAGGGATTCGCGCAATCTTCCGACTTCAGTTAGCTTTCCCTCCTTGTGTTGATGTTGTGATTTACTTTGTTCTTATCTATGACTGCCACACTCCTCGTTGGGCTTGCTACCTCTACGTTGTTTCCTAGTTAGGGAACAACAGTTGTTCCATTTTTTCTTTTTTCCTTTTCTTTGTTAGGGAACAACAGTTGTCCCATTTCATCTTTTTCCTGCATAAAGAAGGACAACAATCAGCTAAACCATGATTACAAATAATTTCCTCATTCTTAGCATAATCCTTTGATACATTAGCATTTTGGGATATAAAAGAAATATAACTAAAGAAAAGGATGATGAAATAAATAACATATGCATACATTTTGCATCACTGAACATACTCCCCTAATTACCCTTTTTCATGCCCTCATGAAAACCATGTAGTTTGTGTGCAAAGCAGTCAAGGAATAGGCTGGAGAAGGAATGTCATAAAGTGGTCTAAAACCATGATTTTTGGCCAAGAGCTCAAGGATGGGCCCTGTCTACCCTTCAGGTAGTTCATATATAGCTTTATAACCTTCAGCAGGGTACCAAACAATAGGGCTATGAAAACGACAGCCAAGCCAATAAGGACCCTCCCTTAAGATGAGGTTGTTGTAAGTAACGAAGCGTTCTGCAGCGAGCTTAAAGTTTTTGTAATTGAATGGCTCCCTATTTTGTACATTATTATTAGAAACTGTCCACCTAAACTTGGCTACAGCCAAGGATCTTTCTTGAATAGAGAGGAAGTATTCTACTCCCTTCTGGACAATCTCTTTGTGAATGGGCCCCAAGGTTTTGATAACTCCTTCCTTCTTCATCAGATTTTTGTGACTGGCCAGCATTTGTAATGGGTTCTTTGGTTCACCTCTAACCCACAAATCTAGTCCATTTTCCTACCTCTGGAAAGTGTTATGAGCCTTGAACCATTTTAATTGATTAACAACAAATGAAATGAAAGCCTGGAACTGCACATCTCCTATAAAAGGACTGGGGTTCTTTTCAATTTCTTCTTCCAATATAAAATTGTGTAAATAAAATTCACACAGCAGCCTTTGTACTTTTATCCCATGATTCTTACAACATTTTATAAAATCATCTATTATTTTCAACTCTATCAGTTTTCCAGCCTTGACAGCTTTGAGCTTTAATTGTAAGTATCTTTCCATCAAAAATAGGGCATAGTTATTGGCAGGAGATCTACATGCCAATATGTCAGTATATAAGGAGCAAATAATATCTATTTGACTCCTGACCTTTTCCAATCTGAGTTTTATTTTCTTAGTCCTCTCTTCTGCCTTTTTGTATTTATCAAATGCCTCACTTTCTGAGATGTTCATGTTCCGAAGCTGCTTTTGTAATTCCTGGTATTTCTGCTGTGGGACTGTTTCTTCCTCAAGCCGTTCTATGATCAAATGAGCCTGTGTTAGATTTTCTTGAAGGATTTTTATACTAGGGTCGTTGTGCATCATAATCTCTTCGTCTTAGATATCTATCTGGGTGTTTTTATTATGAGACTGAATACCTATAGTCTACATACTCTTATTATGGGACATAATGCTTAAAGTCTGTGTTCTTTTATTATGGACAGTCGATCTTTCTGTCTGGGTGGCCGCACTATTGGAGGGTATCACCTTCGTTTGAATAGCTTGGTTGTGAAAATGTGCACTCTCTGTTTGGGCAGCCACTTCTGCAATAGTTGCATGTTGTTCCTTATCAATTTGAATGAATATGGGCTCAGTTTGAGTCCCGGTAACCCTTGTATCATGAAATTCGGTTTGAATGGTTGTGTTCACCATTTCTGGGGTTCTGCTTGAAACTTTCCCCCTTTTCAATGTCCTTATCTTTTGCTTGAGTCTTTTTACTAAGTTCTGCAGCTTCTGTTGTTCCTTTCTAAGTCTTTTAATTTTGTTTTTCTCCTTTTTAGGAGGAACAATCATTCCACTAACCATTTCTGCTCTTAGTGAGCTCGGTTTCTCATTTGGGTTTGGTTCTCCAAGGGCTATTTCTTTACCCTGACTATTTTCTGTTTCCTCTGTTTGGCCCCCATCCCCTATGTTTAAATCAATCTGACTAGGTTCTTCTGGAGGTGTATTCCTAGTTTGGTCCACCTCTTCCTGAGTGACTTCTGCCCCTGTTTCTTCTTCACCAATTATATTTTCTGATATGCTCCTATTGTGGGCAGAGTTTTCTTCCGATTGTGCTGCTTCAACATTAAGGTTGAGCGGGCTTTCGAGCTGTATATATTCACTCATATTGGCCAAAATCTGGGCCAATTCAACATCATGTAATAAGTCTTGTGGTGGACTTGTGCTGGGAGTTAAGGGAAGTTCTGTTTCATCCCTCTCCTCTTCACTAGTATGCTCTGTTTCCTCCTCAAGTTTTGACTCTTGGTCATCCCGACCTTCTAGCTGCAAATATTGTTCATTTTCTTAACTGGATATTTCTATGGGTTGTTTGCTTCTACCCTGGGGATTTTCAGTTGTTCCCAAGCTTGTCCTTAATCTAGAAGAGTGTCTACGTTTTTTGGATTGTTTGTTGTTCTGGTAGTTCTCTTCCTTTTTAGAGCAAGATTAGGAGTAGGTAAAGCTAGCCCCCCTCTATGGTAAATGCTAATTCTTCCTAACTTGTTTGCTGCTGGGCAAGGCTATGGCTTACTAACAACCTAATTAAACAATGATGACTAACAACAGTCTCTATATGCTAGGATTTTTAAAGCTTTGAGCAGCATCATGCAATAAGAAATTCAAATGTGTAGGCAAGTTTACAGAATATTTCTGTTTCAGAACTACTAATAATTTAAGGTGGCGTGGCCTTACCACATATTTTCTTCTGTTGCATGTGATGTAGCTTTGAATGACTCTGGCCAGCTCTGTCCATGGTTCTCCAAAAGATGAAGGTTGAACTCCTTTGCCTTTGATGATCAGGTTCTATCCCTCATCCCAAAAGGCGGCGATGGCATCCCGTAACCTCAACTTTTTATGAGTCCATATGGGTCCGACTGCTGGTAATCCGGATACTTCGGCTATTACTGCATCTGTTACTGTAATTTGCCTTCCTCTTATCATAGAATGATTATCCTATAAATTTTGTAAAAATTCGATAGCAATGGCTTCAGTGGGTTGCTGCAGTCGTGTGAAGTATGCAACCCATCTGGCTCGTACTAAAATTTCTCTAGCGGTGTCGGAAACAGCTAGTATCAGTGGCTCCCTGCGCACTTTTCGTCCTCCCATTTTGTCTGAATTTTGCATACTGTTAGCTTAACACAGGTAACATAGCAATACACAGAACCAACAATGGAACAACAAATTGTTATTATTGGATAATACTTTTTTCAACATCGATACCATTAAAAACTTGCTATTATGGGATATCATGTCGCCCAGTATAACCAAATAAAGGACTGGCACGCATGCAAGAGTGCTTTGGAAGTCACCCGCATCCCCTTTTAAAATGATAGGTTGCCTTCAACTAGTTAAATGAAGGAATGATGTACGGGTGACAACGTATAGGAGTGGTAAAAATAGCAAGGTATACATATTTATGATAAGATCACAAAAATATCGAGTTGTTGAAATCGATGCATGGAATGAGAATTATGAATAATTATGGAGATGCCATGGAGTGATCCAAAAAGGGAAAAAGGACATCTAACATGGGCAAAGTACTTTACGGTCATTATTCCACTTAAACCGTTATGATTGAGTTTTTAAACGATATCTCATGCATAAAGGTTCAAAAATTAGGAACATAATCTTCTCTATAATAAAGATAAAGAATAAGAAAAGGGAGTTATAATTACTATTGATGTTGAAAATATGACTCCAATACCATCAGCAGAGCTTCTGTTGCCCACAGGTGTTCATAACCTTGACAGAGTTGCTTTTTCACCCTTTGGAACCATGATCCTTTATGTATAACTAGGAAAGTGCCTTGTGATGTCAGAATGGGGGCCATTGTGCTGGCTTGGTGACCAGATGGATCACGATGCCATTCACTGAGAAGGAGTGAAAGGTGGGCAAGTCGGCTCGTGATGAGACCTCCTGTTCCAAGGACTTTATTTTTCGAATGTATCCATTGGATCATTTCCCTGGTGTAGTGGCCATAGTGGGAATGCCATTTCACTACTTCCTTATCATCATGGTAGGCTGGCTCATGATGAGACCCCCTATCCTCCACCTAACAAATCATATAATTGTTAGTAAAAATATGTATATTTTTTCTTTTCTTTCTCTTTTTATTTTTTTTAGATAATACTTCCTATGTATATATAGAGGGTGGCTCAACACTTCTTAAGAGTAGGGATGGTGGAAGAAGTCTGAACATACCAATAGAAGAAAATATGCCCTTATTCTTATTCAATGATAATAAGCAGAGATAATTATGGGGGTCAGGGAAGAACCAACATGGTACAAATAATCAATCAATTTGATTTATAGTGAACATAAGGACAGCAAAGTGATATATATGGTTGTGTCCTTCCCTTTTTTAATCAATACAAGGCAATCTCATTAAATATGATAATATTCGTTTTGCTTGTTCCAGTAACCTTCAAATTTTGTATCCTTACATATATGTTTGTATTCTTGCCTCTAGAAGATCATAAAGAGTGAAACAATATTCACAAGATGCTCATTTTCTTAAAGAAAATCTCTCACAAAGAGTGTTGTTCCTTAAGAGGAACAACAAGAAAAACACACAAAAAGGTGTTGTTCCTTGGTGGGGAACCACAGCTATTCCTTAAGAGGAATAGCAAAAAGAAACAAAACTGTGCACTGAAACTATTGTTCCGTAGAGGGAATAGCAGTTGTTCCTTAAAAGGAACCGCAGTTGTTCCTTATAAGGAATAGCGAAAAGAAAGAAAAATAATTTGACGCGAAATTGTTGTTCCTCAAAGTGAATAGCAGTTGTTCCTTAGAAGGAACAACAGTTTTTCCTTAAATGGAACAGTGAAAAAACATATGCAACCAAAATTGTTGTTCCTTAGAGGGAACATCATTAAAACAAACTCAAACGAAACTGTTGCTCCTTAGAAGGAACAACAAAAAGCAAATAACGACAAAATTTTTGTTCCTTAGAAGGAATGGCAGTTGTTCCTTAAATGCAATAGCAAAAAGCAATCGCAGACAAAACTGATATTCCTTAGATGGAAAAGTTGTTGTTCCTTTAAAAGGAATAGCAACTGTTCCTTAAAAGGAACAACAAAAAACAAATGTAAAAGGAAATGTTGTTCCTTAGAGAGAACTGTTGTTCCTTAGAGGGAACAGCTATTGTTCCTTAGAGAGAATTATTATTCCTTAGAGGGAACAGTTGTTGTTCCTTAGAGGGAATAACAACTACTCTTTAAACAGAACAACAAAAAGAAACACGCAAAAATGTTGTTCCGTAAAGGGAATGGCTGCTGTTCCTTAAAGGGAACAACAACTGTTCCTTAAATGGAACAGCAAAAAGAAACACACAAAATTGTTGTTCCTTAAAGGGAACGACTGTTGTTCCTTAAAGGGAACAGCAACTGTTCCTTCAATGGAACAACAAAAAGAAACATGCAAAACGGTTGTTCCTTAAGGGGAACGACTGTTGTTCCTTAAAGGGTACCGCAACTATTCATTAAATGGAACAGCAAAAAGAAACACGCAAAATTGTTCTTCCTTAAAGGGAACGATTGTTGTTCCTTAAAGGGAACAACAACTGTTCCTTAAATGGAACAACAAAAAGAAACACGCAAAACTGTTGTTCCTTAAAGGGAACGGCTGTTGTTCCTTAAATGGAATAGCAAATGTTCCTTGAATGGAATAGCAAGAAAATAGTATATACATGGAACTATTGTTCTATAAATGGAACGACAGTTGTTCCTTAGAGGTAACAACAGTTGTTCCTTAAATGGAACAGCAAAAACAAATACACACGAAACTGTTGTTCCTTATAGGGAACAATAGTTATTCCTTAAAGGGAACAGTAGTTGTTCCTTAAATGGAATAGCATGAAAATCAAAATAACAAAAAACTGTTGTTCCTTAGAAGGAATAGCAAAAAGCAAATGCACACAGAACTGTTGTTCCTTAAAGGGAACACAGTTATTCCGTAAAGGGAAAAACACAAAAATCAAATAAACAGGAGACTGTTGTTCCTTAATTGGAATAGCAGTTGTTCCTTGGAGGGAATAGTAGTTGTTCCTCAAATGTAACAACACAAAAATCCGAACACAAAATTGTTGTTCCTTAGAAGGAACAACAAAAAGAAAAAAAAGTTTATTTACAGTTTATACAGGAAAATTCAATCAAAAATAGAAAGAACAATTTATATACAAAATTAAAAAACAAATGAATTATTTACTGGGTCAATTCTAAGGATGGGTTGCCCTCCTCAGCGGGAATTTGCATGGTGGAATCTTCCCGTAACTGTTGCCAAAAGGACTCCCTGGTAAGTGGTTTGTGATAAAGTCGTACTCGATGACCATTCACTTTAAAAGAATAGCCAGATCCATCAATGGTGGCTAATGTGATGGTGCCATTATCATGCACTTTTTGTATCTCATAAGGTCCTAACCATCTAGTCTAGAGTTTTCCGGGGAAATCATGGAACCTAGAATCATATAGGAGTACCCAATCTCCTTCGTGGAAGATCTTCTTTTTAATAAGGGCATCATGCCATTTCTCTCTTTGTTGTTGGATCAATGCAGTGTGCTGAAGAGATGATAACTTGATTTCATCTAATTCATTGATTTGTTGTAATATATTGATCTAAGCTTTATTTAAATTTAAACCTACCTCCTGAGTTGTTCTTAATTTTTGAATTTCAAATTCGATTGGGAAGATAGGTTCTTTACCAAATACTAATTGATATGGTGAATATCCCGTGGTATTTCTCCATGTTGTGCGGTATGCCCACAAGGCTTTTGGCAATCTGGAAGTCCAGTCACTTCTGTGTGATTCAACTGTCTTTGTAAGTATTGCCTCAATTACCTTATTAGTAATTTCTACTTGGCCATTTTCCTATGGGTGGTATGGAGTTGTAATTTTGTGGAGGATATGATAATTTCTCAATGTTGTAGCAATCTTGTTGCCTACGAATTGCGGTCCTCCATCCGTAATTATGTCTCTCAGCAGGCCATATCGCACAAATAGTTGGAAAAGAAAATGTATCACTGAATCCTCAATAGCCCTTGGTAATGCCTCTACCTCGACCCATTTAGCAACATATTCTATTGCAACCAGTATGTAAGTTTTTTTATTAGATGATGGGTTGATAGGACCAATAAAATCTAGCACCCACCACTCAAAAGGTTCGATTACTAATTACAGATTCAGAGGCATCTCATCAGATTTTCCAGGGCGTCCCATCATCTGGCAACTATCACAGGCTTGAACAAACTTTTTAGCATCCCTAAAGATAGTGGGCCAGTAATAACATGTTTGTAAGACTTTGTGATCGGTTCTGCAGTCTGCGAAATGTCTGTCGCACGGCCCATGATGGCATGCTTTCAAAATGTCAAAAACTTCATCCTCCTTGATGTTTCCAGGAAAACTAGTGTCTTTTTTATCTGCTAGTCCCACTAAGATGGGTAGCTATCTTAGAAACAAACAATCAAAGCAATTTGCGATTTCCTTTATGTATGATAGATAATAGAGAAGCAAAAAGGACCAACCTGGATCTTCTGCTTGATTCCTTTGATTTCTCTCTCCCTTGATAGAGCTTGCAACTCCTCTCCTACTTGTCTTGCTCTAGAGAATACCTGTAGACACAAAGTAACAAAACACCATCAAAGCATCTCGATCTATAATATCATAAACAATGCAGAATTAGAAATACATTAACCATACAATTGCATTTACAAATAACAAGATTTACAAATACATGATTGGATGGACGAAAACTCAAAGAACTTTATTAATAGTAGAAATAGAAGAGAGGATTACAACCCAGCTATCTGATCTAGCATCATCCTCCCAGCATCAAAGCCCTCTTCACCTCATGAAAAGTAAGATCACCCAACAATATAATGTCTCTTCTCAAAGATAAACCAACAGCACTTCCTTACAAATTACAAAATTCCAGCCTCTAGATCTCTTAGATGAGGGATCCATTTATAGATGCCTTGCAAGGGTGTGAGTTAGCTCTGGGTTTTTTATTAGTGTCATTCCGCTGATAGTTCTTGGTTCCACTTGGAGATTTCATTGATCTCTTACTCATCCCTGGGCGAATTCAGAGAGGCAAGTGTCATAGGAGAAGTTTCTAGAAGATTCCATGAGCATCCACTTAGAAAACTATCTCAGCCATTTGTCCATTCTCACTCATCACACCCTATAGAAGGCCTCTTCAGTATGCATCACACCTGGCTAGTGTAGCAGCCAGTATGCATCACACCTTGACCATGGAGCAGTCAGTATCGTCCATTTTTGGCCAATTCTGAGTGGTTTTTCAAGTGGAACTTCTGGGAAATAATGTAATCAGTTGACCATGACCCTTTAGGGTATGAAACAACACTTTTAGGGGTTAAAGAGCCCCTGATTTATTGGCATATGTGATTGGGGTTGAAGTGCCCAAATATGTCTATAACAGTTGCCCGCTAAAGCATGAGGTCGTAAATCTTTTGATGTCAGGTGAAATGCTTTATCATGAGGATCCGAGGAATTCAAACTGGAAGGTGACCCATATAAGATACAATACAATACATCATCATCATATTATTTTCATGATCTAACTGAGGCGGGCATTCCCATGCTCAACTTTATAAATTCATTTTCATGTACATAGAACAGACAATTGTCTGCAGTTGTAGACTGGCGATTCTTCATATGAAGGGTCATCATCCTTGGCTTGGATGACCATCTATGTAGCTTCTGTGTACATTTGATGTCTTTATATTCCTGAATATATCGCAGCCCAGATGGATGAAACTAGATCCGGGGTCTTCAAACTCGTTCAATCCTCGCTCGTTGTACAAGTTGATCCATGTGAAAAGATGTTCTGAAGTCGAACATGGAAATACATCGCCTGATTACCAGCCAATGATGTAAGTTGTTAACAGGCACAAAAGGAATCATCGATAATGATAATGACCCTCAAGGTACTGCAGTACAATTCACATGGTGTGAATATATGAGTCGATGTCAAACACCACACAAAATCTTTCGGTCGAAGGCCATTGATGTAAACCTGTCGCCGGAAGTGAGAAACTTGCCATTGAGGCATGCAAGTTTCAAAGTACTTAAAGGGTTGTTTCTAAGTCAACTTTTTGGATAATGAGCTGACGTCAACAAGAAGTGACTCGTTGTACGAGGGTCTCAATGTATCCCACATCTACGACACAAAATGAAGCAAATAATTTTCTAGAGGTGAAAACGATCTGATGATACAAGGTTTAGGAATGGCGGTCATGAAAAATGGAGAGTGGAGGTATTGTAGTGGATGAGGCATTAGCTGGGTGGTAAATTATCTGAATGACTTCTCTTGAACATATTGGCGACACTGAGATGGATTAGTAGCGTTAACCCCAAAAGATGGATGGTGTGGAGGACCAATGGTGATATGACCGGTGAACAGAATAACCCAACCCAACTCAATCATGGTGATGGAGTGAAAGTGTCATGTTCAAGAGCAACCTGCTACCAATGAAGTTCTTCAATTTTTCTTCCCTTTTTCCCAGTGGAGTTGCCATTTTGTTTCCAGGAAAACTAGTGTCTTTTTTATCTGCTAGTCCCACTAAGATGGGTAGCTATCTTAGAAACAAACAATCAAATCAATTTTCAATTTCCTTTATGTATGATAGATAAGAGAGAAGCAAAGAGGACCAACTTGGATCTTCCATTTGATTCCTTGCTTGATTTCTCTCTCCCTTGATAGAGCTTGCAACTCCTCTCCTACTTGTCCCGCTTTAGAGAATACCTATAGAGACAAAGTAACAAAACACCATCAAAGCATCTCGATCTATAATATCATAAACAATGCAGAATCAGAAATACATTGACCATACAATTGCATTTACAAATAACAAGATTCACAAATACACTATTGAATGGAGGAAAATTCAAAGAACTTTATTAATAGTAGAAATAGAAGAGAGGATTACAACCCAGCTGTCTGATCCAGCATCATCCTCCCAGCATCAAAGCCCTCTTCACCTCATGAAAAGCAATATCACCCAACAATACAATGTCTCTTCTCAAAGATAAACCAATAGCACTTCCTTACAAATTACAAAATTCCAACCTCTAGATCTCTTAGATGAGGGATCCATTTATAGATGCCTTGCAAGGGTGTGAGTCAGCTCTGGGTTTTTAATTAGTGTCATTCCACTGATAGTTCTTGGTTCCACTTGGAGATTTCATTGATCTCTTACTCATCCTTGGGCGAATTCAAAGAGGCAAGTGTCATAGGAGAAGTTTCTAGAAGATTCCATAAGCACCCACTTAGAAAATTGTCTCAGCCATTTGTCCATTCTCATTCATCACACCCTATAGAAGGCCCCTTCAATATGCATCACACCTGGCTAGTGTAGCAGCCAGTATGCATCGCACCTTGACCATGGAGCAGTCAGTATGGTCCAGTTTTGGCCAGTTCTGAGTGGTTTTTCAAGTGGAACTTCTGGGAAATGATGTAATCAGTTGACCATAATACTTTAGGGTATAAAGAAAAACTTTTAGGGGTTAAAGATCCCTTGGTTTATCAACATATGTGATTGGGGTTGAAGTGCCCAAATATGTCTATAATAGTTGCCCGCTAAAGCATGAGGTCATAAATCTTTTGATGTCGGGAGAAATGCTTTATCATGAGGATCCAAGGAATTCAAACTAGAAGGTGACTTGTATAAGATAGAATACAATACATCATCATCATATTATTTTCATGATCTAACTGAGGTGTGCATTCCCATGCTCAGCTTTATAAATTCATTTTCATGTACATAGAACAGATAATCGTTTGCAGTTGCAGACTGGTGATTCTTCATATGAAGGGTCATCATCCCTGGCTTGGATGGCCATCTATGCATCTTCTATGTACATTTGATGTCTTTAGATTCCTGAATATATCACATCCTAGATGGATGAAACTAGATCCAGGGTCTTCAAACTTGTTCAATCCTCTCTTGTTGTACGAGTCAATCCATGCGAAAAGATGTTCTGAAGTCGAACTTGGAAAGACATCGCCTGATTACTAGCCAATGATGTAAGCTATTAACAGGTGCGAGAGGAATCACCGATAATGATAATGACCCTCAAGGTACTGTAGTACAATTCACGTGGTCTGAATATATGAGTCAATGTTGAACACCACGCAAAATATTTCGGTCAAAGGCCATTGATTTAAACCTGTCACCGGAAGTGAGAAATTTGCCATTGATGCATGCAAGTTTAAAAGTACTAAAAGGGTTGTTTCTAAGTCAACTTCTTGGATAATGAGCTAATGTCGACAAGAAGTGACCCATCATAGGAGGGCCTTAATGTATCCCACATCTACGACACGAAACGAATCAAATGATTTTCTGGAGGTGAAAACGATCTGATGATACAAGGTTCAGGAATGGCGGTCATGAAAAATAGAGAGTGGAGGTATTGTAGTGGATGAGGCGTTAGTTGGGTGGTAAATTCTCTAAATGACTTCTCTTGAAAATATCGGCAACACTGAGATGGATTGGTAGCGTTAACCCCAAAATATGGATGGTGTGGAGGACCAATGGTGATATGACCGGTGAACAGAATAAGCCAACCCGACTCAATCATGGTGATGGAGTGAAAGTGTCATGTTCAAGAGTGACGTGCCACCAATGAAGTTCTTCAAGTTTTCTTCCCTTTTTCCCCAGTGGAGTCGCCATTTTTTTTCCGGGAAAACTAGTTTATTTTCGATCTGCTAGTCTCACTAAGATGGGTAGCTATCTTAGAAACAAACAATCAAAGCAATTTGCGATTTCTTTTATGTATGATAGATAAGAGATAAGGAAACAGGACCAACCTGGATCTTTCACTTGATTTCTCTCTCCCTTGATAGAGCTTGCAACTCCTCTCCTACTTGTCTCGCTTTAGAAAATACCTGTAGAGACAAGGTAACAAAACACCATCAAAGCATCTCAATCTATAATATCATAAACAATGTAGAATCAGAAATACATTGACCATACAATTGCATTTACAAATAAAATGATTCACAAATACACGATTGGATGGAGGAAAACTCAAAGAACTTTATTAATAGTATAAATAGAAGAGAGGATTACAACCCAGCTGTCTGAACCAGCATCATCCTCCCAGCATCAAAGCCCTCTTCACCTCATGAAAAGCAAGATCACCCAACAATACAATGTCTCTTCTCAAAGATAAACCAACAGCACTTCCTTACAAATTACAAAATTCCATCCTCTAGATCTCTTAGATGAGGGATCCATTTATAGATGTCTTGCAAGGGTGTGAGTCAGCTCTGGGTTTTTTATTAGTGTCATTCCACTGATAGTTCTTGGTTTCACTTGGAGATTTCATTGATCTCTTACTCATCCCTGGGCGAATTCAGAGAGGCGAGTGTCATAGGAGAAGTTTCTAGAAGATTCCATGAGAATCTACTTAGCAAACTGTCTCAGCCATTTGTCCATTCTCTCTCATCGCACCCTACAAAAGGCCTCTTTAGTATGCATCATACCTGGCTAGTGTAGCAGCCAGTATGCATCGCACCTTGACCATGGAGCAGTCAGTATGGTCTAGTTTTGGCCAGTTCTGAGTGCTTTTTTGGGTGGAACTTCTGGGAAATGATGTAATCAGTTGACCATTAGGGTATGAAACAACACTTTTAGGGGTTAAAGAGCCCTTGGTTTATCAACATATGTGATTGGGGTTGAAGTGCCCAGATATTTCTATAACACCTGATGCATCTTCTAATGTGCATATCTACTCCTATATGGAATAAATATCCCCCGATCCAGGAGAATCGCGTGCTGCACTATACTATTTGTTTCCTTTCATTAGGCGTCAGGTGTTTGGGCAATTTTCCTACTGCCAAGTAGTTTGCAACATCCACGTACCATGGTGTTCTAATAGTAATGGCAAATAAAAGTTCACCAGGAAATTGATCCTCAACTACTGCTGTGTCGACTGCCTTTGGCATGCGTGAGAGGGAATCAACTATAGGATTTTCCTTTCCCAGTCGATCCTTAATTGTGATGTCAAATTCATGTACGAGAATAAACCATATTGTCACTCTTCCATTTGTAACAAGTTTATTAGCTAGATATTTAATGGCAGAGTGATTTGTATATAAAACTACAGGATATCATGTTATATAATGTCTAAATTTATTAACAGCATATATTACAGCCAAAAATTCTTTTTCAGTCATAGTATAGTTTAATTCAGTAGGAGATAGATTTTTGCTGATATAATATATTGCATATGGCTTTTTATCTTCCTCCTGACCGAGAACTGCTCTGATGGTTGTGTCTAAAGCATCGGATGAAATCTGGAATGGGAAATTCTAGTTTGGGCACCTTAATATCGGGGCTGTTGATACAAGTCATTTTAAATCTTCAAAAGCGTTGTCACATTTATCTGTCCAAATGAAATCAATATTTCCTATTAGTGCATATAACAGTGTAGCAATCTGAGAAAAATTCTTTATAAACCTTCTATAATAACTAGAAAATCCCAAAAAACTATGTACCTCTATTTGTGTGGAAGGGGTAGGTATTAAAAGAATTATCTAAATTTTAGCTGGATCTACTTGTATTCCAGCTACTTGGATATAATTACCCAAGATGAGTCCCTCGGTCATCATCATATAACATTTTTCATGGCTTAAACAGAGCCTGGTGGCAATGCATCTTTGCAACACTTTTTCTAATGTTTGTAATGTTGGCTCGAAGTCATCTCCATAAGGTGTGAAGTCATCCATATACACTTTGAGCCCTTCATTTATCAAATCTGAAAAAATGTTGAGTACAACCCTCTGAAATGTGGCAGGTGCATTGCACAGCCAAAAGGGTAAGACCCTGTAAGCAAATGTCCCCCAAGGGCAGGTGAAGGTAGTCTTATCCTGATCTTCAGGGGCAACTTGAATCTGATTGTATCCACTGAAGCCATCTAGTAAAGAAAAGAATTTATTTCTTGCTAATGTGTCCAAGACCTGGTCAATGAATGGAAGGGGGAAATGGTCTTTCTAGGTTGCTTTATTAAGTTCTCTATAGTCAACACATATCCGGCACTTTCCATTCTTTTTCACTACTAATGGGGAGACCCATTTTTTGTCAGATATTGGGTAGATAAAGTTTACATCTAGCAATTTTTGTAGTTTAGTTTTAACAATATCTTTAAGATGAGGGTTTAACTTCTATTGAGGTTGTCGAATGGGCCTGGCAGCCTTCTTTGTATAAATGTGGTGCATGCATAATTGGGTCTCAATCCTTTTCATGTCCAGGTAATCCCATGCAAAGGCCTCTTTATATTTTCTCAGGAGTTGAACAAGTTTCCGCTCTTGGTCAGCAGTCAGGTTTTTGTTAATATTCAAAATTTTTCACGACTCAATTTCTATGGTTTTGATGTTATAAACAGAGTTGGTTGGTATTGATTGATCATTAATATCTTTTATGGGATCTTCTTCTACTTCAATATCGAATGCTGCTTCGATCATGTGACATTTTAGATGGGATCCAGCTTCTGGTTGGTTAATGTAGGTGTTAATGATGTCATCTTCTGTTTGATCTTTAAATTCGATAGCATCTCCTATGGTTAGCGATGATCTAATGTTTTCAATTAGATATGATACAAGTTGCTTTCTGGTTTTGATTATTGTTAAACTTAGCTGAGTTGGAGGATATAAGGCTAAATTCTTTACATTGTTTCATCTTGCTATAGTCATGTTGCCTATTCAACAATTTATGTAAGCATCCGTAGTTGCTAGCCAAGGTCTTCCTAGAATTAAAGGATGTCCATCGAGTCGGTTTCTAGGATTGATGATCAAAAAGTCTACAAGGTATTTCCAAGAGTCTACAAACACCATTACATCCTGTAATGTGCCTTCTGGTTTGACTACCGATTGATCAGCCAATTCCAACAAGGTTGTGGTTGGGTCCAAGGATGTAATGCCAAGTTTTTGACAAGTTGTGGTTGTAAGAATATTGATTGTTGCTCCTAAATCGACTAAGGCATTGGGAAAGGAGCATCCATTTATTTGCACTGTGACTATAGGGTTTCCAGGGTCCTCATATTTTACAGGTGTTTCTCTTCCTGATAGTAAATCAGATAAGGCACCGACTACTTGGACAGTTGGATTTGTTTTTATTTTCCTCTTTGGATTTTTCATACATAGTTCTTTAATGGTTTTTTCATAAATTGGGATGTCTTGAATAGCCTAGAGGAGTGGTATTTTTATACACAATTTTTTCAAATCTCCCAAGAGATCAAAATTAGCATGTTCAGTTGGGCGTGGTATGATTAATCTCTCTAGGAATGGTGGAGAAGAGGTGGTTGCTTGATCATGAGTTTTCTGTCTAACCATGTTCTCTTCTTGTGGTGCTTGTTCTATAGGTAACGGATCTTCAATTTGTACATTTTTATCCCCCTTTGTTTCTATTATCCACCCAGATCTTAATTGAAGGTCATTGCACTCCCTTAACTCGGTTTTTGGGTCTAGTCCTTCAATAATTTGCACAAATTGAACCAGTCTATTGTTGGGGTTCGGGTTGGGTTGGGCTAGGAGCTACGGTCGTAGATTGGTCTGAGGGTTTTGTTGCAATGTGTAGGGTGTTTGCAGTGTGGGTTGAGGTAGGGGGATTGTTCCTGTTGGCTAATTTGTAGGTCTCTGCCAGCTCGACTGCCAGTTCTAGTTCTATGAAGTTAAGGGTGGCCATTGGGATTGATACGTATTATTTTTCCAAAATGGTGAGAAGTAAGAAGAGTTCAGCCAATTGTTATTTTGATTTGATTGGTTGGGCCAGGGTGGCATAGGGAATGATTGTTGTGACCAATTGGAAAAGGATGGTTGGTTCTGCCACATGGTTCCCAGGTATTGTTGAGCACTGTACTGAGGAGGCTGAAAAGAAGAGGATGGATCAATGGGCATACCTGTTTTTCGTGCTTGCCACTGGCGGTACTAATATATAAAATATACCAGTTATGTTTCTTCTTCTACTTGTTTGTAAACTGCTTTCAATCCTGGGAGTGATGGGAAGCTTTCTGTGGCATGATCTTTCATACATATGGCTCAAGTTTGGACCATATCTAGTGGGCACTCTTTTTGGCTATGCTTCTTTCTGCATCTAGGACAAAATATCACCAAGTTTTGTTCTGCTTCTACTTGCTTTTGTTTGGCTTGCATAATGTCCAATTGTGTTGTTAGAGTTCCCAAAATATCTGTTTTGAAATCCTCTAGCAAGTTGCCAATTTCTGTGTGAGTTATACCTCCACCAGAGATTTTGTTGTCCCTCGTGGTCATGTCTCGTTCTACTGGCTTTAATCTCATGCTACCCCTTAAACACCTGATACACAAATCAATGATGTGAGCATAATTCTCCTGCTATATATCACCTTTAACCATAATATTTAATGTTTCAATCCATTGTTCTTTCATCCCTTTAATTAATGTAGTTTTTAGTACATTATCAAGTAAAGGCAGATTTGCATAGGGAGACCGTTGAAGTTTATATTGAAATTGTTCCACATATTATTCTAATGTTTCACTTGGTATTGCTACCATATGGAATATTTCATCTTTCAATTCCCTAGATCTACAGTAGTCCTGATACTTTTTTAGGAAAGCGGTTTTCATTTGTACCCAATCATTTATTGTGCCTCCATCTAATCCCATAAACCATCGTAAAGTTGCTCCTTTCAATGTGGAGGGAAATAACTTTAGTTTTTAGGGATCGGTGGTATAATTGTACCCCTGACACAGCACATCAAACTCAAACCGGAATTCATCTAGATCCTCAGATGTCATCCCATGAAAGGTAGGAATATTTTGGAGAGGGATGGCTTTGATAGGTGCGTTGACTATTGTGTCAACGATGGGATACTGCAATGTGGAGGTTTGTGTTTGTGGATTGTTGGCCATTTGATCAAATATGTGCCAATACCCTTATGGGATCTCTAGAGAGTTACTCCTAGGATGACTAGAAGGGATGGGAATGAGCTTAACAACACTCCCTTAGTCTGGGACAATAAGTGTTCCTTGCTGGACTACTACCTGGGGGGATCTTGGCTCCTCAGTTTCCCCTACTTCTTCTTGGATAAACTTAACATCACTCCCTTTATCTGGGCTACTGAGTGTTTGAATTATTTAGTGAGGGGATCTTGGCTCCTCTATTTCCCCTATTTCTCCTCCTCCTTCACAGATATTACTAGAATTCCCTTCTTGAAAAGAAATTGGACGAGAATTTTCAATTTCTTGAAAACTTTGCTCAGTCTCTTATGTTTTGTTGTGTACCTCATCGATGGCTACAGATGGTGAGACCGTGGCCTGAAGAGAACCAGTAGCTTGTCTGGAAGCAACTTTTCTAGGACCTACGGATGGCTGAGATTCGGCTTTCTTTATGATGTCATCTATGAAATTTGATCGCCCAAGGGTCACCGATCCCTTAGCTTTGTCGGGTTTGGGTAGTGGATTTGGATTATTTTTAGGTTTTTTCTTCTTAGTCATACACACAATTCAAATATTTACTTCTATCCTAAGTTCTTAACAATTTTGCTGGAAAGCGGGTGTGGGAGTAGGCATTTTACGTGCTCTATACATAGGTTCTTACCTTTCATTTTTAATGCCCAATTATCTCCTAATAGACAATCATCAGATGTACCCTACTCCTCAGAAATGGCTACACTCTCCCCGGCAACAGCGCTAAAATGTTGAGGTATAAAAGGTGTCTCTTTAACTCCTAATTATCTTCACATTAGTTATCAATCCGGGTAAGACTTTCTATTTCAAGAGTGTACACAGTATGTGGTGGCTATTTACTCAAGAGTAATGCTTCTAAATTGCAGTACAGTTATTTCAAATACAAGAGTAAATGGATGCAACTAGTAAACTCTAATTACAATTAAAAGAAATCTTAATTCACTAATGAACCCAAATCAGACATTCATTCAAGTATCAGTCAAGAATACAGTAACAATAACTCATTTCTCTTTTAACTAATTGATGTTCCAAACACAATTTCTAATCTAAATAGCAGGGATCTCAGTCTGAGAGCGTAGACAGTAGTAGTCAATACTCTTTACAATAGAGAATCTCAAGATGGCACGCTGAGCTAAATAACTGGATTGGAAATAAAAATAATAGAATGCTGAACTAAATGACTAAATCTAAAATAACAATAACAAAATGTTGAATCAGATAACTAAAGTGGAAGTAGCAATAACTTGAATCAATATTACTGCAGAATGTAAAACAGAGCAATTTCATTAAGACTGGAAATATGAAATAGCAAAGCGATGCGATTACAGTAAGTGGAAATCAAACCAAACCATCACATGGTAGAAATCATAAAATAATGGTACAAGAACAACAAGTGAATCCACCAAGGTCGGGCCCTTAGCCGCCAGTGAACACCACCAGATTACTTCAGTAGATGAGAAGGAACAACAACTGCTTTATATATTAATCATTGCAAAATAGTTACAGCCAGTTCGTACTCTGCTTCAACAACGAGAGTCGATGATCAAAGTTACAAATACAATAGTAATTCTTGAATAATGTCTCCTCCCCCTCTGCTTACAATCGCTGCCTTTTATAATGGCAAAGAGGTAAAAGGATAAATAGTAAAAGCGATCCCTCAGGATCAAGAGATCCTAAGGGATTCACGCAATCTTCCAACTTCAGTTAGCTTTCCCTCCTTGCGCTGATGCTGTGATTTACTTCATTCTTATCCATAACTGCCATGCTCCTCGCTGGGCTTGCTGCCTCTACGTTGTTTCCTGGTTAGGGAACAACAGTTGTTCCATTTCATATTTTCCTTTTCTTGGTTAGGGAACAACAGTTGTCCCATTTCATGTTTTTCATGCATAAAGAAAGACAGCAACCAGCTAAACCGTGATTATAGATAATTTCTTCATTCTTAGCATAATCCTTTGATACATTAGCATTTTGGGATATAAAAGGAATATAACTAGAGAAAAGGATGATGAAATAAATAACATATGCATACCTTTTCCATGACTCAACAAAAGGATTTTTATCTTAAAAGATACATTTCTATAAACTTTTTTTACACGTGTTTTGGGACAATAATTCCACTGTTGATACCTTTCCAAAAGGTCTCAGTACTGTACTTGGAAGAATTCACTATGAGGTGTACAATCATGGGTGCTTGATAAAGAAAGGACAATCCCCTTTGTATGACTATATATTTGTCAGGTATTTTAGATAATGAATGCTAGTATAAATTTTGATCTTTTGCTGAGACCGATCTATGATGTCATCTGATCATATCTTGTTGGTGTGCTCCTATATTACACATTGTTTTTTATCTATGTTGTTTTTAGTAATGGTGTAGAAGTACATGGTAGACGACGAATGGAATTTCATGATGGTATTGTAATGTTTTGAAGTGTTTTATTTTTTTGCGATCTGGATGATGTTGACACATCTTGAATATCAAACTTGTTGGGTGTGGAGCTTGATTATCTTCGTGATTGTGCAAATGTTTTTTGTTTCAACTTCATTGGATCCATGTTCTTAATGCGGCAGCAACATCGCTCATTTAATCACCATCAGGGGGTCCAGGCACGATGAAAATTACCTTTATGAGCCCCCTCTAGCTGTGGTTCAGGGGCAGTGCCCCCAAAGCTAAAAATAGATGAAAAATTGCCTTGTAAAATATTGTAATTTCGTAGTCAATCTAGATCGTTCATTCGGAAGATGATCTAACGATAGAAGTTATGTTAATTTCAGGTTTTTTTCCCTAGAAGACATGCCTGAGTTTATATGAGGGAATTGTATTGCAGATGAGTATTATGATTACGAGCGAGAGAGAGGAGGTTTTGTGATAGTGAAGAGGAAACTACAGTGGATATGTTGTAAGTTGTATCTCTTCATTTTGTTGAATAATATAAAAGGAAGGACTAGTTTTTTCTCCGTGGACGTAGCCCAAATTGGGTGAACCGCATATGTTTGTGTCTTTCTTGTTTTATGTGTTTCTGTATTTTTTTCTGCAATATTTTATGTATTTCATTACTACATTAATTAATTTCTAATAAAACTTATGGTATTATGTCAAAATGTCTAGCAGCTCCAAAAAATTTATTGTGAACATAGTGGAGATGGAAGTACCTCAAGCAACATATGCAATGATTTATATGCTTAAAAAGATCATTCGGATATTGATCAGGCTAAATTAGAAGATCCATTAGAAGCTGTGAGTTTCTAGAGGGTCTATGATGTTGTGGATGAAAATGGTGATGAGAAGCTCATGATTGAGGAGATCAATGGTTTTTAAAGAATCTCAAAATACAAATGTTTGATGAAAATGAGGAGTCCATACTTTGTCCCCTCTCTCGCAACGAGGGTGGAAATCTCAAATTCCAACAATTTATTTCATCATACTAATCGATCTGCTAGGACATTGGATTCGGTACTAATCATGAGGAGGGGGGCATATCACCTAAGTATCAGATAGAATCATTCCAAATATTTGATAAAAATAGAGATGGGTACTTCACTTCTGAGTCACTATAACAGGTTCTCCACATTCTGGTATGGGGTAAGAGTAGATATTTAGGTAATTGTGAAATAATACTTTACATGTTTGATTTTGACTCCACTGGAATTTTCTATTTTTATGAGTTTGAGTCTAAGAATATGATGTATATAGCCTTGATGAGGAATTTTTTATTTTTATACATTTTTGTGGCTTTTCATAAAATTTTAACTATAAAAATATTAACAACGAAGTTAAAATATCTCAAAATTAAAAACCTTGAAGTTAAAATATATCTTAATATTAAAAGATTATACAAATTAAATGTCTAAATACATCTCATATTGTCAAAACTAGAGAAAATCTTAAAAATTAACTAAACTAAGAAAATTATGTACATCTCAAGTTGTTAATGTTGAGAAATGGCAACAAGAAATTTCAATTCAATTTGTCCTTGAATTAAACTGAGAATTAAAATCAAAATCTACTCTCATAGCAACTTTTAAATAGTTAATTAATTTTAATTAACTTAATTAGCTTAGAAATTTTGAGTTGGAAGTATTTCTGTAGTCATGTATATATTCTCCCTAAGTTTAAGGGGTCCAGTATGAGTTTAAATTGAGTTGGAAATTAGATCACTTAGTTTACTGAGTTAAGTTTAGTTAAATTAAATCCAAATAGTTTGTGGAACTAATAGAGAGTTAACAGTGAGTTGGTGCACTAGTGCATCCACAAGTGTCTCTCTAGTTAACTGAAGATTCCCTCATCAAAAACGCATGCATGTCGATTCTGAGAAAGACCCAGTTGATACTAGAGTGCAGGGATAGTGTAATATCAGTTGTATTATTTACTGGAGTGTAAATATCATGCATGCATCAAATATTGATCCTATGTTTGGATTGCATAGTTTTGGAAGCATGAATTCCATTTAAATATGAGTTATTCATCCTAGGAATTACACAAGATATTAAGGGCTTGGAAAGTTGATAAATAAGAAAAGGATTTGGCTTAAGATAGCTTGTGAGTTGAGAGAGTTAAGTATACTTGTGTGGAATTGTTCTAGTGAGAAAAATATTTGTATCTTCACTTATATTTATTATATATGCAATACAGATAGTGGGGTTTTAAGCAGTGGCTTTCCCCAGATACATCTTGTGTTATGTGTTATTGATTTATCTTCTTCTTATTCATATTGTTTTCATTGATCTATTGGCTTCTGCTGGTTGAAAGTAGAAGTAGATTCTTGTCATGTGCTTTAGTAAACTGCATGAGCTTGTGAATCTACAAGATTTTCTTCATGGTATTGAAGCTGAGAACAATATACTAAAGGATATTACGAAGTTTTGAGTTTTGGGTTACATATGAAATTAGAATTTGCAATACATACTTCAAGATCGACAAATGGCATTCTACAGTTTGCGGGTCGAGTATGCCTTGGAAATGAGCTCAAATTTTATAGCCTAGAGGGATAGAATGGAGGTTGTGCTAGAGGATAATGGCTTGAAGGAATTCGTTGATCAAGAAATTCCTAAGCCAACAACATTGGATGCACAGAATTTGGTTGAATGGAAGAAATGTGTGGCGAAGGTGAGGCAGATAATCCTTGATGGAGTTCGAGACCACATTATCTCGAGTCTCCATAGCAAGGAAACTTTGTATGCTATGTAGAAAACATTGCCGGACTTGTATCAGAACAACAGTGACCAAAGGAAATTGGCACTGAAGGAAAAACTTCGAAAAATCCAAATGGAGAAAGGCGAGACTATTCCAAAATACTTGACCAAGTTCACTCAATGTTGTGATGAACTTGGAAGTGTTGGAATCATGGTCGTCGAGGACGATATGGTGAGTATTGCTCTGCTGGGACTTCCAAAGAGTTGGCATAGTTATTAGGACTCTGTCAATGGTTGGGAGAAGCTGCCCAATTGGGAATGACTATGGTCGGATTTGATGCAGGAGGAGATCAGGAGGAACACCAGGGATGGCTTTCCATCAAATATTGATGATTAAGAGAATTGTGCCTTAGTTATTAAGGTGAAGAAGGAGAAAGGGAAATATTCCCATTCCAAATTGGATTCTTATCATTGAGGTAAGAATAAATACATGACAAAATTTAAGTTCTTTCATTGTCATGAGCTAGGCCATTTTGCTATAAATTGTCCACTCAAGAAGTCCAAGAAGAAGTCCTCGAGAGGAGTGGTGGGTGAGGCTTTGGCCTCTCAATTCGAAATGGAATTTTCCCTCATTGCATGCATGGTGTCATCAATGATGGGAAGTGTATGGTACTTAGATAGTGGAGCTTCATTCCACATGACTAGAAACAAAAATTTATTTAGTGACCTGGAGGATAAAGATCTCCAGATTCATATTGAGATGGGTGACGATGGGAAGTATAGTGTTACTGGATTGAGCATGATTACTTTCTAGAGGAAGCATGGGGCTCCACTCACCTTGAAGAATGTTATGCTTGTGCCCAGGTTGAAGAAGAACCTGGTATCAGTTGCCATGCTTGACGATAGAGGCTATGATGAGATATTCTCGAAAGGAAAGGCATTCCTTTGAAACAGAGCTATAGGTTTTAACCCCGTACAGAAATTACCTACATACGAATTATAAAACACATAAAATAAACAATGCAAGAGCATAACACATAAAACACATATACACAGAGATTTTCCCCTGGATCCCAAAACTGGGACTACCAACTTGATTTTTCATTATGTTCCTTTCAATGTTATAATACATATTTATACATGTCAAAGCATCCAATACCATGGAGCAAAAACCATTGCGTCCAAAACCATGCATCGAGAAACCATCACATCCAAAAACATGTGTGAAAATCATGCACAAAACCATAAGTGGGTCTGCCCAACCTAGCATATGTTCCAAAACCAAAATTTTCTAGGGCGCTACCCCAGACCCCATAGAGTGGGGTTACCTACATCCCTCAAACCCCCTGTGACTCCCCCTGCTATGCAATCGACGCAACAAGGGGGGGGGGGCCTCTGCAACCCCCCCCCCCCCCCCCACAACCCCCTAGTTAACTATGTGGGCTTGTCGTGGAAAGAATATAACACAACCCAACATTCTCCCACTTGTTGTTTTCTTTCCACGGGGAGCCACAAGAGATCTTGGTCATTTATCTAGCCCTGCAATGCCCATTGTTTCTCTACACCAAGAGAACTTCTCAGAGCTCATAGATTTTTTCAATGCATCTGCAGTATTATTCAAGTGTCCACCTTTACCAGCAACACCTTTTTGTCTTTTATCATATCCCTCACAAAGTGATACTGAACATCGATATGTTTTGTCTTTGAATGATATGCAGGGTTCTTTGCCAAGCAAATTGCACTTTGGTTGTCACAGTATATCCTTATAGTTTCATGTACTAACCCCAGACTTAAACACAATCTCTGCAACCAAACTACTTCCTTGCTTGCATGAGTGGTTGCCATGTATTCTACCTCTGTAGTTGATAGTGCCACTATAGATTGTTTCTTACTCATCCAACTGATTGCACCTCCAAATAGGTTAAACACATACCCACTTGTAGATCTTCTCTAATCCAGATGTCCAACCTAATCTGCATCAACAAAGCCATGAATATCCAACACTCTGTCCAATCCTGGTCTTCCTTGGTAGCACAAACCATATTCACTAGTGCCATGCAAATACCTGAAAACCCACTTCATTGTTGTCCAATGCTCCTTTCCTGTTTTTGACATAAACCTGCTCAGTACTCCCATTGCATGTGCAATGTATGGTCTAGTACAGACCATTACATACATCAGGCTACTGACTACACTTGCATATGGAACACGGGACATGTCCTCTTCCTCTTCTTGTGTTTTGGGAAACTATTAAGAAGATAACTTTACACCTACAGGAATAGGAACCTTCACCGGTTTACTATCCTGCATATTAAATCTCTACAATATTGTCTCGACATACTTCCTCTGGTTTAACCAGAGCTTCCTCTTTGCTCGATCTCTTTTAATTTCCATGCCCAAAATATAGTTTGCAGCACCAAGATCTTTCATGTCAAATTTGGAGGACAATTGGGTCTTCAAATCCTGGATAATTTCTTTGTCATTTCCAACCAGCAACATATCATCCACATACAAGACCAAATAAATAACATGGTCACCAATTAATTTAAAATACACGTAGTGATCTGCTTTGCTTCTGGTGAAGCCAAGTCCCCGTATAAATGTATCAAATTTCTGATACCACATCCTTGAAGATTGTTTTAACCCATACAGAGACTTCTTTAACTTGCATACCAGTTCTTTCTTACCCTTCATCGCAAAGCCTTCAGGTTGCTTCATGTAGATTTCCTCTTCCAGATCCCTATGAAGAAATGTTATCTTCATATCCATCTGTTCTACCTCAAAATCAAAAGTAGCAACAACAAATAAAAGTAATCTAATAGAAGTTACCTTGGCAACAGGAGAAAAAATATCACCAAAATCAATTTCCGACACCTGGGAATAACCTTTTGCTACTAACCGAGCTTTGTATTTCTCCACCTTTCCTTATGCATTTGTCTTCTTCTTGAACACCCATTTACTGCCAATGGGTTTCCTTCCAGCTTGCAACTCCACCAGATCCCAAGCCTCATTTTTGTGCAAAGATACCATTTCATCAACCATGGCCTCTTTCCAGAGTTTTCCATCCTCTGAATCTATTGCTTCCTTCATAGTTATCGGATCATCATCAGTAATAGATGAAGAAAAATTTGAATAGAAAGCAGATGGGATATACCTTTCTAGCTACCTTCTTTCTCGAATTGATCTTCTCACACCCGAAGTTTTTGGCTCTTCATCTTTTGATTCCTCTTCTGTTATAGAGTCTGATTCTTCTTCCTTTAGCTCAAACTCTATCTTCTTAGGTTCCTTTGGTTGGACTTCATGTTTAATAACATCTTTCACCTCTCTGAACACCACATCTCGGTTGTACACAACCTTCCTTGTTACTGGGTTCCAAAGCTTATAACCCTTTAAACCATCCTTATACCCAATAAAGATGCACTTTTCATATTTACTATCCAACTTGGTTCGTTTCTCCTTTGGAACATTCACATATGCATCACTTCCAAATACCCTCAGATGTGAAAGAGAGGGTTTCTTACCAGTCCATACCTCTTGTGGAGTTTTATCCTCCAACGCTGATGAAGGTGATTTGTTGACTAGGTAACATGTTATCTCCACCACCTCTGCCCATAATTCCTGTCCTAACCCAGCACCACTGAGCATGCTTCTTGCCCTTTCCATCAATGTCTTGTTCATTCTTTCTACAACTCCATTTTGCTGAGGTGTATATGGAGTAGTCTTCTGCCATGCTATACCACACTTCTTACAAAATTCTTCAAACTCCTTACTGCAAAACTCTCCACTGGTATCTGTCCTCAACACCTTTATCTTCTTCTCTATCTAGTTTTCCACCAAAGCCTTGAATTCTTTAAACCTGTCAAAGACTTCAGATTTCTTCTTAAGGAAATATATCCATGTATTCCTTGAGAAGTCATCTTTTAATGATACATAGTACACAGACTTACCCAGTGATGGAACCTTCACAGGTCCAAACACATCACTATGCACAAGCTCTAATATATGTTTCTCCCTGTTACCACCAGAGGGGAAACTCACCCAATTTTGCTTCCCATTTACACAATTTTCACATAAATCAAAATCCAAAGAGCTATTACTCATACCTTCTACCATACCTTTACCATGAAGTATTTGAAGGCCCTTCTCTCCAATATGTCCAAGCCTTTGATGCCACAGCATGGTCTTCTCTCCAGAGACTACTAGATTTTTTGCTCCACTTTCAGGAACCATAGAACTGTTGCACCCATCAACAACCGTGCTACCTTGTAGCTTGTACAGAGTTCCAATCTGAACTCCTCACATCAATACCAGTGCTCCCCAAACCATCTTGCAAGTATCCTTCTTGAACACTATTTTTACACCTACATCATCCAACTTGCTTACAAAAATTAGGTTTCTGGCCAATGTAGGAATATGCAGAACACCTAGAAGTGTTATAACCCTTCCACCTTGCAACTTCAACTTCACTTTTCCATGGCCAACTATTCTAGCCTTCCTATCATCCCCTAAGAAGACATCACCACCATCGTATTTCTCATACTCACAGAACCACTCTCTATGGGGAGTGAAGTGAAAGGATGCACCTGAGTCAATCAAACATGCCTCATGATCTACATGTGTACTTGAAGAAGCCAAGTACACATCTCCACCTTCATCTGAGGTGGTTTTCACCTCTACAGAAGGAGCATCATCATATCCCTTTCCTTTATCAGGAGCTTTATATTTACAGTCCCTTTTGTAGTTCCCTTCCTTTCTGCATTTCCATCACACCACCTTTACAGGTTTTCCTAGACATTTAGATCTCCCTCTAGATTTAGATCTCCCACTCGATGACTTATTTTTATTTTTGTTCTGGGACTATCCTCGTACAGACAAGGCATCACCATTCTAGCTCTCCATATTTTTCTGTCTCATCTCCTCCGTCAGCAAGGATGAGACTATTTCATCAAAATGCAAGGCAGTTGCATTGCTACCTATTGCAATAACCAGACTATCCCACAAATCTAGTAGAGAACACAACAAACTGATGCACTTATCTTCATCTGAAATTTTAATATCAACAGATGCTAATTGACTTACCACAATATTAAAGCATTCAAATTCTCTGTCACCGAGTCTCCATCTTTCATCCTCAGGTTATACAGCAGGAACAATTTATTCACCAAAGACTTAGATTGGTACAAAGTCCCTAACTTGTCCCACAAAGCCTTTGCGGTAGCTTCCCCTGATACATTCAGCAATATTGAATCTGAGACACACAATTGTATTGTGCTCTTTGCATTCCCATTCAACTTCTTCCATTCTTCATCGGACAATCCCATTGGTTTAGTACCCGGATCTACCACGATCCACTGATCTTTATCCACCAACAAATCCTCCATCTTGAGTTTCCACAACTCAAAACTTTGACCATTAAATTTCTCGATCACTATCTTTCCACTGCTCGCCATCTTCTTTCACCACCAAAATCGATCTCGCAGATCTCCCATTGAACAGGGTCTACCATAGGCTCGAGCGAAACCACTCAGAAATAAAGGCATCTCCTTGAAGCAAAAACAACTCTGATACCAAATGTAGGTTTTAACCTCGTATAGAAATTACCTGCATACAAATTCTAAAACACATAAAATAAACAATGCGAGATCATAACACATAAAACACATATACACAGAGATTTTCCCCTGGATCCCAAAATCGGGACTACCAGCTTGATTTTTCATTATGTTCCTTTCAATGTTATAATACATATTTATACATGCCAAAGCATACAATACCATGGACAGAAAACCATCGCGTCCAAAACCATGGACTGAAAAACCATCGCATCCAAAAACATGTGCGAAAATCATGCACAAAACCATAAGTGGGTCTACCCAACCTAACATAGGTTCCAAAACCAAAATTTTCCAAGGCACTACCCCGAACCCCATAGAGTGGGGTTACCTGCACCCCTCAAACCCCCTATGACTCCCCCCGCTACGCAATCGACACAACAAGGGGCGGCTCTACCCCCCTCCTAACACCCAGTTAACTACGTGGGATAGTCATGGAAAGTATATAACACAACCCAACAATAGCCACGGGTCAAACAAAGAAGATAGAGATTCAGGTGAAGAATATCTATAAGATAGAGGTAGAGGAGTGTGTTTCTTTGAGCGCAAAATCATAAAGGATGTAGAGCCGAGATGTTGGTGAGTTGTGGCATAGGCGATTAGACCACTTGCATCATGGGGCTTTGAAGATATTGCAGCAGATCTCTACCGATCTTACTAAAGGTACACTTGAGCAAATTGATACATGCAAGGGGTGTACTTTGGGAAAATACACCAAGTATTCCTTTCACAATAGAGATAGTTGAGCAGAGGCTATTCTAAAGCAAGTCCATTTAGATGTGTGTGGACCATTCTCAACAGCATCCATGGCCTAACATAGTTATTATGTTATATTTTTTTATGACTATTCTCGTAAATGCTAGATATTTTTCATGCATAAAAAGGATCAAACTTTCACAAAGTTTTGAGAGTTTAAATCATTAGTGGAGAAAGAGTCGAGCAAGAATGTTAAAGCTCTATGGAGTGATAACAATGGTGAGTATGTATCAAATTATTTTAATAACTTTTGTGCAGCAGAAGGGATTAAATGGGAGTTAACAGGATGCCATAACCCTCAACAGAATGGGGTGGCCAAGAGGAAGAATAGAAGCATAGTATGGGTAGTAAGGGCGATGTTGCATGATCAAGGCCTACCACTACACTTGTGGGTTGAGGCATGCAACACAACGGTTTATGTTCAAAACCGTAGCCCACATCAGATACTTCAGATGAAGATACCAAAGGAGGCTTATTCCGGTAAGAGGCAAGATGTTGGTCGCTTCAGGATTTTTGGGTCATCCGTATATTTCCATGTGACCAAAGATGCATGGAAGAAGCTTAAGCTGATAGCAATGTTTCGGATATTTGTGGGGTACACTAATACACCTCATAACTATTGGGTGTACTTGTTGACGAGTAGGATGACAGTGGTTCGCAGGGATGTTAGATTCGATGAGGAGAATTTCATGCGAGTTTCCCTTGAGAGGGATCTTGAGCTACATGTGGATGAGGAGATTTTAGCTCCTAAGGTTGAGGAGCCTCAGATTGATGTGGAGTAGTCACATGCAGAGGATCTGAGAGTGGAGACATCCACTCAGATAGAGTCTTCCAAAGAGGGAAGAAAGCACACCAGATAGGTTGACATATTTTTGGATGATGCATGGGAGAATGTGGGAGAACCCACTACTCAATGCAAGAAGATGAGGTCACCTGAGAGGTACACTAGATACATGGCTCTTGTGGGCAAACATGTTATGACAAAGCCATCTTCCTTTAAGGAAGCAGTGCAACATTCAGTTTGGGTTGATGCCATGGTGGAGGAGTATGGCTCCATAGTTTGTAACAGTGTTTGGGATGTGGTACCGAGACTAGAGGATAAGTCAGTGATGAGCTCCCATTGGCTTTACAAGGTAAAGAAAGTTGCAGATGGTAGTGTGGAGAAGCATAAGGCTATATTTGTGGCCCGTGGCTTTTCACAACTAGAGGGGAATGACTATGATGAGACCTTTTCTCCTGTTGCAAGGTATTCGTCAATCAAATCTATATCGGAACTAAAAACACACATGGGTTGGAAGGTACATCAAATGGATGTGAAGACAACCTTCCTTAATTGAATGATTGAGGAAGAGGTGTACATAGATCAACCTGAACGTTTTGAGACCTTTGATCGTTATTTGCATGTGTGCCAGCTCAAAAGAGCATTGTATGGGTTCAAGCAAGAACCCTGTGCTTGCTACACCATGATAGACATCTACCTCACCGGGTTGGGCTTCACGAAGAGTGAATCTGATACTAACCTATACCACATAGTGGTGGAAGGTAAATTGTTGATCATTGTACTTTATGTTGATGATCTCATACTCATAGGTGATGATCAGTTGATCAAATATTTCAAGGAGGACCCTGCAAGAGTGTTTGAGATGAAGGACTTAGGGCTCATGCATTACTTTCTGGGCATGAAAGTATGGCAGGGTGATGGAGATTTGTTTGGTGTCTCAAGGAAAGTATGCCAAAGAGATACTCAGGAGGTTCCACATGGAGAGTTGCAAGCCTATGGAGTCTCCTCTAGCTGGAAACTAGAGGAAGGAGGATGCTACTTTAGGAGAGGTAGTGGAAGTTACATTTTACAGGCAGCTTGTGGGTTCACTCATGTAATTGGTGAACACACAATCGGATATGTGAAGCAATGGTTAGGCCTACCAAGCTATATTGGAAGGCGACAAATCATGTGTTGAGATACCTCGGGGCACCTCTATGTATGGATTATAATACAAACAGTTAGAGGGAGTGAAGCTTCAACACTTCACAGATGCAGATTAGGTATGGATTCCATCTGACAGGAAGAGCACATCAGGTGGGATCTATACTATTGGGTCAGCCACAATTTCTTGGTACAACAGGAAACTGAGATCAGTTGCACTCATGTCAGCAGGGGCAGAGTACATGACTGTGAGTTAGGAATCATGTGAGGCCATCTAGATGAGGAAGATCCTGGTTGGTTTTTTTGGTTAGTAACTGGATCCAACTGTGATTTACACTAATAATCAAAGTTGTATCAAACTCTCTAAAAATCCATTTTTTCGTGATCGGTCCAAGCATATTGATATCCCATATCATCATCTCAGAGATTGTGTATTGAGCCGAATTATGTTGTTAGAGTACATTCCCACGTAGGAGCAAGATGCTGACATTTTGATAAAAGCATTGTCAAGATGTAAAATCGAGTTTCACAGATACAGGATCGGGGTAGCTGATAATCCCTTTCTTGTTGAGAGGGAGTGTTGCAAAATGGAAACAAGAAATTCCAATTTAATTTGTCCTTGAATTAAACTAAGAATTAAAATCAAATTCTATTCTCATAGCAACTTGTAAATAGTTAATTAAGTTTAATTAACTTAATTAGCTTAGGAATTTTGAGTTGGAAGTCTTTCTGTAGTCATGTATTTGTTCTCCCTAAGTTTAAGGGGTCCAATATGAGTTTAAATTGTGTTGGAAATTAGATCACTCAGTTTACTGAGTTAAGTTCAATTAAATTAGTTCTAAATTGTTTGTGGAACGAATAGAGAGTTAGTAGTTAGTTGGTGCACTAGTGCATCCACAAGTGTCACTCTAGTTAACTGAAGATTCCCTCATTAGAAACTCATGCATGTTGATTATGAGAAAGACCCAGTTGAGACTAGAGTGTAGGGATAATGTACTACCAGTTGTATATTTAATGGAGTGTAAATATCGTGCATGCATCAAAGATTGATCCTATGTTTGAATTGCAAAGTTTTGGAAGCATGAATTCCCTTTAGATATGGGTTATTCATCCTAGGAATTACGCAAGAGATTAGGGGCTTGGAGTGTTGCTGAACAGGCTAAGGATTTGGCTTGAGCGGAATTAAGCATACTTGTGCGGAATTGTTCAAGTGAGAACAAGCTTTGTATCTTCACTCATATTTTTGATATATGCAATACAGATAGTGAGGTTTTGAGCAATGGCTTTCCCCAAATACATCTTGTGTTATGTTCCATTGATTTATCTTCTTCTTGTTCATGTTGTTTTCATTGTTCTATTGGCTTCCGTTGGTTGAAAGTAGAATTAGATTCTTGTCCTATGCTTTAGTAAATTGCATGAGCTTGTGAATCTACAAGATTTTCTATAGTTAAAATTAAAAGCATCCTAAATATTAACCAAATTATAATTTTATTTAAAAACCAGTATAGATCTAGCTTAACCATAGATCTATGAAATGCAAAAATCTTTTTAAAATGTAAAACTTAAAAAAACTTTACAGATCAAGATATTTAATCCCTTTTAGTGTTTGATAAATGTGATTAAGATGGATCTATATTGATTCTCTTTATATATAAATAGATATAGATCATATGTATTTTTCATTGCTTAACTTGTATTTTTAAATGTTTTCTTATTATGAATATTTTATATTAAAAATTGAATGAATTACACAATTTAGCTTATCTATCTCTCTTTTATATATATATATATATATATATATATATATATATATATATATATATATATATATATATATATATATATATATAAAGATATATATATATTCAAATATACTATTAGGGGAATTTTGATGTCTAAAATGGACCTCCTAAGAAAAATGTAAAACCAAAATAAACTTTATAAGAATCAATATGATTCAATATGATGATGTCAACCATGGGGGATGATTCACCATTTTTGGAGTAAAAAAGTAAAAATATTAAAAAATAATAAAACTACTTTTTCAACTTATCTCCCAAAAGGTTTACTCAAATTTCAAGCAAGAGTACTAGTTGGGTGCAAAATTTAATTTCTCATCCAAGGAGTACCCATGTTCCACACTTTTAATGTTACACGAAAAATTAGAAGTGCATGAAAAATAGTGATTGGAATCACGTTTTTCATGTATTTCTCATTTTTCACGTAGTAGGGTCCATAAAAAGTATGCATCATGTGTAATCCTTGGATGAGGAATTGAATTTTATATCCGAGTGTTATCGCTTAAAATTTGAGTAAACCCATAGGGAGATCAATTGAAAATACGAGTTGAAAAAATAGTTTTTTCCTTTTTTCCTCTAAAATTTGATGATGTAATATAATATTATTTTATTATTTCCACTATTAGTTTATAATTTCCTTAGGAGGCCCATTTTATACCTCAAAATTCCTCTAATGTTAGTTAATATAGATATTCAAATAGTATATGTAAATTCTATATTGAAATATTTATAAGAGAAATATAAAATAAATAAATAAATAAACTTTGAAAAGATTATCTAAAATTATATTAATTTAACATAGACATCTAAATATTTTATTTATAATTCCAAGAGTGAAATTAAAATATATTTACCATGTCTTTTTGATATTGGATTGTAATATTAACAACTAACCAAGTGACACTGTTTTTTTAATTTAGAAATTGTTTTAAAAGGGGCACATGTGAACTGCATGTTGAGCACAAATGGAACCACAAATCACCTAGTTGTAGAATGCACGTCTCAGAGAAAAAATTATTATTATTAATGATAAAAGTAATTAATATATAAATTAAACATATGTACATTTAACAAGATTCTTAATCATTGAGATTCACCATCATTAATATGTAAATAGGCTTTGTTACAATATCATGGGTTATCAATACCACATGCTGAAAAGACCATAACTCATTTCATATTTATTTTTTTTTCGTTTGAAGAAATCACCCCTCTCGTTGGACGACAGCCTCATGACTAACTCATTTCATATGACACTTGTTTATATGACCTTTTTTTAATTAATGAATTTAATTTAAAGGGCTACAAAAAACAATACTACTCTGCAAATAAATCTCAACTTTTGATTTGTGTATACTAATAATAATATTTTAGAATATTCTACCAATGTTAAATCCCTAACATTTATTGATAATTAAATTAAAATTTTGAAAACATGTTCCAAAATAGACATGGTATCAACATGATAATAAATTTATTTTAATATTATTATTACTAATTATAATAATAAAAAATATATGATAATTAAATTAAATTTTGGATATGTTATTCCAAAATAAACATGTTCATCAACATAATTATAACTTATTATATATATATATATATATATATATATATATATATATATATATATATATATATATATATATATATATATATATATATATATATATAGATAAGTTAAATATATAAAGTTTTAAAAAAAACATCTAATAAGGTTCTTAATCATGGAGTTCCATTCCACTTTACCATCAACATTCTTAACCTATGAATATGCTTTGCTACAATACTATGAGCCAATATCATGGCTTATTAATATCATATCCCTAGTCATCACTCACCTTCATATGATACATGTTTATATGACATTTTTTTCAATTAATCAATTTAATTAAAAGTGTAGAAAGGAAATAATTACCTTGGGATTAAATCTCAACATTTGATCTTTATATACTACTAATAATATTCTAAGATATTCCATGGAGAGTATATCCTACCATCCACCAAAAAATTATTATTATTAATGATAAAAGTAATTAATATATAAATTAAACATATGTACATTTAACAAGATTCTTAATCATTGAGATTCACCATCATTAATATGTAAATAGGCTTTGTTACAATATCATGGGTTATCAATACCACATGCTGAAAAGACCATAACTCATTTCATATTTATTTTTTTTTCGTTTGAAGAAATCACCCCTCTCGTTGGACGACGGCCTCATGACTAACTCATTTCATATGACACTTGTTTATATGACCTTTTTTTAATTAATGAATTTAATTTAAAGGGCTACAAAAAACAATACTACTCTGCAAATAAATCTCAACTTTTGATTTGTGTATACTAATAATAATATTTTAGAATATTCTACCAATGTTAAATCCCTAACATTTATTGATAATTAAATTAAAATTTTGAAAACATGTTCCAAAATAGACATGGTATCAACATGATAATAAATTTATTTTAATATTATTATTACTAATTATAATAATAAAAAATATATGATAATTAAATTAAATTTTGGATATGTTATTCCAAAATAAACATGTTCATCAACATAATTATAACTTATTATATATATATATCTATATATATATATATATATATATATATATATATATATAGATAGATAGATAGATAGATAAGTTAAATATATAAAGTTTTAAAAAAAACATCTAATAAGGTTCTTAATCATGGAGTTCCATTCCACTTTACCATCAACATTCTTAACCTATGAATATGCTTTGCTACAATACTATGAGCCAATATCATGGCTTATTAATATCATATCCCTAGTCATCACTCACCTTCATATGATACATGTTTATATGACATTTTTTTCAATTAATCAATTTAATTAAAAGTGTAGAAAGGAAATAATTACCTTGGGATTAAATCTCAACATTTGATCTTTATATACTACTAATAATATTCTAAGATATTCCATGGAGAGTATATCCTACCATCCACCTAATTATTATTGATAATTAAATCAACATTATGGAAGACCTATTCCAGAATAGACATGTTTGTCATGTAACTTAGGACAAAAATCATCACTCATATTCCTATGACACATGTTCATAAGACAATTTTTTTAATTAGTCAATTTAATTAAAAATATAAAAAAAGGGTATAACTACTTTGGAGTTAAATCTCAACCTTTGATATGTGTATATTACTAAGAATATTCTAGGATATTTCGTGGAGGTTAAATCCTTACTATCAATCTAATAATCATTGATAATTAAATTAGAATTTTGGAAGCTCTATTCCAAACTAAACACATCTATAGACATAATTACCAAACCAAACAAAGATGTCATATCTAAATACATGAACGAAGCACATCTCTCAACAAATACCATGATAAATTGACGACGACAATTCCATGCAATTTTTGTCCAAAAAGAAAATGATGTATTATTTTCCTTGGGCATTATGTTTATTGTTTTTTAATAATAAAAAATTGTTTGAATATGTTAATATTAATTATTTAATTTGTATAAATTTTTGGAGTTTAAATAAAACTTGTCAATATTAATTATTTGGGGTGTATAGGGTTTGAACCCAAAATCTCATGGGACATAATTCCTCATTATCAAGGCAATTGTCGAGAGAGCCACTACCCATGGGCTCAAAGAAGTTAATATTTGTTTTTGTAAGCTAGCACAAAAAGATTTCTATTTGTAAGCTAGTACAAAGAGGTTACTATTAATATAATACATTTTACATATATAGCATATCATCACCAAAAAATTTGGCCATAGACAGAATAGGCCTAAGGATGGCCATGAAACAAATTACATAACACATATATAAAATGAAAAAAATAAACATTGAAATCACCCAACTTGGGTTGATCACCAATGCATCCTTTCTTTCCTTTCTTTTTGTTACTTTGATCCAACCTTCTCGAGGTGTGGCTACCAGAGCTACCTTAATATTGTTCTAACAATCTAAGGAGGCATCCTTGTCATAGTCTGTGGAGGATGATTCATGGGTACGCTTCATGGCACCTGTCAGAGCATTATTACTGACTTCTTCTCTTCTGGATGGAAAAAATTGGATCTTGTTGACAGTGTTGGACCTGCCAACATTCAGGGGATCTCCCCAGTATGATGTCCCAACTAGACCTCACACCATTTGATGTAGGAGTCCCATCTAGTACAATGGCACAGTTTCGATTCTCTTAGAGATTTGCCTTAGCTCTTGTTGTTCATCACATGAGAGTGTTATGCTTGTAACATCAAGAAAGTAAGGTGAGTGTGTCTTATGAGTGCTTAATGTAAATTTGTGTCCAAGTTCTCTTACTGTCAAAAGGGAGGGGTAAAATTGAGCCTCTTGATGAGACGGAATAGTCCCAACTGAGGAAGAAACACATGTGAACAACAATAAGGGTCTGTCCATCATCCAGTGAAATAGTCCACAGCGAATGTGACAGTGGTGAAAACCAAATTTCAAGGGGAAAACATGTACACCATCCAACAGAATAGGAAACACGGGGGTGATGGTCATTAACACCAACAAATACACAAATATGGTTTGTCTAATGTCCAATGGAGTAGTCCACACGGATGGGACAACAATCATAAACAATACAACACATCTTCAACAATATGAGTACTAATATAACTAAAGTAGTTCAACTATCTTAGTATAGGTTAAGCAAACATGAATTACAAACGTTTAAAGAATGGTCTTACAAATGGATACAAAACATGCATGAAAATGTGTTGGCCTGAGGCAGGCTTCTAATTTAAGCAAAAGATCCAAGACACATATGTACACCATTCATCACTAGTCCCAGTAATGGGACATTGGAGCCACTCCCCGCTCCTCAAAGAATAAACTATAGACTCTCAAGGCTATGTGGGAGGAGCCAAGGTGAAAATTCCTTTTCTCATACAATGAGGGGGTATATATAGCCAAGCGGTTATAGCTGACCCTTGTGACCCTTTAGCTTCCCTCATGATTGTTTGACTTCCTATGAATTTTCGACTTTACATGACTCTTCGACTTGATGTGTGGGTCTTTTGGACTTCCACTTTACATTACATTGATTGCAACAAGTATGGCCCATAGTAGTGATGTGGTTGATACAACTCATGACACAACTCGATATGACACTACTGACATGTACTGGCTAACTGTGGTGTCTATGTCGAGTTGTTATGATGCTGAGTGATAATATGCTCTTGATGTAACGTGTCTTCACCTCCACATGAAAAAGTGTGTGGGGCCTTCGATGGTCTTAGTCTTTCCTTAACACTGCATTTGAATGTGTCCCCTTTGCTCGCTTGCTAAATGTGCTTCACGTGTTTGTTCGACTATGAGCAAGTCTTCTAGCAAGCACCTCTTTTCCATCTCGTTCATCATCATGCCATGTTTCATCAATGTACCTATTCTTGTAATCACTCATGATGAGATGACATCAAATCTAAAAATCTCCTAGTCTACCATGATACATTATTTTCCATTTCAGTGCAGGTGGTCGGGAGAGGGACAAGGCACTAAGACTGCGGAGAGCACAGCACAGGCTGGGATGAAAGGCTCTAGAGCACTATCGGGAAAAACTATTCATATGTCAATGGTAGACATATTTTCACAATTTGAGATAGTAGTGAAAACTGTGGGGACAAACCCAGCTGGGAGGCAAAACTGAATAGTTTCTGAGAGGAAGGCTAGGCGGGGTGTTAGGGATTTATTGGTCCAATCTGCACAATTTTTCAAGGGAGAACTTGGTAGGTCATCCAGCTGGAATCTGCACAATTTATCTAGGGAAGACAATACGAGTAGCAAGAGGCACTCGCAAAAAAATCTGTGCAATTTTCCATAGGAGCACAAGGTCATGTTGCAGGAGTTGCTAGTCAAAACTGCGTAATCCTGAGAGACAATTCGGGCCGAGACAATTTTGCACAATTTCTGTGTTGGTTGTAGAGAGAGGAAGAAGGGAAGGACAGGACAACTCTGAGAAATTCCTGATTTGTTTTCAAAGTTGGGAAGAAGGGCTGGGAGGGCAAGACAACTCTACATAATTCTTGGGTTGGTTGCAGAATAAGCAAGAAGGGAAGAACAAGACAAATTTGCGCAATTCCTGGGTTGGTTGTAGAGCAGGAAGGATGGGTAGGGAAGGGAAACTCTGCACAATTTTGGAGCTCAGTACAGCCTAAGGTCATAGCTCAAGTTCTCTCTCTGATTGACCAGTGGGAGGCTTGATGGGAGGTCTTGCAGGAGGCTTTATGGGAGGTCTTGCGAGAAGCGTAAAGTGGATCATATTCTGGGACAAATTCTATGCAGTTCTGTGAGTCAGGTAGTTGGCCCATTTCCATAGTTTCACAGAGAAGGCTACCTAGAGGACAGCCTCAAGCTCTAAGCAATTATGGGCAGTAGTGCAAGATCACTTAGATTGATTCTGGTTGACAGAGGTTTGTCCGTTTGACAGATTTTCATGAAAATTGAATAAGTGTGAAAGAAAGTGTACTTGTGCAGACACAACAATGTGATTACACACTTAGCATGACTCGATGACAAGACAACTCAAACCAACAAGACAACATGTTCTCAGTGAGACTTACTCAAACATTGAGAGCAACAAGTGCAACAGTTGAAATATGTCTTCGAATGACCGTGATGACAGTTGTGCGATAGTTTTTATGACTTAGTGTGTGAGTGCGATTGATGTCGAAAAAGCAAAAGAAACTCATACACACAAAGACAAACCTTCAAAATTCCATAAAAAACTCACAAGCATGACATAGCAATCAACATGCCAAAAGACGACTAGTGATCGATCAAGAAAATAGGGTGTCAAAACTCAACAAGAGCTCATGGGATGCGCCCAAGTGTTTGAGACCATCAAGGGAAAAACCAAGGAAGGATCTAAAATTTGGATGTAGGCCAAAATTTTAATGGGTGTTGCAATAGCTACAACACTTGGCAATGCACTGGTTGAATACCAACTTCTCTATTCCATTTCATTTGAAGCACAGGGCCTTGGCTTTTCGGGAAGTATTGATTCACTGTGTAGGTTACTTTGGCTTCCCCACTTACCCCATGGAAATACATGGTTCACCCTGTACCAACTAAGTCAAACACAACAAAATTTTCAGCTATATCATAATGTTTCAAAATCGGGAAGGATAGTTTGGTTCGCGAACTTAAGATTTGCAGAGTATAATTTTTCATCTCTGGTGTTGCTCCACTGCCAGTAGGCCTAGACAGTACCCCGGCGGAGTCACGCAGTAATACAAGCACTTCTACATTGTCAGCGCCTAGTTAGTACCTTGGTGGAGTTTCCTGCTTCACCTCTTTGCATAGGAAGCCTTTCTCTTCTTTCGCCTTTGTGTTTTTTTAAGAGGACTGCCCATAGCCACTTATTTATTTTTGGGGCAAAAGTGGGATCCCAATTTTTTGAGAGCAGAAGAGGTTCAGTGAAGCATATAAGACCTGTGATTTCGGTTTGCTCGTTTAGAATTTTCCCCTTCTCTGTTTCTACTAGTTGGATTAAGCTTAAACACAGAGAGTAGAAGACCGAGTACAAGCATGGAGTTTCCTAGTTTGGACATAGGTTCATGGTTTGACCAAAGCTTCCCTTACAGACAGTTCATATTTTCCGTCCAAGATTCATCGACCAAAATTTACAACCAAGCACAGAGAAGATGGACACAGGGCTGGCCAAGTGTTGCAGTGTCACAAGAATATTTTAAACTCATCTACATACTTATTCAAAAGAAAGAACACAGTATATGACAACACTTATTTACAAAACAAGATGACAAGACAACCAAAACAAAGCAAAGAAAACAAAGAAAAAATAGGAAAGTAAAGAAGCAAAACAAAACAACAAAGTAACAGAGCAACAATAAGCATGCTATGTACATGGGTGGGGCATGGCCCCAGATCACTGAAAATAACATTTTAAATCTTGGCCATTGATAGGAAGGTTGTCAATCCTCTCGTCAAGTGATTGCAAGTGATATGTGTGTTGGCCAAGTTTTTCGTGAACCATGTACAGACCAATCCACAAAGACTAGAACTTCATGTGTTTTCCTTTTTCTTCATGGGGTTTATCCAATTTCAAGACTAAGTCACCCACAGCGAAGCTAGCATTCCCTGCAGAATTACAATCGAACCATCTCTTGATACAGTTGTGGTGGAGTGTAAATTTTTCTTTCTTTCATTTGTTCTTCCTATAAATTATATAATGTGTCCATCCCACATTGAATCAATAGACATGACTTACCTTAGGATTCTTGGGATAATTAAAGGGTAGGCAAGTAGAGATTGGGTGGCAGGATGGATTCTTTACTGTATACAAGAAAGTATGGAGATGTTTTCAGAGAGGTCTTAGGTGTAACTCGGTCGACCCAAAGTGAATTCACCAGCGGGGGATGTTAGTTTTGCTACTCAGAGTAAATGGTCTTTTTGATGATGCAATAAGATTCTTGTTTGTTGATTCAGTAAGACCATTTCCCTGCAGGTAGTAGTTAGATGAATATTTAAGCACAATATCATATTGAAATGCAAAATCATACAGTTTAAATGAAGAGAAGTAAGTTGCATTGTCAAAAACAAGTGAAACAAGAAGGACAAACCTTGAGATAATGTTTTACTGAAAGAAGTTGATGACTTCCTAGTCGTTCACTTGTTTGAGTGGAACTGCATCCATCCACTGCGTGAAGTAATATGTAGCACCCATAATGTAGTTTTGTTTCATTGATGAATGTGGAAAGATTTCCCCAATGATTTCTAAGCCCTATTGTTGGAATGCTTCATCCACTGCAATAGGCTACAACTGGGTTGTTGACCTTCATTTTCTATCGGCACATCTCTGACAAACCGGGCACTTGCAGGCATAAGCATGTGCATCCTTAAACAATGTGGGTCAGTGGAAACCGGCTCTCATGATTTTATGTGTAGTTTTGTTACCCACAAAGTGAACCCTGGCTGGTCCGTCATGCATGTCACGTAACACTTTCTTTGAATCTTATGCCTCCAGGTGCCTGACCAAATTTCGTTGTTGTGCTTTCTATCAAGCACTTCATGCACCAACTAGTAAGATAAGGTTTTGAGGTGAAGTTCCCTCTTCTATAACATCGAAAAGTGAGAGGGCACAATGTCGTGCTGAAGGTACTGGCACACTTCTTCATACCAAGAGTTTCCATGTGAAGTTGGCGGTGCTTGCTCTATATTGTACATATCAATTTCTTGCCCCCAACTGGTGATCTCTACTTCTTCCTCTTGGGCATGTACTTCTTATACTACAAGTTTGTAGAGACCATGACCCTTGACAGTGTGAACTAGCTTGATATCAAGATCATACTCTTGAAGTCTTGTCATCCATTTCACACGTCTTTTAGCTAGCTCTTGTTGAACAAGCAATGCTCTGACTGCAAGGTGTGGCACAAAGACTATGCAATGATTCTTCAGCAGAGGGGGTTTGAAATGTTTCATTACCTTGTATACAGCATATGCCTATTTATCTATGACAGGATAGTTGAGCTCGGGTCCCTGCATGCTCGCACTCATATGCCACATTTATTGTTCATTTCATCCTTCTATGTGAGCACTACAGCAAGTGAATTGTCGGAAGAGAATGTATACAACAAGAAATATTTGCTAAAATTTGGGTTGTACAACATAGGTGCATCTATTATTTCCTGCTTGATACAGGAAAACAGATCCTTTTCCTTCTTTCCCCAGATCTAGACTGCATCCTTCTTGATCATATCTTGGATAGGTTTGACAATCAGTGCATAATCTGAGATGAACTTACGAAGGAAGTTAATATTTCCCAACAACCCCTGCATAGCTTTCTTATTGACTGGGTGAGGAATCTGTGTGATAGTCCGAACTTGGTCCGGATCAACCTTGATCCCTCTTTTGGTGATGATATGCCCAAGGAGGTTCCCCTTAGACATTGCAAATATGCTCTTCCTGGGATTCAAGGATATCCCGTACTATCGACATCACTCGAAAATATTCTTGAGATGGCACAAGTCGTCTGACCGCTTTCTTGAAAGTACTAGCACGTCATCAAGGTAGACCACCACACTATGTCCGATGAGCCCATGGAAGGTAATTTCCATAGAGCGCTGAAAGGTTACACCTGTGTTTACAAGCCCAAATGGCATTATTCTATAAGCGAACATACCCCACTTGGTACGGAAGGTAGTTTTGAGTCTATCAGGTTGTGCTACCAGAACCAGATTATATCCAGAAAATATTTCAAGGAGAGAGAACATTTCAACTCCAGATACTATCTACAAGATGTTCTCCATAGATGACACAGGGTAGTTATCTTTGTCTGAGGCCCTGTTAATATTTCAGAAATCTACACGCAAGCATATCCCCCTAGACTTCTTCCTTACAGGAACTAAATTTGGAACCCATGTAGAGTGACAAACATTGTATATGATTCAAGCATCCAAAAACTTAGTCAATTCTTTCTGTATGAGGGGTTCAAGTGATGGATGGACTTTTCTGAGTTTCTGCTAAAACAACTTGACCCCTTCTTTTATTGGAATGACGTGTTGAATTATTCGTGTGTCATATGTTTTCAAATCATCATATGTCCATGTGAATACATCCCAGTACTGTCTAAACAGGTGGAAAAAGGCTTGTCACTCCTCTGGTGTGCAACATGTACTGATATTTACAAATTTTGGATCTCTTTCTATTCCCAAGTTGATATGTTCATGCATCAGTGTGGAACTATGGGTTTTGGTGTTCCTAGGCCCTTTGAAGTAGTTCTGAAAGTCATAGAGTTTCTCAAGTGAAACCACACACTTGGGGATGGGGTTTCCCTTGTTGTCATCAGGTGTGTCTTGCAAAGACTTCTCATGCACATCTTCATCTATGGTTTTGTCTTTGACAAAATCAGCATTAGCCATAAAGTGTAGTATTTGTTCATCATCATCAAAAACATGCAAATTAGTTATATGGTCAGGAATAAATGGCTTATACAAAATTTCAACTATAAATCTATCCCTAAGCGATGTCATCCTAATAGCTGCATTTTCCAGAGCATATGCAGCTACATTGTGCATTCCTAGTACATATATGATATTAAAAGCTTGAAAATTAGAAATAAACCTCCATACCTCTTGCTGGTAACCTTTAAGATGAGGTGAGACACAGTGTATAGTGTTACGTACCTATCATACCACAATCTCGGAATCAGCTACAACTTTAAGCATAGTGACATTGAGGTCGAGGGCTTTCTGCAAACCCAAGATGAGTGCTTCATATTCAACAGTGTTGTTTGTGCACTCAAACTCCAAGCATCTTGAGACTAAATTCTTTCTTTTCCTTGGGTTGATCAAAACACACCCGACTCCAGAGCCATCCTGTGTTTTTGATCCATCAAAATACAAGGTCCACAAGTTATCTATACAAGGACCACTTTCCATGCTAGTACTGCTAATGCTACTACTACTATTGTTACAAAGTATTGTACAAGTTTCATTTTCACTAGTTGGGCAAGGAAGGAGACCCAACTGTGTATCTGGTGGGGTGGGGCTTAGCTGTGCAAGATAGGACCCCAACGACATTTCCAGAAAACAATTTTTGAACATAAGTTCTCTGAAATCCAATGGCTCTTTCTGACTGTCGAAAGGAGTAGTGTTGTGCTTCATATACCTCTCGAAAAACACTCAAACCTAGTTGCTTCTACCCTGATAAGAAAGCCATAAGTGTGACCACTCTGTAGCAAAATATCCTTGCAACTTGATAAACCAATCTCTACTAAGCAGTAAACCATATGCTTACGGGATGTCCACTACCATAATGTTGATGCACTGGTGAACTCGCCTCTCAGACGTTAACCGAATGATCACATCCTGGAGTTCACCAATGGCTATTACACATGTTCGATTAAGTTGGATGATATCTATAGTTTTACTACTCCATTGCGCATTGATCTTTTTAACAATGGAAAGTGGCATGACATTGGTTGATGAGCCAGAGTCAACTAAATAGTTGTGGAAATTGAAGATGAAAGTTTTGAAAGATAACAAAAATGGAGAGCAGAGAGAGTTCGCTTCTTCTTTGTGAATCACGTTGAGTATAGATGCGAGTGATCTAGGAGACTTACTTGATCCCTTGCTAGAAGAGGCAACATTGTCTGTGGAGGTTTTCCCCATTGTGCACAACAAAATATCTCATTGACCCATGAGTTTGGTGAGTTCATACAGATAGATGTTCACATAGGTATTCTTCATGTCTTCAACAATATTGTAGTCCAAAGTGAGAAGACTCACTAAGTTGTCTAAGGGAAGACTTGTGTTTGTATTATCTAGTGGAGTGTTCTGAAGTGAGCTTCTCATGGACGTATCTTTCGTTGGAGCTATCTTCCCAGACTTGTTTTGTGTTTTCTGTGTTGAGGGTACAGTGGTTAAACTTTTTCTGAACATTTGCTTGAATTTCTCTTTCGGTACGTCAATCACAGTAGGAGCCCCTTGACTTCTTAAGTTGTATCGACCGTTTTGTTTTGGGGCCTCCTTCTTAGTGGTTATTTTCTTCTAGGTAGCGTTTAGACACTAATACATGTTAACCATGTGCCCAGAACTTGGAGCTTCATCAGATGCAACATCCTCTTCATCATCTTCATCTTCCAGCTGAACCTTCTCACTGGCATTAAGATGATTATTCATTCTCAAAGCCATGGAGCCCACAAATTGATTCCAATCTGTACAGGCCTTCTCTAAGTGTCGTGCTTGGTGAAGCTTAGAAAAGTTATCCTTACCAAGCAGTTATGTTTGGAACACAACATTTAAACTATGCGCAGATTTAGTCAGGTGACTACTGCTACTACCTAATGTCCCATTCTTTATTTTCACAAAACTAGAAGGTTTTCTTCTCACTGTTGTCTCATTTGTCCATTTGCTTGATTTCTACTACTTCAATTGCCAAGGACTTAAGGAGATGAGTTAGGGTCTCAATTTCACTTGTTTCTTTTTCCTTCATCTTACTCACAATATCCTAAGACTTCTTGCCCGTGTCTTTGGATTCCTTTGTTGATTCATCATCTATAACGAGTTTGATCACACACAATTCCTTCTCCACATCAATTGCTTATTGGAAATTTTTGGATAACGTTGGTTTCACAACTCGCTTGACGAACTATGCAATGATGTTTAGCAGTGCAGATGTGTAGCAGTCAATTGTGATGGAGTCATGAGGTTTAGTGTCTGCAGTGAACTTGTTCAGGATATGGTTAAACCTTTGGATGAAGTATTTCACTTTCTCTTTCGAATCCATCTCAAGACTAGCCAACTCTTTCAACAACGTGGTAGGGGTTTTGTCATCAATAAATTTTTAAAGGAAAATTCTTTTTAACAACCCCCAGTTATGAATGGAGTTGACAAGAAGGTTGTGGTACCATACACTTGCTCTACCATCCAAGCTACATGGAAATAGTCTACATGAAACATCATCGTAACATACCTTGAGCGTCTGCAGATATAAGTAGAACGTGTCTAGATGGTCTTCTTCCTTCACTTCTCTGTCAAGGTCATATTTTGTTAAAAGTTTCTCTACATGCCTTGACATCTTGTGCAAGGCACCATGGAGCACCAATGGGCCCTATGTCATTCATTCTAAATTTTGATCAGTCATGTCTTCTTCTTCTTCGTACTCCTCCTCTTCCTCTGAATTAGATGGTTCAACCTCTGAATCTGTTGGTTTGTATCTGCCTCAGCCTCCTCTAGTGGCTTCCCCTCCGACACCTCCATCGAAAGATGAGCCCAAGAGTGTGTTTCTAACTTCTTCTCCTTGTAGGAATATATGAGGTTCCTATTCATTCTCAACAGCTTCATCCAGCTCTTCAAGAGTGGCGAGGATTACTTCTTTAACAGACAAGACCACCACTCTTGTGGGTGTAGTATTTTGTTTCCTCTATGAAGAGGGAATATTATGTACTCCTGGGATCAGTCTAATAGCTTTGAAAAACTGATGGGTGATGGGATGGACTGATCGAAGGTGATGATAGGAAATTTCGTTTTCAGGTCTGGGAGGTGAGGAGTAACCAACTTCAAAGTTGCACATGGGAGAGAGGGATTTTGTGTTACTGCCTTGACCAGATGATAGATATGTGGGGTTGAGAGGACATTCAGCCATAAACAACTAGCATCCCTCCTTCTAGTGCTAGAAATGTTGACAGTGATGGACCTACCAACATTTAGGGGATCTCCTTGAATGATGCCCCAACTAGACCTCACACCGTTTGGTGTAGGAATCCTATCCGGTATGATGTCTTGGTTTCCATTCTCTTAGAGATTTGCCTTAGCTCTTGTTGTTCAGCACATGAGAGTGTTATGCTTGTAACTTCAAGAAAGCAAGGTGAGTCTGCCTAGTGAGTGCTTAATGTAACTCTGTGTCTGGGTTCTCTTACAACCAAAAGGGGGGCGGGGGGGTAAAAGTGAGCCTCTTGATGGGAGGGAATAGTCCCAACCTAGGAAGAAATGCACATGAACAACAAGGGTAGGTCCAGCATCCAGCAGAATAGTCCACAATAAATAGGGAGTCATAAAAACCAAAGCTCAAGCGGAAAACATGTACATCATCTAGTGGAATAATCCAAACAGAGGTGATGGTTGTTACCACCAAGAAATACACAAAAATGGCATGTCTAATTTCCGATGGAGTATTCCACACGGATGGGATAGCAATGATAAACAATACATCACATATTCAACAATATGAGTAGTAAAATAGCCAAAGTAGTTCAACTATCTTAGTACAGGTTAAGTAAACATGCATTACAAACATTTAAAGAATAGCCTTACAGATGGATACAAAGCATGCGTGAAAATGTGCTGGCCTGCGATAGGCTTCCGAATTAAGAAAAAGATACAAGACACATCTGTACACCATACATCACTAGTCCTAGTAGTGGGACATTAGAGCCACCCCTCACTCCTCAAAGAATAGACTACAGACTGTCAAGCTTATGTGGGAGGAGCCAAGGTGAAAATTACTTTGCTCATACAATTAGGGGGTATATATAGCCAAGGGGGTATAACTAACCCTTGTGACTCTTCAACTTCCCTCATGATTGTTTGACTTCCTTTGACTTTTGGACTTTACATGACTCTTTGACTTCATGTGTGGGTCTCTTGGACTTCTACTTTACATTACATTGATTGCAACAAGTATGCCCCATAGTAGTGATGTGGCCAAGACAACTCATGACACAACTCGAGATGATACTTCTGACATGTACTGGCTGACTGTGGTGTCTATGTCGAGTTGATGTGATACTAAGTGATGATATTCTCTCGGTGTAACATGGCTTCACCTCTACATGGAAAAGTGTGTGGAGCCTTCGATGGTCTTGGTATTTCCTTGATGTTCATGTGATGTGTCCCCTTCTCTCGCTTGCTAAATGTGATTCATGTGTTTTTTTGACCACGAACAAGTCTTCTAGCATGCGCCTCTTTTCCATCCATCTCATTGTCATGACATGTTTCATCGATGTACTTGTTCTTGCAATCACTCATGATGAGACGACATCAAATCCAAAAATATCCTAGTCTACCATGATACATTGTTTTCCATTTTGGTACAAGTGGTCGGGAGAGGGATAAGGCACTAAGACTGTGGAGAGAACAACACAAGCCAGGATGCAAGGCTCTAGACCACTATTGGGAAAAACTGTGTAGATGTCACTAGGAGACATATTCTCACAATCCGAGATAGCAGTGACATCTCTGGGGTAAAACCTAGCTGGGAGGCATAACTACGCAGTTTCTGAGACGAAGGCTAGGCAGGGTGTCAGGGAGCTGCTGGGACAATCTGTGAAATTTTTCAAGGAATCACTTGGCAGGTCATCCAGCTAGGATCTATGCAATTTCTCTAGGGAAGACAATGTGGGCAGCAAGAGGCACTAGCAGAAAAATCTACGCAGTTTTCTAGAGGAGCACAAGGTTGGGATGCGGGAGCTGCTGGTGAAAATTGCGCAATCCTGAGAGACAGTCCGGGCCCAGATAGTTCTACGTAGTTTCTGAGCCATTTGTAGAGTGGGGAAGAAGGGAACGATAGGATAGATCTATGCAATTCCTGAGCTGGTTGCAGAGAGGGGAAGAAGGGCTAGCGTGGTAGGATAGCTCTGCACAATTCCTAGGTTGGTTGCAGAGCAGGCAGGAAGGGTAGGACAAGACAACTTTGTGCAATTCCATGTTAGTTGCAAAGTGGGAAGGATGGGCAGGGTAGGACAACTCTGCACAATTTTGGAGCTCAGTACAACCCAAGGTCAGAGCTCAATTTCTTTCTCCGTTGACCAGTGGGAGGCTTGATGGGAGGTCTTGCGGGAAGTGCAAAGTGGATCGACTTCTGGGACAACTTTTGCGCAGTTCTAGGAGTCAAACAACTAGCACATTTCTACAATTGCATAGATCTAGCTACCTGGAGGATAGCCTCAAGCTCTGCGCAGTTCTAGGCAATAATCAAGATCATTGAGATCATGTCCAATTAACAGAGGATTGTCCGATTGATAAATTTTCGGGAAAATTGACTAAGTGTGAAAGAAAGTGTACTCATGCAGACATGATATTTTGATTACACACTTAGCACAACTAGAAAACAAGACACCTCAAACCAACAAGACAACATGTGCTCAGTGAGACTGAATCGAAGGTTGAGAGTGACAAGTGCGACAGTTGAAATATTTCTTCGAACGACCATGATGACACTTGTGTCACAATGTTTACGACTTAGTGTGTGAGTGTGACCGATGTCGACAAAAAAAAAAACAAAAACAAAAACAAACAAAAAAAACAAAAAACGAAAACAAAAAACAAAAACAAAAAAACAAAAACAAAAACAAAAAAAACAAAGAAAACAAAAACAAAAAATAAAAAACAACTCATACACACAAAGGCAAACCTTCAACATTCCAGAACAAACTTGCAAACTTGACATAATGATCAACATGCCAAAAGATGACTAGTGATCGATCACGCCAAGAGGGTGTGAAAACTCAACAAGAGCTCATTGGATGAACCTGTGTGTTTGCGACCATCAAGGGAAAAACCAAGGAAGGCTCTGAAATTTGGATGCAGGCCAAAATTTTGGAGCTTGTTGCAGTCACTACAACAGATCTCCTAACCTCCTTTACAAGGCTTTTGAAGATCTAAATTTTGGGCCTCATCCGTTGAGAGCGTGTAGTCATAAAACTCATCATATTCTTGTTCCGAAGAAGAGGAATCCTATTGTTCTCTAGGAGGAAGGTTGCATGGCTTCCATGCTTTAGAATTGGGATTTTGTTTGACTATCTTTTTAGAACAAGAGTTTTGAATATGACCTATTTGGTGGGAAAGTTGACACCAAAAAGCATTTTTCTCGTAGTCCAATTGTTGGGTCCAATGAAATATCATAATTTAAATTAATTTTGTTAGGAAATCCTTTATTGATATTGATTTCTATGTAGATGTTGCCATAGATGAAGACTCTACATTTTCCTCGTAAGGGATCTACGGCAAGAAAATTACCCAAGGTGTTTCCAATACCTTTAAACAATGAAGAATGTCATAGATGGGTAGGCAAGTTCAGGAATCGAACCCAAATGAGTAGCTTTGTGATCACAGTTGTAGAGTGGGGTCAAAATCTGGGAACTAGGGGATCAGGAAGAGCCCGATTTTTCCCGAAAACTAGGGCCTCTTGGAAAGAGCATTATGATAATCTGCAACATTGTCAAAAATTATGATGATGAAACCCTTGGAGCAGAAGAGTACCCTGCATGCCTTGGTCCAAGTTGAATGGATCCATTGGTAAAGGTCTGTTGAATGTGGCCATAGCCCATCGAAACGAAATATGTGACCATTACCTACCAACCAGTCATAGAGTCCATATAAATCTATATGATTTATTTCAACTGCAAGGACATCCTCAACTTTGTCTACTATAAAAGGACCTAGAGCAACCTGAGCATGAGCCACCTTGCTCGAGGGAAGGTGGCATCCTTGAGGCAGCATTGCACTTTTTGGAACCTAGTTTCGGACCGCGGCTTTGTAAGAGAAGGCTTGGGAAGAGGAAGGCTTTCCCAAATCTCCCCCATGCAATCAAAGGGCCAATAAAATAGTGACACTTGCATATAAATCAAAGAATTTAACATTAAATCCAGATAAATTTACACTTATTTTTATTTATTTGTTAATTTAATTGCAATTATAAAAATAAAATAATTATTTTTATTTTTATTATCTTGATAGGCATGTTTATTTTGGAATTATCAATAGTTATTAGGTGGATGTTAGGGATTTAAGTTTTATAGAATATTATAAAATATTCATAGTAGTATACACAAATAAAATATTAAAATTTGTCTCCAAAGTAGTTATATTTTTTTTGTCCTTTTAATTAAATTGATTAATTAAAAAAAATATCATACAAATAAGTGTCATATAATACATGGTATTGATAATCCATGATATTAAGCCATAGTATGGTAACAAAAACCTATTTCTTGGTAAATTGGATGTAGAATTTTCACTGTAGATCACTTGATATATGCAATGCCCTAAAGCATAATACTAGATCTACTTCTACCATAAACTTTGCGGAAGCTTAAACAAATATGAGCATCATCAAGCATGAACAGATATAACTGAGAATGAGAAGTAATCAACCATAACACAAAATTTATATCATTGGGGAAAGCACCAACCTAAAACCCTAACTTTGTATTATCATAAAAGTGGAAATCTTGTTCAAGTTACAAAAGGAAATAGCTCTCAAGCTATACTGCTCTCTCTGTACTCAAACAATACAGCTCACAGACTGAATAGACATAGAATATATCTTCCTCAAGCCCTCCAAGCCTCCTATTTCCTTGCGTAGTTTTGATTGGGGTCCAATGATATCACATGTGTGAATTGGTCTTATCACACTCACTGTAACCTCAGGTCCAACTGCACAATCCTCAAGGAATAATATTCCTTCTGCATGCAAGGAATATTCACAATAGAATGTTCTTGCAACTGATAGTACACTCTCCCACCATCTGATCTCAACTGGGTCTCTAACTGAACTGACATGCATGAGTTATCCATGAGTGAATACTCAGTTATCTGAAATACAATAGTTACATGCATTCAAGCATTAACTAACTGAACTCTCATTAATTTAACAAACTATTAAATTAATCTAACTGGACTTGACTAAGTTAAACTAAGTCAATTGATTACAACTCATTCTTATCTAATGGATAAATTCCTCAATCAAAGGAGAACCTGTTGCATGTCCTCACATAGACTTCAAGTTTGATTTTCCTTAACTAATTAACTCAATATGAATTAATTAATCAATTTTCAAAATGTTGTTAATATCAAATTCGAATCTTACTTCCTATGTTTAGTCTGACTAAAATAAGAAGGGATCTCGAAATGCTATTTTTAGAAAATCTATTTTTATCTCTTTCACTTTTCACCCGTTGTTGCTAAGATCACCAATGACTGAACTGCTATTTATAGCTGGGCTATTTATATTAGTGCTATTTTTAGCATTTTCTATTATTAGCATTTCTTGTTGCACTTTTCAACATTGGAGCTAAATCTCCATGGTAAATAATCTTGTTATATATATATATATATATATATATATATATATAGATATATATATATATATATATATATATATATATATATATATAATTTAAAACAAAGATATAATTTAGTTAGTTTATATAATTTTTTAAAATTTTAGTTATGTAATATTTCTAATGAAGTGTTTTGATGTTTGTTATGGATTAATGGCTATCTACATTTGCATGTCATTTAATTTACATAGTTGTGCTATTTTAAAATAATTTTTACACCAATTTTACATTAATGAAAGCAATTTTTACTTCAACCAAAACTTCCATTTTGGATGTGAAAAATATATATTTAGTTTTACGAAAACTTTAAATTAAAAAAATTTGTAAAGTATATAACTATTATATTTATTATTTTAAATTCAATTTTTTTATAAAATATATAATTTTGTTGATCATTTAACTAGTCTAACGAATAAATGAAATGGCTATTTTACAAGCAAATTTCTAGTGTCTCACGGGTTTAGGTTTTTTTTAATGTGTTGAATTCATTTATGGATTAAAAGTACATTCTAAACAACAATAAATCACAATCTTGGCATATTGCTCCTTTATCATTTTAAATTTTAAATTCATAATATATATATATAGTCAATAACAATATAAAAATTGCTTTTAAGTTTTTATATTATTATTAATTATAATAATTTAATTTAAAAATTAAATTTTAATATTACATTTTAAAAAAGAGATATATATTTTCAACCATTAGATTCACTTAAAAAAATTTGAACCTTCAACCATATGATTTACATCATATTTCATAATACAACTATCCCCAATATATTCACTCAAATTATTCATAATTGCTAAGTTTAAATAAATATTTAAATTGGGTTCGTCTAATTCCTTTCTTGAATGTAATGTTTTCCTAAATATAACTTCCATTTTGTATGCAAAAGTTATATTTAGATGTCAAGAAAAAGTTTAAATAAAATAAAATGTAAAGTGGGTGATTATTACGTTTATTATTTTAAATTTCAAATTAAGTGATATATATGAAAATAATTTTATATTATTTTGTAAATAATTTTATAAAAGTAGTTTTTAGGTATTGATATTATTAATAGTAATAATTTAATTATGGTCATGTCTTTGTTTATTTTGGAATAAGATTTCTAGAATTTCAATTTCATTATCAATTATCATGTACATAGTATGGATTTAATTTTTATGGAAAATTCTAGAATATTCTTAGTAGTATGAATTCACAAATCGAAGGTTGAGATTCATCTCCAAAGTAGTTATGCCTTTTTTCCTTTCTAATTAAATTGATTAATTAAAAAAAAGTCATATAAACAAGTACAATATGAAATGAGTTATTGTTCTTTGGGCATGTGATATTGAAATGAGTTTTGGTTTTTTGGGTATGATATATTGATAAGCCATGATATTGGCCTATGGTATTGTAACAAATACTATTTACAAAATAATAATCTCCATAGTAAAGTGTGGATGAATCTACATGGCTAAGAATCTTGTTACATGTTATTTTAAATGAATATATGGGTGAATGCATGAAGATGGGTTACACTTTTGGGCCAAATGTGGCAATGAAATTTCAAGTTTTCCCTCTTTCATCAAATTGCAACCCTCAAAATTCATATAGTAAAAAAAAATAAGTAGAGAATTATGTTGTCCTATTGATATTTTTTGTAAAAAAATTGAGTGTCGTATAATCTCTTATTTTTCCATTAAATGCAATATTTGTCCTTGCAGATTTTCGTACATCTTAAAAGGTATGTGTGTGTTCACGTAACATAACTTAGTCTAAAATATGTAATTTATATATATATGAGCATGATCTAAATGAAGAGAACTAGGTTTTTCATATTAAAAGATTATTTTTTTATGCAAATTATATTTATTTATTTTTTCGAAGTTGGCGAAGTAATATTTCAATTGCATCTTAAAGACACATGTGTTTGCATAAGATATTTCTCGACTCTTTAAATAAATTGAAAAACCAAGAATATCATTTTGAAGATGACTCATAAACGAAGATAGTGGTATTTTTTGAAATTTTATAGTTGTGTATATTTTATGTTATTGAGTTTTTATTCAACCCCTTTGAAATTATCCAAAAAAAATTCAAGTATTATGTTTAAAAGAAATTAGATGAAAAATATCATATGAATTCGAAAGTGTCAAATTCAAATGCCATTAGACATAGGATTATTTCACAAATCCAACATGATCAACTCCGCGAGTTAAGGATTAATTCTGCCCTAAATATGCTAGGATACAAAATGGGGTTGCAGAGAAATCTGTAGAAGGGGTACTAAAACTGTAATTTTTAGGACCTTGGGAGCTTGACCAAGCACTTAAAACACTCAATCGAGCCCTTAAATTCAAAATTAAAATTGTTTGTTCAAGCGTTAAAGAAACCCTTGATCAAGTTGTATAAGTGGTTAACCAATAGCTCGATCGAGCCATTAAAAGGATAACCACTGCCTACCAACTTTTATTAATGTTATTTATGTAAAATGTTATAGCTTAAAGGCTTGATTGAGCCTATAGATCGATCGAACCTCTATTGTCAACCCCAAAAAAAGAAATTAATCTAAAATAAAAATAAAAAAAAAACAAAACAAAAAAAAAAAAACAAAAACAAAAACAAACAAAAAACAAAACAAAACAAACAAACAAATATTCATTTATAGAGAAATATCAGAACATGAAATTACTCAATGATTCATAACAAATTATCATCCACAAAGGAAATGCAAGAAAAATCTAGAGAAAGGATGACAAAAAGATGTCAAACATTGAGCAAACAAGAAAATCAAGTAATCCAAGAAATTCATGCAAATACAAGTAATTCAAAATGTTTCACTTCTCATATTACTTGCTCCATATTGTATGCAATAGGAAATATGATTGAAAACCAAAAATAAATGGAGAATGAAATAATAAAACTAAAATAAAATAAGCATTGAAAGTAATACCATGTAGTTAAAAATTGAGATGTAACAATAACTAAAGAAAACCACTTGAAACCAAGCAAATTATTAAAAATCACTTGAAAATGGATGCAAATTAATGAAAACCACTTGAAATCATGCATTAGAGGAAAGTTCAGCCTAAAAGTGTCCATGAAATTTTTGTATAATTTCAATGTCATAATATGTAAATCAATCAAAATCATTTAAATTTAAAAAGAAGTACATGTAAATATTTTGGAGGGAAAAAAAGAAAAACTATTTTTTTTTAATTGTATTTTTGGTTTATCTACTTATAGGTTTACACAAATTTCAAATGTAAACACTCGTTCACTGTGGAATTAAATTCCACATCCAATGAGTACCCATTATGCGTACTTTTGAGAAGACCCACATTAATTAAAAAATACTTATCACTAAAAAAAATGTATTAATGATTAATAAACTAAAATTCTAGTAAATTTTTATATTATATATAATTAAATAAAAATAATCAAATAACATTAAATCAAGTTAAATCATCAAATACTAATTATTTAGAAAATATAATAACTAAGTATCATATTTTTCTTATTATAATATCTTTTTAAAAATACATTATTGAAATTTTTGTATAGTTTTTGCATTTCATTTATTATAAAATATTACAATCATTTACAAACCATTTAAATGAAATATTAAAATGGTTTATAAACCATTCAATTTAATCAATAGAATTATATTGATATCCATTTTTTAAATATAAATATTATATTATTTATAACTAGATTAAAAATAGTACAATTAAATAATATTAGTTAAAATTAAATCATTAAATAATAATTATCTTAAAAATATAAAAAAGTTAATATTACATTTATCTTAATATAATTATTTATTAATTATTATTTAAAAAACATAGAAAATAACTATCATATTTATGTTAATATAATCACTTATTACAAAAATGTAACTGGATTTTTTCATATATTTATTTATATTTCATTTATAATAATATATTAAAATAATTTATAAACTATTCAATTTAATCAATAAAATTATATTGATAATCTAAGTTATAGTGACTATGATTTTGATATTTTTTTTTAATCGTGTGAGGTGATAAATGTTAAAGATGTCACCACCACACTTAATTAACACAAGTGTCATGCTCCCATCTTGTCTTAACACTCAACATGCAAACAACTCTAGGTATTTACGATTTCAAGTGGGATGTGTTAATGTTAACTAGATGGCTTGAAGTTAATGTTGTTCATATGAAGGCATTCCTAAATGGCAATGGCCATTACTCTTGCCCCATCATTTCCAACCCAATGCTAAATTTGGACATTCATTTCCCTTTGAATCTATCATAGTCTATTACTATTTTAGTTTGGGATGATGAGGAACTGTGATCCAAGTGGGTATTGGTGGACACCCACCTATTCCACTTGGACCCCCACCATTGTTTCTTTCAGTTTTTAAGTTTCATTATTTGTAGCACAATTTACTGTTTTTGGTAGTTTTTCGGATCGTTAACTTCTGGAGCCGTTTTGAGGCCTTAAACGACATTTTTTGGGAAAATGTAGGCCATTGGAAAGTTGTATTGAATCCTCAGATAGAGATTTCTAACGAGGTATTGTGTGCGTCAAAGGGAGATCGTATGTCAAAGTTATGACCCTGGGAAGTTGATGTACCAATTTACCCAAACGAGGCCCATAGTTCGGTGCTTCATCTCTTAGGGTTAGGTTTTTGGATTTATTAGAGTTTTCCATTGTTTCTCCATAATGAATATGCCTTTGAGCCTCATTGTAACATAGTTTAGAGGCATGTAGTTGTCGCATCTTTTCTCAGAGATAAGCTACCATCGCCTGAGCTAGTCTTGTTTCCATTATG